>CAWUFW010007096.1:0-600000 GCA_963921515.1 Calotriton arnoldi
GGAACACAGGCCCTGGGTACCTGATTGGCAGGGATCCAGGGCACACCAAGGAAAAGTGCATCAGTTATCAGGCAAAAAGTGGGGGTTACTGCAACAGAAACCCACTTTCCTACACAAGCCCCCCAGCCCAAAGGCCAGGAGACTCAGCCAACGCTGGGAGAGCCTGTCTAGTCTTTCAGGCGAGGAAGAGTTGGGGAAGTGGTTTGAAAGTTGCAGGGCCTACTCCGCCTTATATCCTTCTGTCCAGGTCAGTCCCTTTGGGGAGCTGGCCTACCTCATCAGTTTCAGGACCTAATTCCCAAAGCTCCTCTCCTTGCTCTTTAGTGTCTTCACCCCATCTTTTAAGTTTGGGTTCAGAGGTGCCCACCTCTGCAAAGTCTAACTTAGCCAGGGCAAAGCCCAGCTTACCCACAGAGGTCACCCACAGTTTGAGCAACCCCACCATGACCAATAGGGTCAGGGGGCCTAGCTTGTTATTTGGCAGGGGGTTAGGCCACCATGCCAAGGATAGGGCTGCCATGAAGGCTAACACCCAGCAGAGGCTGCTGACAGCTGTCAGTGCCCAGAACCACACCTTTAGCTCCTGTCTGGCAAGTGAAGGGGCTATCTTACAGGTCTCTTTGGGTCCTGGCTGTCTGCCTGTTGCTTTAGGGTGGGGGGTCACTAAACTTTGTAGTGAGCACCCTTCCTCCACCCTTTGTTCTGCCAGCTGAGGAGCCACCAACTCAGGCTGGACAGTTGCCTGACTAGTCAGGTCTTCTTGTTGGCTAGGGGGCTTTACCAGGGCCACTTCTGGAGTTTTCCCTCACTGGGATAGAATCTCCCTGGCCCTCTGGGACTGTGGCTAACAGTTGCCCACCTTTCCTACCCTGTTCCTTTTTACTCTTTTGGGGCTCAGCTGCACTGACTGCAGGTTGAGCCCCCAGGCTTTCTTGGGTGAGGCCTGGCATTGGGCCAGTGCCTCTCTTTGGCTCAGGTCCACCTCTAAGTGGTCATTCCCCAGGAGACAATCAAGGGGGAGGTCTTTACTGACTACCACCTTTCTCCATCTAAGGGACCCAGCTATGACTAGGGGCACTACAGCCACAGGCCTAACAGTGACTCCCCTGGGACAGCCCTTACTCTCCTTGATTCCCCTGGGACATACTGGTGTGGGAGTACCAACCTGTCATGCACCACAGTGTGACTGGCACAGGTATCTCTCAGGGCAGTGGCTGGGATTCCATTCACCAGTAGGCGGTGGAAGTGTCTACTCCCCTCTGGGATCTCCAGCTTACCTCTTGGGCCCATTTTCCAGTTGAAAGCTAGGAGGACTTCCTCATCTGAGGACCCTTCCTCCAGAGCTACACTGGCAACTCCTGGGGCTACACTAGTCACCCCTGGGGCTGTACTAGGGATCTTGTTTTTAGGACAGCTAGGGTCCTTGGTGTGGTGTCCTGACTTCTGACAGTTGTGACACCATATTCTGTTGGGATCCCAATTCTTACCTTGGTACCCTGGTTTAGTTTGTGAGGTGTCTTTGGGCCCACCCTCCTGGACAGGTTTTGGGGGGCTGCCTGGGACTCCTTACTTTTATCCTTAAGGGGTTCACTATCTTTCTTCTGGGGAGGCTTTGTGACCCCTTTCTTTTGGTCACCCCCAGTGGATGTCCTAGTTACCCTTGTTCTGACCCAGTGGTCTGCCTTCTTTCCCAATTCTTGGGGAGAAATTAGACCTAGGTCTACCAAATGCTGATGCAACTTTTCGTTTGTGCAATTACTTAGTATGTGTTCCTTCATAAACAAATTGTAAAGTCCAGGAAAATCCTGCACATTATGTCCAGCTAACCAACCATCCAGTATCTTTACTGAGTAGTCTACGAAGTCAATCCAGGACTGGGTCTGGGTTTTGTGAGCCCCCTGAATCTAATTCTATACTCCTCAGTAGTGAGCCCAAATCCCTCAATGAGAGTATTCTTCATGAGGTCATAGGACCCTGCATCTGGCCCAGAGAGGGTCAGAAGCCTGTCTCTGCAGTTACCAGAGAACAGTTCCCACAGGAGTGCCCCCAGAGAGGTTTCTTTACTTTTCTTATTTCACAAGCCCTCTCAAAGGCTGTGAACCATTTGGTGATGTCATCACCTTCCTCAAATTAGGGACAATCCCTTTGGGGATTTTAGGATCAGAAGTTTCCTCCTATCCTTAGTTTTAGTATTGCTGCCACCATTGATGGGTGCTAAACCCATCTCCTGTCTTTCCTTCTCTAGAGCCAGGAGTCTGGTCTCTAGGTCCAGTCTTTTGGCCAACCTTGCTAAAAGGTGGTCCTCCTCACTAAGGCTATCCTCAGTGTCCTCTCTGGGACCTGAACCACCTAGAGTGGCCCCTAGGTCCCCAGAGGTTTACTCTTGGAAATAAGGGTGCAGTGACCCTGTCTTCCCTAGGAAGTGGTGGAGGTGGGTTACCATCCCCATCCTCCTCACTCCTTTCCTCCTCTGCGTGGTCATCACCATGCTCAGAGGGGTGGGCCTTAGCATACTCAGCCAGGAGCTCCTGGAGCCCTTGTTTGGTTGGATGCTGGCCCATTGGTATATTTTTAAGTTTACATAAGGACCTTATCTCTTTGAAAGACAAATGAAGATAAGGGGTGAGGTCGAGCTCCTCAACCATGTCCTGTATGTCATTATTATTTTCACTAATAGCTGGGTTGTTTTCTTGAGACATTCTAACAAAAAGTTCTAACCCCTCTACCCTTGACTATAGTGACTTTTTATTTTCTACAATTTTAAAAGGACTTAAGCAAGGCCCTAACAAGACTTTTAGTAATTTGGTAAAAAATGCCAATTTGAAAAAATCAGAATTCTAAAGGCAATTTAAGAGTTCTGTCGTGTGATCAGATGGTAACCAAGTAGTCCAACAATGCAAGTTTGTATCCCACCGCTGATCCACCAATGTAAGAAAGTGGCTCTGTATATACTGCACCAAAGTAAGGTTCAGTGTGCACAGAGTCCACAGTCCCCAGAGGTTTGGCAGAGGCTAAAGTTAGATATAACCTTACTCTCTAAAGTGGTAGCTTGGTCGAGCAGTAAGGCAGTATCAGAAGGACAGTGTAAAGCATTTGTTGTACACACTCAGTCAGCAAATGAAGCCACACACTCAAGAACTGAACTCTAGGCCAATGGTTTGTATATAAAAATATAGTTGTTTTATTTTAGAACCAACAATGGGTGTCAAAATATACTTTCTCAGAATGAGATGCTTTAGTTAACTACTGTTCAATTGGCAATAGACTTTTGAATGCAATAGTTACAGTTGTTGCAATATGCAACACAATTTTAAACACAATTATACATTGAGCTCAATGGAAATTTCTGGTTAAATGCAATAGATTACTTTTTGGATTACTTTTCTAACCACGGGACTGGATCTTGGATTCAGTCCCGGGACACTTCCTGTAAACAGGTGAGAAAAAGCGTTTTGGTTAGGGTAGTGATTTTTGAGGAATATTACTGTATTTCAAAAGTTGACACTTAGAAACTTTTCTGGGTAAAATTACCAATGTTATCCTAGGGAAGGAAATACAGTTTGCAAGCAAAGTATGTTTACGTTACTTTTGTAATCCAGTGCTGGACTCCTAGGTTCAGCACTGGGACATTTACTTAAAACAGGTAAGTAATTACGTTTTGTAGTTTGTACGATTTTTAAAGAATATTTGTATGATTCAGAAATCGACACTTAGAAACTTTTTCAACAAAAAGCAGGCAATGATATCCTATGAGAGGAATTTCCAGTTACTGGTAAGTACGGTAAAAATTACTTTTCATGGTCGGTACTGGACTAAAAGATGCAGTACTGAGGTCTCTCCTGATAGTAGGTGAGTAATTCGAATTCGTTACTGTTGTGATTTTTAAGCAATATTTTGGTATTTCAAAAGTGGACACTTAGAAGAAATTTCACAGAAAACCAGTCAATGGATCCCTATGTAAGAAAATTCAATTCGCCGGTAAGTTACTTTTAACGTTACTTTTGTAATCCAGTGCTGGACTCCTAGGTTCAGCCCTGGGACATTTACTTAAAACAGGTAAGTAATTACGTTTTGGTAGTCTGTACGATTTTTAAAGAATATTCTTGTTTTCAAAAGTCGACACTTAGAAACTTTTTGGAAGAAAAAGTGTCCATGTTATCCTATGAGGAAAAATGAGTTATCGGTCTCGAGGTAAGTAATCGGTCTTTTGAGTTAGGGTTCTGGGGTTAGACTCAGGGGTCTCCCAGGGTCAGTGATGCACTGTTGTTGCACCCTCAGCGGCACTAGGGCGGCCGGGTGCAGAGTGTTGAGGCCCAATGTTATCCTATGGAGGATAGGGGGACTCCGGTTGGTGGCGGCTGGCAAGCAGGCCACGGGGTTGTGGGAGCAAAGCTCCTAGGGTTAAGATCAGGGCACGTTGGGGACCAAGTTAGCACCAAAGAGGCACCCTCAGCGGCACTAGGGCGGCCGGGTGCAGAGTGCTGTTTTGAGGTCGGGTGCCCTGTTGATTTCAATGGAAATTTTCGGTTTTGGTTTTCAGCTGCAGGCTCGGTCCAGGAAGACTTCCAGGAGGAACCAACAGCTGGGCAGGTAAGTTGGAGGGCTCGGGGACGTAGGTGCACCTCGGGTTCCTTTCTCCAGGGCGCAGGGCGTCTGGATGCAGGGGTGTCTTTTGAGGTCGGATTTCACCTTACCGGGCCACTCGCGGTTGGGGGGTTCTCCGTGCAGAGGCTGCAGGCGACGTCGGGGAGTCCTGGAGGGGTCAACCCACGGTGGACTCGGACTCTGGAGAGCTGGGGGACCTCGCTGGGACCGGTGGGCCACTTGAACTCGGGCTGTAGGCGACGGGTGCAGTGGTGGTTCCAGGCGTCGGGTTTCTTTCTCCTCAGCAGGCTCGGAGTCTTTGTTTGGTGTTTCTTTTGAACAGAGCTGCTGTTCACAGGAGATCCGGTCTTTGTTGAAGGCAGTCAGTCCTCCCTGGGGTTCTGGAGGTCGCTGGCTGCAGGACAAGACTATTTTTGGCGCAGGATCTCTGGAAACTGCAGACGGGCCGGTAGGGCTGGGGCCAAGTCAGTTGTTCTCTGCAGTCTCCTCTGCTGGGCGTCTTCTTTCGTCCTTTTTCTTCTTAGGTTGCGGGAATCTAAGGAAGGAAGGTTCAGGGTGCCCCTAAATACTAGATTTAGGGCGTTACAGGTAGGTAAAGGGCAGGGACCAATGGGTCCCTGCCCTGGGGTGAGTACACCCCCTATCCTGCCACTCTCCTGTGGGAGGGGGCAGGAGCCTAGTCCTGATTGGGCAGGGCTCCCCATCTTCAAGATGGCGAGAGCCCGGAGATGTGCTTCACCTCGCCTCCCCCACCTGAGGGTGGGGTTGGCAGAGGGTGGCACACCCCTTTCCTCCTTGGTGTTTCCCTCCAGTCTTCCCACCAGGATGGGGGAGGAACCGGTGGGGACCAGTTGCTGAGTACAGCAAGTGGTCTGGGGAAGCTCACAAAGGCGGAATGCCTTTGAAGCTTCCCCCTGCCCATCCTGGGGGAGGGGCCTAGCACCTCACCCAGGACGTGCATTGTTGCAGGCCCGGGAGAGCGGATGGCTCTCTACCCAGGGGTCCAGCAACATGTCTGCTGTGTGGCAGCCTAGGCAGCCCCTCAGACAAGACGTGGATTGTAGGTTAGGTTCAGGGGTAACTCTAAGTTGCCCTCTGACGTGCATTTACAGTAAATCCCACACTGGCATCAGTGTGGGTTTACTGTGCTGAGGAGTTTGATACCAAACTTCTCAGTCTTCAGTGCAGCCATCATGGTGCTGTGGAGTACGTGCTGACGACCTCCCAGCACCATATACTCGAGAATGGCAGCCCTGCACTTACAGTGCCCAGGAATGGGCCTGGGCACTGTAGGGGCACAGGGCTCATGCACCTGTGCCCTCACCACTGGCATAGGGCACCCAGCTAGAGGGGTGACTGAGGTATGCCAGGGCAGTGTGTTTGTGGGCATGGCACACAGGGATGTGTGCCATGTCGACTCTCTGTTTTGTTCTGCACCAAGACACTCAGCCTGCAAGGGCAGTGTGTGTGTGTCAGGGTACAGGGCCTCTAAGGGTGGCACAATAAGTGCTGCAGCCCTTAGGGGTCTTCTCTGGTCACAGTGCCCTGGGTACCTAGGGTACCATTTACCAGGGGCTTACCTGTGGCCAGAGATGCCAATTGGGTTTAGGCTGAGTACAGTTTTAGGGAAGGAACACAGGCCCTGGGTACCTGATTGGCAGGGATCCAGGGCACACCAAGGAAAAGTGCATCAGTTATCAGGCAAAAAGTGGGGGGGTTACTGCAACAGAAACCCACTTTCCTACACAGATGCCATCTCAAATGACATCACTGATGACATCACTGATGACATCATCCACGTGATCATCTGATGCACCTCCTCACACCCTAATATAACCTTTGATACACCCCTCTAAAAATACAGACTACCATTCTCGAAACCATAGACACACCAATACCAGTTAGTACATACCCACTCACTGATTCATAGGTCTACACTCACATCCATTCACCCATACAGTCACTCATACACGCAGTCACTCATCAATATAGCCACTGAAATATGCACTCATACACCTATACAGATACTCACACATCACCACTAACCATAGACTTACTCACACACCTAGTCAGTCATGCAAAGAATCAATCACACTCCCATTTACTCACCTATACAGTTATACACACACCACCTCACTTATTCATACATATACTAACACATACTTACTCTCTTATACAATCACTGACACAAGCACACACTCATCCATCAGGCTACTCTCACAATCACTCACTCTCACATATAGTCATTTATATAGTCCAACACTCACATATACTGCCTTTCATATATGTAGTTACTCACACATGTACCACTGAGACATCCATTCACTCACCAACACACCCATACACACACTCACCCACCCATACAGCCCTTCACAGATGCACTCTTCAACCCGTACACCCAGTGAATTACCCACTCTCACATCTATGCACAGTCACACACCCCCCACCCACCCACACAGACACTCAGGCACCCATACAGATACTCAGACAACCAATCAATAATCCATGTAGACACTCATGTAGCTACTCACCAACCCATGCAGCCGCTTACACACCAACTGACAGACTGATACAGACATTCACACAGTTTAGTCACTAACCCATGCATTCAGTAAGACACGTTTAATTACTCACTTATACAGTCAGTCACGCACCTACTAAATCATCCATTCAGACACTCATACACCCACTCATTCTTCAATACACCTTGATATATATATATATATATATATATATATATATATATATATATATAAAAACATATTTAAACTTTACAGAAGCAAACAGTCACTGGATAATGTCATCAGTGATGTCATCAGTGATGTCATTTGAGATGTCATCAGTGATGTCATCAGTGATGTCACTGAACATGTCATGAGTGATGTAATATGTGACGTCATCAGCAGTGCATTGCGGGGGTGCAAGTTATAGTTAGCTCAACTAACTATAACGGCCGAATTTCTCTGGTTTTGTACGAGTGAAATGTCCAACTAACTATAACATCCCTGAAACCTGTGGTTTTTTCAGTGAATTTCTGAGGTTTTTAAATGCTAATTTCTAACTATAATGTCCCTGAAACCTCTGTTTTTTTCAGTGAATATATATATATATATTCACTGAAAAAACCATAGGTTTTAGGGACAGTTATAGTTAGTTGGACATTACACTCGTACAAAACCCGTGAAATTCCCTGTTATAGTTAGTTCGCGAACTATAACTCGCGCCTCCACAATGCACTGCTGATGACGTCACATAGTACATCACTCATGACATGGTCAGTGACATCACTGATGACATCACTGATGACATCTCAAATGACATCACTGATGACATCACTGATGACATCATCCAGTGACTGTGTGTTTCTGTAAAGTTTAAATATGTTTAATATATATAGGGAAAGGTGTATTGAAGAATGAGTGGGTGTATAAGTGTCTATGGATGATTTAGTAGGTGCGTGACTAACTCTATTAGTGAGTGATTAAACGAATCTTACTGAATGCATGGGTTAGTGACTAAACTGGGTGAATGTCTGTATCCGTCTGTCTGTTGCTGTGTAAGTGGCTGCATGGGATTTGTGAATAGCTACATGAGTGTCTATATGAGTTATTGATTGGTTGTCTGAGTATCTGTATGGGTGCCTGAGTGTTTGTGTGGGGGTGTATGCGACTTTGTGCATAGATGTGTGAGTGGGTGATTCACTGGGTGGATGGTTTCAAGAGTGCATCTGTGATAGACTGTATGGGTGGGTAAGTGTGTGTAAGAGTGTGTTAGTGAGTGAATGTATGTCCCAGTGGTACATGTGTGAGTAACTACATATGTGAAAGGCAGTATATATGTGTGTTGGAGTATATAAATAGCTATGTGCGAGTGTGTGATTGTGAGAGTGACTGTATGGATGAGTGTGTGCTTGTATCAGAGATTGTATAAGAGCGCAAGAATGTGCTAGTATTTGTATGAGTAAGTGAGCTGGTGTGTGTATAACTGTATAGGTGAGTAAATGGGTGTGTGCTTAATTTTTGCATGACTGACTAGGTGTGTGAGTACCTCTATGGATGAGTGGCGGTGTGTGAGTGTTTATATAGGTGTATGAGTGCATATAATAGTCCTGTACTGAGTGACTATAAGTATGAGTGACTGTACGGGTGAGTGAGTAGATGTGTGTGTGTAGACCGAAGAATCAGTGAGTATGGTATATAGTAATTGGTGTTGGAGTGTCTATGGTTTTGACAATGGCAGTCTGTAATTTACAGTGGGTGTATCAAAAGTTATATAAAAGGTAAGTACGGTTAGAATTACTTTTCAGGGTCAGTGCTGGGCTAAAAGATGCAGCACTGGGTTCTCTCCTGATAACAGGTGAGTAAATTGGAATTCGTAGTTCGGCTGATTTTAGAGGAATATTCTAAAGTTCCAAAACTCCACACTTAGAAGAATTTCCAAGTGAAACCAGTCAATGTTAGCCTATGGAAGGAAATTCAAGTTACTGGTAAGTACGGTTAGAATTACTTTTCAGGATCTGTACTGGGCTCAAAGATGCAGCACTGAGGTCTCTCCTGATAACAGGTGAGTAAATTGGAATTCAGTAGTTCGGCTGATTTTAGAGGAATATTATAAAGTTCCAAAACTCCACACAGATGAATTTCCAAGTGAAACCAGTCAATGATATCCTATGGAAGGAAATTCAAGTTACTGGTAAGTACGGTTAAAATTACTTTTCAGGATCAGTACTGGGCTCAAAGATGCAGCACTGAGGTCTCTCCTGATAACAGGTGAGTAAATCGGAATTCGTAGTTCTGCTGATTTTAGAGGAATATTTGTATGTTTCAAAAATCGACACTTAGAAACTTTTTTCAGCAAAAAGCAGGCAATGATATCCTATAGAAGGAAATTCAAGTTACTGGTAAGTACGGTTAAAATTACTTTTCAGGATCAGTACTGGGCTCAAAGATGCAGCACTGAGGTCTCTCCTGATAACAGGTGAGTAAATTGGAATTCGTAGTTCGGCTGATTTTAGAGTAATATTATAAAGTTCCAAAACTCCACACTTAGAAGAATTTCCAAGTGAAACCAGTCAATGTTAGCCTATGGAAGGAAATTCAACTTACTGGTAAGTACGGTTAAAATTACTTTTCAGGATCAGTACTGGGCTCAAAGATGCAGCACTGAGGTCTCTCCTGATAACAGGTGAGTAAATCGGAATTCGTAGTTCGGCTGATTTTAGAGGAATATTTGCACAATGGTGAAAGAAGGGGGTGGGGCCTGAGGTGACATGTCTGCAAACACGCCCTGTGGCGCGTTTAAGTTGGAGAATTAATTCCTCCTCAATCCCGAGGGTCCCTAGGGGCCAACTAGCCCACCAGATACCTCAGTATGCGCCAGAGAGCTGCGTTGCAGAGAGGTGTTCAGAGGCCACGCCCCTTTTACAACACTCTGCAACGCAGCTCCGTGGCGCTTACTGGAGGTACCTGGTGGGCTAGTTGGCCCCAGGGACCCTCAGGATTGACGGGGATTTAATTCCCCATCTTAAAACGCGCCACGGGCCTGTTTGCACACATGTTACCTCAGGCCCCGCCCCTCCCTTCACCACTGTGCAAACGCGCCCGTGGCGCGTTTTAAGTCGGGGGATTAACTCCCTTGAATCCTGAGGGTCCCTGGGGTGCAACTAGCCCACCAGCTACCTCCATTAAGCGCCACGGAGCTGCGTTGCAGAGAGGTGTAAAGGGGCGTGGCCTCAGAACACCTCTCTGCAACGCAGCCCCTGGCGCATACTGGAGATTCCTGGTGGGCTAGTTGGCCCCAGGGACCCCAGTATTGAAGGGGATCGTTCCTCCTCTGCAAACACGCCAGGGGCGCGTTTGCAGAGTGCTGCCAAGGAAGGGGCGTGGCCTCTGGCGCGATGCCGGATTTTTTTGTCTTTTTTTTTTTTTTAAAAGGGTGCTGTGTGGCCCCCCTTCTTTTTAATTATTTTGGGCCCTGGGGACCCCATTCCCCAGGGCCTGACCCCCTTTTATTTATTTTTTTTAAAAAGGAACGGGAAGGGGACCGCGTGGGCCCCCTCCCGTAGCCAATTTCAACCCGGGGACCCCATCCCCCGGGTCATTGCCACCTTTTAAAAAAAAAAAAAAAATTCATGGAGGGGGGCTGCGTTGCCCCCCTCCTCTGGCCTCCTTAGGCCCCGGGGACCCCATCCCCCGGGGCTGGCCCTATCCTTTGGGGTCCATGGGGGGACCCCAACTCCCCCACGGACCATGCCGGCTCCCCGCCTCCTGCGGGAGCCAGCATTGCTTTTCCACATGGGGAGCTGCTAACATGCAGCTCCCCATGTGGAAAAGCAATGTGCTTTGGATATTGGAAGCGGAGCAGGTTTCCTGCTCTCGCTTCAATATCCAAAGCAGTTTGCAATGACAGGACGGGAGCCACGAGGCTCCCGTCCTGTCATTGCAAACTACAGTGTCCCGGGGTTCGGCACCCGGGACACTGCAGGAGCCGGCCCTGGGGGTGGCGGTCCCCAGGGCCACCACAGGCTCCAGGAGGGGGGCCGCGTGGCCCCCCTCCCATCCTTTGCACAGCCCCGGGGAGGTGGTGGTCCCCAGGGCTCCATAACGGACCCCAACATTTATTTTCTTAGTGCCCTGGGGAGGTGGCGGTCCCCGGGGCGTGTGGGGGGGCTGAGCCCCCCCACACAGGTCAAGTAATTTTAAAAAAAAAATAAGCCCCGGGGGGTGGTGGTCCCCGGGGCTGCGGGGGGGCCTGTGCCCCCGCCAACATTATTTATTTAAAGCCCCGGGGGGTGGCGGTCCCTGGGGCTTGGGGGGCCTTAGAGGCCCCCCATATTAAAAATAAATAAACCCCGCATGCCCCCAGGACTTGGCCCACCCGGGGGCAAAATAGCATCGAAGCGCAAGAGACCGCGCTTCGATTTTTTTTAATTACGGTGGGATCCGCGCACCCTAAGCGCATCCCGCCGATTTTTTTTTTTTTTAAATGCCTTTTTCTGCCCAGGGGTCCTTGTGGGACCCCTGAGCAGACCTAGGGGTCAGGGTGTTTCTACCCTGCCCCCTTTGTGCGTTTGCGCACTTGTTTCTTGTGCTTTTTTATTAATCGGCGGGATCCGCGCACCCTAAGCGCATCCCGCCGTGTTTTAAAAAAATGCTTTTTCTGCCCAGGGGTCCTTGTGGGACCCCTGAGCAGACCTAGGGGTCAGGGTGTTTCTACCCTGCCCCCTTTTGCGCTTGCGCACTTGTTTCTGTCCCTCGGTTCTACCGAGGGACAAAATGGCTGCCAACACTTCCTGATTTGGAGTGTTGACAGCCACTTGACAACCAATTAGCATGCAGCTCGTGATCGGGAGGGTACGCGGACCCTACTCGGCCATAGATATATATGTGACTTTACTGTTGATTTTCTCAGGAACTACTGAACGGATTTACACCATTTAAGCAAAAGGCACAACACTGAACCAAGGAGCTACCTCTTTGCCAAATTTGGTGTAATTCCGTTCAGCAGTTCGGGCTGTAGCTGCGACTAAAGGTTCCTATGGAAAAATGAATGGGAAAACGCGTTTTGGGACCCCCCTTTTTCTCGGCCACCGCTTGACGAATCACCTCGAGACTTTCAGGATAGGAGCGGACCGGAGCGCCCCAACAAGTTGGAAACGTTCGTGAAGATTTGTCAACCGGCGACGAAGTAATATTAAATAGAATGTTGCGGATTTCATATGGAAAATAGGTCTTAACTATAACTATCTACTGGCGACCGCCAGTAGATAATATATATATATATATGTATATATATATATATACATATATATATATTCCACCACACGTTCTTTCTCCATACAAAAAGAAGAGCGCCGCACACCAGGATCTCCAGGAAATCAGGCGTTTTATTAAAATTCACAATCAAATGGCAGCTTGCCCTTATCTTAAATCCTGATGCGTTTCGGCTTGGTTTCAAGCCTTGTTCACTAGTGAGCCATCTTTGTTAATCGCAGCATTGCATCATGTTTTTATTAAGGGTGGGCGTAGTTCGCGAAGTAATGCTTCGCGAAGCTACGCAAAGTGCAGTTCGCGCTACGCGAGCTTCGCGTAGCACTACGCGAACTGCGTAGCGCTACTGTTCGCAATGATTGCACAGTGCCGGATGCTTGTCCGCACTGTGCAATCGTTGAAAACGGCAACTTGCACAGTGCGAGCTGTCTTTTACTGCCGCTCGAGTAGATTTTTACTCGAGCGGCAGCTTTCAACGCGGACTGGTAGTTTCTCATCGCGAGCGGTCGCAAGCATACGCGACCACTCGCAATGAGAAACCTGACCTCCCGCGTTGAGAATCTCGCCGGGAGGTTTATTTTCCACGCTCGCGATCGGCAACTTGATGTTGCTGATCGCGAACGAGAAAAAGTCTCGCCGAGGATGTCATTTTGCTTGCTCGCGGTCGCCAACTTGACGTTGAGGACCGCGAGCAAGCAAAATGACCGCGGCACTACGCTACGCTACGCTACGCGTGTTCGCACTGTGCTACGTGCAATTCGCGTTGTGCGAAGTAGCGCAAACTTCGCAAACTACGCGAGCGTAGCGTAGCACTTCGCCCAGGGTTAGTTTTTATGCACTTTGCTTTTGTTTTTCATATATATATATACAGCAAGTAACAGCAATAATCCTCCCAGTAACCTGAAAATCCTGTACCATACACTCGAGAAAACCTATGAAAAGGAAATTCGTAAGTGGTGGGAGGCGACCTCCTTAGAGGAATATCTGGAGGTCGGTCGTATTCCCAGAGGACTCCGAATCTTTGCGGTCCCATCGTATGAGAACCCGGATCCACAATTATTGAAGGACTGGCAGGATCATACAGTAGAATCGGAAAAAGGAATGGTAAGGATTCTTATAAAATACGCCTGGAGCGATAGAACAAAGCTCCTCGAAGAAATCAGGAAATTGGAAGAAATGATCAAAATGGACAAAGACACGAAACAAAATGAGGAGTTGAAAATCGGAATGATGAAGAGGTTAAAAGACTATGAGAGCGTGATACGGCGACGGAAGCAAACCAAATTCCAACGTGATGAGAACGATTATGCCTCAGGCCGGGTACTAACATTTGCCCGCAAATACGATAATCCAAGAAAGAAATTAAGCCAGCATAAACCCGGGGCGCCCTCGACCAGAGACACTTCAGAATCGGAGGTGGAAACATCAGAGGGGGAACAATCGACAGGCACTGAAGAAAGAGAAAAAAGTTCTGAGCCAACTTTTTTTCAGGAATATCGGCTCATTCGAGAAAATCATCAAAGACCAATACCCAGAACACACCCACCGGAGCAACAACAAAAAAGAAATGAAAAACAAGACGGGGCACGAAAGGAAGGAGGAGAAATGCCATCACCCAGGGTCACTCGCAGCAAGGGCAACCGGGGCAGATGGTAGATGCTAAAACCATCATTAACCTGTCAGAAAGGGTACTTACCGAGGATGAAGTCAAAGTATTACAACTAGGACTGACATTTTGCCCAACAGCAGAGTTTGACTACACTGAAGCCAGAGTAGATCTTTTCAAGTACACACGTAAATTAAAACTACAGAAAGTGCACCTATTACACCCTACTCCGACCAGAAGCATTGGCGATAATATCCCCGCTAGAGACATGGAATTACTCACTGGGAATTACCTGGAAACACTGGCAACTTTACATTCCCTTGAAGCCTCAGAAAATAGAGACTATGACACAGTTCTAGAAGAAGCAGGAATAACCCAGTCTAGTGGCAGGAGTGGGTTTAAAAACAAATCAAGAACTATCCCTCAGACACCTTTTGATGCCATAGATGTTTTTAATGACGCAGTCATAATGGACATAAAACGTCTGGAGAGTAACACAAATACCACCAAGACACAGTTCAACATTCCCCTTGTCCAATGGCTAGCTATACAGTCCCTCAAAAGCGATGACTCAATAATCATAAAACCTTCAGACAAGGGGGGTAATATTGTCTTGTTTTCCAGGGAACACTATCTAAAGGAAGCAATGAACCAACAACAGGACAAGGAATGCTATCTACCAGTGAACAGAGTGGACTATGCAAATTGTAGCTCCAGTTTTCATCAATGCTTAGCATTCTGGAGAGATAATGGGATGCTAGATTCAGATGAATACAAGTTTCTGCTCTGTGAATATCCAGTCCTCCCGTCCTTCTACCACCTTCCCAAGGTGCATAAGGATGAGTTGAATCCACCGGGGAGGCCGATAGTGGCATCAATCAACAGCCTACTGGAAAATTGTTCTATCTATATAGACTCCTTCCTTGCTCCGTGGGTGAAGAGCTTACGTTCATATATAAAAGACACGCAGGACTTTCTGAGACAGATTGAGGGCATAATGTGGGAAGAAGACATGCTGCTTATAACTCTTGATATCACTAGTTTGTATACCTGTATTAAGCACCAACAAGGTATAAGAGCGGTACAATGGTCTTAGACAAACGTCCCCTAAAATTTCGTTCACATAACAACATGCTTTTAGAGATGGTGTAATTCTGTCTCGAAAATAACATCTTTATTTTCGCAGGTCAGCTCTATAGACAACAGCGGGGGACCGCGATGGGCACGTGCTTCGCCCCCAGCTACACAAACTTGTTCGTGGGCTGGTGGGAGAAGCACGTGGCCTGGAGGGACACACCTAATAATTGGATTGAGAATGTGACACTGTGGGCCCGCTAGATTGATGATCTCTTCATCGTGTGGTGGGGCAGTCATTCCTCGGCAGAGGAGTATATAACCTTTCTTAACTCCAACAATCTAAATCTAAAGTTTAGCGGACAAATCAGCGATACCAGTGTGGTGTACTTAGATTTAGAGGTATACGTAGCTGACAGACAGATTTTGACCCGGCTCTACTCGAAAGCCAACAGCGGGCAACACTGTCCTACACGCGTGGAGCTTCCATCCAAAGAGCATGATCAACAACATCCCCTATGGGGAACTACAGCGATTGAAACGCAACTGCACAACATTACAGGAATATCAAATAGCCAAAAATGAAGCTTTTAGGCGTTTCAAGATTAGGGGCTACTCACAACAGATCCTAAGTGCAGCAGAAAAAAGAGCAGACACAGTCACGAGAGCAGAACTACTTATACCTAAAACACCACATATAGTAACACCAAGCAGTAAAATTCAACCCGCTAGAATGATTACCCGTTACAACTCTAGATCTCCTCAACTAGTGAGTATCTTTAAAAAGAATTGGCATATTCTTAAAACAGATTCCATCATGAAAGATGTCATTCCAGTCCAACCCTTGATCACCTACAAACGCTGCAAATCCATTAACGACCATCTGGTCTCGAGCCATTACCGCGCACTCACACACAAGAAAGACAACATTACCGGATTTTATCCGTGTAAGCAATGCAAGGCCTGCAAATATAGCCAGAAAGTCAATAGTTATAGTACTATTAAGGGACCTACAGCAAGGAGAAAAATCACGTGTCTGCTGAATTGTAATTCAGACTTCACAATATACTGATTAGAATGCCCATGCCGTAAACGGTATGTGGGCAGTACCATCCATCCCGCAAAAAAGCGCGTGTTAGAGCAGAGGCGCGTAATTGCGAAGAAAGATCATACATACCCAGTGGCTCGCCACTTTGAGTTAACACATAACAGTAATCGTGATTTATTGACGTTCTTCTGTATAGATCAGGCCCCCAAACAATAGAGAGGTGGGGACAGGGTCAGGATTCTCCGGAGAATGGAGTCTAAATACATCATTGACCTCGACACCATGTTACCGACAGGTTTGAATGTCACAGAAGAACTCTGGACCCACTTAGATTAACATCCCTGGAACTAAGTACTGCCTTTATGACTTTCATTTTGTCTTGTTTTTTATTTAACAAAAGAGAGGCACTGGGACGTTTTCCATGTCAGAATAAAATTGTTTAAATTAAGATTGGGTCCCTAGGTGTATTTACAAATAGGAATCTTTTTATTGATGAACCTAGGGGGCCCATTTCTCATCTTTTTCTGCAGCCCTTGTTGTCCCTCCTACGAGGTGTAGCATTTGCCCATTCAAGGCTTGACTGTTGATTTGAACATTGAACAGGCTTGGTATTTGCATCAATCAGAGGAGACAGAAAGCACAGTTTAAATGTGCAAAGATTTGTGATATATTTTTACATGTATGTACATCCTCTAAATAATATTTGCGTTCTGCTGGTTCATTCGTTTTAATACCTGTCTGTTGTTCATACAGCGATTGCTTTGTAAATAGAATTGTACATAAACATCACTGCCAGAGACATGTTAAAAGATGGCCGCCCTGATAGACACCGTATTATGGTGAAAAGAGTTGATTTGGGCCATCTTCGCTGTTTATGAAATTTGGTTTTAATGTAAGCACTGTGCACTTTAAAATGGTGGCTTGTAAAGCTTTTTGCCAACATCGAGGAAGGCGGCAACGCCGAAACGCGTCTGTTGGTGCGGGGGAGATTTCGCACAATAAAATCACCGAAAAGAATTCCCGTGAGTGCTGTCCTTCTTTCGGATCGACTGGGATTGTCCACCGTTGTGGCAGCATATATATATATATATGAATATATATATACAACTTTTTTTTAGAGGAGATGCGCCTCATGCACCTGGACCAAACACTAGCAAGGGGACGAGGGAAAGGCAGAGGCAGAGGGCATGGAAGGTGAGATTCAAATTCTTCCGGAGCGCAAGAAAAACCTGATGCTCCCGGCGAAAGAAAACAGTACCCCTTGCGGAACCTGAAATCACGCAAATAGAAGATACAAATCTCATCATCAATATGTCTAACCATGCTCTGACAGAGGAAGAACAACAACTCCTTAATAAAGGCTTGACGTTTTGTCTGGAGAGACATTTTGAATATACGAATAACAAAATCGAAATATACAAATACGTGAGAAAATTTAAATTAACTAAAGCTCACATTAATTGCCCAAATGACAACCAACAGGCAAGCGCCAACCAAGAAATTTTAATGGTGCCAAGTACACTAACCATTGAACCGATCCCGGATCTCAAAAATCTGTTTGATCTGATGTATAATCTAGATGGCAATACTACCACTGAAAGCCAAGTGTTAAATGAACTGGGTATAGAGACAACAAGCTGCACACCAAGTGGCTTTAAAAACAAATCGAAATATTGTCCACATCTATCACCAGGCAATAAGATTGACCAATTCTCAGAGGCAGTAATGCATGAATTGTACAACCTACAAAAAATATGTAATCCTGGAAAAAGAGAAAATCTTTCTACAAAGGAACGTACAGCCATCAAGACACTAATGGATAATAGTGAAATTATCATCAAGCCCGCGGATAAAGGCGGTAACATAGTCATACAAAATCGGTTAGACTATGTAACTGACGCCCAAAGACAACTGGGGGATACAGACAAATACTTGAAACTACAAGACAATCCAATTAATGGGATGAAATTGGAATTGGAGAAGAGTCTTGTAGCATGGAGAGATGGGGTCTAATAAGTGAAACTGAATTCCAATTTCTGATGAAGGAATATCCCACAATACCAACTATTTATTTTCTTCCGAAGATTCACAAAACGCTTGTTAATCCTCCTGGACGCCCCATCGTATCCACATGTGATTCGCTATATGAAAATGTGTCTGTATACGTGGACTATTTTTTGGCACCAATGGTTCAGAATCTCAGTTCATATTTGAAAGACACTGGCGATTTTTTACGGATCCTGGCACATACCTCTTGGAATGCCAATTACATCATGGCTACAATTGATGTTGTATCGTTATATACTTCGATCCAACATAAGATTGGACTGCAAGCATGTGCATACTTTCTTAAACAACGGAACATCAAAGATCTACAACACTCGGCCATGCTACTCACTATGATTGAGCTATGCCTCAATAATAACATCTTCTTGTTTGATCGAGAATTATACAAACAACACTGTGGGACTGCCATGGGCTTTTCCTTCTCACCGAACTACGCTAATCTCACTATGGGGTGGTGGGAGAAGGAAATTGCCTGGGGTGCTGAAAACCAAGATGACTTGGATAAAATCATATTGTGGTTACGTTACATTGACGATTTATTCGTCATTTGGAACGGTGAAAAAGAGGACTTTTTGTCTTATTTTAATAAACTTAACCACAATAATATCGGGTTGGCATTCATCTGTTCTACCAGCAATACCACTATCAATTTCCTGGATACAACGGTCTATATAGACCAGGGACAGATTCAAACCACGTTATTCAGGAAACCAACGGCAAAGAATAGCATCCTTCATGGCACCAGTTTCCATCCGAAGTCCCTCAAAAACAGCATTCCGTATGGAGAGTTCATACGGATAAGAAGGAACTGCTCAAAGGATGAAGATGCTAATAGCAAAATCACAGAGAGTGCGCACAGGCTACATAATAGGGGATACAGATCCAGAGATCTGAACAAAAGTTTCAAAAAGATTGCAACAGTGACTCGGACTGACACTCTTATTCCTAAAACTCAAAAACAGAAAGCTCCTATTGCATCAGACACTCAGATGCCGAGACTCATTCTCACTTACAGTAAGGAGAGCCCACGTATCACTCAAATTGTGCAAAAATACTGGCATCTTTTGTGTATTGACCAGGACATTGGCTATATTATTGGTGATAGACCACAGGTAACGTACAGGAAAGTACCTTCGTTAAAGGACACCCTAGTCCAAAGCCATTATCAAACAAAAGCAAAAACATGTTGGCTGGATGACAAACAACTGGGTTTTAAAAAATGTAATAAATGCAAGGCGTGTAAAGTTGCCGTGAACAAAATGGAGTACATCGACTATGAAGGGAAATCTATTAAAATCAATCATAGAATTACCTGTACGACACAATTCGTGGTCTATGTCATACAATGTGCCTGTGGATAGAGATACATTGGCTCCACTGTCTGCATGTTGAAGAAACGGATTCTTGAACACATCCGTGCGATAAAGAACAAGGATATGAACTATGCTACAGCTAGACACATTGCGGCATGTCAAAATAATGACTGGAGAGGCATTGAATTTTTTGGTCTGGACACTATCCCACCGAATGAAAGGGCAGGAGATAGAAAGAAAAAACTGAGACAACTAGAGTCCAGATACATTATCAAGCTATGAACTAAGACCCCTCGGGGCTTAATAATGATGAGGAACTTCATGTCCTCTTATAATTGTTGTTTAATTATTTAATTATATGACATTTGCGTTGGGCTGGCAAAATGTTCAGATCCTTGAGAAACTACGGATGACTTTATGTATTTAATTGATATCACGCTTTTCTTTTCTTTGTGCCTATAATTTTGAAAGTATTTTAGCCATTTCTGTTGCACACTTATCATATAAGGTAGAATTATTGCCCAAGTCGGCGTCTGGACTATACTTGATTTTTATTGAAAATGAGTAACCTAACAGACAGTGTGGTGTCAGGTTGGTTTTGGATTAAAATTAGATGCGTATACTAGATACATATGAGACTTCTCATTTTTTATCTATGTTGTGATGATCTACATTTACAGATGACATCATTGGTATACAAGTTTACTAGACTTGGCGATATATATAGTGTAGTGTGGACAAACACCTTAGATTAATGGAGTTACAAAACTCTTTGATGGTTATCTTTATATTATATATAAATATGTGGTAGCACACAATATGGCATTAGGATGCAAATGGCAATAACGTAATACTGCGTATTCATGTGATGTGGTTGCCGCACATATGGCCGTACAATGATTAATAGTAATCAAAAAAAAAAAAAGTTACAATTGTCTGTGAAAATGAGGAATATATTTTTTTATTAATTGTTGACACTACATTTCCCAGGGTGCCTCATTATGGGCTACATTGGGCAAAAGTATAAATAGTGCATTATGGGTAACAGTCCTCCAACCGTGAGCAAGGCCTTTGTGGCTGAAACGCGTCAGTGTGACTCACAGACGGATGTTTTATGGTGGATTAAAATTAAGACATTGAACTGTGTAGCCTGAGTGCGGTGTAAACTTTGTTTCAAAAATTAACCAAGGCCACGGATTCGGCCTCACGCACGCACCCGCTACTTAGCGCTCAGGCTGGGATCCAATTGTATATAAAACAAAAGAATCCCACAATGCAGATTTTCCCAGATTATTCCTTCATTGATAACTAGACAATCATAATTACAGAAAAATAAATTAAACATGAGTTTTCCCTGTGACAGAAGGCAGATTTTAAAAAAGAACAAACCCTAAAACACATTAAGGGGGTACTGAAATGTTGGAGAAATGCCAAGGGAGACTTACATTTTACAAAACCAGTCGTCCACAATAGTGCAGGGGCATGTCAGAATGGTTCTCCAATCGAACTGGCTCAGAAGGAAACATAATTAACTTCCAATGATCCCAAATTTGAATTAGGTTAGTAAAATCCGACCCCATGTGTTTTACACATGTCCAGATCAGCCGAGGTCCGTGCAGGTAACAGCGGTGGGGCGGTGGAGCCACGTTGGGGGGGATTTTCAAAGGACAATGCCAAGGGAAAATTAAATAAATAATTAATTTTCCCTCGGCATCGTCCCTCGAAATTCCCCGCACATGGCCCCACCGCCCCACCACTGTTACCTGCACGGACTGCGGCTGGTCCAGATATGGCTTCACATCCAAAGTTGTACATATACTAAAATGTTCAATATTTGTTGTTTAGCTAGTTCCACATTTTCCCTATCTTCCTCTTCAAGGCTATAAAAATTGTTTTCAGCCATCATATTTTGTTGGCATTTAATGCCCTGGGATTAGAGAAGATTACAGGCCTACCCACCATATTGCTGGTTTGCTGGATGTAAGAGAGACATGGTATCCAACACCCCTGGTCACAAGACAAGCAGTCGTCAATTACCTCCCTGATAAAAGTAGCCTGCTGGTTACACCAGATCGAACACCACAACAACAGGGGAGTGTAGGAAAGGAAACTGTGTTGCAGTTTTGCCCCCTTTAGCTACCAAATGCTGTGTTTGTTTATCTGAAAAGTGCACTGGGAGCTGCTAACCAGGCTCCAGTGTCACTGCTCTTTCCCTTAAACTGTAAATATGGAATTGGCACATCCATTTGGCAAGTACTTTTACACCCCTGTAAGGCCCTAGTATATGGTACCAGTGGTACCCAGGGTAGGGATGTAAAAGGGGCACAAGGGCTGAAGCACTTATTGTGCAACCCTGAGTGACCCGAGTGAAACCAAAGGCTGCAGGTCTGCCATGTCAGCCCTGCACAAGCAGCTTGCCTGCTCAAGTTCGACCCTGCATATACCATGTGTTACAGGGTCTCCTCACTGCATTTAATATATGTCAATCACCCCTAAGGTAGGCCTTCTATAGCCCAGGAGGCAGGGTGCATAATATTTAATGTGTAGAAATATATGTGCAAGCACATATTGCCCAGTGGTGGAATTATAAACATAAGTTTACCGCAAGTGACCGACCCTCCATAGGATAACATCGGCTGGACACTGACCATACCCCAGATGCCCAGCTCCATTATGGAACGGTCGATTTTCTTTGTGTTTGATATCAAACACCGTGCTCTTTAACCCCTGGCCCGATGGTAGTGTGGATGTTTTACCAGCAAGTACATAGGTGGCACTTTAGACAGTGTCCACCAAGTTAACCCAGTGCCTTGGTTGGCTTTTCCCAGGGTTTGCCGCCAAGACAGAGTTTTGACCTCATGCTGGGGAGTGTGTGCCGCTCCCAGAGCCCAGAGACAAAGACCTGTGTGTGCAAGAGGAGACACCTCCGTCCTCACAGGATGGCTAGTGTACAACCCATCACGGCGGTGAGCCTCAAAGGCTTTACCGGCTTAATGGGACAAAAGAACTTGTCCCCCTCTCCAGGACAAAGCCTCCCCCTAACACAGGCTTTGTTTTTCACGGACTCGCAGGAAATTAGCTATGCAGGAGGCGTCACCCCCACAAGGCTGACCACACCTTTAGAGTGTCGCAGCTGAGGTGTACAGTCGAGGATGGTTTTGGCCATCTTGAATTTAGACTAAAAAGCAGTTTCTGACTAGTTTTATTGACATACTCACACCGGATATGGTCACTACGGGGGGTGGGTGAACTGCAGGACTATATGCCATGGGCTACTAGTCCTCACACCCACTAATACCCCCTAAATCTATTTTTTAAGGGGCACCTCAGACACCAGAACCTTAGATTTGACGTGATAACGTTTCCATGACAAGGCAGGACTGCACAAAGAGAGAGCTAATCTCTGCATCTGTAGCCGCCACCCTGCATATGCTGAATTACGACTCAACCAAAGCAAGACTGGCTCCAAAAGAAAGGTAAACCCCTCTACAAATGCCAGACTTCACAAGAATGCCCTTGGGCTAGAGGGACTACTACCCTGCAGTCAGCAGGAACAAACCACTAAATCCATGACATTGAAGTACTGTCCACAGAGCAGTCTGGTGTGGCTGCTAAAAGTCACTGGGTAGGTGGCTTCTGGGAAGTGTATTCCCCACCCTCAGCTAGGCTCAACTTTCCAAACCACTCCCCTGCCCCTCTGGAAGAAGACTTCCTCAAACGTAGTGCTTGCAAGTACCAAGGCTTGCTTGTGGTCAGTCCGACTATTACCTGCTTTACTCAACACTTCAAGAGGAGAGATCAACTTGCATGAATGACCAACCACCCTAGTGGCTCCATCGTAAAGATCCTGCATTTGTTTTCAACCTCTCTTGGCACGTCTGTCAGCAATGCTGGCGTGGATCCATTCAGCACCACGGATAGCCAAGAGCACCTCTGCACCGAGTCCCCCAAGCCAGAGTCGCTCTGTCTGGTGACTCCTCGTCCAGGGCCAGCTCATTGCTTAGGTTCAAAAGGTTTTTGCTCAACACAACCCCCAAATGCCTTTTTACTAAGGTAACCATTTAAAGACCGCAATCTTGATTGACAGTTCTGTTTCACAGAAAAAGTGCACCTCTGCAACTCACTCCCCTGAGCAAGGTAAAATTGTGCTAGCTGTTGTGAACAGGTCTAGGAACCCATGAGACCTTAACCCTGAGTGGGTTCAGTTGAACTCACTCTCTAAGTAACCAATTGCATATATGTGTTTTTCCTATTGACTGTAACGTCAAGTACTGATTTCTTTAATGCTTGAAATGTAATAACTCCAGTTATCCTGCATGTATCGATTTCATTTTGGTGTCTAAAAATATATAAAAATCTGAGCTATTTGTTATGGCCTGTACTTATCCAGCCTACTGTTCCTTTAACTATATGGTGTCATAATGTGGAACCTTGTTGTGAATGGTTCCAGGAGGGGCAGTTGGAGAACTGTAGTGATTACTGGAGGCTAGCTGGAAATGGATGTAGTAGGCTACATATTCCAGACAAGTGTTATTCTACTTCTTGTCGCGTGGCGATGAGCTGAGGGCATCCACTTCAATTTAAGCAACCCTGTGTGCATCCTGATGGTCATGGGACACTTTTGGAGTGGTCCTCATGAGGCACAGAACCTAGCCTTGTGCGCTCGGATCTTGGCATGTGGACAGCCAAAGCACAATAGAACCTCTTAGTGCCTGTGTATTCATGTGATCCTCTTGAGACACAGAACGCACCCTCGAGCCTCAGCGCGTGCATCAAGACCATCAGTAGAAGTTTGTAGCATGAGTGAAGAGAAGAACGCGTGTCAGGAGACAGTGAAAACAAGAAACCCAAAGCGTGTACTTTTGTTATTGCGCGCTGCTCAGCATATGTCATGGCACACACTGGACTAGAGTCTGTTTCCCTGCTGCTGCTGCTAATCTGATACTATCATGCTACAGAAACGGAGTACACTTGTTCTTACCGCATTGCTCTGCTGCACTTGCCTACTGTGTCTGCTCCTGCAATGACGCTCCTATAAAATATCCATGAAGTGATTCAGTGTTCCTGAATTTCATTGACTCTTTCCATTGACCTGTAAGTAATTGGTTACAAGTTAAATGTGTAGATTGACAGCCGAGTTTTTACCTGCACTGGGGAATGAGCCTGCCACTCTACAAGTTAGTGCTTGATGTTTGTCTAATACTTATTCAGCCAGTCTTGCAGCCTGTTAACTTTGATTACACCAGCACTACATTGTTGTTTTAGTTATTTGTGGTAACTTATTATATTAGATTATTATATTAGTTTATTTTGCTAGATTGTTATATTAAATTTGCATTTCAGGATTATTTCAGCATGTTATATCATTCACCGCTCAGCATGTCCCAACCACCACAGTTTCTATCGAAACATGGAGAACTGATTTTACCATGGAAAAGATGGATCCACTTTTTTGACTCCTACTTAGTTGCCATGGGGGGTGGGGGGTTGGATTCTCTCCTGCCAGGAAGCAAGGCATTCTTTTACATAATTTAGAAATTGAGGGCAGGAACATCTATGATAGTCTTGACTCAGTAGTCGTTGGCAAGCAGAAGGGGATCCAACAGATATATGAAATGTCCATGATGATGCTGAAGAAGCATTTTTGGGGCTCGTATTAACATTGTCATGGAAAGGCACACATTTTTACAAGGATCCAAGCAAAAGATGAACGGTGGGGATTTACATTGCTTCTCTGAAACCCTTGCCCAAACATGTGAGTTTGTTGTTCTGACAGAGTCTCTTATAACAGATCAAATGGTGAGCTGCACCAATAACCCAAGTGTACAAGAGAAGATGTTAGTGAGGAACCCTACCTTACAGGATGCTTTAGCCATTGTTGAGAGCATGGAACATGCAACATACTGGGTCAAAGAGATGAAGGATACAGGATCTTATTCCACTTTATCCAGGGTCTCTACATCAGATACTTATGAGGAATTGGAACATATACAAAAGGTGGCTGCTTGGTTTAAGATAAGTGAATCGCAAAATGACACGCACAAAGACTCTAAAATAAAATGTTGTAAATATGGCAGTCCTGGACACAATAATCCTGAGTGTTTTGCTCGAAATGTTGCTTGCCGGAATTGTGAGAGGAGGGTTTGTAGGAGTTCTAAGGTGATCAGTGTGGAAGAACCGGTACCAAATAAGATGGTACTACATGTTAGCTGCTCTGCTAGGGATATAAATCAGGTTTACGTTGGAATCCTAACGATGGCTACATGTGATGTGGAGATTGGTGGGAAAATTCTTCCAGTCCTTGCTGACTCAGGGTCCCCTTTTACCTTAATTGGCTATAACAACTGGGAAGACATATTTGGTAAGGAAAATATTAAACTGTTACCACCTGGCATTAACCCGGTAGGGTATGGGGGACAAAACAATTGATTTGTTTGCCTACTCCGTCATGACTATAAAATTCAAGGATCGTGAGATCATGGGAAATATTTATAAAGCCAAACATGGAGATAATCTTTTGGGATGGCGTCACCAAAGGGATCTTGGCATTACCCTCAACCCGAATTCCCCAGACCAGGTCTTGTTGTTATCTCATGTTAGTGATGATGCACATGTTCTAGGTGAATTTCCTGATGTCTTTGAAGACAAGCTTCATCTGCTAAAGAATTTTCAACACAGGATTATTTTGAAATCTGGTGCCAAGCCAGTAGTACATAAGGTCAGGAAAGTACCTCACCTTATGTTATGTTGATGCCACTGCAAGAAGAATTGGACAGGTTACCGCAACTGGGGGTGATTGAGGAAATTGAAGCTTCTTAGTGGTTGGCGCCCGTTGTCTTGATTCCCAAAAACAATGGTGCTAAGATGAGGATGTGTTTGGACTTGAGGGGCTCAACCAATGTATTTGGGTTGACCGTCAACCTATAACAAACATTAGTGA
The DNA here is from genome assembly GCA_963921515.1 of Calotriton arnoldi. Classification (NCBI taxonomy): domain Eukaryota; kingdom Metazoa; phylum Chordata; class Amphibia; order Caudata; family Salamandridae; genus Calotriton; species Calotriton arnoldi. The sequence goes on from CAWUFW010007096.1 coordinate 26,423, forward strand.
AACCCTGACCATGCTAGCTGGAGCTAAGATTTTTAGGGGGATATGTACAAGGAAGTTGCGGAGCGCGGCGTTAGCCTCCTTAGCTTAACGCCGCGCTCCGCCACTTCTGAAACGCAAGGCTGTATCATATTTACAAGAATGTGGTGCAGCCTTGTGTTTCCCCCTGTGATGGCGCTAAGTTTAGCAACTTAGCGCCAACGCAGGCACCCTTGCACCATAGCGCAAGGGTGTCTGAGTGCAGGGGAGGATTATTTATGTGTAGGAAGGTGCCCCTTAAACAATCCTAAAATGCCATTCTGTCTCTTTCATGTGTGCTGCTTCATGCAGCACACATGAAAGTGACAAAATGACATTTTATTAAAGGTTTGTTTATGTACAGGAAGGGACACCTTACTGTACATAAACAAACCATGGCATTTTGCTTTTTCCACGTGTGCTAAACAAGGCAGCATACAAGGAAAAAGCAAAAACAAGAAAAAATAATGCATTTCTCCTCATTTCGCCAACTTAAGACCAGGATTTACCTGGTCTTAATTTTGGCGCTGCCTGCTAGGTACGCCACCCTTATACATAGGGGGCAGCATCAAAACGAATGGGTGTTGCGGTGGAACGCCCACCGCAACACCCACTGCCCACCCCTTTCACAATAACATAGCGTGAAAGGGGGCCTTATGTACATGGCAGTGTTAAGCCACGTTAAGTGGCTTAACGCTGCCTTGTACATAAGTCGCAGCCCCTATCACCACCACAATGTCGGTAACAGTGACGTTGTGGTGGCGATAGGGGCTTGTACATATGCCCCCTAGTGTTATGGACCTTTCCGCAGCCTACCATCAAGTATCCCTCCAGGCAGACTCCAGACCACTTACATCTTTAGTCACTCCTATGTGAGTTCTTCATTTTGTCAGAATGCCTTTTGGTTTAGCCTCAGCTGCAGCGTGTTTCCAGAGGATGATAATAGAGGTAGTTAAGTGTAACAAGTCTGTGTTATTCTTACAGGATGACATCTTAGTTTATGGTGAAGATGAAGTTACACATGTTGTTGCCTTAAGGGAAGTTCATACGAGGCTAAGAGACAGTGAACTCACTTTGAAAAGGGAAAAGTTTAATGTGGGAACTGTTTCCTATTTGGGCCATACCATTTCAGGTGATGATATGAAACCGAAACTGCAGTTAGCAAAATCCATCACATTAGCACCAACACCCTCTGACAAGGACCAGGTGAGGTCATTCCTTGGCCTTGCAGAGTTTTATTCAAAATTTGCAAGTGTGGTACAACCTTTGAGAATGGTCCTGAAAAAAGGTGCAAGCTTTGAATGGTCTATGGAATGTATGGAAGCTTTTGCGGTGGTTATGAACCGAATTCCAAGCATGCCTAGATTAGGCCATTTTGATGTAATATGGAAAACATTGCTCACCACAGATGCTAGCATGAGGGGTCTGGGAGCAGTTCTCTCTCAAATGGTTGAAGGTGAAGAGAAAGTGATGGCATTTTCCACGCGGTCACTCAAAGGGGCTAAAGAGTGCTATTCTGTGGCGGAATGTGAGGCACTTGCTTATGCATGGGAAATGAATGGAGTTTGCCTTTTGTGCTAAGGAGTGATCACAAGCCTTTGGTCTAATTGTTTGCTTGTGGGAATGTTGAAAACAACACTTCTTTAAATAAGTGATGGGTGGAGAGTCTTATGGAATTCAATTTCAAAGTTGAATCTTATTTACCAGGCAAAAGGAATATTCCAGCTGACTGTCTCTCTAGGTTATCTTTGGACGACGGTACGATTTTAGTGGCAGAGATTCCTGTTTTGTGGGTCAAAGAATCAGCCCTCAGTAAGGTGGAATGGGAGTTGAAGTCATACAAGAATGTGACTCACAAGCTGGTGGCTGAGTATGTTGTTGAAGGATGACCCAATCATAGTGCCAATTCAGATTAAGCAAGGCTGTTTTTGAAAGTTAAGGAAGTGTTGAGCATTATAGAAGAAGAATTGTACAGAGGTGACAGGTTAGTCCCACCAGTAGGTTTGCTCGACAAAATCATTAACTTAGCCCATGAGGGGCATCTGGGTAGGAAGGAATCTTACCAAAGCTACCCTTAGAGGGTGTTATTGGTGACCGGGCTGTGACAGGCAGGTGGAGGATGTTGTAAAAGACTGCTTACAGTGTACTAGTAATGATAAATCCAGAGTTGTGAGTACTGCTCCTTTGTCTCCTGTTCCTGTTCCTGATGAGCCCTGGACCAAAGTAGATTTAGATCTTGTAGGGCCTTTTTATTTACTGCCATCTAGTGAGAGAAGTATTATTGTTCTGGTGGATTTCACCTCCAAGTGCGTCACAGCGTGTTGTGTACCCTCTATCACCACCAAGAGTGTTTTGGAATTCTTGAAGGATGTTTTTACCTGTGAGGGGAGTCCCAAGACCATAGTGTTGGATAATGGGTCTAATTTATCTCACAAGAGATGAAGGATTTCCTCAGCGACTTGTCTATTGAACATTTTCGCACGGCTCTTAATGCTCCCCAAGTGAATGGTCTGGTGGAGAAAATGAACAAGTTGGTAAGAGCTGGTGAGCAGACTGCGCTGAGCAACAAGTTACTGCTCAGGGCTGTCCTTCAGGAGAAGTTGTGGGCTCACAGAAATGCACCCAATAGTGTGACGGGTATTCTCCTTTCCTCACGTTGAAATGGAGATTGGCTGGATCCAAACTCAACCCTTTGTGGTTAAGTTTGAAGAGGGTAAGAAGATCTGTGGTAACTGAGGGTGTGGTAACCAATCGTGACAAGATAATTGTCAACCAGGACAAATATAAAAGGTGATTTAATGACAAACAATGTGTGCGCCAATTTAAATGGAAGGTTAGTGATGTAGTGTGTATTAAGAAACCTACGTGGTGTCCTAAAAATGAATCTAAGTTTACGGGGCCAAGGAGAATTGTAAAGGTATAGAGGAATATCTTGGTTCTGGGTGGTGGTGATGTTTGGGGTATGTCATGGTTAGCAAAGTCTTCTAGTGGTGAGTCTGTTTCCCAGAGAGAACCCAAGAAGAGTGGCAGTGAGCGTGGAAGGGTCAGGAGAAGGGTACGGTTCAGGAAACTGCCAATGCATTTTAGAGATTATGCAATAGATTAGCTCATGCATCGTTTATTGTGTGCATGGTATACCTTCTTTTGTATGTAATCTTCCGGTTCATTTATGGTCAATTTTATCCCTTGTTGATTATATTTTAGAATTGTTATCTTTTTCCTAGTTACTAATGTGTTTAGGATTATTATTGATCCATTGTATGCGCTAACAATCTTCTTTCCTTTTATCATTGTTAGTTTTATTAGCCTGACTGTACTTACTCGTATATTATATAATTTGTATATATGTTTTGTTTAAAGGGGGAGATGTATTATGGCCTGTACTTATCCATCCTATTGTTCCTTTAACTATATGGTGTAATCATGTGAAACCTTGTTGTGAAATGGTTCCAGGAGGAGCAGTTGGAGAGCTGTACTGATTACTGGAGGCTGGCTGGAAGTGGATGCGATAAGCTGCATGTTCCAGACGAGTGTTATTCTACTTTTTGTCACTATTGTTATAGATTGGTGTCAGATTTCTCTCAAGTCGTGTCAATTACTTATCGTCCATGTTGGTGAGGTGAAATGCTTAACACATGTTCCTCTATGGAGCCTGTCTTCTCTTTGCCACTCTACCAGGACTGAGAGAAGGTGACGAGAGAATACCTGGGGTCCATCATTGTGTATTGTGCTAGTATTGCATGATAAGTAACCCTGGGCGGTGAACTCAGCTCCGCTCGCGGAGTTTGCGGAGTTTTCGGCACTTTGCGTTACGTGGAGCTCACAGAGTTCCGAAAAACCCCGCTCCACGTAGCGGAGCGGAGTTTCTTTCCTTCCTCGCTCTCGTCAACATGAAGGTGGCAAGCACGAGCGAGGAAAATCCACCTCCCGGTGAGATTTTTCCTTGTTCGCAATCCTCAATGTCAAGTTGGCGAGCACGAGCGTGGAAAATCAACCTCCCGGCGAGATTTCTCAGCGCGGGCAGTAGGATTTCTCATTACGAATGGTCGCGGGTGCTCGCGACCGCTTGCGTTGAGAAACCATCCGTTCGCGTTGAGGAAGCGACCGCTCGAGTAAAATATTGACTCGAACGGCAGAAAAGAAGCAGCGCCCGCTTGCGCTGTGCATGGTGCCGTTCACGATTATTGCACAGTGCGGACAAACACCCAGCACTGAAAATCACCACAAACAGCATTTATCTAACGCACTCCGGAACTTGCGGAGCTCTGCGCAGCGCTGCAGAGTTTATTTTGCACTTGGCGGAGTTCCGCTATGCGGATGCGGGACTTGGCGAACTCCTCCCAGGCTTAATGATAAGGCACCCCTGTCATACCACATAATGCTTTCAACTTGCAACGGAGAGCTAGGTTGATATAATCTTCCACATAGATGAGACCCAACTATTCATGAATCACATATGCAGAACCACTGACTGGAAGTCCCAAAATACGTCTGCAAGCTCTGTTTTCCTCATTCTGCAGAACTCTCACGTTCTTGCATCCTCATACCCATGAACCAATGGTCAAAACAGGTAGAAACCTTCCCATGTAAACTTATAGAAGAGGGCTGAAATGCTTACTTCCAAGTGAGGGCCCCAGATTAGATATAAACCCAGTAACAGTTGAAAATCTCTGTAGCCTTTTTGTCAAACACAGTGCCCAGCATCACTCAGTATCAAATGGCACACTCAAATAGGGAAACTCATGAATTCTGGCAATGGGCTTACCCTGTATAGCCAGAAGGCAAGACTTAATATTTTCAGGCCCACCTGCCATAACAAAGGTTTTGGTTAGATTAGTTTCAAGGTTCAGTTGGGCAATAAAATCATCATAGGTATCCAACAAGAGTTTAAGCCCATTAGTAATTCTCGTCAGCAACACAGCGTCATCCGCATTTAGTAATACAGACATAGCCTTGTTCTTAACAATGGCCATAGCCCTTCCCAGCCTATTTAAAGCTGCTGCACGCCCATTAATGTACAATGGAAACAACAGAGGTGTGAGAACAAACCCCTGCTGAACCTCCCAGGACAGCTTAATTGACTTCGTACAATTGCCTCATATCTGAGGCTTCAAGATCGTATTGAAGGGCTTGTAAAAAAGTAGCAATGCACTTAACGAGTCCCATACATTCTGTAATTTCCCACAGCTTTGATCTCACAACAGTATCAAAGGCACAGGAGAGATCCATGAAGACCAAGTAGATGGAAGTACCCTTAGCAATTGTTTATTTACCAATCACAAGATGTAAATTAAGACATTGTTCCATCGTGCCTAGAAGCCAAACTGCACCCTTGATAAGACTTGATTCTCGTCCATCCAGGTTGTGAGACGATCAAGCACCGCCCTACCCATAACCTTCAGAACTAAATCTAGCAGTGAAAGTGGATGATAGCAATTCAGACTTCCTTTTGAAAAACGGGTACAATGATCACACACTGCTAGGAATGAGGGAAAAGAGACTAGCAGGCTGTTTTTATAAAATTATCAAGTAACAGTGCCCAAAGTTCTAGATTTGCCTTATATAAATCCATGGGGACTCCATTCGATACAGGGGCTTTATTGGCAGGACTGTTTGTGACAGCCTTGATGAACTCATCCAAGGTAAAATCATTATCAATAGGGAAAAAAGGAGAGAAATTATCAGTGACCACAGTTGCACAAATAATTGGGTTGTATAAGTGAAAAGAAAAACGTTCCAAGCCTTAATCTGGGCCTACTTTGGCACAAACACTGCTATTACGGCCGGTGGTCAGCGTATTATGATTAACTACATGCCAAAACAGACTGCTATTTACTCTGACACCCCATGCAACAAAATTAACCGGACCATATGTAATGCTGCTTTTGAACGTTTTCAGAGCAAAATGTATCCCCTCAATAATGTAGGGGTACAAGGTGCTCCCTGCTCATGCAATGAAGTGGTTGGATTTAACCTAATGCAATCTGTTTAAGTGACTGTTTAATCTTCCCACCTCTTTCTGTGGGAATGACATTTTTTCTGTTATCTTTGCTTGTGCATTATTGTATGCAAGTTAGCATTTGCGGCACCATTTTATGTTTGGCAGCCATTTTGAATCATGTTCGAAACTACTCCTTTTGTATTTTTCAGAGAAACGGGTTGTGGTAAGTTTCGTTTCTCCAAGGTTGGGCCTTGCTTTGCTAATGAATACACTGTTCTTATTAACGCATACCTTTCCCACTAGATAGAGGCCTTCTCCCACTAGTCTTGTGGCGGGCACGGACAGAGCTACCTTGAATAAGAGTGTGTGCCCGGCCTCAGAATCAAAACCTATCCTTCTGTACTTCTTTGTTTAGCTGTATCTGCCTGGAAAATTCCATTATGGGCGTGCCTCCATTAGTTCTGAATTATACATAAATGTATCTCCATGTTTGCTGATGTCAGTCCCTCTGCAGCAATCTTAAGAGACTGGGCAGACTGGGCTCCGCTCGAGTGTATCTGAATAAATATATTGGTTTGTATTCTCTACTGTCTGACCGACTCTTCATTTGTATGGAAGGCTGAGAGGAGGTCGTGAGTGACCCGGGTGACCCTAATCGGGTCACTTCCTTCATTCCTCACAAGCTCACATCCATCAGAAATGTTGTCTACTTACGCAGACAGTAGTGCAGGCCTCCTGGTATTGCTGTTAACATGCAAAAATGGGGCCTTTAAGGGCCATATTGTGGGCAAAGTTGCAGAATATGAGTAATAATACAGTCATCTTGAAGCCCTCCTAAAAGGTCTGGGTTTACTAGAAATACATGAGGTCTGGGAGAACGCAGAATCATTGACCCAATTTGAAACTATTAAAAAATCAACTATGTGAAAATAATTAAATTCAGATTGTAAAGTTAGTCACTATTAAAACACGTGGGTATAGTCTTAACCCTATATTTATGGCCACCTCCAATCATGTCTGATAGAGGTAATGGCATTAATATCTACAGGGCCAGCTTTAACACTGGTGGCGCCCTGTGCGACAATGTTTGTTGGTGCCCCCCCCCCCTAATGACCACCTTTGCCACGGATTCCCTCACCACCGCCCTTTAACAGTGCCCCTCAAGTCTCCAGAACCACTGTCTCTCTGATTTATTTAGTTTTATAGCACCACTCATACCAGTGTAAGGTGTCAGGGCACTTTACATCACACACACATTGCACAGAGACAATTATAGGTGTGTAAATCAGTGTATAGGAAATGTTACATCAGACAAGACTATAAGGTGTAGTGTAGGAGTGACATGTCATCAATACTGGTAGGCAATATAGTTTAAGAGTCCTTAATCTGGAAAATCACAAATTCTGAATTTAAAATGAAACACCATTGTTAGGGGTTCTCTTTAATAACAGGAATTGTTTTCTACCCAAATGAACCCTTTGGCAAGATTAGATAATGAAAGACTGGGCAAAAAACATATATCTCCAACATAGTACTTGCAGTTTACACGCAGCTGTTTGATGACAGTTAACAGCTCAATGCTCTATATTAGGATTTTGACTTACAAACCACAAGTATCAAAAGGAGCTCTCTTACAGAAGCAGTAACCCACTAACCTATTTACATTACATGCACTTTGTTATCTGCATGGTACACGTTCTTAGCAGCAGGCATTTTAACCCACTGCGCTACCTTTGTATGAGTCAAAAGTTCCTCTAGAGGAACATCTCTTTCCAGGAAGACTATTAATCACCGGAGTTATCTAGACATTTTAATTGATGCCTGAAAATTGCTGGAGGCCAGGAACATGGCAGCAAGTGCTTTTAAAATGTTAATATATTTGCAAAAATTGATGCCCTAACACCAAGTCAGCGCCCAGTGCGGTGACAACGATCGCACCGCCCTATCTAAAACAGAATATGCAGGTTACGATTTATGCTGTGTATGGGTGAAATCTATAAACAATTGAAAATGATCACGTTAAATTGGCTCGCAGATGCTGTGGATACATATGTACTAAATTGTTTCCTAAGACTTCGGGATTAACTGAAGCTTTTGCAAAAACCATCATTTTAATTTCTTCACTCGGGGGTCAGAAAATGTGTAGTGCTGTAAATTGTAGAACAGAATCTCGGAGCCACGTATCACATCTTACACGCAAGTCATTGGGTGCATGCGTGATGACTGCTAAAGACACTAAGGGCCTCTTCAGTGTTTAAAATCATGGAAGTAATTTCTTTGGCTACATACTACGAGACACATACTCAATTTAAAAATTGACCCAAATAATGTATAATGGATCTCCTTTGTATGCCGCCAAAATATAATTATTTTCAGCAGAGGCGCAACTATACTCAAACTTCGGGGAGGGATAACACTTTGATCAACGGGAAAGGGGGCCATACTTCGAACCTGGGTCAAAATGTCTTTTAGTGACTCTCTTCACTGTGGCTGTATGCTTAATGATATGGGGAGCACTTTTCTGGTTTTTACAGATACATACAGACAGAAAACAAAATGTTCCAGTCTGAATTTATTTTTAAAAGCAGAAAAAGACTGAAAATGATGCTTCTTGTGAGTGACTCACTATCTGTCTTTCATGAATTCCAGGACATCAGTTGAGCATATAGACAGAATGGGGACTTGAAAAGAGTTTGAGGTTTCCCTAACATAGGCATATGTTAGCATATATTTCTAGTATAATGCTGATAGTTACTTGGGGGTGTAGTGTTTTGCTATATTTGGCTGCTTAATTTGCTGAAATGCAACAGGCATCAAAGTATGAGCGCATGTCTATTAGTTAAATAAATGTGGAACTATACCATTTTACGACTCCATTTATTTTCAAAGCACAAAATAAATATGGATAAACACCAATAAGATGGCGAAAAATAAATATGTATAAATACAGAAGGAAATGTTAAAAAAATAAATATAATAGGTTTTTTGTTAGAATACAAGTCTATTAGAAGCAAAAGCTCTCTTGTTGTCCCCTAGAAGGATGCCTCATCCCCAGGCACTGTAACTCACAAGCTACTGAATCTATATTCAGTGATAGTGCATGGTAATCTTGAGTTCTATCTCTCATCAAGTATTCATTGTTTTGATACACTTAGCTAGTGTTATTGCCTGAAATGCCTCTATCATTTGGAAGGAATTTGGTGTTAACAGCACATAGAGAACAGAAACTGAGCATAAAGTGTGATTATCAATGGTGCTTCCAACCATACAAATTAGATGTAACTAGCATATTAACATTTAAACCTTGTTAGGCCATTTGCTAACGTGGCACTGTCCTGCCAGGTGTTTTGGTTGTGAGGTTCATCAATACAGGGCAAGATCAGAAATTAACCCTAGTTCAAATGTTCTTTGGTTCACATTCCTTTTCTTCCAGTTAGAGGAGTCAATGAGAGTCTGGTGAGGAACTTAATGTGGGTGAAGGTGCCAACCGTGAATAGCCATTTGTGGTGAACGTATTTGATGTCACTTCCACTTCGGTATTTTAAGTTCATAGTATCACAGACCAAATACCAAACATGCATCACTTACATTAATGTTATTATCCGGAGAGGTTTGAATGATAATACTTTCTAGAAATATGCAGCAACAGTGCATGGAGAAAAAATTCTACAACTTAAAATCCTACATCTGTCGAATTTAACTTAATGTTTTACACATGGAATGATGTATACTTTTAATTGGAAACCTTGTGTGGGGCAAAAGGATCAACATATATGATGTCTTGTGGTAATGTTCAGTAAAAGCATAAAAATGTATTTATAGAACAATGGTAGACTGGCTTCTAACAGCAGTGATGTGAGGAAATTCAGAACATTTAAGAAAGCAATTTTGGATAAACATGACTAATGATCACTGCTCCTCCACTCAACCTAACCTATTCACTCACACTCACACCTCTTACACATTTGTAAAAGGACCTAATACCTAACTTTAATGCCCTGTGGGCCATATAAGGACCTCAGTTATTCCTCCAAAACGTACTCCAGCTTCAGCAGTGGGAAACAGTGAAATGTTATTATAAGGAGGAGGCACATGAGAGGCCAGCATTTAGATATTGCAGAGCAGCTGAGCAGTTTTCTTCCTCAAAGGGACACTTTCTGATCTACCTTAGCATCACTAATAGTATACCATGATTTAAAAAACACTGTCACTATCTGATTCTTCTTACTGTCACCTCAGAAAAACTACTTCCCTCCCATCATCCCTTCTGCGTCCCACTACATTTCCTTTTCTTCACTCCCTACCTGTTGTAAGATGCCTATGGTTGATTACCTATAAATCACTGGTGCATATCCAGTGAGATACCAATGTCTTGGGCAATACCTGCTTCACCCACATGTATCCTTTCTCATTGTCTCTGACTTGCCATTGTTCTCTCTCTCCACTTTGTGATTTTTGATTATCTTATCACAGCTTAGAAATCTATAAAAATAAACAATGTAACATCTTAAGACGGAGACAACAACTGAAGTCCCTACATTCTAAAAGTATAAGTTAGCAGCTTCTTTACATTGAACCACTAATAAGTTTCTCTCTCTTCATCTTTGTGTCTCTGAGTATCTTTCTAATCAACTTAAAATTTCCCTTGATCTTTGTCACTTTCTCTTGGTCTCTATTTTTAGACTTCTTTCAGTCTCTCTCTCACACTCTCTCAATCTCTCTTTTACTGCCTCCTTCTCTAGATCTCTCTTAAGTACTCCATATTGACATGCGCATAGCAATAGTGTAGAGAACAAGAGTGAGTCAGGAGACTTTTAACATCAAAATGCAATCAATATACCTTCTCTTTATAATCCTCCAACAAACAGTCCTAAATTCTCTGCCACAAAGTGCATCATCATCATGTCCCAGAGCGGAAGCCCTTCCGGATCCCTCTGAGTCCCTCCTCAATCTACAACCACTTACCACTTCTATGCTTATCCGTCTCCTCTTAGCGATTGGCCTACTCAACCTTCCTCCTTCAGATTTACCATAGAGATTTTCCTCCTCCTTCTCTGCTTAGCCATGCTCATCCTTTCACTGTCCACATCCTACTATCTTACCTGCTTTCCATCTACCACTACAGTGCCTTCTACTAGTCTCTCTTTTGACTTTCCTCCAATCTTATTCTCCACTGGAAAATATTTTTGCTTTCCTCATTAATCTCCCATCTACCTTCTCCTTTAGGAGTCTGAAAAGGTGGGGGCTGGTTTTGCAGTGGTGGGGGCCAGTTTTGTGACTGGGGGGCGGTTTTGCGGTGGTGCTGAAATATTGGCCCCCAGTAACAAAAGTCTTTCACATTTGCAATGCACCACACCCCCCAACCCCTAGACTGGTCCAACATAATTATCAGGGCTGCTTTGGGTTCTCAGTCTGGCCCTGCTTGCTGCTAGATAGGTTTCCTGTCACAGAGAGGTTTGACCACGTTTCTTGCCACCAGTCCTTTAACTGCTGCGTGGCTCTTTTTCTGGTGGGACTCATTGGCCAGAGAGTTTGTCAGTGGCTTGGCTACCTCTTTTGCAATGCTGCTTCAAAAACATGTCAATTGGAATGCGTTTAAAGTGGCAAAGTGACCCATTGTCAGTGAAACTGCTCTCCCACCCTCGCAGCTCCACCATTAAGTGAGGCCCTCCTGAGCCCCTGCACTCCCGTAGTGTTGGTGTTCAAGGCCCTCCTCCACCCACAGGTTATACCTGCACCTCATCCCTGGTGGTCCAGTGGACCTCTGACTCCTTCCCTCGCTCCGCTTTATCCTTTCTGCTCTGTTTTTTCCTCGGTTTTCACCCTTTATTTTTATTTTCACCCTTTCACTCTCTTCTATTTTCACCATTTCACTCTATTTCTACCACTTTTCTTCACTTTTCCTTTTCCCCACTTTTGTACCCGTTTTCTTCCCGCCGCTGCTGCACCAGCGGCCCCTGCCACCAGCGTGACCAGCCCAAGCCAGTTTCCCTCCCCGCTCCCGCCTCCCAGCTGTCCAGCCCTCCCCGACCCCTACTTAATGGCGGCCGCTGTGCGGCCGTGCTGCTGGCGCGCCAAAGGCAATCCCGTCTGCGCCCGTCCGCGACCCGAACGCGACCAGCGCCAGGAACCCTGGACCTCCGCACCGCCAACGCTACATCCTAGCGGCACTCCACGCACTCAACCCAGGTCACAACAACAACTGCAAGCTAGCCTCACCAGCCGACACCCACGGACCCTTCAGCTGTCAACGCTGCCGGCACACCTGCAGCACCGCCAAGACCACGGATCCAGCACAACCCGCCCGCAAGAACACAACCGCACCGAAGACCCTGCAATGCATCCTCCTCAACGTACGATCCCTCCACAAACACGCCACCGAAATCTGGGACCTCCTCGACAGCACCACCCCGGACATCGCATTCTTCACCGAAACCTGGACCAACACCACCTCGGGACCGGACATCGCCATCGCCATTCCCCAAGGATACAAGATCTCCCGGAAGGACCGCCCCAGCCGCCCTGGAGGAGGAATCGCCATCGTCCACAAATCCACCCTCCGACTGAGCACACTCTCCGATGAGCCCACAGACCTGATGGAACACCTACTTCAAGATACAGGCCAGCCCCACCACCACCCTCCGAGGAACACTCATCTACCGACCCCCCGACCCCGCGGACCATTCACCAACTCCATCACGGACATCATCTCCCCGCAGGCCATCGCGTCCACCAACTACACCTTGCTGGGAGACCTCATCTTCCACCTCGACAACCAACTAGACCCCAACACCACATCCCTCCTGGACAACCTCCACAACATTGGACTCTGCCAGATCATGACCAAACCAACGCACTCAGCAGGACACACCCTCGACCCCCCTCTTCACAACAGGAAACTCCATCACTTTCAGCCACACCACCGAACTCCCATGGACAGACCATCGATGCATCCACTTCTCCTTCAGAACACCCACCATCCACAGACCCCAGCAGCTGCCCCAATGAAGAAACTGGACCAAAATCACCGACGACCAGCTCACCGCCTCACTCGGCAACTCCACCCCAACCATTGCGGAAGACGACGACCCCAACACCGCAGCCCGAACTCTGCACAGATGGATCTCCGACAGCGCCAACACCATAGCCCCCCTCAAGAAGAACAACACACGCGCCAAGAAAGCCGGATGGTTTACCACCGAACTTCGAGAGTCCAGACGCACATGCCGCCACCTTGAAAAGGCCTGGAGGAACTCCAAAACCACAGAAGCCCACAACAACTTCAGAGCCGCCAGCCACGCCCACCACCAACTCATCAGAAATACGAGAAAAACAGCAATCAAAGACAGAATCTCCACACACGCGTACAACAGCAAAGAGCTCTTCAGCATCATCAAGGAGTTCGCCCAACCCACCAGCGAGTCTACAAACATCCCTCCCTCACAAGACCTCTGCGACAAACTCAGCACCTTCTTCCACCTCAAACTCAAGAACATTTATGACAACTTCGATGAAGACAGCCAACACACTGAACCCTCACCAACCACCCCGACACCTTGAAGCCAACGATTGACAGCTGGACAGCCCTCACCACCGAAGACACGCTGAAGACGATGAAGTCAATCCACTCCGGGGCCCCCATGGACCCCTGCCCCCACCACATCTTCAACAGAGCCGCCAACACCATCGCACCCATGCTTCGCCACACCATCAACCGCTCCCTTGCGAACGCCTCCTTCCCCGACGACTGGAAGCACACCAAGATAAACCCCCTCCTGAAGAAGCCCTCAGCGGACCCGACCGACCTCAAAAACTACAGACCCATCTCCCTGCTCCCGTTCCCAGCAAAAGTCATCGAGAATCCATCAACAGCCAACTCGCCACCTTCGTCGAAGAGCACAAAATCCTCGACCCCTCCCAATCCGGCTTCAGAAAAAACCACAGCACAGAAACCGCCCTCCTCGCCGCTACAGACGACATCCGCTCCCTCCTGGACAGAGGAGAGACAGTAGCCCTCATCCTCCTCGACCTCTCAGCGGCCTTCGACACAGTCTCTCACCGCACCCTAACATGCAGACTTCACGACGCAGGGATCCGGGGCAAGCCCTCAACTGGATCCACTCTTTCCTCTCCGGCAGAACGCAGCAGGTCAGACTCCCTCCTTTCCTCTCGGACCCTACACCAACCAACTGTGGAGTTCCCCAGCGATCCTCCCTCAGCCCCACGCTGTTCAACGTCTACATGGCTCCGCTCGCCCCCATCGTCTGAACCCACGGACTCAACATTGTCTCATACACAGACGACACCCAACTCATCCTCTCCTTATCCAACGAACCCAACGCAGCCAAGCACAACTTTCAAGAAGGCACGGAAGCAGTCGCCAAATGGATGAAAAGCAGCTGCCTACAACTCAACACTGACAAAACAGAAGTACTCATTATTGGCCCACACCCCGACGCCTGGAATGACACCTGGTGGCCCACACCCTGACGCCTGGAATGACACCTCGTGGCCCCCCACCCTCGGAAGCCCACCCACCCCCACGGACCACACACGCAACCTCAGAATCATCCTGGACTCAGAACTCAAAATGGACCGCCAGATCAACTCCGTCGCATCCTCCTGCTTCCACACCCTCCGCCTCCTACGCAAGACATTCAAATGGATCCCCCTCGAGCACAGAAAGACCGTCACTTACGCCCTCGTCACCAGTAGACTTCACTACGGCAACGCACTCTACGCCGGAATAAACAAAAACCTCACCCGCGAGCTACAAAACATCCAAAACGCCGCCGCAAGACTGGTCCTCAACCTGCCAAGACACTGCTGCATCTCCCATCGAGGCTAGAATCACCTTCAAGATTCTCACCCACGCACACAAAGCCCTCCACAACACCGGACCAGCATACCTGAACAGCCGACTCGAATTCCAAACACCCCAAAGGACCCTACGATCAGCCCAGCTCTCCTACGCCGTGGTCCCCTGCACCAGGAAGTCCAGATCGGGAGGCCGCTCCTTCTCCTTCCTCGCAGCCAGAGCCTGGAACACCCTACCGCTCCACCTCAGACAGATGACATCACTCCCCATCTTCACGAAAAACCTCAAAACATGGCTCTTCGACAGACCTCCTCCTTGATGGACTGGAACCGGCACCCCCTCCCCCCCAGCGCCTTGAGACCCTCACGGGTGAGTAGTCATGCTCAACAAACTCATGATTGATTGATTGTAAAGGAAACACATTTTAATAAAAAAAATTTAATGCAGACCCACTCTTGAATTAAAAATATTTTGGTACTCCCCACCTTCCCATGATGTAACCTGCTGAAATGCTTAACAATGAACATTGATTACTTATGTGATTAGATGTTTCACATTAGAAATTTAGGGTACTCGATTGGACTAAAATCAAAGATAGGAGACCACTATTGTATTCTCTGGTTCCTTATCCTACTTCACCCTCCAAACATGTAGAAGGCTGGAATGTCACAGTATTTGCAAAAGAACCAGCCAGGCCAGGGTGCAAACTCCAGTGACATTTATGGAACCTTTATTTCATTTCACAAATATATGAGGTTGCTTGCTACAGCACATTTCACAGAAAGCAAAAAAGTGATGGGTGGAATGCTTGAATTATATTAGCCACTTGCAATTACTTGGGACCATGTTCCAGTCCATTGGTTTTATTTTTTGCCCCCCATGCCATCTCAGATAAGAACAAGAAATGTGCATATCAGCCTTAGTCCTGCTGAAATAGGAACAGCCTAAGCAAAACTACCAGGCCAGGAACCCTATAAATGCAAACACAAGTAACCCTAAACCAGTTTCAGCTTATTTGGGCCTCAGCAGTAGGGTACAGCATGAGTGCTATATTGAACAAAGGCCCCAAGTTCGGGCATACCCATCGCTCTTTGAGAGTCACACTGAAGAAAGCAAAAAAGTGATGGATGGAATGCTTGAATCAATCTCAGTCACTGGTAATTACTTAGAGATGCAATTCTAGTCCATTGTTTTTTGCCCACCTTGTGACCTCAGACTGAAACCAACTACATGCAAATCAGCCTTAGTCACGCTCTAATTTTGCATTTGGTGCAAGTGACGTGTGCTGACCTTAATTAAGTCATGTTCATGTTATCAATCCCAGAAAGCTGAAAGTTTGAGACACCCCAACTGGAATTCAACATTTATGCAGGTTGTGTGTAGATGTCTGCAGATGGCACAATAATGGATTATAAACAGATGACTGTGTATTGATCTCCAGAACGGGTCTGGGTCTGCAGACCCTCCTCAACAGAGTTAATGGTTTTATGAGTGAGTTGGGCCTGCAGACCAATACTGCTAAGTCACAGGTCGTGGTGGTGGGGAAAGCCAATCGCAAAATGAGACCCTGTATTATCAAAAACTAAAAACTGGCACAGGTGTCAACTTTTTGCTACCTAGGCATTCCATATGACCAAAAAGGCTCATGGGCCCACCTCTTAGAGGTCAAGAAGAGGAGTTTTGACAGAATGCTCAAGATCCTATTCAGCTTTTCTAGGAAACTCGGCGGTAGGCCAACTGAATCCCTTATTAATATCTACACCGCCCGATGCTCTTCTGTGATTCTGTATGGAGCTGGGGTGTGGGGTTTCTGCAATTCGTCCACCCTACATAGAACGGAAAATGTATTTCTTAGAAGATTGTTGACACCCCCCTTCCCCCCCAGTTTGCCTTTTATTATCTGCCACCGGGAACTAGGGTTAACACCCCTGGCAGACCGCATGCAAAGTGCCCCTATAATGTTATGCCGTTCGATCTGGGTAAACGAAGAACCGTCCCTTAATCGGGAAATAATCCAAGACTGTCTAAACTGCGACCATGCTTATAAAATACCATGGTTCAGCTATGTGAAGACCCAGCTGACTCGCATGGGGAGGCAGGATTTCTTCGCAAACCCTCAGCTTGTAACCTCTGTTACAAAACCCCAATTAAAAAGAGACCTATTAAATACTTTAAGAGATCATAGAGAATATAAGGAGCGCAGCAAAAAGCAGGTAGCTGATTACCTTCCCTTGATTACCACTGAAGGAATTGAGCCATATCTTTTGTACCCCTTTAGTCATTTAAAAATTCTTTACCTTACTAGATTCAGATTCGGCTTGGCCCACCTACTGGTCTCGTACCCGAGCCACACATATTCGGAAGCTCTTTTGGATCCATGTCCCTGTGATTGTACTTCAAGCCAGAACATGCTGCACTTTCTTTCCTTCTGCAAGCTATACAACAATCCACGCAGGGAATACATTTTACCACTCTTGAGGGTTCTGAATATCAAAAAATGTAGGTCAGTGCTGTTTTATCTTGGACTACTCCAATCAGAAAACATCTGCCAAATGATATATAGATTTATCTCTGCTGCAATTCGCTTAAGGAGGTTAGTTGGAAAATAGTAGGTCCCTCTCATTTGAGATTCTGTTTTATTTGTCACCTCTCTAGATTGTTGTTTAAAATTATCTACTGTAACTTGTGGAGGTTTTTATATTGCATATATTAATTTTTCTGGCATTGTCAAAGAAAAAAGCACTATTGCACTTTAAGAATGACTGACATTAAGCCAGCATTTATTCACTTATTCATGTGATGATTCTCAAATTACATCTAGAAAGTGAATGATAACAAGAAATAGAATCATATTTGATTGAAACTTGTTCGACTCAGCAAATAAGCTATCATGCACTTTATCTAATGTTTACATGCCCTGTTTACATACTGTTGTCTAGCTAAGAAAGTTTATAGTAACAAATGGCACTAAGCATTTTGAAAAGCGGTTGCTATTATTGTTTTATTGTTGGGGTGTGGTGATGCAATCTAAAACAACAAAAAAACAAAAGAAAAGGGGAAAACTGTTCTGATGCAGCAGAAAATGGATAATATTTTACTCATGAGGTGCACTTGGATTAGCTGCCCATGGTTGGTTTTATGTTCCCCGTGCATTCATGCGCTTTAAATGTCTTGTATTTTTTGTGCGTTTGTGTGACTTTTATGGTTCATCGAAAAAACCGAATAAAGTTTTATGATGACGATGATGGTATATATTATTACCAATATGCAGATATCTATTACATGCATTAAACAGAATGCAGCATTCTTTTTTGCTTGATGTCAAAAAGCACTATATCCTTTGTGTACTTTATGTTTAATCAGTGTTGCACAGTAGCAATGTCCTCACAGCACCAAGAAAGCAAGAGATAACAAGCTATTAAAACTTTGGGGCATATTAGCAAGACTGGCGATAAAATTATCGCCGTTTTAGCGGCAGGAAACTGCCGCTAAAACGGCGATAATTTTAACACCAGTCTTGCTAATATGCCCCAAAATTCTTCTGGGAAAAAAAATTGTCTATCTTTTAACTGCCATTTGACATTGACTCTTGCTTGTTCTAGCTCTTTGGTTAAAGTGTTGTTGGGTACCCCGGCTGTTAGTCGTTGGTGGGTATGGGATGCCATAATTGTAGCTTTGACCCATTTTACCCGTTCACTGTAAACAACGACTCACAACGCTTTATTTTAGAAAAAACAATCATGTTGTTTCATGATAACATGGATTTGTATTTCAATTGTGTGTGGTGTGGCGCAGCGGCCAGAGCGGCAGACACCAAGAGCAGGGTTCATGGTTCGATCCCTTAGGAGAAGTGTGGCTCAATGGTTAGAGCGGCAGACCCTGATGCAGAGATCTGGCCCGGGACCAGTGTTCAATTCCCGCCTCGGCGGGTCTTGGGCTCAATTTCCTCGGACCTGATAATTCTCGCCTCGGTGCCTATTCTAATCATGGGTCCCACTCTGCAACTCTGGGCAATAGCTTGCTTAATCTCCTAGCGGCCCCAACAGCGCTGGGATGCCTGGCTTCACCCTGGGGGTGCCCAGGAGTGGACATTTCACAGGGAAAAGCCAGGAAGGGTTCCACAGCGGTATGCGTACAGCGCCTGGACACCCCTTTGGGGGTATGGGTGCGCTTTACAAGTACAAATTTCATTTCATTTCATCCCTGGCACCGGCGGCAGCGCAGCTCAGCATCATGTGACTTTGGGCAATAGCTCACTTAATCTCCCCGAGGGCCCCCAGCGCCTTGAGACCCTTAGGGGTGATTAGTTTGTGCTTTACAAATACTGGTTGGATTGATTGATTGATAGTCAAACCAATAAAGACACACACAGGACTGTCCGGGCTGCCGCTGTCCTCGCAGGAATACCTTGTTGCTGTGGCAGAAGGTCAGGCCAGACTAGATAATAGAACTTTCTTCTATTCTGTGGAGAAGTTAGTTCACCATGTTAGTCCCTTCAGGGTATCAAAGATCTGGGAATTACAGGGGGCGTCGAGCGGAATCCAGTGGGTGAAATGGATTTATAAGAGCCTGAAAAGTGTTATGTTTGAAGACATTTCAGAGACAAGAAACATCTTACCGCAGGAGATTACATGTCTGTGTTAGAGCAGAAGAGCAACCATTATTAAAAAAAACATATAATTATCAAGTAAAATACAGTTCGAGTAAAATTGGAATGGAAATAAACAAATAACGAAAAAAGTGTCAGCAGAGTAACCGGTTTCAATTCGATGCGGTTTCGGGTGTTTTAGTTAATAGAAGAAACCATCATGGAATTCCTTTTTATATAAATCTTTTTGAGAACAAAAGACCTCTGAAGCAAGCGCAGGCGTTAAAGCAATGATACTAATTCCACAAACAGATACAATGTAACTCACGTGTGACACTGAAACGTGTCCTTCGGCTCAGTAAACGCAAAGGTGGAGTTATAGCTGCTAGAGTGAAGGGGAAAAATGCCCCCCAAGATGAAGTCTCCGCTCTTGGTGTACCCCTCTCCCTTCCGGTCCTGCATCTTACACCCGGGCTCCCCAAAGGTCAGAGGGAGAGCTGCAGACAGGGCGAGGAGGACACATATCACAAGGGCCATCAACCTGCCACCCCTGAAACTTCAGGGATCAGAGAAGGGGGTCACAGGGAGTGGTGCGCCTAGAGGGCCTACTTCTGAGTGAGCAGGAGGGTTTTTAGCTTCTAACATAAACCTTCCCAGAAGCTGCGCAGGGCCACTCCGCTGATCCTGCTGGTTTTAGAGAAACCCTTCAAAGTCTCTGGACCTCAGCCTTCCATTGGGTGTAAAAAGGGAGAACATCTGCCGGTGACCTTGGGGCAGGGGACATCTGTGCTCAGGCCAGAGCGCTCCTAGGGACTTTTATACCCTGTCCCCAATCCCTACAGGCATCCTCTCCTCTGATGGCTCTGGAAAAATAATAATCTTTATTTTTAGGACACCCTCGTCTCTGATGGCTCAGGAAAAACCTCATCATTAAATTTAATAACAGGGCATGAAATTACTGCTGTAAAAGAACAATGCATTATTTCGGACCCAAGACATTTCTTTGCAATTGTGGAGTCCAGGCTTCTGAAAAATGAAACATCTGCCACGAAATAAGAAAATGGAACAACAAGTGTGTCCAGGCCTGAGTGGCAGGGAGTGTGGATGGCCCTTGGGCTGGTGATGGAGGAGTACTTTTCCAAAATAAATACCTGGCTCCAGTATTCTCTGTCCACTAGGGCCAAGAAGAAGCATTGGGGAGCAGACAAAAGTCAACAGTGTTTTGGGACAACCACTGTTTAAGACACTGAGATTATCTGTACCATTTTCAGCATGTTTGAGCGGAGAACGTGTGTCCCTTTAGTAACAGTTGTTGCAATTATTACTGTCAGGGTCATTACATGAATGGCAGGAGGGCTGCTGTCGTGTTCACCCCAATATTATGGAATCACACTTGATAGATCCCCTTTGCCACAAAAGGATATGTGCCCTCTTTAGAGCAGAGGAGAACTGGCAGGTGTATTTCACTCCTCCTCTAGAGAGGTAACCTTTGTTAAATGGGAAGGGTTAAGGCACAGACAGTCCTGTAAGAGAATCTCTTATCTGCAGGTGATGATTAAGTAGAGCATTACCCTTGCACCCCCAATCAATACACACACACACACACACAATAATTGGTATTTCACAATTATATGATGATTTATTATGTAGACTTGTCAACAAACAAGAGTATCAGAATGAGTACAATTATAAACATCGCAGCAGATAAAAAGCAACTTGAGTGAAGTAAAAAGGCTCCATATTTCATCAAACGTCCCTAAACTATTCATCTCTTCCCCACTTTATCTGTCTGTAATAGTTTTAGCCATCAACCTAATGGCAATATTAATTCACTAAGCCTTATTTTGCTAAGTCATGTATAGCTCGCCGCATAGCTTAGGCTGTCTTTGGGTCAGCAGTTAGTTTCAGCCTTTGCACACCCCCCCCCCCCCCCCCTCCGTAACTGGTCCATGTGTTTAATCCCTCCCTGCACCGGTCCCTTATATACCTTTATCACTAATGGTGTCTTGTGGAGTGAGGGGAGGAAACTTGTGCACAACTTCTGCTTTGCTACAGAAACGTGCAAACAATGCCCCCCTGCATCAGCATACAGAAGTTAATGCTACTTTTTACGTTTACCATCCAAGATGGATCTTTGCAAGGCCATCTTCCCCTGCACCGGCAATTACAACATGTGCACCAGAGAAGTGGAACATGTTCCTTTCTTGCCATGTTGGATTGAATGGTGTCTTAAAAACAAGGAGTTTGTAAACTGAAATATGGAGAAAAACATACATTTTTATTGACACTATTCAAGTCGTTTGTCTGCCATCCTGGGTCCTGTACCTATACTTGCAGCTTCTAATAATAAATAGTTGTGTTTACATGCAATCAGGCCTGTCTTGCATGTAATATGCATTATTTTCCTACGAATGCCCTGCCACAAACGGCATTGAGACTTCAGGATTCACTGTAGAGCCTGCATATGCCTCATTCCATAGGAGACAGCCAAGATTCAGCAGGCCAAGAGGCTGAGAAGCCTCAAGGCCATTTTCACTGAGGCCCAAGAAAGAGGCGAAAACATCCGCATCAGATCCCGAATATCCTGAACTTGTGACAGTGGGAAGGCCCAAAATAGAATCCCATCCAGAATGACCTGATGAAACGGAAGCTTTGCAAAGGATTCAGTTGTGGCTTTGTTACGTTGATCCCCAATGAAGTCAGGAGAGTTGCCCTCATCTGTAGATGGCATATATTTGACTGTTGTGAGCCAGCCATTAACAGCCAGTTGTCGAGGTGGGGAAAACTGGGAGTCCCACCCTCCAAAGTATGCTGCAAACACTGCCCTCACTTTTGTGGAACACCCAAGGAGCACTGGTGAGTCCAAAGGGGAGTACTGTAAATTGAAAATGCTCCAGGCCTTCCTTGAACAGCAAGTAGCAACTGGGAGACTGGAGGATGGATACATGAAAGTATGAGTCCTGCGGGCCCAGAGCAACAATCCAGTTGTCTGGATGCAGGGCAGATGGAGCTTGGGGTCAACATGAGCTTCTTGAATTTGTCTTTCCACAAGAAGGCGTTCAGGGAGCGAAGATCTAAACTAGGACAAAGGCCTCTATCCTTCTTCGGCACGAGAAAATAGCAGGAATAACAGCCAGTCCCTATTTCCAGTGCCAGAACTTTCCTATGGCACCTTTGACCACAACACCCTGCACCTCTTGAAGTAAGCTTGAAAGGTACTCCTCTGAAAGCAGCTCTGATGTGGGTGAAAGATGTGGCAGGTTGAAAAGGAATGGCAGGGCATAGCCCCGTTGAACGATCTGAAGGACCTACCTGTTAAATATATTTTGCCACCCTTGAAAGCAATGTCTGAACCTGCCTCTCACAAGTTGGCCATGTGCCAGCAAGGTCAAACTAAAGTGGCCTGCAAGTTGGTGCTGTGGAGGGCTGAGGAGTTCATTTCCCCTGGTGGCCCAGATGTTTCCAGCTTGATCCCCCTCCCCCAACCGTGAAAGGGCTGGGGTGCCTGTTGCATAGACGGTGGGCCTTGGCGTTACCTGTATACCAAACCTGTGGAGTAACCCTGAAAGGTGTGAACATGTTATGGGTAATGTCTTGCTAGATTAAAGAGGCATGCGGAAAGTTGCACAGCAGTCTGTGAATATTTCCAGTGTGGAATCGGCCTTCTGCCAAGACACTAAGCTAATTTGAATTGCATATCCACTAGTGAGACCTGCACATCACCAGAGAAGTCTGTGGATCTCGTCCAATGTGTAACATGGAAGCACCAAACTAGAGGCTATTACTCTGCTGAAACAATCAGTAGTGTGCAGCCCAGAACAGACAATCTATTTGGTAGACCTGTAAAAAATTGTTATTACTCAGGCGCAATTTATGAATTTTGCATTACGGTTAAGTGAAATTTCGGGAATTATGGTATTACGTCACTGTGTGTAATTATGCACCATGCCCACTAAACATTTGCTGCGATTTGCACAATTTATAGTAACAATTTACCACAAATGTATGGGAACAACAGAACACGAGTTGCTGTTGTTCAAGGTGCTTTTGTTAAAATACATCTTCGTGCCAAAAACTGATATGAAGATGCATTTTATGATAAAATATAGCGAAAAATGGCAGATTTGCATTTAGCGTAATTACATGTAATTCTCCCTAATTACTCAAAAGCAAATTATGCAACTTTCACACACCTCTAGTATTTGGATGTATCATGACCATTCTGGATGGTTTGTGCCAGGCTGGCCCAAAATTCTTGCGGGACCGCCGGAAAGATCTTGCTAATCATCTCCCATGAAGCGTGGCAACATCTCCCCAGCAAACAGTGGCATTGACTGACCGGAGGGCTCGGCTGTCCAATGAAACTAACCAATTCCAGAATGCTTCGATCATCTTCAACTCTCTACCTAGGGTGGTTGTAGGGAAGGAATTGAAGTTTACACTGCTGGTGGAAGCCTAAACCACCAGCCTTTCTGGTGTAGGGTGCAGCATCAAGAAGTAACGCCCACCTGTGGCGTATGACTACCTGTATTTTCATCAGTGGACAGGAACCTGGCTTAGCCCAGGTGCCCAATTCAGGTGTCAGTCAGGGCTCCATTGAATGGCAGGAAAGTCTCAGAGGAAGCCTGACAAGGTTGCAAAATGTCTGTTAACATGCAAGTCATAACTTCCATAGATAGCAGCCTTAAATCTAATACCTCAGCTGCACGTCTTATGACCCCAGCAAAGGAAGCACTCTTGTTTGTTGATGGTCCGAGGGAGAACACAATACAGTGTCCGGGGAAGTGTCCAACCTACTGGGCTCCTAAACATCCATGTACACGTTGTCATCATCATTGTGTGGGTGGAAATCCTACCCATTGTAGGAAAGTGGAGTATTATGCAGTGAGACTGATAGAGCGAAAAGTTCTTGTGAATTGTAGGGGTGCATCATAATCACTGATAGGCCGCACCCACATGTATTCAGACATATATTCGTATATATTCAGTTATATACTCATGCATGTTTAGTAAAGAATGAATAGTTCACTGAGAGAAAGTGAACTCAGCAGCATAAGGGTGTTAGGATAACGATGTAATGTAATGCTTATTGAATTGTGTGAACATAATGCATAGAGGAATTAGTTTGTGTGTAATGTAATTGCAGTAGTTTAAACGTGCACCATATTAAAGTTGCACATGTAATTCATTGTTTGCATATGAATCGTAATGAAAATGCTTATGGGGAAAAGTAAGATGTGTGTTTAAAAGTCATATGTAAAGGCCTGACTACATATATGCTTAGGGAAAGCCTGGTTTATTCTTATGTTAGCTTATTTTGTAGGCAGAGAAAAGTTTCTCTTGGTAAGGCTCTCTGGGCACAAACGGTAGATTTAATTTGCACAGTAGAAGGTTTCTGTTGAAAGTATCTTTTGTTGCAGGTGCAAGGACACATGTCTCGTTAGTAAGACTAACTCTTTGTTTTCAAAAGCTAGAGAGATGGGAGGCATGGTACGGGGAGTGAAATGGAATTTAGGGATGATACTTTCAGCGGAGAAGGTGCCTGGGACTCAAGGCCATCGCAACCGTCCAGGATGAAGTAACCGTTTCGATGGAAAAGCACAAGAAAGAAGACCTGGCCAAGGAGGCGTGACAAAGGCGTGTACAATTGTATTGGGGTTTTGTATTAGGGATAGTGCCCTGAGGGAGGAGGCCAGAGAAGAGGTAGGGGAGACCTGAGAGAAGGACAGAGCTGAGCTTAGGTATTATGTGATTGCACTTCTTAGGAAGTCTTCACAGCTGACACCTTTTATTCACTCTTGCCTGGGAAAATCGTTATGCAGGGATGACACTTAGTGTTAGTGTAGGGACAGCAATTGATTTTAAGCTTGTTTAGTCCAATGAAGAGCAACTTAGAAATTGGAGCAATCATAGTCTGGTTGATCCTTCTAGAACTTTCTATTCTCCTTATCTTGAGTCGGATGAGATTCCTGCGTAGATTATTATTTGTATTAGTGCCCATTTATTTCTTTAACCTCGTGTTGAGGTGCTTGCACGTTCAGTTATTTTTGGCGATAATAAATTCTCAAACTTGAATTCGGAGTCAGTGGTCCTTTCAGACAAAATGAATGCTGATATCTAACCTGATGAGATTCTCTCCTTTACACTATTCAACAGGTAAAAAGATCTTGGCGACCAGAAGGTTCTTATAGATAATTAGATAAGAATCGGCGTTATCAGTTGGTAGCAGAGTAGGATGGTTACCTTTGATGGTAAGGGGAGATCTAGAGCAAGATAGGAGATTAAGTTGCCCCGTATAGCCCGAGTGACGCAGATCAAGAGGACCGCGGGAGAAGGATGTCGGAGGTCGTTGAAAACTGACGGAGAGTGCCGGTGCGGCGGAAGTAGCAGTTCGTAGTAGAGTGAGTATGAAAAGAGTGATGTTTGGTAGATTGCGGTGTTTTATTGTTGTGTGATGTCTTGCGGAGTTGGAAAGAGAGTTGTGTGATTGAGAACCGGACCGTGAGCGCGCGCGGGACCGGGAGATTTATTGTGGTGTAGAATACACCCAGAGTTGAGAACGTTGACCAGAGGTTGTGGGGGTCACGAGACGTCATTGACAGACCCACTGAAGATAGGGAACACATGAGTGAGTGTGTGAATAACCAACGCAGGTCGTAGGTTATTGTGTGCAGAACATCGAGTGATTGAATCCTATCGAGTGTGTTAAAGGCGATTGTCCGGTCGTTTCGCGGACAGACGATTGCCAGATTGAGGTCAACAGGCTCAAGAGGCTGATCGGTCATTGGTAAGACTGACGGTCAGAGAGGTAATTGTTCGGTAGGACAGACATTATTTCAGAGTATGATTGGGACAGGTGCGAGTGAGAACGAGTGAATTAGAAAGGAGGGGAACTGCTGCGAGCGGAGGAAAAGTGACGTCAGACAAGTGCCGCGCTGCGATAGGCCGGTTGGTGTGAGCCGCGCTGGTATTGGTGGAGTGAAATCGAGAAGCAAGAGTTGACATTTTGAGTGCAAATACGAAGTTGATTCATCATGAAATGTTTTAAAGTTTTACGGGAACTTTGTAGAGGCGATAGACATGTGGTGGCTCGGGAAGGAGAGGAAGCTCCTCCCGAGGATACACCAGCACATTATATGGCAAAGAATGTAGGATTGCATACTATAATTTGGCTTGAGAATTGGCATAAAATGACAGAAGCAGAGGGAGAATTGTCGTTCCCACGCTATGGTACTTTCAGGTTAGAGGTGTTGTACCAGCTAAAAAGTATAATGGCTTCTTTACGACCACTACCTAGACCAACACAGTTTGAGGCACTACATTCGTGGATAAGAGCAGCGTACGATAGGAAGAAGGACAGAAGCCAAGAAAGGGTGAAGAAATCGGTCAGGGCATTTCAAGATGCAAGGTGGGATGCATTGGAGAAAAGGTGGAGGGTGGACACGATCGAAGGAGATAAGTTGTACCCATTGTTAGTACAAAATGGGAAAATAATAAGAATCGATGAGGACGACAGTGATCTAGATGACAGCTTGTTGGATAGGATGTTGGCAGAGAGGCCACCACCATTTAATCCAGACTCAGAAGAGGGAAAGCCGACCCCAGCAGTAACAATTGATGGAAGTCAGAATCAGACTAGCATGAGAGTAGTGGGAAGGATTTCCACAGGAACAGAGGGGGCAACGGCGTCTATGATAACACAGCCTCCTGCGGGGAACACAAGATTACCGGACTCCTTGACAATACCGGTTACCATTGGCCCTATAGTACCGGTATATGACCCAGACCGAGTGAGAGAAGGGGGCTCCGTACCGATGGGAAGGGAGGAAGGAACCAGTGAGAGTGGGAATGGGTTCGGAGTACGAGTGGTTCATTTCCCAAGACCAATAGATACAAGTACGCCGATACCGGCTACTGCGGACTCTTCCTTAAGACAAGAAGAGGAGAGACCAGAAAGACCAAGGTCTTTGCGGGAATCTAAGTCAGCTTTGAGGATGTGGACACCAACAGTAACGAACCAAGAGGATAGGATGCAAGGAGATAGGGCACAAAACGTCTCGGAAGAGAGACCAAGCTCCAGGAATATGATGGAAGGGAATAGGTCACAAGGACAGAATAGTGACTGTGATGAGCGGGATGGCTCGGGTTGTCGAGATGTACTGAGGAGTGCGGTACAGGCAAGGTTACTGGACGTAGTGAGATTGAAAGCAGAGGTAGACGAGATGATTAATGGAGGTCTGCCTTTGGAAAGGATAGAAATTTATGGATCAGATGAGCTGCTGTTTGTAGCAAAAGATGTGACTCGAAAAGCTAGGATGGCACATGATAGATTGAAGGAATTGGCCAAAAGATATGAAGTAGACCTGAATAAAACTAAAGCGTTGCAGGGACCACATAGATTGCATTACAGTGACCAGGAGCTGGAGGAGAAAAGAATCACAGGATTAAGGACACACACAAGAGATTTGATTGTAGGAATGAGAATATGGATTTTGTTGGACAAATGGGAAGAAAGGTGGTCCAAGAAGAAACCAGTAAAGAGAGCAGAAGCGGAAACGCCGCCGCCAGGAGGGGGGGCGACGGGTGTTGGAAATTTTCCTTTACGGGAAGTACAGAATGGAGGGTACGTGCATGTGCCGTGGAATAGAGGTGATTTGGCTGCATTTACAAATGATTTTCCTCGGCTGAGGGAAAAACCAGTAGAGTGGTACAAACAGGTTGAGCGGTTTGTGAAAATTTCAAAAGTATTGTGGATTGATTTGAACACTTTGTTTGACATAGTGGTACCAGGAGATTTGTGGACAGCCTGTAAAGTCGCTATTGAGTGGCCGACTTCGGAACCGGATAGAGAGGCGGTTACAAATGGTCCATCACCCCTAGTCATGAAAAAGTATGAGCAGGTGATTACATGGTTGAAACTGAAGATTTCACCTCAGGATATAGATTGGGTTAAGATAGATCGGACGGTACAGGAACCCAAGGAAACGGTGCATGAATATTATGAAAGACTTCTGCAAGCTTTTAAACAGTATAGTGGGTTAGATATCTTGGACCCCAAGGATATGGGACAGTTTGTCTCAAAGTTTGTACTGGGTCTGAGAATGGAAATCAGCCTCATGATACAGCACCATTTGATCTGCTGGCAGAACAAGCCACTAGATGAAATTTTGCGGTATGCGAGATACTGTAGTGATGAGGTGGAATCGAAACATCGAAAGCTAAAAGACAAATTGATGCTTGTCCAGATGCAGACAGCACAGAGTCAGCCTAGTGGAGGGACCTTAGGAAGAAAGCAAGGAAATTTCCAGGGAAACCAGAATGGGCAAGCCATGGGAAAGGGAAAACCAGTAGACCCCAAGACAGGAGTGGACGTGGCCACATTGAAGAAGACCACTGCGTGTCATCTTTGTCGCCAGGTCGGACATTGGAAACGCGAGTGTCCTTTGAACCCAGCTAATCAGTTGCAGGAAGAGGAAGAGGGGGCTCAGGCACCCGCGCAAGAGGTAGTTACCACAGTAACGAGACCTAGGACGATGAAAGGGGGGGTATACAGTTCTCACGCCCAGGTTCCCCAGGCTCCAATGATTTCACAGGGAACACGAACGTACCAACAGATGCCCCTGTTCGAAGATTACGACGAGAATAGCTTAGACCCTTTATCCTGACGGTGCCTGAGGGGGGAGGAAGACTGCACACTTGGAGCGGTCTTGGAGGTAGACCAGAGAGGACCTTTTGTGGAGGCAGAGATTGAGGGTCATCCTGCCACACTTTTGGTTGATACTGGTGCTACCCGGTCTACTGTAAGATCAGCAGTAGTCCCTAACCTACCCCTCTCGGGACAATCAATCCAGGTTGTTGGAGTAGCGAACAAAAGAATAAGCAGCCCATTGACAGAACCGATCCTAGTAAAGATAGGTTCCTTCCAAACTAGACATCAGTTTGTAGTGTGTGATACGAGTCCAGTTTGCCTTTTGGGGAGAGATCTGTTGTGCAAGTTGAACTGCACGATTTATTGTACGCCACGGGGAGTGGCGGTCCAGACGAGAGATGACGATGCTGACTTTAAAATTACCAATCAGCATCTGTGTATAGATCTGTACCCAATGGTGACTGTGGAAGAACTTCCACCTGATCTGAGAGACGCAGTGTCGTCTGTGGTGTGGGATTTCGCAGGCGACGAAATAGGTCTAATCAGAGGGGTTGAACCAGTGCGGATTGAGGTGAAACAGAATGTTGATTTCCCCAGGACACCTCAATACAACCTGTCGCCAGAAACGATTGCAGGAATAAGACCTGTGATCGAGACTTTCATTGAGAAGGGTATTTTGAAAGAGATCAGAGGTAGCCCCTGTAATTCGCCCATAATGGGACTACAGAAACCGAGCGGGAAATACAGGATCGTGCAAGACCTGCGAAAGGTCAACACGATAGTTGTCCCTTGTTGTCCAGTGGTACCGAATCCTTCAGTAATACTGTTCCAGATCCCATGTGAAGCCGAGTGGTTTACGGTTATCGATTTATGTCAAGCCTTCTTTTCGATACCGCTCCATGAGGAAAGCCAATTTCTTTTTGCGTTCAGGCTAGAAAATCGCGTGTTAACATGGTGTCGTATCCCTCAAGGGTATACGGAAAGTCCATCGATCTTTAACCAGATCCTGAAGAAGAACCTTGAGAGTCTCGTGTTGCCGCAGAACTCGGTTCTCGTGCAATACATAGATGACTTGCTCATTGCCTCAGAAACAGAAGATGCTTGCAGAATTGACACTGTAGCTCTGTTGAACCACTTAGCAGAGAACGGACATAAGGTGTCCCCGAACAAGCTGCAGTACTGTTTGAAAGAGGTACAGTACTTGGGACACAGATTGGAAAAAGGCAAGAGGAAGGTGTCACCAGATCGAATTGAGGCAATAATGAGCATGGCAGTACCCACCACACAGAGAGAAGTTAGGATGTTTCTGGGAATGGTTGGCTACTGTCGACAGTGGATTCCTAGTTTCTCCTTAAGAGCAAAGCCTTTGCAGAGGCTTACGCACAAGGATGTGAGTGATCCGGTACCATGGGACGAGGAGTGCTTGGTGTCATTCCTGAAACTGAGAGAGGATTTGTGCAGGGCTCCGGCACTGGGAATGCCTGATTACAACAAGGCTTTTTCATTGTTTTGTTACGAGAGGGAAGGGTGTGCATTAGCAGTGTTAGCCCAGAACCATGGAGGTGTCCGTAGACCAGTTGCCTACTTTTCAGCTACTTTAGATCCAGTAGCTTCTGCGTTGCCTGGATGTCTAAGATCCGTTGCTGCAACAGGTGTCAGCATTGAAAGATGTGAAAGCATTGTAATGGGACATCCATTGACTGTACATGTGCCACATTCGGTTGAGTTATTGATGACCAGGACCAAGACCCAGCACCTAACGAACAATAGGTTAACAAGGTACGAGCAAGTCATACTTGCCGCAGAGAATGTGACTCTGAAGAGGTGCTCTGTCTTGAACCCTGCGACACTAATGCCTACACCGAGCACGGATGATGAAGATTGTGCGGACCATGATTGCCTCGATGTGACCGAGCTTTGCACCAAACCGAGACCTGACATTGTCGATGAACCATTGGCTGACCCAGATGAAATTTTCTTTGTCGATGGTTCATGCTTAAGAGACAGTGTGGGGCAATTGAGAGCAGCGTTTGCTGTATGTACCATTTCAGGAGTGGTCGAGGCTGCTTGCCTAGAAGGAGTACGCTCCGCGCAGGTAGCTGAGATCATTGCCTTGACCCGTGCC
This sequence comes from Calotriton arnoldi, assembly GCA_963921515.1. Classification (NCBI taxonomy): domain Eukaryota; kingdom Metazoa; phylum Chordata; class Amphibia; order Caudata; family Salamandridae; genus Calotriton; species Calotriton arnoldi. The sequence continues at coordinate 57,559 of CAWUFW010007096.1, forward strand.
TGTTTGGCCGCTGATCGAATTCGAATCACGATTTACACAGACAGCCAGTATGGGTTTGGCGTGGTGCACGACTTCGGGCAGTTATGGTCTCAGAGGGGATTTTTGACATCATCTGGATCACCCATTCGTAATGGAGAATATGTAAGACAATTGTTAGATGCATTACAGCATCCGAAAGAAATTGCTGTGGTAAAGTGTTCAGCCCATGGGAAGGGGGAGGACTTTGTATCCTTAGGAAACAATTATGCGGACGAAGTCGCCCGTTTCTGTGCAGAACAAGGATGCATATTCACAGAAAGAGAGATAGGGGAGAGCCAAGGAGGAACCGAGCTCAGCATAATGTTGGCCATGGCAGACACTTGGGAAGAGCTTAAGCGATTGCAGGATGAAGTTTCAGACCAAGAGAGAGAGGGATGGATCAAAGCAGGTTGTGAGAAAGGAGATGTGGATGTGTGGGTATCCAACGATGGGAGAGCCGTGTTGCCTGAAGAATTGCTGAGTCCGATGGCAAGACTGATACATGGACAGGCACACCTGGGTAGAGACGCAATGGTGAGAGTGTTTAGACAGACGTGGTATAATCCACGGTTCCGAGCAATGGCTGAGAACGGTATGTCAGAGGTGTGTTACGTGTCAGCAGATGAATGCTGGAAAGAGAACTGTAGTTACGTTGAGTCACATTGGAAGGTCAGGAGGGCCCTTCAATAGAATACAGCTGGACTTTGTGGAGATGCCTAAGTGCAATGGATTGAGGTACATTTTAGTGTTAGTATGTGTATTCTCACGGTGGGTGGAGGCTTACCCCACACGCAGGTGTGACACTCTCACAGTGGCTAAATTACTGTTGAGGGAGCTCATCCCTAGATTCGGGATCCCGACCTCTTTGGAATCAGATAGAGGAGGGCACTTCCATAGTGAAATCATGAAGTTGCTTTGTGCTGCATTGAACATTGACCAGAGACTCCACTGTAGTTACAGACCAGAGGCTTCTGGGATGGTGGAACAAGTTAATGGAACTTTGAAGGCCCGTATGGCAAAAATGTGTTCTTCGACATCCCTGAAATGGCCCGACGCCTTGCCACTCGTGCTGATGAGCATGCGAAGTGTCCCAGACAGAAAGACCGGGTTGTCCCCCATGAGATATTAATGGGGAGGGCAATGAGATTGCCAGCAGTACCAGCTACAGCCTTGATAAGCATCACTGATGATTTGATTCTCGATTATTGTAAAGGACTCTCTGATGTGGTCCGTTCTGTATCCCAGCAGGTGCAAGCGGCAGTGGTCCCAGCCTCGAGTGATCTGTGCCACGACTTGTGTCCCGGAGACTGGGTGCTCGTCCGAAAGCACGTGAGGAAGAGTTGCTTGGATTCCCGCTGGCGTGGCCCGTATCAGGTGATACTTATCACGAACACAGCAGTGAAGTGTGGAGGATTGCCGAACTGGGTGCATGCCTCCCATACCCGCAGAGTTCCAGCACCCTTGGAAGAAACAGCTCCTCTCGTAAATGAAAATCCAGCTGATGTGGCAGGGCCACATGGGAGGACAAGTCAAGCTGTAAGGGTCGCTGATACAGCTGGTGGTGCACTAGAGCAAGCTGAAGGGGGTTTCCACAGTTCGAACCCTGACTCAGACACCGAAGACAGAAACGGTGCAGTGGGCGGAGAAGAGTCAGATTCAGCAGAAAGAGGAAGTAGTGCACTGGGTATAGAAGGGAAGGCAGACGAACGAACAGAAGTGCAGAAAGTTGGCCTGAAAGACAGAGGCGACTGAACCTGAGGTTAGCACCTGAAAGAGACCTTGCTCCAGTGTCCGAAGCATCTGAAACGGAAGCAAGTGACGAAGACCAAGCACAAGACAGTCGGCGAAGGTCAAAGAGAACAAGAGTGCCTTGTCGCAGATACTCTACCCCTGAGTGGACTTACACTGTGTTTGATGCAGGGGGTGGTGAGCACGGGAAGGCTGAGGTCAGTGCAAGTGGTCCGTCGGAGCCCGAATGTGGTGGTGAAGGTGGTGCTGCAGCTGCCAGGGCTCGAGATAGAAGGAACACTGACCCTCACGGTGCCGAATCCCCCGCTTCTGAGTGAAGTCCGAAACTTGGTTCTGCATCGACTCGAATTCCCGCCTTTTGGAGTTGAGCCGTTTTCACATGAAGTGCTGATTTTGCATCTTGAACTTTTGTATCACGTTCTGGTATTGCTCAATGAGGATCTTATTGTGGATCAACTATAAACTGTAAATAAAAGTCCAAAAGAAGAAGATAACCTAGGTCCGAGTGGAAGAAGAATAAACTTAGGGACTTTCCACAGAAGAGGAACGAAAACTAGGAAGTCTTTTTCTGGACTGTGTAAATAAGATTGTGATCGGAAAGGGAAAGTCCGGAGATTTCATGGTTGCTCGAGCTGGTTAAGCAAGTCACAAATAAAGGACAGAGACTTTTTCAGGGTTCTTTGCGATAACCAAGACTTTTGAGAACTTTCGAAACCATGGAGCCGGGAGATCCCAATCGTAGATTAAAGTGGATTGTAGGCATTCTTATAAGTAGTGTAATAATTTCTATAATCATAGTAGTTGTAGTCTCATACACTGGTTCGCAAGAGCTAGAAGTAGAGGGGGTGACAGGGACACCGACACCTATCACACCTAGCCAGAAGGGGGTAGACAGGGCAGCCAGCTGACAGAGCTTTGCTATTAGAAGAAAGTCGTAGATTACATGTAGATTTATCTAAAGGTGATTTTAAGTTGAATGCATATGCTAAGTTGCTGTATGAGTATGTTGATGTGATGGATGCGAAAGATTGTTATGTTTGTATGCAGTTGCCTACTTCAGTGGACGAGGGTATTAGGTATCACCATCTTCCACTGACTTATGGTATTTCATGTAGTCTTTTGCTTAGTTTGTTTTATGAGAGAGATCAGTTTGAGTATTTCTTTTCCAATTTCGACGCAGTGCTTCCTGAAGTCCCAGCTTACAAGCATTTGAATAAATATGACTATTATAAGACAGAAGACAGACTGAGGAAGTACTTCATACCGAGTTTGGAATTGGATACAGCATTCGCACACAGACACAATCTGACTTGTTTGATGTCGGATGTAGAGAGAAAGTTTGTAGATCAGGTCGAGGATAGGTATAGAAAGCTGACTCACTCCCGAGACTTGGGGCATCACAGGACTGATTGGACAGAGGAAGAACAGTTGCATAAGACCAAGGGAAGCTATGGTCCTATAGCGTTAGATAAGGAGCAGAGGGGTAAGTTGTGTATAAGGCGTTATCAGACTTACTACGAGAAGGTAGCAGTGGGACAGAGTACCTGTGATCACGTTTTCACCATGGCAGATGTAGCAAAAGATTTTCTCCAAGGTCCTGTACAAGTGATACCAACGGTGTATTACGTATGTGGGAAGAATGCTTATGTGAGGTTGCCTGCAAATTGGTATGGAACATGTTATTTGGCAATAATATTTCCAAAGATTTACCATACAGAAGATTTAGATCTTCTAGAAGGTGGAGAGCATTCAAGAGCGAGAAGAGCTGCAAGTGCAGGAATCGTTGTGGGGGATATCTTTGGAGCTATGATACCCAGTCTGGGAGTAGTCTTGAATGATGTGAAGATCCGGAGGTTAGCGACTGTGGTGGATGAATTTTCAATGAATACAGCAAAGTCGTTGGTGTTGGTGGAAGGAGAGATGTTGTCGATAAGGGGAATGGTTTTGCAGAATCGCCTTGCTTTGGATGTCCTATTGGCAAAAGAGGGCGGAGTCTGTAAAATGTTGAAGGTTCAAGAGTGCTGCACTTATATACCAGACCGTAGCAAGGATCTGGAGAAATATATAAGTAACATCACTACGATCCACACAAAAATAGCGGATTTGACCGAAGAGGGGGCCTGGGAAAAGGTCGGCAAGGGTTTTGGTCAAATGGGAGGTTGGTTTGCAAATCTAGGAAAGGGATTTCTTGGGTACTTTCTGAGACCCCTCCTTATCTTGGTGGTTTGTGTGGTTGGCTTGTGGATTGTGATCAAGGCCTACAAGTGGTATCGAGCAGGCCGAGTCAAGAGAGCCTTGAGGGAAAATGACATGAAGTTGGCAAGACTGCAGGACAGTCAGTATCAAAGGCTCAAGAGCATGGAGAAATTTAGATCAGGGAAGATGGCAACAAGTTCTGTTTAGGTCGGTTCTTTCTCCGAGGGAGTAGAATGAAATGTGATGACAGGAGTCATCAAAGGGGGAACTGATAGAGCGAAATGGTCTTGTGAATTGTAGGGGTGCATCATAATCACTGATAGGCCGCACCCACATGTATTCAGACATATATTCGTATATATTCAGTTGTATACTCATGCATGTTTAGTAAAGAATGAATAGTTCACTGAGAGAAAGTGAACTCAGCAGCATAATGGTGTTAGGATAACGATGTAATGTAATGCTTATTGAATTGTGTGAACATAATGCATAGAGGAATTAGTTCGTGTGTAATGTAATTGCAGTAGTTTAAACGTGCACCATATTAAAGTTGCACATGTAATTCATTGTTTGCATATGAATCGTAATGAAAATGCTTATGGGGAAAAGTAAGATGTGTGTTTAAAAGTCATATGTAAAGGCCTGACTACATATATGCTTAGGGAAGGCCTGGTTTATTCTTATGTTAGCTTATTTTGTAGGCAGAGAAAAGTTTCTCTTGGTAAGGCTCTCTGGGCACAAACGGTAGATTTAATTTGCACAGTAGAAGGTTTCTGTTGAAAGTATCTTTTGTTGCAGGTGCAAGGACACGTCTCGTTAGTAAGACTAACTCTTTGTTTTCAAAAGCTAGAGAGATGGGAGGCATGGTATGGGGAGTGAAATGGAATTTAGGGATGATACTTTCAGCGGAGAAGGTGCCTGGGACTCAAGGCCATCGCAACCGTCCAGGATGAAGTAACCGTTTCGATGGAAAAGCACAAGAAAGAAGACCTGGCCAAGGAGGCGTGACAAAGGCGTGTACAATTGTATTGGGGTTTTGTATTAGGGCTAGTGCCCTGAGGGAGGAGGCCAGAGAAGAGGTAGGGGAGACCAGAGAGAAGGACAGAGCTGAGCTTAGGTATTATGTGATTGCACTTCTTAGGAAGTCTTCACAGCTGACACCTTTTATTCACTCTTGCCTGGGAAAATCGTTATGCAGGGATGACACTTAGTGTTAGTGTAGGGACAGCAATTGATTTTAAGCTTGTTTAGTCCAATGAAGAGCAACTTAGAAATTGGAGCAATCATAGTCTGGTTGATCCTTCTAGAACTTTCTATTCTCCTTATCTTGAGTCGGATGAGATTCCTGCGTAGATTATTATTTGTATTAGTGCCCATTTATTTCTTTAACCTCGTGTTGAGGTGCTTGCACGTTCAGTTATTTTTGGCGATAATAAATTCTCAAACTTGAATTCGGAGTCAGTGGTCCTTTCAGACAAAATGAATGCTGATATCTAACCTGATGAGATTCTCTCCTTTACACTATTCAACAGGTAAAAAGATCTTGGCGACCAGAAGGTTCTTATAGATAATTAGATAAGAATCGGCGTTATCAAGACTGGTTAGGTTTCACTATGTAATACTCTCACAATACTCCAAAATAGGCTGTTTGGATTCACACTAATAAATCCCTAGCTCATTCCTGGTAGTGTGGCACAGAGCAGTCAGGCTTAACTAGAGGAACATGTTTTAAGCATATCAGAGTACCAGCATGGATGATAAGCAAATGACATGACTCAAAAGAAATCTGACACCAATATTTACAAAGAAAGTAGATATTTATATTAATTTATACACCAAAAAAAGACAATCAGATGTGTATAACTGGAATTATGGATTTTAGAAGGAAAACTAAATCAGTGCCATTCAATACTGCGGAACTTTACCATTGTGGTCAATGGTAAAAAAGCAATAGTGGTGCAGATCCTGAAGGTGCAGACTTGGGTCTCTTCTTTGTCCTTTTTTGCAATTCGAATCAAAACTAAGGTTATTGTGCCAGGGACGCCCCTTAAATCCTAGATTTAGGGGTGTTAGCGCTGTGGGTGCCAGTAGCCAATGGGCTACTAGCCCCTGTGGCTAATCCGCCCCTGAGGTGACCGCAGCTGGAGGGTGTACCAACTTTTCAATGCAGAGCCCTCTATCCAACCATTTTTAAAAATGACAGAAACATTCCTTGACTGTATAGACCCGGTAGGCCACCCTAGGGATCTGGCTAGCCTTCTAGGGGTGTACACCTCCTGACTTAATAATTTTCTGACCTGCCCAGGAGCAAATGTGCCTGGGGGCAGGGGTGTTTTCTCCTTTGGAAGGCAGCCTGGATGCATATCAGAGGCAGTAAAAGCTTTGAAGCTCTCCGCCTTGCTGTGACACTTCACTGACCATCCTGTCATGGAGGAAGGTGTCACCTCCTTCCCAGGCAGGCCTTTGTTTCTGACTCCTGGGAGAGTTCACACCTCCTGGCAATGGGACTGATTCCTGTCTTGGCAGCAGCAGCTGGAGGCTGTTCGCCAGGGCACAAGAAAGGCTGTGGCAACCAGTTGGGACACCTCTACGGTAGCCACCTGGTTGCATGTCACATCAAATCTAACATGGGAATCATGTCAGGGGTGATGAGACAAGTTGTTTGATACCACACATGACATATTTCAGTGGGACCATAATGGAGCTGGCAACCTCAGGGTGTCCAGGAGCCAGCCATGTAAGCCTAAGGCCCCCTGACTACTTATAGTAGCCCTTAATGGAAAGAGGCAACTGCAGGGACATATAAGCCTGCACTTACATGACCATGCCTTTTTATATAATGGCCCCTGCCTCTTGGGCTCAGGAAGCCTACCTTAGGGGTGACTGACATATATTAAAAATAGTGCAGTGGCCTTGCCACTCGTGCTGAGGGAAAAGTCGAGTTTGAGCAGCTTGCACTGCTCCTGCAGTCTGCAGTGGCAGACTGTTGTCATCTGTTTATGTGGGTCACTCAGGGTGGAGCAATCAGTGCTTCAGGCCCTGGTGACCCCTTTAATTCGCATATTTAGGGAGAAAGCACTGGCACTGGGGCCTGGTTAGTAGGCTTCAGTACACTTTCAGAGTTATACACCAGCAGCTAGTAGTCCAAATGGGGCAAAAAGTGGCAGAAAACCTGCAGAAAGCCTGTTTTCTTACACCCATCATCTTCATTGTAATCGCTAAAAGCTGGTTAACTCTGATCAAAGTCAGAACTGAAAAGTTGGTTGAGCGCTGGAGTGCGGTATAGGCATGAGTCTGATTGAACTGGGGACCAGATGCATAGATATGGCTTTGGGAGGCAACCTCAGTCAAGGCTCAGACAAATTTGACTTGGAGTCAGACACAAATATTGGGACGTGGTCCTCCACCAGCCGTGTCGGAGCCGGCTTCAATGTCAAAGGAATTGCTGTGGATTTTGGCAGCAGATTGGAAGTTGGCTCCAAAGTCAAAGTGGAGCCCGCAGTGGGATCAGGAAGCACAGATGGTGACAAGCGTGAGTCCGCTGGAGGTAACCAGAATGGGGGCCTCCGTGGATCATTGTGGCTCAAAGATGCACAAGAGGAAGTTGGAAAAATACCAAAGATTTTCAACATGGCCTCTCAAAAGGTCTCAATCTGTTGTAACATCGCCGATGATGATACCAGTATTTATTGGTCCCACTTTGGCATGCTATAAAATTGTACTCTAGCTTATCATCTTTTCCATAAATTTTTTCTGCAAAGTCTTTTACAGACATAAAGTGCACATTAACGCCTGTCTTAAGAAAATGGTTAACAGTGAATGGCAGTTCCAACAAATCACTCTCAAACAACAGATGGAATATTTATGAAATGCTATGTCGAAATCTAGGGTGCACTGAATATTTTAAAATCTTGATGACCTATACTCTGCTGCAGGCACCGGACGGTCGTCAGACAGTCCACCTACTCCGGTTGGAAATAGTTTATGAAAACATCGATCCTCTAAACGTTTCTTCCCACAAACTCATTGATGCTCCTTTTGCTTGTTACATCTGATACAGTTCAATGGCATCCCCCATAACCGCTTTTGAATGCTGTGGATGGATACTCTAGTGCTCATATATTTCTTCAGATCTACTTATATCCACTTTTTCAAACTGTCCACTTGAAGACAGCATTTCTTCCTCAATGCAACTTCCATGTTTGACAAGATCTACAACTTTATAGCACACAATGCAGGAAATTTTTACAAAGTAAAGTCTTCTAACTAAGGGGTATATTCACAAGAACGTGTGATAACTACCGCAAGAGTAGCGTAACGCAACTTTCAATATCGCAGCCTATCTTGGGAAAATAACCCTGTGTCAACGTGGAATTCACAACAAGGCGGTAGCATGTGATAGTCACCAGATAACGTGTCAAATGTCACCGTGAAAATCAACGCCACGCCGAAAAAATGCGAAACGCGAACGTGAGAAATCATGCGATGAGACCAATCGTGGTACAGAAATCAGCGAACACCAGCCACAGGCCTGCAAATCCCACGCGTCCGGCGGGAAAAAGCACCATAAAAGAAAGAAAAAAAAAAGCCCAAAAACAATTCAAACTGCGTAGCAACATGGATGCAACCGGACTGAGTGCAGAGGACAAGCCGAACACCACAAGCCCCACGGAGGACCAGCCAGGAACCCCGCGTTCGGGGAAGGGCAAGGACAAGAGGAAGAGGAAGACCGGGTACAGTCCGCAGGAAGACCGGATCATCGTCACGGAGGTGACCAAACACCATCAACAACTGTTCGGCACCTCCACTGCGGCACTGGCAACCCAAACCGAAATATGGCAGGCCATCGTCACCAACGTCAATGCAGTCGGAGTGTCGAGGAGGCCACTGGAGGAGGTCAAGAGCCACTGGCATGATCTGAAAAGGCAGACCAAACATAAGCTTGCCGCCAACAGGGAGGCAGCAACGGCGACTGGAGGTGGGAGTCCTGCGACACAGGAGGAGCTGGATGAGCTGGAGCAAATGGTGGCCACAGTCAGCAGTGAGGAGACGATGGCAGGATTGGAGGCCTGGACACAGCACGATACGACCTGACCCAACAGCAACAGGGTGAGTAACGACTAGGGACGGGGGGAGATGGGCACAATGGCACACATGCACAATTACGTGTAGCACACAGCACACCCACAATGACCGTGTGTAGGAGAGTAGGATCTGCCTCTTATGTTGCCCCCACTTTTTTTCTGATGTTTACACTGGTTTCTGGCTATAGTCTGGCTGGGCCCCTGCTAATCAGGGCCCCAGCCTCTCTGTTCTCTCTAAACGACTTGGAGTGCACTCTAGGTGCACTAGTGATTGGATGCTGTGGTTCCTTATGAGTCCCTAGTATATGGTACCTTAGGTGCCAAAGGCATAGGTACTTCACATGCCTACCAGGGGCTGAAGCATGTATTATGCCACCCCTGGGAAGCAGACTAAATCTGACACCACAGGCCTGCTACTGCAGCCTGGGTGAGGTGGTGCTAGCACTCCTCACTGAGATATAGGTCCCCTATATCTCTCCTGCACACACATATGAACCTATCAGTCACCCCTAAGGCAGGCCCTATCAATCCTGAGGGCAGGGTGCTTGGCTTCTATGTGAGGGGGTGCCTCTGCCTGAGCAGGGCCCCTCTGCAGCTCTCAGAGTCCATTCTCTGGTGCTGTTTGTGGATGCGGTTAAACCATATACTTTTAAGTGCATTATATCCTCGCGGTAAAATGCTAACTTTGGAATGGCTGCATCGAAACATGTCGTGTTTGGTGTCAAACATCTTGGAATACTACCCCCCGCCAGTCCTGGCGGTGGGGGTAGCATTCCACCCTTCTAGAGGGATAGACTTGTACCTACTGTGGAAACGCGGTAGAATCCTGCAGAGCCCTGGCATCACAAAATGGATGCCACCAGTCACAGACACTGGGCTGCCCTCCTGCTGATGACCAACACTCGCAGTGGAGGAAGCCCAACAATAGATATCCTGTCCCAAGGGGGTGTGACCACCTCCCAGACAGGGTTTAGTGTATTGGGGCTGGGTGGGTGCACTCTTAGAGTGCTTTGAAGTCCTGCACTGGGGAGCAGAAGGCTCCTCTGTGCATATGCCAGTTCAAACCAGCTCAGGGGCTATCTGTCCCTGCTCTGGCGTGAAACTGGACAAAGGGAAGTGGGTGTAGCCACCCACTCCCCTGACCCTCCCATAGGTAGGGTCATAGAGCTAGTCCCTCCCTTTCTTTTAGTATAAGAGGGGAACCTGTGCATTGCACCCTAGATTTCCCTGGACGACGCTCTGAAGAAGAATCCCGGACCTTCGATGTTCCACTACCTTTGGAAGACTGAAGAATCTCCCTTGGAGTCAAGGAGTGACTCCCCTGCTTGGCAGGCACCAAAAACTACAAACGACGGTCGCAAACTACGCTGCTCCCGCCGGAGTCCGAAGTCCCTGCAGCCCAAGAAGTGGATTTCCTGACTTCTTAAAGGCCATCGTGAGTCCCCAGCGAAGCTGAGGCCAGTGGACCCCAAGAGTAACGAGGAACTGCGACCCCTGGGTACCGTGCACTATTGTAGAGTGCAACCCCTTCACAATGTTCCACGAACTTGTGCTTTGGACCACGTGTGGTTCCCGCCTCCAGCAGGAATCTCTCCTAAGATCAGAGGCCTACTATGTCCCGAGTGACCGTGGGCCCCTGTGAGCGGATCCTCCCGAGGCATCTTTGCAATCCCTTGCCAGCCGGCTTGTGGGTCCCCAGAAGACTTTCTAAAGAAACCAAAGAGCTCCCCTGGTTGCTCCAGGCCTGCCCTGACTTACCCTCGCTGGGTGAGTCCCACAGACCTTGCTGGTCTGCGCCATTGTCTCTTCACACTTTCCCCGAGACTTGCTGTTACCAAGGCTTGTTGGCTCCGATCGAGTCACCGACACCGCAGTAAGCTGCAGACATCGTGGGACATGCCGAATCCAGCTCCTGGTCATCACCGACGCCTCCTGGACCTCGTGGCTGAAGAGTCAAGGCAACTGCGAACAACCTGAATCTTGCGACGACGGTGGGCATCCATCTTCCTTGCCCCGAGTCACTGCCAAGTGACTTTGAACACTGTCCCCTCTGCTTTCAGGTCTTCCATTTTCTGAATCCATGCTTGGATTCCTCCAGACACTTCTCATGTCGCCGCAAGCAGCAAGTCTTCACTGGCTCCCATTGAAAACGATGCTGCGACCCGACACCAAAGAACACCTATGCACCCGGCTCCCCTGGGTGAGGTAACTTCAGCACTACGGTGCTCCTGTGGGTGTGGGCCCTAGAACAACTTACCCTGTAAGTGACTTGCTTGTAGCTTCCCTAGAAGTGTCCTAAAACTCTAACTTTCTAAGTGCGACAATTGCGCTGACTCGTACAGGGTTCGCGTCTGTGTTAGACACAACGCGTCCATCTCCTTTGCAACACTATCTAGAACTGTATCCTTCGACTCGTACTGAGTCCGATCGGTGTTCGCCTCGAACACACAAAGGGCCTGTAACTCTGAGATCTACATTGCACTGACTCGCACAAGGTTCGCGTCTGTGTTAGACACAGCGCGTCCATCTCCCTTGCATCTCTATCTGAAACCGCGTCCTTCGACTCGTACAAGGACCGATCGGTGTGTTCGCCTCGAACACGCAAGGGACCTTTAACATTGATATCCCAATCGCGTCTGAGCGCATAGACTCGCACAGGACTCGCACCGGTGCCAGGTCACCGCGTCCGTCCCCTGTGGGTCTCCTACAACTACCTGGGGTGGTTCTTGGGGGTCTCTCGATTCTAGATGCCCTAGACCTAGGTCTAGCAAACTAAGATTGTGATATTCGATTGTGCTAAACTTATTGTGATAACATTTGACTTGTACATATGTTCCTGACCTCTAATCTCATAAAGAGATTAGTAGAGAGTGTTTATTAATAAATACATATATATTTGATATATATACCTGTGTGGTGTCTTTTCATTTGGTGATTCAAGAGATTGTGTGGTAAAACAAGCTGCTTTACATTCCTTCAAGACTTAGCCTGAAGGCTGCTCTCCACAGCTACCACTAGGATAGCTTTCTATAAAGGTTGTCTTAAACCTATCTACCATAAGAGTCGAATTGTTCTGGTGCAAGGTGTCCACTTTAATTAGTGAACAGCATATACCAGGCCAACTTCTCACATTGGTGGGCAGCGTGTGGGATTCCAGCTTGCTATTGTTTTACCAGAAAATCTCTATTTGAATTACTAACTGAAAACCACTATAGGTACTTAAGGTACATATAAAGTCAAGCTTAGTATCAATAAGTTCTACTGAACTTAGAGCTGTGTGCCAAGGGATAGCACACCCTTTCTACAGCTCAAGCTAGTATCAGTAGGCCACAAACTAGTGTAGGTAGTACAACACTGCACAACACTAGAATGTCCTTAAGGGGTGGAACCAGTGGATCCACTCAGCCTCAGTATAAGGACATGGCTTTCTCTGACTTGAGAGCCATGTGTGTTGAAAGACACCTGAGGCTAGGACAGAGTCCCTCAACCCTGCACCTGATAGATCTGCTGACAGCAGATGATCTTAGATTGGCTCTAGGAGCTAATGGGTCTGAATCAGGGGGTGGGTCAATTACAGTATCTGGGTCAGATGATGAACATCAGAATGACCAGGACTCTGTGATTGAAGGGCCAGGCCTCAAGGGGCCTGAAAAGGACAGAGGAATTCTCCCTAAGACAGCTGACAGAGTGGAGGAGAGGCATAGGTCCCCTTCCAGGGAATCTGAGCACTCTTATCACTCTGGCAGAGAATTTGTCCAACAGAGGAACTCATACTTTCCCATAAGAGAGACCTCCTCTGAAAGAATGTGCAAACTGCTGCAGTATGAGAAAGCAAGAGTTGCCCTCAGAACCAAGCAGTTGGCACTGGATAGGGAAGCCCTGGAGATCCAGAGAGCTTCTAGAAGAGAGGGGTTAGAACCCCTTGGTGGCAGCAACAGTGTCCCTAGAGGCAGAGAATCTATTCCAGACCATAGGAACCTGAGCAAGGTTGTTCCTCCCTACCAGAGTGGGGATGATATCCACAAGTGGATAACTGCTATGGAGAGGGCCTGTAGAGTACAGCAGGTCCCCCAAAAGCAGTGGGCAGCAATCTTGTGGCTCTCCTTTTCAGATAAAGGTAGAGACAAGCTCCTCACTGTTAGAGAAGAGGATGCTGATGATTATGAAGTCCTGAAGAGTGCACTGATAGATGGGTTTGGCTTAACCACTGAGCAGTACAGGTTGAAGTTCAGAGACACCCAGAAGGCACAGACTCAGGACTGGACTGACTTTGTTGATTGTGCAACCAAGGCTCTGGAGGGTTGGCTGGTTGGCAGTAGGGTTACTGATTTCAAGGGATTGTATAATCTGATGATGAGAGAACAGATCCTTAATAATTGCCAGAACCAGTTGTTGCATCAGTACCTGGTGGACTCGGATCTGACCTCTCCCCAAGAATTGGGAAAGAAGGCAGACAAATGGGTCAGAACCAGGGTGAGGCAGAAACCCCAGAACCAAGGGGGTGACACTAAGAAGCAAGATCCTAAGGGCTCTGAGAAAGGTGGGGATAAGTCAAAAGACCAGAAGTCTTCACAAGGGCCCCAAAAATCTGCATCTGGTGGGGAGTCACAATCCAACAAGGGAAAAGGCCAAAAGAAGCCCTGGTGCAAATTCTGTAAACAGAAAGGGCACTGGACTTCTGACTGTAACAAGTCCAAAGACCAAACCACCACCACTCCTGCCCCTAAGGCAACTGTTCCCCCTAGTTCAGCTACTGGTGGAGGTGGTACTCAGAATAAGGGTGTAGTAGGGTTGACCCTGGGTTCTGAAGTGGACTCTGACCTAGTCAGAGTGCCCACTCAGGCAATGCTGATTTGTGAGGGAGACCTTAATATGTCCTTCCTAGTGAGTCCCAGTAATCTGGGCAAATACAAACAGCAGCCTGTAATAAATGGCAAACAGGCTTTGGCATTTAGGGACACAGGTGCTAGTGTCACCATGGTGGCAGAGGATCTTGTGGACCCTGGACAGATCATCCTGGGCGAACTGTACCAGGTGACCAATGCAAGCAACGTCAGGACCAACCATAGTCTGGCAGTTGTGAATTTCTCCTGGGGAGGGGTAACTGGCCTCAAGAAGGTTGTAGTCAGTGCAGACCTCCCTGTCGAATGTCTATTGGGCAATGATCTAGAGACTTCAGCCTGGTCTGAAGTAGAGTTATGGACTCATGCTGAGATGTTGGGCATCCCTGCAGAGGTATTTGCTGTGACCAGGTCACAAGCAAGAATGCATGACACTGAACCAGCTCTGGATCCTGGAACAATGGACCAGATGCTTCCCAAGAGGAGGAGCAGTAGGGTAAAGGCAGTGCCTTCCCCTCTGTCTCAGATCACAGATTCACCCCCAGAGGGAGGTGAAGCAGATCCTGAAGAAGGAACTGCCCCAGAGGGACTTGAGCCTGATCAGGTTGAGTTCTTGGGGGCAGGGGGCCCTTCTGAGGGAAGATCTGAGTAAGGAGCAACAGTGCTGCCCCTCTCTTGAACCCCTCAGACAGCAGGCTGCTGCTGAGGCTGCTGGGAGTGCTAGTGGGTCCCATAAAGTTTATTGGGATGAGGGACTCCTATATTCTGAGGGTAGAGACCCAGCCCCTGGAGCCACCAGGAGGTTGGTAATACCTCAGAAGTTTAGGGGTTCCTCTTGACCCTAGCACATGACATCCCTTTAGCAGGACACTTGGGCCAAAACAAGACCTGGGACAGGCTTGTTCCACATTTTCATTGGCCACATATGTCAGAGGACACAAAGGAGTTTTGTCGCTCCTGTGTCACATGCCAAGCCAGTGGTAAGGCAGGTGGCACAACAAAGGCCCCCTGATACCACTACCTGTGGTGGGGGTACCCTTTGAAAGGGTAGGGATTGACATTGTTGGTCCCCTTGACCCTCAAACTGCATCTGGGCACAGGTTTATCCTGGTGGTAGTGGATCATGCCACCAGGTACCCAGAAGCAATTCCCCTGAGGACCACCACAGCCCCTGTGGTGGCAAGAGCCCTCATTGGAGTCTTCTCCAGAGTGGGTTTCCCAAAGGAGGTCATTTCTGACAGAGGTACCAACTTCATGTCAGGATATCTAAAAGCAATGTGGAAGGAGTGTGGTGTAACCTACAAGTTCACCACCCCCTATCACTCACAATGCAATGGTTTAGTTGAACGCTTCAACAAAACCTTGAAATGAATGATCAAAGGACTCCCAGAGAAGCTTACGCGGAAATGGGACCTTCTTCTTCCTTGCCTGCTGTTTGCATACAGAGAGGTTCCACAGAAGAGGGTTGGTTACAGCCCATTTGAGCTTCTGTTTGGGCATCCTGTGAGAGGTCCACTGTGTTTGGTAAAGAGGGCTGGGAGTTACCTCTCAAGCCCCCAAACAAGATGTGATGGACTATGTACTTGGTCTCCGCTCCCGGATGGCTGAGTACATGAAAAAGGCGACCAAAAACCTAGAGGCCAGCCAAGAATTACAAAAAGCTTGGCATGACCAAAGGCTGTACTGACTGTATACCAGCCAGGACAGAAAGTGTGGGTGCTGGAGCCTGTGGCCCCAGCAGCCCTCCAGGACAAGTGGAGTGGCCCCCACACAATAGTTGAACAGAAGGGAGAAGTCACCTACCTGGTGAATCTTGGAACTCCCAGGAGCCCCCTGAGGGTGCTTCATGTCAACAGATTAAAGCCATATGTTGACAGGGCTGACATGGGCTTGCTCATGGCAACTGATGAGGACCAGGAGGAGGAGAGTGACCCTCTCCCTGACCTGCTCTCTCAGAACCCTGATGATGGGTCAGTAGATGGTGTTGCTTTGGCAAGCAGCCTCACTGACCATCAGCAAACTGAGTGCAGACAAGTTCTGCAACAGTTTAGACATATGTTTAGCCTGACCCCTAGTCAGACTTCCTGGTGCACCCATGAGGTGGACACTGGAGACAGTCTGCCTGTCAAGAATAAAATCTACAGGCAACCTGACCATGTCAGGGACTGTATCAGGACTGAAGTCCAGAAAATGTTGGAGCTAGGTGTAATTGAGCCTTCAGATAGCCCTTGGGCTAGTCCAGTAGTCCTGGTACCCAAGCCTCATACCCAGGGTGGTAAGAAAGAAATGAGGTTTTGTGTAGACTACAGAGGCCTCAATGCAGTCACTAGGACTGATGCCTATCCCATACCAAGGGCAGATGAGCTGATTGATACTTTGGCCTCAGCCAAGTATCTAAGCACGTTTGACCTGACAGCTGGCTACTGGCAGATCAGGTTAGCTGATGATGCAAAAGCCAAAACAGCATTTTCGACCCCTGGTGGGCACTACCACTTTGTGGTGATGCCCTTTGGATTGAAAAATGCACCTGCCACTTTTCAGAGGTTGGTGAATAAAGTTCTGACAGGGATGGAAACTTATTGCTCAGCTTATCTAGATGATATTGCTGTCTTTAGTTCCTACTGGCAGGATCACCTGGTCCACCTCAGGAATGTTTTGGAGGCCCTGCAGAAAGCAGGCCTCACTATCAAGGCCACTAAGTGCCAGATAGGGCAGAGTCAGGTTGTGTACCTGGGCCACCTTGTAGGTGGAGGCCAGGTTCAGCCTTTACAGAGCAAAATCCAAACCATAATGGAATGGGTTGCTCCAACCACCCAGACACAGGTGAGAGCCTTCTTAGGCCTGTCTGGGTACTATAGGAGGTTTGCCAAGGGATATGGATCTATAGTGACCCCCTTGAATGATCTGACCTCAAAGAAAATGCCAAAAAAGGTTCAGTGGACAGCTAGCTGTCAAAAGGCATTTGAAGACCTAAAGCAGGCCATGTGCACTGCCCCCAACTTACAGAGTCCAGACTACACCAAACAGATGCTTCTGAGCTGGGTGTGGGAGCTGTACTGTCTCAACTGAATGATGAAGGTCAAGACCAGCCAGTAGCTTTTATTAGCAGAAGGCTGACCCATAGAGAGAAACGTTGGTCAGCTATAGAGAGGGAGGCCTTTGCTGTGGTGTGGGCCCTGAAGAAGCTGAGGCCATACTTGTTTGGCACTCACTTCATAGTTCAGACTGACCACAAGCCCCTCCTATGGCTTAAACAAATGAAAGGAGAAAACCCAAAACTTTTGAGGTGGTCCATTTCCCTACAGGGGATGGACTATACAGTGGAACATAGACCTGGGACCCAACATGCCAATGCAGATGGACTCTCAAGGTATTTCCACTTTGAACACGAAGACTCAACTGGTCAAGGTTAGTTTAGTGTCCCTGCGTTTGGGGGGTTGTGTAGGAGAGTAGGATCTGCCTCTTATGTTGCCCCCACTTTTTTCTGATGTTTACACTGGTTTCTGGCTATAGTCTGGCTGGGCCCCTGCTAATCAGGGCCCCAGCCTCTCTGTTCTCTCTAAACGACTTGGAGTGCACTCTAGGTGCACTAGTGATTGGATGCTGTGGTACCTTATGAGTCCCTAGTATATGGTACCTTAGGTGCTAAGGGCATAGGTACTTCACAGGCCTACCAGGGGCTGAAGCATGTATTATGCCACCCCTGGGAAGCAGAACAAATCTGACACCACAGGCCTGCTACTGCAGCCTGGGTGAGGTGGTGCTAGCACTCCTCACTGAGATATAGGTCACCTATATCTCTCCTGCACACACATATGAACCTATCAGTCACCCCTAAGGCAGGCCCTATCAATCCTGAGGGCAGGGTGCTTGGCTTCTATGTGAGGGGGTGCCTCTGCCTGAGCAGGGCCCTCTGCAGCTCTCAGAGTCCATTCTCTGGTGCTGTTTGTGGATGCGGTTAAACCATATACTTTTAAGTGCATTATATCCTCGCGGTAAAATGCTAACTTTGGAATGGCTGCATCGAAACATGTCGTGTTTGGTGTCAAACATCTTGGAATACTACCCCCCGCCAGTCCTGGTGGCGGGGGTAGCATTCCACCCTTCTAGAGGGATAGACATGTACCTACTGTGGAAACGCGGTAGAATCCTGCAGAGCCCTGGCATCACAAAATGGATGCCACCAGTCACAGACACTGGGCTGCCCTCCTGCTGATGACCAACACTCGCAGTGGAGGAAGCCCAACAATAGATATCCTGTCCCAAGGGGGTGTGACCACCTCCCAGACAGGGTTTAGTGTATTGGGGCTGGGTGGGTGCACTCTTAGAGTGCTTTGAAGTCCTGCACTGGGGGAGCAGAAGGCTCCTCTGTGCATATGCCAGTTCAAACCGGCTCAGGGGCTATCTGTCCCTGCTCTGGCGCGAAACTGGACAAAGGGAAGTGGGTGTAGCCACCCACTCCCCTGACCCTCCCATAGGTAGGGTCATAGAGCTAGTCCCTCCCTTTCTTTTAGTATAAGAGGGGGAACCTGTGCATTGCACCCTAGATTTCCCTGGATGACGCTCTGAAGAAGAATCCCGGACCTTCGATGTTCCACTACCTTTGGAAGACTGAAGAATCTCCCTTGGAGTCAAGGAGTGACTCCCCTGCTTGGCAGGCACCAAAAACTACAAACGACGGTCGCAAACTACGCTGCTCCCGCCGGAGTCCGAAGTCCCTGCAGCCCAAGAAGTGGATTTCCTGACTTCTAAAAGGCCATCGTGAGTCCCCAGCGAAGCTGAGGCCAGTGGACCCCAAGAGTAACGAGGAACCATGACCCCTGGGTACCGTGCACTATTGTCAAGTGCAACCCCTTCACAACGTTCCACAAACTTGTACTTTAGACCATGTGTGGTCCCTGCCTCCAGCAGGATTCCCTCTTAAGATCAGAGGCCTACCACGTTCCGAGTGACCGTGGGCCCCTGTGAGCGGATCCTCCCGAGGCGTCTTCGCGATCCCTTGCCAGCCGGCTTGTGGGTCCCCAGAAGACTTTCTAAAGAAACCAAAGGGCTCCCCTGGTTGCTCCAGGCCTGCCCTGACTTACCCTTGCTGGGTGAGTCCCACAGACCTTGCTGGTCTGCGCCATTCCCTCTCCACTCTTTCCCCAAGACTTGCTGTTACCAAGGCTTGTTGGCTCCGATCGAGTCGCCGACACCGCAGTAAGCTGCAGACATCGTGGGACACGCCGAATCCAGCTCCTGGTCATCGTCGACGCCTCCTGGACCTCGTGGCTGAAGAGTCAAGGCAACTGCGAACGACCTGAATCTTGCGACGACGGTGGGCATCCATCTTCCTTGCCCAGAGTCACTGCCAAGTGACTTTGAACACTGTCCCCTCTGCTTTCAGGTCTTCCATCTTCTGAATCCAGGCTTGGATTCCTCCGGACACTTCTCCTGTCGCCGCAAGCAGCAAGTCTTCACTGGCTCCCATTGAAAACGACGCCGCGACCCGACACCAAAGAACACCTATGCACCCGGCTCCCCTGGGTGAGGTAACTTCAGCACTACGGTGCTCCTGTGGGTGTGGGCCCTAGAACAACTTACCCTGTAAGTGACTTGCTTGTAGCTTCCCTAGAAGTGTCCTAAAACTCTAACTTTCTAAGTGCGACAATTGCGCTGACTCGTACAGGGTTCGCGTCTGTGTTAGACACACCGCGTCCATCTCCTTTGCAACACTATCTAGAACTGTATCCTTCGACTCGTACTGAGTCCGATCGGTGTTCGCCTCGAACACACAAAGGGCCTGTAACTCTGAGATCTACATTGCACTGACTCGCACAAGGTTCGCGTCTGTGTTAGACACAGCGCGTCCATCTCCCTTGCATCTCTATCTGAAACCGCGTCCTTCGACTCGTACAAGGACAGATCGGTGTGTTCGCCTCGAACATGCAAGGGAACTTTAACATTGATATCCCAATCGCGTGTGAGCGCATAGACTCGCACAGGACTCGCACCGGTGCCAGGTCACCGCGTCCGTCCCCTGTGGGTCTCCTACAACTACCTGGGGTGGTTCTTGGGGGTCCCTCGATTCTAGATGCCCTAGACCTAGGTCTAGCAAACTAAGATTGTGATATTCGATTGTGCTAAACTTATTGTGATAACATTTGACTTGTACATATGTTCCTGACCTCTAATCTCATAAAGAGATTAGTAGAGAGTGTTTATTAATAAATACATATATATTTGATATATATACCTGTGTGGTGTTTTTTCATTTGGTGATTCAAGAGATTGTGTGGTAAAACAAGCTGCTTTACTTTCCTTCAAGACTTAGCCTGAAGGCTGCTCTCCACAGCTACCACTAGGATAGCTTTCTATAAAGGTTGTCTTAAACCTATCTACCATAAGAGTCGAATTGTTCTGGTGCAAGGTGTCCACTTTAATTAGTGAACAGCATATACCAGGCCAACTTCTCACACCGTGGAACATGTCCCTGATTGCCTTGGAACACTGCAGCACACATAGAAACGCCAAGTAGGCCCCCATCCACAATGTGCACAGAGGGCCCCCCCCTATCACCAATATCACAACCGACCTGTGCACATGTGCTGAATCCAGCAAAGCAGCGGCTCTGTGACCCACACTGACTATGCAAGTAACACTGCATGTCCGATAGCATGGCAGCAGCCCAAAAAAAATGACATGGCCCACGAATCGACATGGAGGTAGCCCAGTGCGGATCACATCCATAAAGGAGCAGGTCACACTCCGACATGTCCACGTGCACCCACAACCCATGCCGTACAATACACGCAGCAGACGAACAATGCACCAGGCCACAAAAACAGTCCGAGAGCACATATGACCCAAGTCAAAAGCAAATCATGCCCCGAAAAGCACACAATTCAAAGGCACCCCGCCTCAAAGGGAGAATGCTACACGAAATCAGAGCTGCAAGGGCAACTCCCCCACAATGCAGCACACACACATAGCAATCACAGAACATCAGCATGACGGCAATGTGGTACAAAGTGCAACACCAGCACCACAGGACAGAGCTCACAACAGGTTCTGCTCGTGCGTACTAACTGTCCACTCACATCTGGCATTGCCTGACACTGTGTGATGATAATGTACGGGTACTATACCAAACAAAAGGGACAGGGGGGCAAGTTTAACGAGGTCCAGCATACATGCCCCACAGAGACAGTAAGCAAGAGGGTATGAAGTTCCTCAGGGTCTGAGTAAAAGAATGTGGGAGTGTAGGTGAAGATGACACCCAGGATTGGTCGTCTCACCTGAAGTAGAAAACAAGGGGGAATTCCTTGTCGGAACTAGGGCTCTCACACACCTAGCAAGCTAGGTGTCATGCTTCATCATATGAGCCTGCCCCTCGTCCGGTCGGCGGTGCAATACCTGACGGGCACCCAGTACGGGGCTCTTTGGCGGGGATCTTTTGTTCCTGCCGTTGGGTGCAGTGGGGGTGAGGGGCCTAGTGTGTGTGTAGATGTGCAGTGCGTGGATTAAAACAGGTCAGTTAGTCCTAGTATTGTTTTATTCTGGGAGGTAAACTGCCTGAGTAAAAACAAGGAGAGTGGCAATGAACTAGCTGAAAGATTTCTAGCTATATATGCTCTACTCTCTACTGGTCAACATGTTTCATGCTCTTTGCGTCAGAAGGATCAAGGCATTTCATCAGGACCAAAAATAACTATCTACACGACATGATAAGTGAAAAACCTACATACCATGTAATCAAGTAGGTGCCCCAAGATGCTGACTAGGGTTGCCTGCAACGGAGTCCGGCGGTCAAAATGGACACCAATGTGTGTCCCACACTCGTTGAGCGCTCGTACCCTGACCTACCCTGCCGCCGGAACCGGGATGACTAACTGACCTGTTTTAATCCACGCACTGCACATCTACACACACACTAGGCCCCTCACCCCCACTGCACCCAACGGCAGGAACAAAAGATCCCCGTCAAAGAGCCCCGTACTGGGTGCCCGTCAGGTGTTGCACCGCCGACCGGACGAGGGCAGGCTCATATGATGAAGCATGACACCTAGCTTGCTAGGTGTGTGAGAGCCCTAGTTCCGACAAGGGAATTCCCCCCTTGTTTTCTACTTCAGGTGAGACGACCAATCCTGGGTGTCATCTTCACCTACACTCCCACATTCTTTTACTCAGACCCTGAGGAACTTCATACCCTCTTTGCTTAATGTACGGGTACTACCACACATCCGTCATGTAGTCGAAAAACACACTGACTGCCATCAAATAGCCAGCTCCCCCAAAACAGTGACAATGTACATTGGCATGCAGTCTGAATGTAAACATCTGCAAATCATCACCATACATGTGAAACTCTGTTAACCTGCATCTCCCTTTACATTGCAGAGGGACAAACAACACCTCCTGCAGAGCACACCACACTTCCCATCATTGATGATGAAGAGGACAACCTGCACATATGTCAAGACAGGTATCAGTTCCTAAGTGAATAAAAGTAAGAAAAAAGAATAATTGGCCACCCTATTAGGGGAATAGTCAAACTAAAGTTTGTCTCCAAAAGAGAGTGAAGTGCACGTGAGTGGGGAAGATGTCTCCTTTCTGTTCTTGTGCCCTCACACACCCTTACGAGTGTAAAGCATCATCATCGGGCTATGCTCCTCGTGGGGGTGGCGCTGCAGTCCCTCACGGGCCCTACAAGAGGGCTCTCTGTTGGAGATCTTTTCAGGAGATGCCGCAATTGTGCATGTGGGTGTGTGGGAAAGAAGGTGATGTGGTGAGTAAGTGATTTTAAAATTACCTGGTAGTTACCCAGAGGTTTAATGAGGAGTACTCCAGGTAAGTTAAAAATAGGGCAGTGTTGTAGAGCCTCCTCAAATGAATAAAGGGAGGGATGAGTTTGTTCCCACCGCTCTCAACACGCAAAAATAGTGAGTGAAAATTAAGAATGTGAGCTGGTCGACATGTTTCGCGCAATCTGTCAGTCCCTAATAGATCCCTGTGCGCTTCTTCAGGACCGGAAGAAAAGGATAGAGATATAGAAGGAAATGGGTTTCAGGGAAGAAACACCCTATAGACCCACCATACCTATCTTAAGGTTTAGGGGACGTCACAGCGTCCGAGACACGTCTTATTCGTGTGCTCACGCTTATAAACCCTCCTCGTGGTAGAGTCAGGCCACATCGGCTGGTCGTGCAAATGCGGGGTGACAAGGTGGCCCGCTGGCTCTGGCCTACACTGCGGACCAGCAGGGCACACAAAACCTGAGCTGTCCGGACCGCCGGGACGGGGCACCATCGCAGGGTGCACACCCGCTCAGCAGCTCAAGGTGCCACTGACACAGTGCACCCAAAGTCACCGTCCGGTGGCGGGGTGCCTGTGCCGTCCGCAAGGCCCCGTGTGCCACTAACCCTGTGCAACCCCAGTCTGCGCCACGTGGTGGTAGGCCCGTGCCGTACTCAAGGCCTCGAATGCCACTAACACTGTGCGCAATAACTCATGGGCCCTATATGAGTGCGTACCGTGGAGCGTCCGTCATCCAGTCACCACCAGAAGAGGGGAATGTGACGTCGTCAGCCCCTTATGTTGGCGGAGTCACATGGCCTGTGACGCCTGTGCCGGATGGGTGTGGTGTGTGTGAAAACCTGCCCTCAGGGAGTGGCTGTGACATGCTGACAACTAGACCAGTGACCTGCACACCACCAGCGAGTACGGCTGCGACGGGTAGCAATGAGGGCCCCCCCTTGGGGCGTATGCGGAGTGGTCTGGCCTGCCGTACGCCGGACCAGCGCAGGGCTTGCAACAATGACTCGTGGGATCTGGGCGTGGTCCAGTCCATGTCCGGACAAGGAAGTGACTGATGCGTGTGTCCCTGTTGTAGTGTTCACGGGACCCGGTACACAAAATGCAATGTTGCACCCTCTGACTGGCATCCCACAGGATGAACATCATTGACGCAAGGGAAGGCACTGTCCCCACATTCATCCACACATCCATACATGAATGACGTTAGACATTACACAGCAGTGCGTCACTGGATGTTTATTTGCACAACCAGTGCAGTCATGCAGCTGGAACGGTACAGGGCAATGCCGAGCACACTACACAATATGGGCCCGTGGAGGGCCAGCCAGTGTACATCCGGGGATGACCTGTACTGCGGAAGGGGAAGGGTACAGTCCGCAGTCTGTCCGCCATGTCAATGGTCGTCAAACAGGATGTGGCAGTCCATGTCGCTGTCCAAGGTGAGTGCATCGGAGTGTATCGGGGGTCAGTGGTAGGTCTTGAGGCCATGTGCGGCACCAAGCAGAAACAGGCAAGGTGGCGGAAATGAATGCTAGTACCTCCTTCTGATCTCAATCCCATCCACGTCCTCGTCCCCGGATGTGTGCTCTGCCCCACCTGTGGGTGTTGCAGTACCGGCTGCGGCACTGTGTGCCACTGACACATCAGGGGCCGGAGGAGGATTGTCGGCGGCACTGTGTGGCAGTGACACATCAGGTGCCGGAGTGGATACGCCTGCCGCACTGGGAGGCACTGACACACCAGGGGGCGGAGATGTGGATGGTGTGGGGGCAGCAGCATTCATCATTGCCACGTCTTGTGGCAGCAATGCCATGATGAAGACATGCAGGGCCTGGTAGATCCCAGCTACATTTCGCTGATGTGCAGCGGTGGCTGCCATCCTTTCCGCCTCCATCCGCACCATGTCCTCCATGAGCCTCTGCATGTGTGCCAGCTCACGGCTGGCATCGCTGGGGCCACTCTGAGTGGACAGGTATTCCTCCCTCCACGTCATGACGCCAGCGATGTCAGTCAGGGCTCGTTGGAGACCATGGGACGGACATAGACACCCATGGATGGCGTCCAGTTTGGTAGCCATGAGGTCGAACCCCACCCGCACCTGCTCGGCCGTCTCCCTCTGGCCCTCCAGCACACGGCGTTGGAAGCCCATTTGTTGTTCCTGGGAGTCTTGGGAGAGTGCCGGGGCTGTGGGTGCCTCCTGCTGGGTGGTTTGGGTGGTGGGTGGGGTCTCATCGATGTAGCTGGCCTGCCCTGATCCTGGAGGTGGCTGGCGGATGAGGTCAATGATGTCTTGGATGGTTTGGGTGTCGATGCTGGTGTTGTCCTCCTCCTCGTCATCAGTGAAGAGTGGCTGTGACTGCTCTGCAGGAGGTGTTGACGATGCCCCTGCGATGTGAAGGGGAGATGGTGTATTACAATGTGTCCACATGTATGTAGCCGCATGGTACAGGTTGACATTCAGACAGCATGGCATTGTACATTGTGACAGTCTGTGGGTCTGGGCGAGGACCCAGGGTCATTGTGGGTGTGCACTGTGCCCTGCTTGCTTGTGCATGTGTGCCATTGTGGCCATCCCCCCGTCCCCCAGTACCTGGTGGTCACTCACCCTGTTGCGGTTGTGTTGTGTCCTGTCGAGCAGTGTCTGGTCCCCCGACTCCGGCCACAGTATCCATAGTGATGACTGTCGACACCAGCTCCTCCATGTCATCCAGCTCCAGCTGTGGCGCTGGCCCCCCACCTCCGGTCTGCATTGCTGCCTTCTGGTTGGCGCTGAGTTTCTCCTTGGTCTTCCGCTTGATGTCATTCCATCGCCTCTTGACCTCGTCCATTGTCCGCTTGTGCCCTCCGACGGCATTCACCTTGTCGACGATGTCCCGCCATATTCCATTTTTGGTGCGCAATGACACGTTGGAGGTGACGAAGAGTTGTTGATGGTGTTCCATCACCTCCGTGACTATGATCCTGTTCGCCTGCGGACTGAACTTGGTCTTCCTCGTCTTCTTGTCCTTGCCCTTCCCTGTCCCCGAGGTCCCAGGCTGGTCGTCCGGGGTGCTTGTGGGGTTGCGCTCATCCTCTGTGCCTGCCCCGGCTGCCTCCATGGTGCTTGGGTGTTGGTCAATTTGTGTGTGGGTGTTTTTTCTACTTTTATGGTGATTTTTGACGCCTGCCAGGTGTGTGTTGCAGGCCTGGCGCTGCTTGTCGCTGGTTTCCTCATCGCGCTTTGGCCCATCGCGTGTTTTTTGGTGTTGTGGTTTGTGTTTTTATCTCCATCGTGTACATTGTATCGCGGACATTGTCCGCGGTTTCGGCAGACTATCGCTTGCTACTGCCTTGCTGTGAATTCCACGTTGACATGGGGTTATTTTCCTGAGATAGGCTGCGATATGGAAAGTTGCGTTACGCTACTCTTGCGGTAGTTATCACACGTTCTTGTGAATATACCCCTCAGTCTCTTAACTTAACCTTTCAGGCCCAAAGTATTGCATCTGAATGTCATCTATTACAGATCTCACTTCAGAATGACTACCTCTTAATAGTCTATTATCAGTTTTTGAAGCTGAAGAGCTGGAATTTTTGCAAACTCGAATCTTCCTACAATATTACGCATTTTAGTGTGACGTATAGACAACATTCGTATATGATGGAAAGCACTGTCACAAATCTGCTGTGATAAGCAAGCCAATGAATGTCCCTGAAGGTTTGTTATTCTTCTAACCCAAAAAGGATCAAGCCTTGGGAGTAGTTTCTTTTTTTATTTCACAGTTCCTTTGCAGTATTTGTTTAAGAAGAGTCTAAGTTTGTCAAGAGTCTGTTGTCTCATGTTGCATACATTTCCACATTTCCACTCGAAAACTGGCTGTCGACGACGTTGACCTAGTACTTCATTAGTTTTGCTTCTTCCACATTTCTAGGCACTATTTATTTTTTTAATCAGTGTACCTTCATAGACATCATATCCACAATCATTTCTATGAATTACAAAGAATAACTGAGTTTCTTTTGAAGAAATCTCATTAAAAAATGCCTTAGTACTGGAATTCCATTTCCACTCTCCCTGGAAAATACTGCAAAAGTTTACTTTACTCACTTGAATCTTTTGGTGATATTATTTCTTCAGTGAATTAATCTGTTTATCTAAAAATCTTTTCCTCTTCAAAATGTGAATAAATAGCTTTCTTTCTAATACAAAAGCCTTTTCAACTAGACTCTCAACAACATCTTCCTGGTTTTGCAAAGTTCTTTTGCTTTTTGCTATTTTTATGCTTCTTATGATATCAGGCA
Organism: Calotriton arnoldi; assembly: GCA_963921515.1. Taxonomy (NCBI): domain Eukaryota; kingdom Metazoa; phylum Chordata; class Amphibia; order Caudata; family Salamandridae; genus Calotriton; species Calotriton arnoldi. The sequence continues at coordinate 84,524 of CAWUFW010007096.1, forward strand.
CTACTCTTATGCGGCTTCTGACTTAGGTCTTTACATTTCTTTTTCCTAAATCTGTCTAGTTGGGCTCTTCTTTTGAGGCATTGTCTCTTTTTTTGAAGAATAATATGTTTTTTTGTTAGATGTAGACACATGTTGCATTCCGGTAGAAGAAAGTGTACATGATGTTATTATTTTTTTTTAAAAGACTGGGCTCTCTTATGTTATGTTATGTTATGTTGTTGAGATTTGTAAAGCGCACAAATACCCGGAGGTGTCTTGGCGCTACGGACAAGGTAAGCCACTGGTGAGTCTCTAGTTGCGGAAGAGCCAGGTTTTTAGCTCTTTTCTGAAAGAGACAAGAGATTGCGCGTTTCTCAAGTCAGTCGGTAGGGAATTCCAGAGTTTAGCAGCGCAGTAATGAAAGCTGCGACCACCCCAGAGTAAGGTACGAATTCTGGGCACTCTCAAGAGTTTAGCACCAGATGAACGAAGGTGTCTAGTTGGTTCATACCAAACAAGAAGATTTTGCAAAAAGGCTGGCCCTGTATGATTCAGGGCCCTGAACACTCAGGCTAAGACCCTTGAATTTTATTCGCTGCGCTACAGGGAGCCAATGCAAATTACGGATCTCTCCAGATACCGACTTGAACCAAGGGGTGTTTGACAGAAGTCGAGCGGCTGAGTTTTGCACGCTCTGTAGTCTTTTCAGGCAATGCTTCTGGACGTTTATAAACAGCCCATTACAATAATCCAATTTAGACTGGATTAATGAAGTGACTACAGTTCTTTTCGTGTCCTCCGGAAGATAAGGGAGAATCTTCCTGATTTTCTTAATAAGGAAGTGGGCAGCGGAAACCACAGCATTAGTGTGTTGAACAAAAGAAAGTTTACTATCCACCCATACTCCCAGGTTCTTCGCTTTAGTTGCTGGTTCCGGTGGATCACCCACGTCAGCGGGCCACCACACACTGCCCCAACTAGGTTGCAGGTTCCCAAAGGTCAAGATTTCAGTTTTTCCAGAATTAAGTTTAAGGCAGTGTGTGCTCATCCAGTTAGTGAGGGCACCCATGCAGTTCTTAAATTGCAGAGCAGGGGAGGTCTGATTTTTGTATGCTGCTACTACAATCTGGGAATCATCCGCATAAGAAGTAAGGCTGAAGCCAAAAATCCGGATAAGTGGGGCTAGTTCTGAGGCGTATATATTGAAAAGGGTGTGGCTCAAGGAGGAGCCCTGTGGCACTCCACAAGGGAGGAAGTATGGCTTGGACTGGTATCCATCGATCGACACTACCAGTCTTCTGTCCTTGAGGAAGGAGGACACCAGTGCCAGTGCTGAACCCCCGACTCCCAGCATCTTCAGCCGCTGTTGTAGGAGGAAATGATCAACCGTGTCAAATGCGGCTGATAGATCGAGGAGTATCAGGGCCGCTGACCCTCCTCCATCCATCACCGCTCTTATTTCCTCCGTGGCTTTAATAAGTGCCGTTTCGGTACTGTGTTCCCGACGGAAACCGAACTGAGAATGGTCCAACAGATCATGTTCACCAATGAACTGGGAAAGTTGGATATTCATAATTTTATCAATTATCTTCGCGGGCAGCGGCAAGCGGGCTATGGGGCGATAGTTGTTGGGATCGGCTGCATCCAAAGTTGGTTTTTTCAGCAGTGGAAGGATAGACGTATCCTTCCAAATTGCTGGGAAGTTGCCGGAGGAGAACATGGAATTAAAAATATCTGTTAACACCGGGCTTACCAAATCAGAGACTTCTTTCAGCAGCTCAGGTGGGCAGGGGTCCTCTGGGGAACCTGACTTAGCCTCCAGAATGTGTTTTGCCACTATGTCCGATGATACTGGTGTAAAGCTGAGCAGGGTGTTTGTGCCCGAGGAATTGGTGAAAGCGGCAGGGCGGGGGCGTGAGCTAATGTGTCCTCAAAATTTTTAAAGATGTCCAAAACTTTAGTTTTGAAGGCAGAAGCAATGGCATCACAGGACTCTTGACTGTTTTCTGGCCCTGTACTGTGAGGGTGGTAAGCTTGTTCACTGCTGTAAAGAGAGCTTTAGAGGAATGTTTTGCCTCCGAGATTACTCTAGTAAAATATTCTCTCTTTTCCGATGTAAGGAGATTTTTGTATTCTCTTAAAGCTATTTTATATGTTTCCCTCTCGGATGGGTCATACTTAGCACGCCAGCGTCTTTCCAGCCGGCGACATTTTTGTTTTTCTGCCCGTAAGGCATCTGAGAACCAAGGAGCCAAAGGGGTTCTCCTATTGCCAGTAATGCTTTTGGTGTGCACTGCGGCTAGAAACGCCGTATTTAACCAATCTGTGTAATTAGGGGCAGATTCGTCTGAAGGCCCGCCTACCTGGGGGTGCGTCCTCTCTAGTATTGTACGAAGGAGGGATTTATCCAAATTACCCCAGTCCCTTTTGGTCTTAGAAGGGATCTTATAGGCCTGAGTAGGACCAAACAGCATTACTGGTAGGTCAAATTTTATAAGTGAGTGATCTGACCAGACCAGAGGCAGGGTTTCTATACAGGAAAGACCCTGAACTGAGGTGAAAATGCCATCTAGAGTATGGCCGGCCTCATGAGTGGGGGTCTGAACCAGTTGACTGAGACCGACCGACCCCAGGGTATGTAACAGTGCATCTGTCTCACTATTTTCCTTATCTTCTAAATTAAAATTAAAATCTCAGAGGATGGTAAAATCGTTATTAATAAGAGTGGGTTCTAGAAGACTGTCTAAGTTAGATAAAAAGGTGCTTCTAGAGTTGGGGGGCCGATACAATAAAATTCCTTTAAAAGTCTGCCTGGGACCAAGTTCAATCGTGAAATGAAGGGCTTCGAATACAGGCGTGGAGGCGGGCTGAAAAGTAATGGGAAAATGTTCTCTCAAAATAATAGCCAGTCCACCGCCTCGCTTAGCAGATTTATCAACCCTGAATGCCCGGTAGCCCGCTGGGGTAGCGGAGATGACATCGGGGTCAGAGGAAGCATCTGCCCAGGTTTCAGTCTTACTTGATTTGCATTTTCTTTTACCATCATTCTCTTTGTGTGGCTGTGTTTGATGTTTTGAAACTTCATTGTAGTTCTGTTGGTTTATTTTTTTTTCTTCTGTTGTTTCGTTGCCATCTTCAAATGTCGGGAAGCCCTACAGACAAGATAAAACACACATAATATTTCTTTCTGCTTTTTATAGACTTACTACTAATACAACACTGTGGGCTTGATTACGAGTCTGGCAGTCCATGGACTGCCAGATTAGCGGGGGCGCGGCGGTCTCCTGAATGCCCTAATACAATTAGAGCGGTCGGGCCGCCATTGCCCCACCGTAGCCAACAGGGAACCTCCATGAATATGACTCGTTACATCGCAAGCCATTACTCCGCGTGCCATTACAACGCGGTCGTTACAACGACCGCGTTGTTACCACGCAAAGCCATTACTACGCAAGTCGTTACATCGACTTGCAGTAGATGGCGCGCTAACATTAGAAATGTATAATTTACTATTCCAACTCCAACCTACGTAACAGTAGGGAAGGTGTTGGAATAGTAAACTATACTATTTCTAATGTTAGCACGCCATCTACCGCAAGTCGATGTAACGACTTGCGTAGTAATGGCATTGCGTGGTTACAACGTGGTCGTTGTAACGACCGCGTTGTAATGGCATCGCGATGTGATGCCCGCGTTGTTAGGGTTGTTTCCCAACCTCCATTCCCTGTCAGTGTTGCGTCGGTGTAGAGGCAGTAATACGCTTGGCAGGACCGTCGGTTCACTGACAGAATATCGAAAACAAAATATCGTGTGGACAGAATATCGTGTCCAAAATATCGAGGACAAGAATATCGAGTAGGTAAGTGCAAATAGATGGGTATCAATTTACTATTCTTAACTCCAGATCTACGTACCTTGAAGATATATATATCGTCAAAGTACATATATGTGGAGTTATATATAGTAAAACTTTACTTACCCATAGAAAATGACCTTCACGATATTCTTGTCCTCGATATTTTGACACGATATTGTGTCCGACGATATTTGTGTTTTCGATATTTTGTCCACCCACCGGACCGTCACAGTCCCGCCAAGCATATTACAAGTTTCCTCTCAGCCACGGTTTTCATGGCGGTTCCACTGCCTTGAAAACCGTTGTGAAGAGGAAACAAAGGGGGCCCTACAGAGCCTCCTTGTGCCTCTGCACCCTGCCTTGCATGCAGGGGGGCAAAACATGTGCCCCCCTATGTGCATGCACAACAGTTCCTGCATGGCATGGACTTTGCAGTCCATGCCATGCAGGAACAGTTTTTGGCGTTCCCATTGTGGTGCCCATTTTCAGGGCATCACCGTGGGAACATAAAAAAAAGCCTGCCAGACACGAGAATAACTCGTAATCTGGCAGGCGGCCTGACCACCGGTTTGGCAGTGCGGCAGTGGGGCAGACCCAGCACCGCACTGCCAAACTCATAATCAGGCCGTGTGTGTAGAAGGATTAAGAGAAAATCTAGATTCTGTGTAGCTACTTTCAGCATACTATACGTTCTGCATGCTACAGTTTCATCAAACACTGATCCTATTCTATAGTACCCTGTAACAGCAGTCTCTCTAAGTGATAGCTCAACAGAGATTAACTGGTTTGTGTGCAAGACTTTTTGGAGGTAGTACCTCCTATGTAATACAGCTTTAGAAACTGCATGATATCTCTTAATATCTTGGAATAGAGTAAAGGCTGTGTGTACAAGGCCTCAAAGAAACAATAGCCCCTGTGCGACTACATTTTACCACAGGAAAGAAGAAGGGTAATTAAATTTGATTTAAAATGAGTAATGCAGTTGTATACAGAGTGATTGGCACACTTCTATGAGAGCATCCCCTCTCTACTAATAGGATTGTCAGAGATTATAGGTTGTGTGAAAAAGGGTTAGCGAGTAATCCGCCCCTACACAATGGCATCTCCTCCGAGATAACATGGCGTATGAATGGGTTTACAGAGAGCAAGATTTCTACTGATACGTCTGAAGAGAGGAAAGGGCAAAGGGCAAAAGGGGAACGTTTTAGAGAAAGTCTGGGCCCTCTCCTACCAGATTTAAAAAGGATAGAGTCTGCTTGTGGTATTGTTTCATGAAGGAGTAACCTTTTGTTACACAGGCTCTTACAGAGTGAATGGTTCACATTTATAACAGCACATCATCTCTCCTGACAGCCCTGTACAGGTTAAACAGTGGGTGCTAAGCACTTTAGTAATAGAGGCATGTGTCTCAACAAATGTTTGCTCATAGTGAAAAGTGTTTTTGCTTCAGTTCGCAAATATCTGTCTTCTCAAGAGGATGAAGGACATATGTAGAAGGATATATACAAACACAAGGCCTTCTATTATCACACTTTAACAAATCTCAGATTCTGTGTGGCTCAGTTTCAGGAGACAGGGGCTCCTTTTATTATAAGTATATACAGCTAAATGCATCTTTTGTATGACCACATACACTGTCTGTTCAGAGATCTCCTCACAGAGAGGACTAGTGTGTATTTACTGACCAAGTCAACCCTCTGTAAAGATATTTTTCCTGAGTGAATAGGGTGTTTAGCTCAGTACAGTCATACTACTCTCTCTAATGATTCCTCTGAACAGAATGGACAATCTCTGTTGAAGCATTAACTGAAAAAGTAGGCCTTGTGCAACTATATTTCAGCATTCTATACATTCTGCATGGTGCAGTTTGATCAGACAGTGATCCTATCTCATACTACCCTGTAAAAGCAGTGTCTCTAAGTGGCAGTTCAACAGAGAGCTAATGTTTTGCATTCAAGACCTTTCAGAGCTAGTACCGCTTGTGTTACATGGCTTTATAAAGAGCAAGCTAACTACTGATATCAGTGTACAGAGTAAAGGGTGTGTGTAAAAGGCCTCAGATAAACAAAAGTCCCTGTTTAATACATTTTACCAGAGAGGTTGGTGAGGGATACTGAAGTTTGATTTAAAGTGAAAGTTTTGTAATGCACAGAGTGATTGACTCACCTCTCTCAGAACATTCCCTCTCTACTAATAGATCTCTCAATTATAATAGGTTGGGTGTAAGAGGGTTTAGTGATTAATGTACCCCTTTACAAAGGTGTCTCTTCTGACAGAATATGGTGTATGAGTGGGTTTACAGATAGCAGGATCTCTACTGATACCTCTGATAGAAAAGGAAAGGGCTAGAGTAGAAGGTTTTAGAGAAAGTCTAGGCCCTTCCCCACCAGATATAAACAGGGTACAGTTTGGTTGTGGTACTGTTTCATGAAACACTAACTTCTTGTTAAACAAGCCAATACAGAGTGAATGGTTTACATTTATAGCAGTACACCATCTCTTGAGACAGATCTGTACAGGATAAACAGTGGGTGTGAAGGGCTTCAGTAGTAGAGGCATATGTCCCAACAGATGTTTTCTCATATTGAAGAGGGTGTTTGTTTCAGGTCACAAACAGCTATCTGTGTAGTAACACTTCTGAAGACGATACGGGATGTATGTAGAATAATCTATGCAAATACTAGGCCTTCTATTATCACACGTTAACACACCTCTGATTCTGTGTGGCTCAGTTTCAGGAGAGAGGGACTTCTTGTATTATAGGTGTATGCAGGCTAACGCTTCTTATTTTATGACAACATACACAGTCTGTTCAGAGATCTCCGCACAGAGACGATTAGGTGTGATAGGTTTCACTGACAAAGTCATGCCTCTATAAAGATATTTTGTCTGAGTGGATAGGGTGTTCAGTTCAGTACAATCACACCACCCTCTCTAATGATTCCTCTGAGAAGAATGGACAATCTCTGTAGATCCATTATCAGAACAAGTAGGCCATGTGCAGCTGCATTTCAGCATTCTATACATTCTGCATGGTGGAGTTTGATCAAACAGTGATCCTATCTCATACTACCCCGTAACAGTAGTCTCTCTAAGTTACAGCTCAACAGAGAGCTAATGTTTTGCGTACAAGACCTTTGAGAGCTAGTACCTCTTGTGCTACATGGCTTTATAAAGAGCAAGCTGTCTACTGATATCTGTGAACAGAGTAAAGGGAATGTGACAAACACTAGCCCATTTGCTAATACATTTTACCAGAGGGGAGGTGAGAGATAGTGAAGTTTGATTTAAAATGAGAGATTTGTAATAGACTTGTTGTGAGAAGTTGGCCAGGTTTATGCTGTCCACTAATTAAAGTGGGCACCTTGTACTAGTCCAAACAGCCCTTATGGTGATTTAAGAGATCAAAGGTAACCTTAGAAAGCTATCCAAGTGGTAGCTGTGGAGAGCAGCCTACAGGCTTAGTCTTGAAGGAATGTTAAGCAGCTTGTTTTACCAGAATGCAACCTTATAGTATTGGTTAAATGAAAGGAGAACCATACAGTAGTTATAAAAATATATATTTATTAATATAACACTCTCTAGTACGACACAGTATCTTCTACACGAAGATACTCACAAAGCACACAATACTGTAGCACAGAAACAATAGTAAATAGCACTAATAAACAGTGGGTCCGGGGGGACCAAACCATATACTAAAATAGTGGTATAAGAACCATGACTCAAGTCAAGACAGTGTCTAGAGGACGTAGAATCGCTGGGACCCAAGGTACCACCCAAGGTGAGTAAGTAGGGACCCCACGGAGGACGGGTGCAGTGTGGGAACACAACTGCGTGCTCCGTACAATTCTATGGGGAAGTCGCGGTTGAAATTTTAAAGTTTAAGGAACCTTCCCAGTGGACTTCGAAGAATCCCTATGGAAGTTAGGAGGTTGGAGAGCCACCCCACCTGTGCACACCGTAGTACCAGAGTTACCTATCCCAAGGGAGCCGGATGCATAGGTCTGAAGTGGCGTAGGAAACCGCTGTCGAACCCAATGGAGGACTTCGAAGAAGAGCCACTGCTGGAAGGAAGAAAGTGTCCGTTAGAATCCAAAGGTGGATTCTGGTCGAAGAGAACCTGTAGGCAGAGTGGACAGAGACTGGGTCACTCAGGAGTGACCAGGGGCTCAGTAGACGAATGCCCACCGATGTCGGGTGCTTCAAGTGGTTGAGGGGGTTCTTGACTCTGCAACCACGGGGTCCAGGAGATGTCGAGGACAACCAGGAGCTGGGTACGAGCTGTGCCACAAAGGATGTCGAGTGCTGAGGGGTCGGTGTCTGGCGGGAGCACAAACAAGCCTTGGCAACGGCAACCAATGTAGAAGGTCAAATAAGGTTACGGTTCGGACCAGCAAGGTCCAGGATACTCACCAAAGCAAGGGGAGTCAGGGCAGGCTTGGAGCAACAAGGGGAGCCCAAGAAAAGCAAAGTTGACCCTCATGTGGACTCACAGGCCAGAGGCACAGAAGTCGCGAGAGGACCTTAGGCGATTTCACCAAACAGCAGCCCACGGAGCACTCGGTGTGAGGAGGCAAGAGTTCTTGGTAGGAAATGGTGCCAGAGGTTGGGGCTACTGGGAGCCCAATGCACTTGCTCAGGAAATGCCAACAAGCATATGCACTTGCAAATGAATGTGGTGCACAGGTGTACAGGTATTGCAGCCCCCACAAGGGATTCTGGCCTCAAACTTGGTAAGAGGGCAGCTCAGACCAAGAGGGATGTAGGAACCCACCTCTTTTGATGCTGGAGTCTTTGGAGTCCACAGGAGCTCAGGAGCAGCAGACCAATCAGTTGTGATGTGGTGCCTGCAGGTGCAGGGGAGTGACTCCTTCACTCCAAGGGAGATATCTTTGGTTGCTCTTGATGCTCCACAGGTCCTTCATGGAGCCTGTATGGTGTACAGGCACAGATGATGCTTCAGACTGAGAGGGAGACGAAGTCGGGCCCAAACAAAGTCCAGCAAAGTCCAGAGTGTCCAGACGGTCGAAGTTCAGTGTATTCTGGTTCAGAATCTTGCCCACATCGAATCTAGGGTCCTACAGCCAGGTAAGCCCATTTGTACCCACGGGAGAGGGTTGGACAGATTCAGGGGACCTCCCAGGGGAGGGTCTGGACAGTGGGGAGGTTACTCCCATGTCCTTTGTCCAGTTTCGTGCCAGAGCAGGAGCCAATGGCTCCCAGGACTGGTTTGAACTGGACTATGCACAGGGACACCAAATGTGTCCCTCATGCAGACTTTCGGTCACTGGCAAGCGCACCCACCCAGCCCTAATACACTAAATCCTGTCTGGGAGGTGGTCACACCTCTCTGTGACGGGATGCCTATTGTTCTGCCTTCCCCTGCACGAGCTTGGTTCAGCAGCAGGAGGGCAGAAATGTGTCTCTGGTCGGCAGCAACCATTTTGTACTGCCTGGGACTAGAAGGCTGGTACCGGGAACACCAGGGACGTAACAAAGCTCTCTTCTAAGGGGTGGAATCATACCTCCCACACCGGTTACCGGTGTGGGGCTATGAATCCACAATGTTTGACACCAAACACAATAGGGTTTGTTTCAGCCATTTTAGAGTTGGTCATCACGCGGTCGCATAATGCCACTCTATATGTCGTAAATGGCTGCTTCACTAACAACCCGGGAGAATGGACTCCGTATGCTTCAGGGGTGTCCTGCTCATGCAGTGGCACCCTCTCACTTAGAACCAAGCACCCTGCCTTCAGGATTGTTCAGGCCTGCTAAAGGGGGGACTTATAGGTTTTAAGTGTAGTGACCCTTAGATATAGTAAACTGAAGGAAGTGACCCGTTTAGGGCCACCCGGGTCACTAATGACCACCTCTCAGCCTTCCATACCAAATGAAGAGTTGGTCAGACAGTAGAGAATACAAACCAATAACTATTTTATTAGTATACACTCAGAGCGTAGCCCATTCTGCCCAGTCGCTAGGAGTGCTGCAGAGAGGACTGAAATCGACAAGCATAAAGATACATTATGTACGTTTCGTAACTGGGCTAAAACATACCCACAATGGAATTTTCCAAGCAGGTGCAGCTAAAACAGTAAAATACAGAAAAAACAGTTTCAGCGCTCCTATCTTATACAAAGTATCATAATCCAAGGTCGTTCCATCAGGAGCCTGCCACCAGACAAGGGGGAGAAGGCCTCTAGCTAGTGGGAAAGCTATGTGCTAATATGAACGGCATGCTTATTACTAAAACAGGACACAGAGGAAGAATCGAAACTTACAGGAGGGCATTTCTCGGAATGGAACTGCATCAGTTTTGAACAGCCTAAAATGGCGCCTGCAAAGAAAATGGCGCAGGGAATGCTAACTTACATAGAGCAATATGAAAACATAAGCATTTCTATTCTAACAGACCCTCCTTTTAGCATGAGCTAAAACATTTTCTAACGGAAACTGCAAACAATAATAAGAATTGCATTAATAATAATTATGAGCACTCCATATTTTCAACATCAGGAAATGAAACAGTAAGTAGAGAAGAATTATCAAAAATTCCCTCATCGTCGTTCATCATATCCTCAATGTTCTTCTGGATCATAATGGCGGCGTTAGTGTCATGATTTGATATTTTCCTTTTAGGGGTGAGAATAGTGGTGCAATAGGAACAACAGAAGGGAAGGCACTGAACAAGAACACAACAAAGGACCAATACCACAATAAGATAAATTACTTTTTCAAGAATCCAGCCCCAGCTGCCAAAGAGAGACCAACTCCAATTCCCACTTTCCATTCCCTTGACATTTTCAAGAATGTCTAATATGTGTTTGGTGATATTCTTTTCCATATTCTTGATCCCGACTACACACTGATTCCCTACTACTGCGCATACACCACCACTCTTCGCTAGAATAAAGTCCACTGCATACCTGGTCTGTTTCGAATATATTCGCATACTCTCCAATTGGGTGGTGATGTCACGCAAAGCTGCTACTGTGGTATTAGACAGAATTTGCAACTTGCATCCAAAATATTCTCTGGCTTCTTCACAACTGGCCATGGCAGTACCACCAAATGTAAATATGGAAGAAAGAATGTATCCAAAAGTGATCCCATTGCTATCATTATTGACCTCTATATCGGTCACTCCCTCACAGAATTCTTTAGTCAAAGTTCTTTTAACCCAGCATACATTAGGCTTAGCATATTTACAGGGTACACCCAAAGGCAATACCATTCCAAGAGCTACATCATCTGTACCATTATGGACGTTGGAATATGTACCATTAGACAAAAAGTAAAACCCCGGGTGTGCATAAATCGGTCCTTCATAATCTACTGCAGCATATCTAGTGTTCATTCCAAAAGTACTCAGATCTTTGTCATTCACCAAAGGCATCGTATTTTTGTACAGCACTATTCCAGAACAGTTGATGTACAAAGAAGTGTCAGTGCTATTCAGAATGGGGCAGCAAGCAGGATAATAACCAGCCTCCCGGGTGACTATCAGTTCTTTGTAATGCCAACCCACCAATGTGACATTCTGCTTCTCCATATAAAAATTATCACAATAGGTGTTGTTATCGCAGCCTGGATAATCCACCCCTAGTGGCTTTCTATAATACAGACAGGGTCTCGGATAACCAAAACCAAATACTCCCTTTACTTCAGTAAATTGGGGTGGCTGAGTATATGTATGATTGACAAGTGACAACGGATTAGCGGTCCATAAACTGGTGACAGATTCAGTAGGGTAACAAGCTGTCCCTTCTCCGAAAAATCTCTTGTGTGTGTCTAGAAATACATTACTCTGGGCTGTCCTTTTGTTTCTTTTCGGGGAGATAACCTTACCCTTGCTGCATAAGGGCACATTGTGATCATTTTCCAAAACCCATGACACCCCACACAATATTATTATTAGCAAAACTAACAGAACAATACATGTTGTTTTTCGTTTTTGGTTCCACACCATATCATGTTGAGCAACAAGAACCATTGGCTGCTCATCCTCAGCAACCTTTCTACCAATGGGATGCATAATGTATGATAAAGGTGCCAAAATGCAAAAGATGCACAAGTTCCCAGCATCCATCAGAGCCTCACTGGTACAGGCTCCTATTGTCCATCAATACGTTGGCGCTCTTGAGCACCGGCGGTGGAGCTTGCTCTGTCCTAAGCTCTTTTAATATATCCCATGTCGATTCAGATGGTATACCTTCAAGGTATACTTCGGTCTTCCCTAACTAGTGTTCGAACAACTAAGACAAAGTAAGCAAAAATTCTCCACTAATCTCAGCTAATTCCGTTGGTACTAAAACTCAGTACAACCTGTCTTACGCAGTCTATCCCTAATCTTTTTTCTCCTTAGACTCAGCATCCCTCAGTCGAGGCGCAAATTGTATCTGGTAACCCCAGGCACCGTATGATCAGTGAACAAAGGCTCTTGGATAGCTCGTATTTCTGGGTGAACAGCTTCGTATAAAGCATCCTCATTCTCTTTATCCGTTTGCATTCATGTTAGCTGGGCATCGCTGGAAGGTACAAACCTGGCCACCTGTTCGCACTCCGTGTCCCCAATTCCATCTTTGACCCACTGGTCATATGATAGTGGCAAGGGAATCCTGCAACAGTGGGTCGCGTGGACCCAGTTCTTATGGCCAGCAGCCTTCACAGCAGTACGTGTCACCAACAAAACCTGCTCAGGACCTTTCAAGCGTGGCTCCAAACATTTCTTCCTCTGGAAGTTACGCAGCAGGACAAAGTCGCCAGGCTGGATATCGTGACCGGGTCCCTCTGGTGTAGAAGTTAGGGAGACTTGCACCTGTTGGTGAATAGAACGTAAACTTTCTGTTAACTGGCCAAGGTAATCAAGCAACACAGGGTACTCAATATCAGAAAACTTGCGAGGACGCGGGATGCCCCAGATGTTTGCCAGGCGCCCGAACATGACCTCGTAAGGAGACAATAAAATGTCCTAGAATGTGCTTTTGTTCTTGTTGACAAAAGAGCTAACGGTAAAGCATCTGGCCACTTTAACCCTGTTGTCTCCTGAATTTTTGCCAGTTTCATTTTGAGAGTACCATTGTACTTCTCAACCAAACCTGCTGACTGGGGATGATTAGCAGCATGAAATTTCTGTTTTACATGGAGACCCTCACAAATCAATTGAATCACTTTTGCATTAAAATGACTTCCGTTGTCACTCCAGATAATTCGGGGCAAGCCAAAACGAGGAAAGAACTCCTTCAGGAGTACCTTCGCAGTCGTAATGGCTGTGTTATCTTTGGTGGGGTAAGCCTCAACCCATTTACTGAATGCACATACTACCACCAAAACATACTTAAGATTATTGCATCTCTCCAACTCAATATAGTCCATTTGAAGGACTTCAAAGGGAAAAGTGGGTGGTGTAAAATTACCAGGTGGTGTTGGGGTACCCTTCCCTGGATTATGCATCATGCGGATCATGCAATACTTTACTAAGTGCGCAGCTGTCTTGGAGATGTTATCATTCTGCCATACAGGAGCTAACAACTTACAAATGCCTTTTGCACTAATATGAGCTGGACCATGTGCCATAGTAACCACAGGAAGAACATATGCATCCGGCAACGTCCATCTCCGCTTCCCTAATTTATCAATCCAACATCCTTCTTCATTCAACTGTGCTGTACTTTCCTGCCATTCTGCTAATTCTTCTATAGTTATATAGGAAAAACAATGGTTCCTGTGGAATAATATACTATGAGGTTATGATACATAAGCACAATCGCGATATAGAGGGTTAGATAATGGCAGAGCGCGAAGGAACCACTAACACACCGATTCCAGTGTAGTATATTTTATGGATTTTTAAACAATAAAGTTAGGAGTAAACATTATACATCACAACAACATTTGTGCATAGTGTCCCAAGTGACAAAGGGAACCTAAACCTAAGTGACAACGTGAATATTAAATACAAGGTTTCCACAGTTTGTACAAGTCGACCATTATCAAAATGATTCCATGTGAACAGCAGCTATATACAATGATATGTGCTGGGGAAATGGTTCGCTTCTTCTGTTTGTCGACGGCGTTTCGACCCTCAAAACAATGTGGGGTCTCTTCAGGACTATTGATGAAGGGACATCTGAATATATGGTTGCGCAGCCTTGTGAAAATGATGTGCCACACGTGAAGAAAAGAGGAAAAGGTTTACTCACATGAGGACCCGTCCGGGTACTCAATGTGAGGACAGGCTGTCAATCCAATGGGGTATGTAGGTGGGCCAGAGGGGCTCAATTAGTTTTACGCCACAGCCGTAGCGTACAAAGGTCATTGTACCCGATCAAGCTGACTGACGCAGCTTTTTCTGAATCTACACGTGGAGCGCTGTCCCGCTTTTCCATTCTTCTACCGAGAAATACTCTCAGTGCATTGTCACTGTTAATCCACAAAGGGATTCTACAACGCTACGGCTGTGGCGTAAAATTAATTGAGCCCCTAATGTTTACTCCTAACTTTATTGTTTAAAAAATCCATAAAATATACTACACTTGAATCCGTGTGTTAGTGGTTCCTTCGCGCTCTGCCATTATCTAACCCTCTATATCGCGATTGTGCTTATGTATCATAACCTCATAGTATATTATTCCACAGGAACCATTGTTTTTCCTATATAACTATTACCCTGGTTCCTTAGTGAGTAGGGTTCCCCTGTTCTTTCTTGAAATTCTTCTAGTGGCTTCACTTTGTATCTCCTTTTCACTTTCAAGGGTATCTTCAAACATGACAACCTAAGGAACCCACCTAGCTGGACCTGCTACAAACATTCTTTCATCTTTGTTCGAGCCGTTTCCTTAGCTCTCTGATCAGCAAAAGCATTTCCCCTACCCACATCATCAGTAATCTTCCTGTGGGCACTACACTTAACTATAGCCAATTTCTTGGGGAGCGTTAAAGCAGACAAAAGCCTCAATATGAGGTGTCCATGCTGAATCTTGGTGCCATGAGAAGGAAGGAACCCTCTCTCAGCCCAGAGTCGCCCAAAATTATGCGCGACCCCGAATGCATACTGGCTGTCAGTATAAATGTTGACAACCAGCCCTTCGCTCAATTCGCAAGCTCGAATAAGGGCAGCAAGCTCAGCAGCTTGAGTCGACTGATAAGGGACCCGTGATGTCTCTACTACCGTGCGCAATGTAGTGATAGCATAAGCTGCAGTCGTGGTGCCATCTGGCAATTTAAAACAAGAGCCATCGACATATAGTTACCCTTGTGGGTCAGATAAGGGAACATTAGTCAGGTCTACCTGTCCTTTCGTCTCTTCTTCCGTCCGGAAGATACAATCGTGTGTGTCAACTGCATCATTCTCAGAAGGGAGGGATAGTAACGTGGCTGGATTCAGAGTGGCACATTTTTTTATCGTAGTATGTTTAGCAAACAATGTCAATTCATAGCCAGTGAGATGTGCACTGCGGAGGTGCTGTGTCTTTGTCTTATTCAAAAGCGTGTCCACAGCATGGGGTACCATGACTGTGAGATCAGTATCAAGTAAGAGTCCAGCCGAATGTCTGATTGAAGTGGCCACAGCTGCGACCACTCTCAGACAGCTCGGGAGGGCTCTTACGACAGAGTCAAGCACCGCAGAAAAATAAGCACAAGGCCTCTGTTTATCCCCAAATTGCTGTGTTAGGACAGAGAGTGAACAACCAGCCATCTTATGAACATAGAGCACAAACGGTTTGTTATAGTTAGGTATGCCGAGCACTGGAGCTGAGCAAAGCGCAGTTTTCAATTGCTCAAAAGACTGCTGACATTCAGGCGTCCAAGGCAAAGGCTCATGCACTTCTTTCGTTGTTAGTGCAAGCAAAGGTTTGATTAGTAATGAGTAGTTAGGTATCCACTGGCGACAGTACAAAGTGATACCTATAAAAACGTGCACATCTTTTTGAGTTTGTGGAATAGGCATTTTAACAATGGTACTAATGCGCTCAGGGGTCAACTGCCTACCCTCCTTCGACAGTAGGTGACCTAAATAGGTGACCTCCTGTCGACAATACTGAAATTTAGAAAGAAAAACTTTATGTCCATGACGAGCCAAATGCAACAACAATTTTACTGTACTATTCCTGCAACCTTGTTCTGTATCATAAGCAATAAGTAAGTCATCGACATACTGCACTAATACATTGCCTGAGGGAAGCGAGAGGGAATCCAACTGACTTTTTAATGCTTGGCTATAAATACTAGGACTCTCTGTATAGCCTTGAGGAGCGCGACAGAATCTAAAACTTCTACCGGCCAGTGTGAACCCAAACAAATGTCGACGGTCTGAATGAATAGGAATACTAAAGAATGCATTTTTCAAATCAATAACAGAAAATAATTTAGCAGTAGAAGGAATCATTGTCAAAAGCGTGGTGATATCAGGAACCACCGGAAACTGTGGAACTACAATTTTATTAACATCGTGCAGATCAATCACAAAACGATAAACATCCTCATGGTCACCAGAGGAGCCTCAGGGTGTCCTTTTAAGAATCGGAAGAATAGGACTATTACAAATATTAGCAGACATCTCTTCAACTACTTTCTTTTGTATCAAATCCTGAATAATCTGGAGAAGGGCCCGTTCTCCAGCCTGAGGTATTTTATACTGCGGAATGAGAGGCGAAATAGCATGATCTTTAACCTGTATCGAAACTGGTGGTATTTGCTACAGCCCTGCATCTGTGTCACCTGTTGCCCATAGAGTGGGTGGCACTTCTGCAAATACAGCTGGAAGAGGCGCATCCTGGGACAAACACTGTTTAGTACTCACATCTGGACCCATTGTAAGATAGACACCTGCCGGAGAGCAATAAATAGTATCATGCAATTTCTTAAACGAATCCAAACCCATCAAATTTTCACCACAATTAGATGTAAGCAGAAATGGAGACTCCACAGTGAACGGACCTACAGTCAATGCAAGGGGTCATGAAATGGGGCTTACAACCGGTACACCTGAAAAACCTACTGACACATTATTGTGGCCAGACAGAGCCGCCCCAGGGACCATATGTCGAGAAACAGAACTCTTTGTCGCACCTGTGTCCACCAAAAATTCCTTAGTCGAGCCTTGCAAATCCGGTGTGACATAAGGACCACGCTGATCTACAGGTATTTGAACTGGTCTCTCACCCTGTCCCTGGCTGTGCTAGCTATAAGACCCTGTCACCTCATCCATATCATAATCATCATGATAATACTGTCCGTCCCTGGGGTCATCAAAATATTTATTGTCAGAACGGCCCCCAGGAGCCCTGGCATTCTGATTTCTATCAGCGCCATGGCCTCTGCCACCAGAACCTCGCCTTATAGGAGCCGCAACCTTCTGTAAAAGCACAGGGTACAGGCTACGCCAATGACCTTTCTCCGTACAGTACGCACACTGATTCAGCCCTAAAGGTGTAGTTGAAGGCTGCCTGCTGGTACGTGGAAGATGTCTAGAAGGACCACCTCGTCCCCTATTGTTTCCCCTAAACGCTTGCTGGAACAACACCTTCGTCTTTAAATCTTTATGTTTTATCTGTCTTATCTTTCTCCTCCTGATCACGATGTTCATAGTATTGAGCCATATTCAAAATAACGGAGGGGGAAGATGTAGACCAAGTACTCTTGGACGCCTGCAAACGAGTCATTATTTCAGGAAGAATATTAGTAACAAACCTATCAACAAACAAACAAACTCCTCCCTCAGTGAACATATCCTGCCCACTATAATCCGAAAATTTATCTTCGAACCGAGTAAAGAAGTCAGACACACTCTCATCCTTCTTCTGCCTACAAGCTGTCAACCTATCTCAACGTACCTTCTTAGGTGGATTAAGAGTGTGCATGTACGTAATAATACGACCAGGCAAAGCAAGTATCTCAGCACGGGGCTTATCTCCTGGCTTCCTTTCCTGATCCCATCCTTTAATCACATCCCATGTACCACCCAATTCCGCAACATGATCTTGAGTATGCACCTGCTGCCAAATATCAACCGGAACAAGAAGACCAAAAAACATTTCAATATCAGCGAGAGTCATTACAGTAGAAGAAGCAGCCTCTGTTAATTCCTTATAACAAGCCGTGGGGTTTTGCCTAGGGTCGGGCAACGTAGTCTTAAGGGCTAAAACCTCGCTCCTTTTCCACGGAGTATAGACCCATTGCTCCTGAAAACGTGTGGCAATGGCTGCTCTGGTGACATTACCATGCTGATGTGTTAACTCAGGTATTTCTGGATGATATATCGGGTGGACCTCACGCATAGGGAACTGAGACCGAATAATTTTAGTGGGACTCTTATCAAACAATCGAACTCTATAAGAAACAATAGTAGCAATATTACCAAGCACCTACCCAGGGGCAAAATCCGCTGTATAGACACGATCCTTAATATCAAATAACACTTGTGGGGCCTCAATTTGAATGTGTGTGCGCCAAAGATTGATCAGTGCAGTGGACATATGTTGAAGAACATGCTGCTGTAGAAAAGGCTCGAAGTCACGCATAACTTGCCAAATATCCTCAATACTATAGACCTGATTAGTAACCCACTGCATAGCCTGTCTTGCTAATACATCCTTCTCATCTACTCCTATATCAGAATGTACCAATGGAACCATTTGCTCCCTGAATTTTGCCCAATCTCTATCCTCAAACCCACGTACTGGCGTCTCAGTGGTCAAGAGTGTCGGGGGATGAAAAACCATAGAAGGAGATGTAACAGAGGTAGCAGGTACAATCGTTGTTAACGCTTGCAATGGAGGAGAAAGAACGGAAGACACGGGTGTTGGAACAGCAGATGTCCTAGGGGTCACAGTCGTCAAAGATGGCAAGGACAAAGAAGGGGCAGGAGGTGCCATAGCCAAAGATGTCAAAACAACAGCCATTGATACGGGAACAGCCGAAGCAGATGAAACAGGCTGCTGTGTCTGTAAGGGGCATAAGGAAGTGGGGTTCGGGGCATAAGGAAGTGGGGTTCGGGTATCTAACAGCTCCTCCACAAAAGCATCATTTTTCTCTTTGGCCAAATAAGATTTATCAATGTGTAACCGAAACCTCCTATCTTCACATTCCACTCCTGTCTCCTGTTTTTCTCTATCATATGCTACAGCTTTCTGGGTCAATGTTTGCTTATTTCCGTTTTGTGTGTCTCTCTCCATTTTGAACTGTCTCTGTCTAGCCTCCTTCTGCCAAGTTCAAAGAGAATCAAACATCGACTGCCTACTTTGTCTTGTAAACAACTGTTCCTATAAAAACCCAATCTTTTGTTCATCAAAAGTGCCCGTCAACGGTCACTGCAACTCGGCATTGTCCCTCGTATATTTGTGCCATAATGTACTAAACATAATAGGGCCAAGACCATGCTTCACATACATATCAAAGTTAGGGCTGCCTTCTGAGGGCGCCGGCTGAGCTTCTTCCAATCGAGCATCTGTAGAACAACAACAACAACAAAAATTTCACATTTTGCTGAAGCCAGGTATTTCAAAAGGAAAACAAGTTTGTTATTTTTACAAGGCAAAGTAATTGCAAGTACTTTTGTAGCAAATTAGTCCTCAGACCGTAACAAACTCAAACCAAAATGGTACCACATCCACAAAGAACCAAAACAAACTCACCTGATATCAGTAGCACAAACGAACCTGTTCTCCACTGCCGACTCTTCAGACCAAATGGTCAGATCAAGGGTTTCGCCGTTTAGGACTCCAGTCGGAATGACCACTGGGCGAGGCAACATCCAGCAGTGCAGAAGGAGCAGCTGCGAGCAATAATACTCTTCATGCAGGGATCCCTGAACTGTCAGTCTGACCCGACGATGGCTTCGACCTCCCTCCCGTCTGCGGTAAGGGGATGGATCAATCACCCGTAGGAGTCCCTGTTCGGGCACCAACTGAAGAAGTGACCCGTTTAGGGCCACCCGGGTCACTAATGACCACCTCTCAGCCTTCTATACCAAATGAAGAGTCGGTCAGACATTAGTGAATACAAACCAATAACTATTTTATTAGTATACACTCAGAGCGGAGACCGGTCTGCCCAGTCGCTAGGAGTGCTGCAGAGAGGACTGAAATCGACAAGCATAAAGATACATTATGTACTTTTCGTGACTGGGCTAAAACACGCCCACAGTGGAATTTTACAAGCAGGTGCAGCTAAAACAGTAAAATACAGAAAAAACGGTTTCAGCGCTCCTATCTTATACAAAGTATTGTAATCCAAGGTCGTTCCATCAGGAGCCTGCCACCAGACAAGGGGGAGAAGGCCTCTAGCTAGTGGGAAAGCTATGTGCTAATATGAACGGCATGCTTATTACTAAAACAGGACACAGAGGAAGAATCGAAACTTAGAGGAGGGCATTTCTCTGAATCTAATTGGATCAGTTTCAAACAGCCTAAAATGGCGCCTGCAAAGAAAATGGCGCAGCGAATGCTAACTTACATAGAGCAATACGAAAACATAAGCATTTCTATTTTAACAAAACCTATATCTTAAGTGGTGCATGCACCATCTTAAACAGGCTGCAATGGCAGGCCTGTAGTTCCATTTTGCATGGCCTCTCATGGGTGGCATAATACTTGCTTCAGCCCATGGGAGGCCTCTGGGGTACCTATGCCCTGGGTACATCGGTACCATATACTAGGGACTGACAAGGGTACCCCAGTATCTAATCTGGAGTGTACCTAAGTACATAACATAACAGTTTATGGAGAAAGCAGATAGACTGGGGTCCTGATTAGCAGGATCTTAGTCAGACTAGTCAAAAACAGTATCACATTTAGCAAAAAGTGGGGTAACCATAAGAAGCAGATCCTACTATCCTGCACAACCCCCCCACCCCCAAACATAAGGAGATGAGACTAACCTTGCCCAGTTGAGTCTTCATTTTCTAAGTGGAAATATCTGGATAGTCCATCTGCATTGGCATGGTTACTCCCAGGTCTATGTTCCACTGTATAGTCCATCCCCTGTAGGGAAATAGACCACCTCAAAAGTTTGGGCTTTTCACCTTTCATCTGTTTTAGCCATAGGAGGGGCTTATGGTCTATCTGAACAATGAAATGAGTGCCAAACAGGTATGGCCTCAGCTTCTTCAGGGCCCAGACCACAGCAAAGGCTTCCCTCTCTGTAGCTGACCAATGTTTCTCTCTGGGGTTCAACCTTCTGCTGATAAAAGCTGCTGGTTGATCCTGTCCCTCTGCATTAAGTTGCAACAACACAGCCCCTACCCCCAACTCAGATGCATCTGTTTGGACAATAAATTGCTTGGAGTAGTCAGGACTCTGCAGAATGGGAGCAGTGCGCATGGCCTGCTTGAGATCATCAAATGCCTTCTGACAGCTAACTGTCCACTGAACTTTCTTGGGCATTCTCTTTGATGTAAGATCATTCAAGGGAGTCCCTATAGACCCATATCCTTACACAAATCTTTCTGTAGTACCCAGTCAGGCCCAAGAAAGTTGTGACCTGAGTCTGGGTAGTTGGAGCAACCCAGTCCATGATGGTCTGGATTTTGCTCTGTAATGGTTGAACCTGGCCTCCACCCACAAGGTGGCCCAGGTACACAACCTTGCTCTGTTCTATCTGGCACTTAATAGCCTTGATAGTGAGGCCTGCTTTCTGCAGAGCCTCCAAAACATTCTTCAGGTGGACCAGGTGATCCTCCCAGGTGGAGCTAAAGACAGCTATATCATCAAGATATGCTGCACTATAGGCTTCCAGGCCTGCAAGGACTTTATTCACCAGCCTTTGGAATGTGGCAGGTGCATTTTTCAAACCAAAGGGCATTACAATAAATTGATAATGCCCACTAGGGGTTGAAAATGCTGTTTTTGGTTTGGCATCCTCAGCTAGTCTGATTTGCCAATAGCCAGCAGTAAGGTCAAATGTACTCAAGAACTTGGCTGAGGCCAAAGTGTCAATGAGCTCATCTGCCCTTGGAATTGGATGAATGCAAAAACAACAATTGATGGACAGAATGCAGAACAATGTCATACATTCACCCCAGTACAGAGATCTGGGCCTAAATCCATCGTTTTTTTGCTCACCATGCCATTCCAGTTTGATCCCAGCCATATGCAAATCAGTCTTGACCCTGTGCCTCATGGGAACAGTCCAGCCCGAACTGCCAAGCCAGGTCCTCCCTGGACTGGAAACAAGCATCCTAGGACCGGTTTCGGGTTTCACCCTCTTCAGCCAGGATAGCTTGATTCCAGTGGCATGGAGAGCACGGGACCCACGTCTGGGCATACCCGTCCCACAGGGGGTGACAAATGCAAAAACAACAATTGATGGACAGAATGCAGAACAATGTCATACATTCACCCCAGTACAGAGATCTGGGCCTAAATCCATCGTTTTTTTGCTCACCATGCCATTCCAGTTTGATCCCAGCCATATGCAAATCAGTCTTGACCCTGTGCCTCATGGGAACAGTCCAGCCCGAAATAGACCACCTCAAAAGTTTGGGCTTTTCACCTTTCATCTGTTTTAGCCATAGGAGGGGCTTATGGTCTATCTGAACAATGAAATGAGTGCCAAACAGGTATGGCCTCAGCTTCTTCAGGGCCCAGACCACAGCAAAGGCTTCCCTCTCTGTAGCTGACCAATGTTTCTCTCTGGGGTCAACCTTCTGCTGATAAAAGCTGCTGGTTGATCCTGTCCCTCTGCATTAAGTTGCAACAACACAGCCCCTACCCCCAACTCAGATGCATCTGTTTGGACAATAAATTGCTTGGAGTAGTCAGGACTCTGCAGAATGGGAGCAGTGCGCATGGCCTGCTTGAGATCATCAAATGCCTTCTGACAGCTAACTGTCCACTGAACTTTCTTGGGCATTCTCTTTGATGTAAGATCATTCAAGGGAGTCCCTATAGACCCATATCCTTACACAAATCTTCTGTAGTACCCAGTCAGGCCCAAGAAAGTTGTGACCTGAGTCTGGGTAGTTGGAGCAACCCAGTCCATGATGGTCTGGATTTTGCTCTGTAATGGTTGAACCTGGCCTCCACCCACAAGGTGGCCCAGGTACACAACCTTGCTCTGTTCTATCTGGCACTTAATAGCCTTGATAGTGAGGCCTGCTTTCTGCAGAGCCTCCAAAACATTCTTCAGGTGGACCAGGTGATCCTCCCAGGTGGAGCTAAAGACAGCTATATCATCAAGATATGCTGCACTATAGGCTTCCAGGCCTGCAAGGACTTTATCACCAGCCTTTGGAATGTGGCAGGTGCATTTTTCAAACCAAAGGGCATTACAATAAATTGATAATGCCCACTAGGGGTTGAAAATGCTGTTTTTGGTTTGGCATCCTCAGCTAGTCTGATTTGCCAATAGCCAGCAGTAAGGTCAAATGTACTCAAGAACTTGGCTGAGGCCAAAGTGTCAATGAGCTCATCTGCCCTTGGAATTGGATGAGCATCAGTCCTAGTGACTGCATTGAGTCCCCTGTAGTCTCTTTTACCACCCTGGGTGTGAGGTTTTGGTACCAAGACCACTGGACTAGCCCAAGGGCTATCTGAGGGCTCAATAACTCCCAACTCTAGCATCTTTTGGACCTCAGTCCTGATGCAATCTCTGACATGGTCAGGCTGCCTGTAAATCTTATTTTTAACAGGTAGACTCTCACCTGTGTCCACTTCATGGGGACACTAGGTGGTCTGACTAGGAGTCAGAGAGAACATGTGCCTATATTGATTGAGGACCTTCCTGCAATCAATCTGCTGTTGGTCAGTGAGGCTGCCTGCCAAAGCTACACCATTAACTGACCCATCATCAGGGTTCTGAGAGAGGAGATCAGGGAGAGGGTCACTCTCTTCTTCCTGTCCCTCATCAGTTGCCGTGAGCACGCCCCTGTCAGCCCTGTCTATGTATGGCTTGAGCCTGTTCACATGGAGCACCCTGTGGGGGCTCCTGGGAGTACCAAGGTCCACCAGGTAGGTGACCTCTCCCTTCTGCTCAAGAATGGTATGGGGTCCACTCCACTTATCTTGGAGAGCTGCTGGGGCCACAGGCTCCAACACCGATACCTTCTGCCCTGGCTGATGAACAGTCAGACCAGCCTTTTGGTCATGCCAAGCTTTTTGTAATTCTTGACTGGCCTCAAGGTGTTTGCTGGCCTTCTTTGTGTACTCAGCCACTCTGGAGCGGAGACCAAGTACATAGTCCACTATGTCTTGCTTAGGAGGTTTGAGAGGTAACTCCCATCCCTCCTTCACCAAACATAAGGGACCCCTAACTGGATGCCCAAACAGAAGTTCAAAAGGGCTGTAGACAACCCTCTTCTGTGGGACCTCTCTGTAGGCAAAGAGAAGGCAGGGCAACAGGACATCCCATTTACGCCTAAGCTTTTCTGGGAGGCCCATGATCATGCCCTTGAGGGTTTTGTTGGACCTTTTAGCTAACCCATTGCATTGTGGGTGATAGGGTGTGGTAAACTTATAGTTCACTCCACACTCCTTCCTCATTGCAGTGATATAACTTGACATGAAGTTTGTACCTCTGTCACTTAGGACCTCCTTAGGGAAACCCACTCTGGAAAAGATTCCCACGAGGGCCCTGTGGTGGTTCTAAGGGGTATTGCTTCTGGATACCTAGTGGCATGGTCCACCACCACTAGAATATAACTGTGTGCAGATGCTGTAGGAGGGTTCATGGGACCAATGATATCAATCCCAACCCTCTCAAAGGGAACCCCCACCACAGGTAGTGGTATGAGGGGAGCATTTGTGGTACCACCTGACTTACCACTGGCTTAGCAGGAAGTACAGGAGCGACCAAACTCCTTGGTGTCCTCAGACATGTGAGGCCAGTGAAAGTGAGAGACAAGCCTGTCCCAAGTCTTACTTTGGCCTAGGTGTCCTGGTAACGGAATATCATGTGCCAAGGTGAGTAGGAAGCCCCTAAACCTCAGAGGTATGACCAACCTTCTGGTGGCACCAGGCTTGGGGTCTCTACCCTCTGAGTACAGGAGCCCTCATCCCAATAGATCCTGTGGAATCCACTGATACTCCCAGCAGCCTCAGCAGCAGCTTGCTGTCTGAGGTGTTCAAGAGAGGGGCAGGTTTGCTGCTCGAAACTCAAGTGTGCGCTGGAAGGGCCCCCTGTCCCCAAGAACTCAACCTGATCAGGTTCCAGTTCATCTGAGACAGTTCCTTCACAGGGACTGAGATCATCTCCCTCAAGAGACTGATCCTCACACTGAGTCTGGGGGGAAGACACAGCCTTGCCCCTCCTGCTCTTTCTCTTGGAAGGCCCTTGGTCCATTGTTCCAGGATCCTGGGCCTATTCAGTGTTAGTCAGTTTGGCCTGTGACCTGGCATAGCAAACACATCTGCAGTGATGCCCAACATTGCTGCATTAGTCCTAAGTTCCACATCAGCCCAGGCTGAAGTCTCCAAATCATTGCCCAACAAACACTCCACTGGAAGTTCTGAGCTAACCACAACTTTCTTAGGGCCAGTTACCCCTCCCCAGCTGAAATTAACAACTGCCAAGAAATGGTCAGTCCTGACATTGTTATCATTGGTCACTTGGTACATTTCTCCAAGTATGATTTGGTCAGGGTCCACAAGATTCTCTGTCACCATAGAGACACTTGCACCTGTGTCCCTGTATGCCATGGCCTCCTTACCATTGATTAAAGGCTGCTGTCTGTATTTGCCCAGATTACTGGGACTGACAAATAAGGTGGCAAGATCCATGCCACCATCACAGACAAGCACAGCCTTAGCTGGAGTTCTGACTAGGCCAGAACCCATCTCAGAGCCTAAGGTTAACCCTACTAATCCCTTGTTCCCTGTACCACCACCAGTACTTGTGCTAGGGGGCGCAGTTGCCTTATGGGTACTGGTGGTAGGAGGATTTTCCTTGGCTTTTGTACAATCAGCATCTCTTGTCCAATGTGTTTTCTGTTTACAGAGATAACACCAAGGTTTCTTTTTGCCTTTACCTTTGTTGGATTGTGACTCCCCCCCAGATGCAGGTTTTTGGGGCCCTGATGAAAACTGTTTTTGATCTTTACCCTTGTCCCCACCCTTATCTGTAGTTTTAGAATCTTGCTTCTTTTGGTCACCACCATTGTTCTGGTTTTTCTGCTTCACCCTGGTTCTGACCCACTTATCTGCCTTCTTTCCCAATTCTTGGGGAGAAGTCAGATAAGAGTCAACCAGGTATTGATGCAATAACTGATTTTGGCAATTATTAAGGATCTGCTCCCTCATAATCAAACTGTACAATCCCTTGAAATCATTCACTTTGCTGCCAAGCAACCAGCCTTCCGAGCCTCAATGGCACTATCCACAAAGTCTACCCAATCCTAATTCTGTGTCTTCTGGGTGTCTCTGAACTAAATCCTATACCGTTCAGTGGTTAAGCCAAACCCATCAATGAGAGCACTCTTCAAGACTGAGTAGTTGTCAGCACCCTCTTCTCTAACAGTGAGGAGCTTATCTCTAACTTTGTCAGCAAAGGAGAGCCACAAGATAGCTGCCCACTGCTCTTGAGGGACCCTCTGAACTTTACAGGCCCTCTCTAAAGCAGTTATCCATTTATGGATGTCATCCCCAACATGGTAGGGAGGGACAATCTTGCTCAGGTTCCTATTATCAAAGGAATGTTCCTTAACTTTAGGGACACTGTTGCTGCCACCATGGGACTCTAGTCCCAACTTTTTTCTAGCTCTCTGGACTTCTAGGGACTCTTTATCAAGGGCCAATTGCTCTTGCCTGAGCCTAAGCCTAGCTTTCTCAAGTTCAAGAAATTGGTATTTCCTATCAAAAGAATGGTCCCGCTTGCTAGATACAGAGGTCCCTACAGACTGTCCTGAGTGATTAGACTCTGAAGAGGGAGATCTAGATCTCCTTGGTAAACTCTGCACTCTTCCAGGAGGAGTAAAGAGAGGGCCCTCATGGCCTTCTCCATTCTCCTCTTGAAGATCTGAGTTATCCTGGTGGGAACCATCAGGTTCTCCCTGGTCAGGGTTAGATTCCAGGTCATAAAGGTGTCACCTCCTGACCTGTCCTCATTCCCTGTCCCACCACCTCTGTCCTGTTCATCTGACCCAGGAGTCTTCCTTAGGTCATCTAACAGTAACACCTTTACCAGGCGTTGAGTGATGGCACTTCTCCCTGTCTTCAACTTTCTAGAGGCACACAGGGCTTTCCATTCTTGGAATGAAAGCTCACTGTATCTAGAAGGCAGAGAGCCCCTGGCATCTCCTTTAGTAGACATACTAAGTGTGGTGAGGTGTTGCACCTACCTAACCTAGTGGGAACTAAACTCTCTGAGGTTAGAGATAGGGTTAGCTTGACTTACCCAACCCTAAGTTCAGTAGAACTTACTTATTCTAAGCTAGTATTATATGTACCTAGTACTAGTGGTTTTTCAGTTTATCAATACAAAAATGTATCTGGTAAAACAATGCAGGCTTGAATCCCAACTGCTGCACACCAATGTGAGAAGTTGGCCTGCTATATGCTGTCCACTAATTAAAGTGGGCACCTTGTACCAGTCCAAACAACCCTTATGGTGATTTAAGAGGTCAAAAATAACCTAAGAAAGCTATCCAAGTGGTAGCTGTGGAGAGCAGCCTTCAGGCTTAGTCTTGAAGGAATGTTAAGCAGCTTGTTTTACCAGAATGCAACCATATAGTATTGGTTAAATGAAAGGAGGACCACACAGTAGTTATAAAAATATGTATTTATTAATATAACACTCTCTAGTACGACACAGTATCTTCTACACGAAGATACTCACAAAGCACACAATACTGTAGCATAGAAACAATAGTAAATAGCACTAATACACAGTGGGCCCCAGGGGGGGACCAAACCATATAATAAAATGGTGGTATAAGAACCACAACTCGAGTCAAGACAGTGTCTAGGGGATGTAGAATCGCTGGGACCCCAAGGAACCACCCAAGGTGAGTAAGTAGGGACCCCACGGAGGACGGGTGCAGTGTGGGAACAAGACCGCGTGCTCTGTACAATTCTATGGGGAAGTCGCGGTTGAAGTTTTAAAGTTTAAGGACCCTTCCCAGTAGACTTCGACGAAACCCCGTGGAAGTTAGAAGGTTGGAGTGCCACTCCACCCGTGGATACTGTAGTACCAGAGTTACCTATCCCAGGGGAGCCGGGTGCATAGGTCTGAAGTGACGTCGGAAACCGCCGTCGAACCCAATGGAGGACTTCGAAGAAGAGCCACTGCTGGAAGTAAGAAAAGTGTCTGTTGGAATGCAAAGGTGGATTCTGGTCGAAGAGTACCTGTAAGCAGAGGGGACAGAGTCTGGGTCACTCAGGAGTGACCAGGGGCTCGGTAGACGAATGCCCACCGATGTCAGGTGCTTCAGGTGCGTTGAGGGGGTTCTTGACTCTGCAACCACGGGGTCCAGGAGATGTCGAGGATGACCAGGACCTAGATACAAGCTGTCCCACAAAGGATGTCGAGTGTTGAGGGGTTGGTGTCCGGCGGGAGCACCAAAAAGCCTTGGCAACGGCAACCCACGCAGAAGGTCAAAGAAGATTATGGTTCAGACCAGAAAGGTCCAGGAGACTCACCAAAGCAAGGGGAGTCAGGGCAGGCCTGGAGCAACTATGGGAGCCCACGAAATGCAAAGTTGACCCTCAAGTGGACTCACAGGCTGGAGGCACAGGAGTCGCGAGAGGACCTTGAGTGATTTCACCAAACAGCAGCCCACGAGGCACTCGGTGTGAGGAGGCTGGAGTTCTTGGTAGGAAACGGTGCCAGTGGTTGGGGCAACTAGGAGTCCAATGCACTTGCTCGGGAAACACCAACAAGCATATGCACTTGCAAATGAAGGCGGTGCACAGGGGTACAGGTATTGCAGCCCCCACGATGGATTCTGGCCTCAAACTTGATAAGAAGGCAGCTCCATCCTCGCGGGACATAGGATTCTACCTCCTGTGATGCTGGAGCCTTCGGAGTCCATAGGAGCTCAGGAGCAGCACAAAGGTCAGTTGTGATGTGGTACCTGTGGGTGCAGGGGAGTGACTCCTTCACTCCAAGGGAGATATCTTTGGTTGTCCTTGATGCTCCACAGGTCCTGCACAGAGCCTGTATCATGTATGGTGCACGGGCACAGACGATGCTTCAGACTGAGAGGGAAACGAAGTCGGGCCCAAACGAAGTCCAGCGAAGTCCAGAGTGTCCAGGCGGTCGAAGTTCAGTGGTTTCTGGTTCAGAATCTTGTCCATGTCGAATCTAGGCTCCTACAGCCAGGTAAGCCCTTTTGTACCCACGGGAGAGGATTGGACAGATTCAGGGGATCCTCCCAGGGGAGGGTCTGGACAGTGGGGAGGTTACTCCCATGTCCTTTGTCCAGTTTCACGCCAGAGCAGGAGCCAACGGCTCCCAGGACTGGGTTGAACTGGACTATGCACAGGGACACCAAATGTGCCCCTCATGCGGACTTTCGGTCGCTGCAAGCGCACCCACCCAGCCCTAATACACTAAATTCTGTCTGGGAGGTGGTCACACCTCCCTGTGACAGGATGCCTATTGTTCTGCCTTCCCCTGCTCGAGCTTGGCTCAGCAGCAGGAGGACAGATATGTGTCTCTGGTCGGCAGCAACCATTTTGTGCTGCCCGGGACTAGAAGGCTGGTACTGGGAACACCAGGGACCCAACGAAGCTTGCTTCTGAGGGGTGGAATCATACCTCCCACACCGGTTACCGGTGTGGGGGTATGATTCCACAATGTTTGACACCAAACACGATAGGGTTTGTTTCAGCCGTTTTAGAGTTGGTCATCACGCGGTCGCATAATGCCACTCTATATGTGGTAAATGGCTGCTTCACTAACAACCCGGGAGAATGGACTCCGTAGGCTGCAGGGGTATCCTGCTCATGCAGTGGCACCCTCTCACTTAGAACCAAGCACCCTGCCTTCAGGATTGTTAAGGCCTGCTATAGGGGTGACTTATAGGTTTTAAGTGTAGTGACCCTTAGATATAGTAAACCTATATCTTAAGTAAGTTATGTTATGGCAATTTATAGTGCGCACTACTACCTAGGGGTGTCTAGGCGCTCGCGGACTCCAAATCTGTCGTCAGGGCGGCTAGTTTCTGAAAAGCCATGTTTTAAGCAATTTCCTAAACTCCAACAAGGAAGAGGACTTCCTAAGAAGGAGCGGGAGAGCATTCCATTCCTTTATGGTATTGTAACTGAAGCTCCTTCCCCCCCAGTTAGACCTTCTGATTCTGGGGGTGAGCATCAGGAAGGCATTTGCTGAACGGAGCGATCGGTTGGGAGTATACCAGCTGAAGAGGTCCAGCAGGAATTGTGGTCCTTCTCCATGCAGGGCCTTAAAGGCCGTGCAAAGTGCCTTAAATTTGATTCGCTGGCCGACTGGTAACCAGTGTAATTCCCGAATGCCTGCTCTGATGTATTGGTATCTAGGAGCATCCAGGACCAGTCTAGCTGCAGCGTTCTGTACTACCTGCAACCTTCTGAGTAGATTGGTTTGTAGGTTAATGTACAGACCGTTGCAATAATCCAGTTTGGATAATACAAGGGAGGTCATTACGGTTTTTCTAGTATTTGAAGGAATGAAAGGCAGAATTTTTCGGACCATTTTAATAGTGAGGAAGGCGGCAGAGACCACCTTTGACACTTGGGATTTCATATTGAGTTTGTCATCAATAATGACCCCCAAATTCTTAGCCTTGGCCACTGGTGTAGGAGTATTGCCCAGTGTATCCGGCCACCATACTGGTGACCACTCAGGGGAGAGGTTGCCAAATAGCACCATTTCCGTTTTTCCTGAGTTCAGCTTCAGGCAGTGCCTAGCCATCCAATTACTCAGGGCGCCCATACAGTCATGGAGTTTAGCTGAGTAGTTGATGTCCTTGTCCACTGCTGAGATCACTAGCTGAGTGTCGTCAGCATAGGAGGTAGGGCAGAGGTTAAAACTTCTGATCAGGGAGGCAAGTTCAGAAACGTAAATATTAAAAAGCGTGGGGCTCAGAGAGGACCCCTGCGGCACCCCACATGGCAAAATGAAGGGTGCAGATTTAAAATTGCCCAAATGCACAGTTTGTGTTCGATCGGAAAGGAACGACGTTAGGAGGCAAAGGGCCCTGCCTCCAATCCCGATGGTTTTAAGACGTTCGATCAGAATCGCGTGGTCCACGGTATCAAATGCCGCGGACAGGTCGAGGAGGACAAGGGCTGCCGATCCCCCGACGTCTAGCGTTTTTCTGATCTCCTCCGTCGTTTTTATTAGAGCCGTTTCGGTGCTATGGCCTGCTCTAAAACCAAACTGACTCTGATCCAGGATTTCATTTTCCGCAATAAAAATAGAGAGTTCGGTATTAAGCCGTTTCTCAAAGATTTTAGCCGGTACAGGGAGTCTAGCAATGGGACGATAGTTTGCAGGATCAGTTGTATCTAGATTAGCTTTTTTTAAAAGAGGCAGAATGCAGGCCTGTTTCCATATAGAAGGAAAGTGCCCTTGTAATCACATCAGATTGAACACGCTAGTTAGCTGAGGAGTAATAATATGACTGATGTTATTAAGAATCCTGGGGGGGCAAGGGTCATCCGGGGATCCTGATTTGGTTTTAGTAAGGAGTGTAGCTAATTGTTCAGGGAATGCCGGAGAAAAATCTAAAAGACCCCTTTGCCTGCCACTGCTTGTACTACGTCATTAGTGACTGGTCTGTGTGTTGTGAATTGCTCGTGAAATTTGATCCACCTTGGACTTAAAAAAGTGGGCAAGGGTGTCGCAGAAATCTTGGTTAGCATTAGCGGTGTCGTCCTTAGGTGCTGAGGTTAGGTTCTTTATAGTTTTAAAAGTTCCTTGCTGGAAGTGCCTGCCCCTCAATTTGCTTAGTGAAATACAGACTCTTTTCAGCAATTAACTTTTTCTTATAGTCAGCCAGCGTGGCTTTGTACAGTTCTTTTTCTGCATCTTCATAGTTTTTCCTCCATTTTCTTTCCTGCCTTCTGCAAGCCTGCTTATCTAGTCGTAGGGCCTCTGAGAACCAGGGGGCAGATGGCGTTTTTCTATTTTTGTTGATAACAGTGGTCGGAACTACCATTTCAAAATTTGATTCTAGCCATGTAGTATAATTTATGGCTGAAGCTTCTGCTTCGAAATGCGAAGTAGGTTGGCTTTGTGCTAGTTTGGCATCCAGAATACTCTGGTCAATGTTATGCCATGCCCTGCTGAGAGTCTTGCTGCTAGCCAGCTTACCAGCATGCGATCGAGGGAGGATATAATTAAACAGTACAGCATAATGATCCGTCCAGGTCAATGGGAGAGTAGATGTCTTAGAAATGGCTGGATTATTAGTAAATAGTCCATCCAAAGTGTGTCCTGCTACATGCGTGGGATAGTGTATAATCTGCTGTAGCCCTAATTCTGTAGTGGCCTCAAGAAGTTCCTGTGTGTCTTTTTCTTCTGGGAGCTCAAGATGAAAGTTCATGTCCCCTAAGACCGTGAAGAATTCTGAGAGGAGCCCTGGCTCTAATAGTTGGTGAACAGTAGAGAGGAAATTATTTCTAGGGCCGGGAGGGCGGTATAGAAGTATTCCATTGAAAGTCTCTTGGTCACAGATGGAAATTTTAAAATGTAATGCCTCACAGTCCGCTGTAGGTACGGCTGAGGAGTGGATGTTAAGCTCGTACTTATAGATGATTGCAAGCCCTACACCCTCTTTTAAGTTGTCTATCCTGTCTGATAACTTTGTATCCATGGGGGACAGCAATGTTAAAATCCGAGTCAGATGAGTGTTCACCCCAGGTTTCAGTGACAAACAATATGTCCAGTTTGTTATCGGTGATAAAATCTGCAATATCATACTTGTGTTTGATCAATGATCTGGCATTGATCAGTGCTAGCTGGAGTTCTACGATTTCCTTAGCTAGAATGTTCAAACTCTTACTAGGTTTAGGCAGTACCCAAGTGTTCCTTGAGATATTGGTTAAGCAGTCTGGGCATAGAAAACCTCTGAGCTAGTCGGTTCTTCACAGGGGAGGAGTGAGCATGCCTTACTTCTCAGTGGACGGAGGGAGTAAAGGTTATCCCTAGAGTATGATAAATTGTTCCTGCCTACAGTAAAAGGTCTAGGGGTTCTGGCCCTAAGCCCAGACGTGGCGCGGACGGGCGCAGACAGGCTTGCCTTAGGCGCGCCCGCTGCACGCGTCCGCTGCGCGTCCTTTCCAGCTCGCCCTTAAGTATGGGGAGCGGGAGACTAAAGCGTCAACCTGGGCGGAAGTGAGGCCCCGGAAGTCTGTGCTCTAAATGGTCTTCCCTCCGCATCAAACGGTATAGACCGCGGCGGACCGGGGAAGCCAGAAAGCGACCAGGTAAGCAAGTGCTCAAAGTGCGAGTGCGGTTAAGAATAATGAACACCAATATTTAAAAGAGTTAAAATCTTAAGTAGCAGCAACACCAATGTTTAAAAATAGTTAAAATCTTAAGTAGCAGCAACACGGACAATTGGCATCCTAGAGAGCGATTCTAGCTCTGTGCAATAGCGTTGAAGTAATAACGTAGGAAAGGATTGACCACAGCAGTTGGAGACCGCTGCGCGTCCTCTCCAGCTCGCCCTTAAGTATGGGGAGCGGGAGACTAGAGCATCAACCTGGGCGGAAGTGAGGCCCCGGAAGTCTGTGCTCTAAATGGTCTTCCCTCCGCATCAAACGGTATAGACCGCGGCGGACCGGGAAGCCAGAAAGCGACCAGGTAAGCAAGCTCTCAAAGTGCGAAATGCGGTTAAGAATAACGAACACCAATATTTAAAAGAGTTAAAATCTTAAGTAGCAGCAACACCAATGTTTAAAAATAGTTACAATCTTAAGTAGCAGCAACACGGACAATTGGCATCCTAGAGAGCGATTCTAGCTCTGTGCAATAGCGTTGAAGTAATAACGTAGGAAAGGATTGACTCACAGCAGTGCATGCACCATCTTACACAGGCTGCAATGGCATGCCTGTAGTTCCATTTTGCATGGCCTCTCATGGGTGGCATAATACATGCTTAAGCCCATGGGAGGCCTCTGGGGTACCTATGCACTGGGTACATGGGTACCATATACTAGGGACTGACAAGGGTACCCCAGTATCCAATCTGGAGTGTACCTAAGTACATAACATAACAGTTTAGGGAGAAAGCAGATAGACTTGGATCCTGATTAGCAGGATCCCAGTCAGACTAGTCAAAAACAGTATCACATTTAGCAAAAAGTGGGGGTAACTATAAGAAGCAGATCCTACTTTCCTACACTTGTATACAGAGTGATTGGCTTACTTCTATCAGAACATTCCTTATCAACTCCTAGGTCTGTCAGAGGTTATAGGTTGGGAGTAAGAGGGTTTAGTGAGTAAGGAACGCCTTCACAAAGGCATATCTTCTGGCAGAATATGGTGTATGAATGGGTTTACAGACAGCAAGATCTCTTCTGATACCTCTGAAGAGAGGAAAGGGTTAGTGTAGAAGGTATTAAAGAAAGTCTAGGCTCTCTCCTACCAGATTTAAACAGGGTATAATTTGGTTGTGGAACCCTTTCATGAAACAGTAACTTCTTGTTATACAAGTCCATACTGAGTGAATGGTTCTTATTTATAAGAGGACATCATCTCTCTTGATAGCCCTCTACCAGTTGAACTATGGGTGGGTGTGAAGGACCTTAATAATGAAGCCATCTATCTCTACAGATGTTTCCTGAGAGTGAAGAGGGCACTTAGTTCAGGTGAGAAACAGCTATCTTTCTACTGACACTTCTGGAGAACATAAAGGATGTATGTAGAAGGATGCATGGAAACACTAGGCCTTCTATTATCAGGGCGCAAATCCTGCATGGTTCACTTTGAGGAGAGAGGGCTCTTTTTCTTATGAGTGTATACAGGCTAAATGCTTCCTTTTTTATAACAAGATATCCTCTCTGTTGCGACATCTATTCCCAGTGAAAGGTGGGCGTGAAAGGCTTTACTGAGAAAGTCATCTGTCTCTAAACATATTTTGTCTGAGTGAATAAGCTGTTCAGTACAGTCAGACCCCCTGTAACAATTTCTGTGAGCACAGTAGTTAGCTTGTGTAGAAGCATTGAGAGAATAAGTAGGCCCTGTGCTAATATATTTCAACATGTGATATGGTCAGCATAGTAGAGTTTGATCAAACAGTGATCTAATCTTATCGTACCCTGTAATAGCAGTCTCTCTAAGTGACAGCTCAAGAGAGAGCTAATCCTTTGTGTAGAAAACGTTAGATAACTACTACCTCCTGTGTTACATAACTTTATAAACTGCAAGTTTTCTACTGATATCTGTGAACAAAGTAAAGGGTGTATGTAGAAGGCCTCAGACAAACACTAGCCCCTCTGCAACTACATTTCATCACAGAGGAGATGGAGGATAGTAAAGTTTTATGAAAAACTTGAGGTTTGTAATACAGTTCTATACAGAGTGAATGGCCCGCTCCTATCAGAACATTCCCTCTCTACTAATAAGTATGTAGAGCTTATAGGCTGGGTGTAAAAGGCTTTAGTGGGTAATTCCGTCCTGTATAAAGGCATCTCCTCTGAGACAACATGGTGTATGAATGGGTTTACAGACAGCAAGGTCTTTACTAATACCTTTGAACAGAGTAAAGGGTTAGCATACTACGTTCTAGACAAACAGTAGGCCTTCTCCTATAACATTTAAACAAGGTACAGTTTAGTTATGATAGTATTTTATGAAAGAGTAACTGTGTCCTATAGAAGTCCATACAGAGTGAATGGTTCAGTTTAAAAGAACAAACATCTCTTTACACTCTTCTACAAGTTAAACAGTAGCAGAGTGTTGGGCTTTACTAACAACATGGCTTCTCTACTGAGACCTAGCCGCATGTTAAATGCTGTGCGTAAAATAATTTTGTCAGAAGCCCGACCCTTTACAAAAACCTTTTTCTGTGAATGAACCACATGTAGGATTGCTTTATGAAACAGAACCCTCTGTAATTACAGCACTGAACACAACACATTTTAACAGTGTGCAGATTAAATAAGGTGCAATTTGATAAAACCTTGAGTGTATCTCATACAATTTCGTATAATATGAATGCCTTTGCTTAATGTCAATATACACTCTTCACAGAACACCTCTGTTAGGGTGATACCTGAGTGTTATATAGTTTAGTAAGGAACTCATTCCTTATACAAACATATGGTTTCTAAATTTGCTGCATCTATGATTAAATTCGATTAATGCATACCCTCTAGTGTGAAAACACTCATGTATATGTCTAAAAACTTTTAGTGAGGAAGTAACTTTTCTCCACGCATCTTACTTTTAATAAACATAGTTAATAAAGGAGTTTGAAGAAACAGCCTCAACAGTAACATATCACTGGAATTTAGATTCTATAACAGAACCACTATGCTTAGTTTATCCCATGATAACAGGGTATACAATCTCTACAGTACATTTTCATACATTAGATTCTTATTTTAGTAATCTACATGGGGCAAATACTTCATTTTTATGAAAATATATATCCTCTTAGCTCCCACTTCTCTATTAACTGATACCTAGGTACTATACCCTTCATTGAGAAACTCTCTCCCTTGCAAATACCTTTTATATTAGTGAACACACTTTCCCATTGTGTTTAGCAGACCCACTATTCAAAATTATATATAGTAAATACAATACTTGAAATATGCATCAACCATTCTTTGGAGACACCTGCAGCTCAAAAGAAAATAATCTCCATACCCACCTATGAACTCAACAACATATCAAAGATAGAATTAGCTAAGGTTCAATAGCAAGCAGTGTTAATTTACAGTGGGTATTTTAAACATTCAAATTATTAGAACTCTCATGATAAACAAACATATTGAAATTGGTTTCTAAATATATTACATTGTTTAAATATTTAGTAGCAGACTTTATACTTTAATGACACTATGGGGTCCATTACGATGGCGGGCGGTAGCACCACCGCCGTGCTGTCGGATGTAAAAACCACCAGTTAACGTCCGCCCGCCGCGGCCCACACGCCCGCCCAATTAGGATGTGAAAAGTCAGCCAAACACCGCCCGTAAGCCAGCGACGCCGTCCGCCATCAAAGTGCGCCCGTTCACGTAGCGGCGCGGCCCAATGGACACACATCGTCCGACGAAATCACGTACCGCCCGGCGTACAAATTACGATGCCGCAAACAAACAGCTCCCACGGCAAAGAGACACCGCACGAGAAACCAAGGCGGAAACTCGATCGCTGCGTACGGACACCAAAGAGGCGGATCCCCCGAGCATGAATCCAGCACTGCAGGCCCTCCCCATGCTCTACTTGATGCAGAACCTAGGAGTCAACGCACTGCGGAGACGCAGGTAGGCAGACACACAACAAGGGCACGCAAACACCGCACACAGTGCAAGGGCGGAAGAACTGTACATGGCCCCCCCCCGACACCCCTGCGTGTACACGACACATCCACCACTGCACCCACAAATGTCACACCAGGCAAATTGAAACAACTCGTAACAACCGGGCACACACTACCTGGGACCAGGAACTAACGTCCCCGTCATGGCCCCGCAGCGCAGCGGCGAAGACGCAGCCACACATGCGCACAACGCAGAGCCTAACGACAGCGCCATGTATGCGCCGCACACAAACAACACAGGGCACAACAAACACCACACACCAGCCCCACCCTGAATGCACATGTCACGTGACAGACCTGCCACAGTCATGTCCCCAACCGGTAATTCACTGTTGCCAACCTGACGTCACACAACTGACCCGAACATGTCAGTGATGTCACGCCAAATTAGGACACACCCCTGTGTGCAAAACATGGCGAAGCACACAGCGGCGGAAATATCACCCAGCAGAATATGGACCCCGTCGGCAAAAGGTACGCCAGTACCACACAGAAACACCGATACCACCCTGCACCCAATACCAAGACATGCAATACGTAACATCAAAGATCCCGGGGACCGACAACAGGTGGCTCCAATTATAACACCCACACACAAGGCCCAACGTATAGCGGAAACACAGCGTGCCGCCCACACACGGGAGAGGAGATAGCACTGAATGGCCTTCCATACCCACACCGAAACCACAGCTCAAACATTCAAGCACGACAATACAGTCATTATCCCCAAAAAAAGCCCAACACAGGCATGCAGAGGGAACCGTCCACTGGGCAGATAGAGCATAACACGAAAGAACATTTCGAACGGAAAAAGAAATAATAACACTCCCCATGTGGTTCACATGCAAGTTATCTGGAAGGAGTCAGACACCACTGACCTTGACCATTCATAGAAGCATGTGGGATGAGGGCCCGTGTGCTCCGCACAAGCTACTATAACCCAAGTCCTGCCTCCCTACGACCATTACAGAATTCCCAGCAACGTCGGAGGTCGCACACTGCAGACTGCACAGACAGCCGGAGCACGCCATCACATTGCCCTGCAGCAAAATGGCACTTGCACCACACCTACCCAACTACGCCGGACAGATGAAGGTGTACAAACATAACCTGATACAGATATTGGGATGTGAAAATCTGGCTCTGCTGAACGTAACTTACCGACTAACTTACCGCATCGCATTGTTCAGCTGCGTCATCCCCGTCTTCTACTGTCGGAGGTGTCCCTTCCACTGTCCTGTGGATTTATGTCTCTCCAACCCGGCATGTCCAATGGCGGACCTGGTACAACTGTTCAACCCCTGGACGTCCACGACAGGATCTGTTCAGCCTATGGGGGCATGGCGTATGTGGCTGGAATCGGACCCACACTGCAATGGGACCACTGTGCCTCCACACGACGTATTCTGGATCACAGTTTCATCGAATGTCATCCAACATGTCCCATCAGGCTCCTACAAGGGACTACTTACGACCAACACCTTGACAGCCACCATCCGCTGCATTGGATGGCATCCATGTATACCACCAATGCCATGGAAGCCCTGCTGGAAGGTATCGCATACCTGACAACCTGTCAATTCGTCGGACCCCGACGCAATACCCCCAATTGAACAATGATGTCCTACACCGTACCTATGCTTGGATCCGCACTGACTTAGCAGTTACCAGTACAACAACTATACCATACAACCTGCAACTAACACCACACCATAAACAACACTGCCATGATATCGGATAATATCGGGACATCAATCAATCAATCAATCATGTCACTTATAAAGCGCACTACATACCCGCGAGGGTCTCAAGGCGCTGGGGGAAGAGGGGGTGGTGCTGCTACTGATCGAAGAGTCAGGTCTTGAGGAGTCTTCTGAAGGCCAGTAGGTCTTGGGTCTGTCGGAGGTTGGTGGGGAGGGTGTTCCAGGTCTTGGCGGCGAGGTGGGAGAAGGACCTGCCGCCGGCGGTCGTTTTCCGGATGCAGGGGACTGTGGCGAGGGCGAGGTTGGTCGAGCGGAGCTGGCGGGTGGGGTGTAGAAGCTGAGTCGTCTGTTGAGGTAGGCTGGTTCGGAGTTGTGGAGTGCTTTGTGTGCGTGGGTGAGGAGCTTGAAGGTTATCCTCTTGTTGACAGGGAGCCAGTGCAGGTCTCTCAGGTGGGGTGTGATGTGGCTGCGTCGGGGGATGTCGAGGATAAGACGTGCAGAGGCGTTCTGGATGCGTTGCAGCCGTCTCAGGAGCTTAGCCGTCGTTCCTGCGTAGAGGGCGTTTCCGTAGTCCAGCCTGCTGGTGACGAGGGCCTGGGTGACTGTTTTTCTTGTTTCGGTGGGGATCCACTTGAAGATCCTGCGGAGCATTCGGAGGATGTTGAAGCAGGATGAGGAAACGGCGTTGACCTGCTTAGTCATGGAGAGGGTGGGGGCAGGAGAACTCGCAATTTGAGATTTGCTACTTAGGCCAACTGAGGCCTTGCGATATCCTGAGTGTTTCAAGATTACTTACCTGGAACACCGACTTGGTTAAGGGATCGCGTATTCGAATCCTACACGAAAGGTCACGTTGGAACCAGGCCAAACTTACCTAGTATACATCAAAGGAATGACATTCGCCTACTGAGCCCTGACGAAGTTCTCGTCATGAGAACGAAACGCGTTGGCTGTCCATAAAATCTTCAATCCTGTGAGAACTAATTAAGTGAAAATAAAGACTCATTTAAAAACTAAACATTGACTTCTTGGACTTCATTGCCTGCGCACGCCCAACCCCTCAATGACCCCTAGGTTGCGTACGTGGTCGGTGGGTGGCGGGGCTGTTCCCAGTGATGTTGGCCACCAGGAGTCGTCCCAGGCTGAAGGGTTGGAACCAAGGATGAGGACCTCCGTCTTGTCCGAGTTCAGCTTCAGGCGGCTGGTCCTCATCCATTCGGCGACGGCCTTCATTCCTTCGTGGAGGTGGGCTTTGGCGGTGTGAGGGTCTTTGGTGAGGGAGAGGATCAGCTGGGTGTCGTCGGCGTAGGAGATGATGTTGAGGCTGAGCTGTCGGGCGACGTGGGCGAGGGTGCAATGTAGATGTTGAACAGCGTTGGGCTGAGGGAGGAGCCTTGGGGTACGCCGCAGATGATCTTGGTGGCCTTGGATTGGAAGGGGCGAGGCGGACGCTTTGTGTTCTGCCGGAAAGGAAGGATGTGGTCCAGTCCAGGGCCTTCTCTTGGATCCCGGCGTCGTGAAGGCGTGTTCGTAGTGTGTGGTGGCAGACCGTGTCGAAAGCGGCTGATAGGTCCAGGAGGATGAGGGGCTGCTGTTTCTCTGTTGTCTAGCAGGGTCCTGATGTCATCGGTGGCGGCGATGAGGGCGGTTTCGGTGCTGTGGTTGCTGCGGAAGCCGGACTGGGAAGGGTCCAGGATGTTGTTCTCCTCGAGGTAGCGGGTCAGTTGATTGTTGACGATTTTCTCGGTGACCTTCGCGGGAACGGGAGCAGAGAGATGGGTCGGAAGTTCTTGAGGTCCTTGGGGTCTGCCTTGGGTTTCTTGAGTAAGGCGGTGATCTCGGCGTGCTTCCAGCTTTCCGGGAAGGTTGCTGTCTCGAAGGAGATGTTGATTATTTTCCGGAGATGGGGCGCGATGGCTGTACTGGCTTTGTTGAAGATGTGG
The DNA here is from genome assembly GCA_963921515.1 of Calotriton arnoldi. Lineage (NCBI taxonomy): Eukaryota > Metazoa > Chordata > Amphibia > Caudata > Salamandridae > Calotriton > Calotriton arnoldi. The sequence continues at coordinate 125,423 of CAWUFW010007096.1, forward strand.
TGAGGGCACGGGTCTAGCGGTGAACCGGAGTGGATGGTGTTCATGATCTCGCTGGTGTCCTCGTGCTGATGTTGGTCCAGGAGAGCAGGCGGTTGGTGGTTGTGGGGGCAGTGGTCTCGGTGGTTGCCGGGGCGGTCGTGGTGTTGAAGCTGTCGTGGATGTCGGCGATTTTGCGGTAGAAGGAGGTGGCCAGTGAGTCGCACAGGTCTTGCGACGGCTGGATGTCGTTGGTGTTGGAGCTGGGGTTGGAGAGTTCCTTCACGATGTTGAAGAGCTCTTTGCTGTTGTGTGCGTTGTTGTCTAGGCGGTCTTTGAGTGAGGCCCTTTTGGCGGATCTGATGAGGTGATGGTGATTGCGGGTGGCGCTCTTGTGGGTGACGTAGCTGTCCGCTGTCCGTTCGTGGAGCCAGATCTTCTCCAGTTTTCGGCATGTTCGTTTGGAGGCCTGGAGGTCTTCGGTGAACCAGGTGGCTTTCTTGCTGGTGTGGCTGTTGGGCGGATTCTTGAGCGGGGCGAGGGTGTTGGCGCAGTCGTCGATCCACTGTCTGAGGTTGCGGGCGGCGGTGTCGGGGTCGGAGGGTTCGGCGGGTGGGCTCAGGGCGAGGGTTGTGCACTCTGTTCCTCATCACATCCAGTAACTCTGCATGAACAGGGGGAGGCAGAGGCATGGGATTTGTGAATGGCAACCACATGGACAACACTGCACGTACACCTATGCCATAATATGTATCCTGCGCCCATGAACATATGCACCGGTCAGTGGACAGTAATCGTTCGGCTGTAGTATGTGAGAGCTGTCACCTCACCTCCCTCTGAACTTCCGTGCCAGGACTTTTGCATGGACAACAAGTGCATCCCCCTACAACATGACCCTATTGACTGTGTCATGTCCAGTAGCCACCACATTGCAACAACAAGTGGGACGCCGTTGCATGCACGTAGGCCCATGCCCTGATAACACCCCTCACGCACGTGTGTATGAGTAACTATAGCAGCAAACCTGTAACATGGAACTGAGATGTACTGTGCCCATGATGTCAAGCGGTCTGGTAGGCAAAATGTATACTGTCTGTGTCAAAGTCAGCAGCCCCACAGTAATTAGCAAAAGCACATTAGCACATCAACGGCTAAGCAGTTGTAACTCTGAAGCCCACATCCCACAGTCAACAACTAATCACATGTACCCCTACACCCTATACTATGTGTAATCATGCTGAGTATATCCTCCACATGCATTTCGCTGCCAGTAGTGTCCACTATACTGCATCACAGAGGACATAAGTCCTAATACATGGCTTGAAGTAAATATGTGTCTCTGCTTATTCATTCCACGAGTACGAATGAGAGAGGATGAGAGTGTGTGAAGTACACGGCAGTCGTGAGATGACCATGTAGTCCACTGTCATTGGATGTCAACGCTAATGAGTAGCACAACTGTGGAAGACACACATGTGTCATGTGAAGCGGGAGTTACGCTTGGCTCAGGTGGGTGGGTGTGACGGGTAGGTGCGCACATGCAATGTTGAAACACGCTGTTTTGGGAGGATTCCGGAGCAGTACATCACCGCTCTCCTGGGAATTTGTAAAGACCACCTGTCTGGGGATGAATGTGAACTCGTGTGTGCACAACAGGCGAGCACACGATCAATGCTGCATCAGGTGTAGACGTCAGCCCACCCTCTGTGGACATGCTGGATACTGCTGTGCGTCCGCCAGGCCCTTGCCAAGGCACTCACATCCCCTGTCGACTAGGTGTATCCCCAACATTGTCCACCTGCACAGGCAATCCAGGGCACGGGATGGCAGTGGAACATGGTGGGTGAGAGGTCATGGTGCGCTCCTCCTGGTCACATCACGCAGGCAACACATCCTCAATATGTAGTATGGCACAAGTCAAATGGAAGTAGTGGGGTGACGCACACATCACGAGCAGGAGTGACGTCACGGAAGGTGGCTCGCACCATCTCACTCATTGCCTATATTCCCACACACGTTACATGCCATTGCAACAGACAAGCCAGCGCGTGCACAAGCAGCTCCAAGCTCGCCCCAGAGAGGCCAAAGAGTGAATGTGTGGGTCCATGAGCTCCAGTTGGACGCGGCCTGGGCCGCTAGGGCAGCTACAGCCTCTGTGTGTTGCAGGTGGTGTATCCGGACTGCGGAGCCTGTCATGCATTGTCAATGTTGCCCGGGTCTCGACTCGGGGCACCACGCAGGTGTACGGCGTCCCGCCACTTATTATACCGCAAGACAGACCACTTGTTCAACTGGCCCCACACATACACTCCTTGGCCTCTCTGGGCGAGCTTGAGCTGCTTGTGCATGCGCTGGCTTCTCAGGTGCAAACGCATATTTTGGTGAGCGAGGGAGGCCATGAGTACAGGGTAACATATGACTGTCTGACTTCCAGTTAGTTTAAGGAATGACCCTGATGTGGTCATAAAAAGACGTGTCTCGTGTGTATTGCAACTAGTAGATAAGCCGATGAACTTCCCATGTCTTGCATGTAGCCCCGCACCTAGACCCGCACACTCGACACATATAAATGAGTACCAGCACCACATCCTTCCCATTCGTAGCACTGACTGGGTGTGACAACCATCGGACAGTCTTGTGTAGTCCACCCACGCGTACATGTGGGCCCTCCATGATACATGTCACCTGCGGAAAAGTGATGTCATGGGCAATGACGGAAGTGAGGAGAGCTGTCTGCCCCACGCACAGATGGCGCATCAGCTCAACAGACCCAGCACTGAGGGCAGCAGGGGTCACATGTGCAGGGGCAGCTGTGCCTGGTGTGAAGGCACATGCATATAGACAGCACATCGTGCAATGTGTAGTCTGCCCACATCTACTGTCCATTGTCAGGCGGACCTAGCAAAATATCACAAGACAACACATCTGTGTGGGTGTACCCACTGTGACCAACACTGCGCAACAATCAACGTACTCGCCCTGTGCATGCCCCACCCCGCAACGGAGGTCACATTCAGTGCCACTAACTCACACACATCCCTATCACGAGGCATGGTGTGTCCAATCGACAGGGCTGAGTTTGCGCTATCCGGAGGGTCCTGAACAGGAGACACATGTAACCCACTAGGCAGTCTGTGATGTCACCTACTGGCATTGTGCAGTCAATGTGCAGGCCAGGCCTGCTGGGACTGAGAAGGGCAGCATGGCCCCAGCCTGACATTCACACGAGCAAAAAGTGCACTGAGACCTGCATTGCCAATTGTCTGTGTCACTGGATGTCTGACATGTAGTTGCCATGTACCACCACTCGGGAGGGACAGACATGTCCAAGCGCCCGAGAGCTCACATACCCCTGCCACCTGCAGTCAGCATGGTGAGCAGTGCATGTTTGAACCCCACAGGCTCTGACTCATAGTGCTGCGGATCAACGACATGTGTGTCCCCCACATGCACTCCCACACACACTGCAGTTGTCTCTCACACACAACTTTCGCAAGGAATAGCCATGTGCAGTGTGCGTGGAGCTCGGAATCCAGGATCTCCAGCTCCTTGCTGGTGAGTGGACCTGGACATATCCTCAGCGTCATCGACGTGAAGGTGGACAGGTGGCAGCAGCAGGTGTTGTTGAGGGATGCCAGGCTGCAATCCCAGGTAGCTGTGGTAATGCCGGTCACACTCCCACACTCATATAGCCCCCTGGGGCAGGTTCAGTGGGTCCAAGCTGCTGCAATTTGTGTACCATGTCTGCCAGCTTCAATTGCAGACGATGGCCTGCTCCCAGCTGGCCCGGGACGCTTACCTCCATAGTGGAACACGCAGGGTGCAACCGCGAGGGTCATTGGAGTTGGCCGCAAGGGCCTGGCCCATGGCGGGTACAGTCCGCTGATGCCATGTGCACCACACAGTATAATGTGCGCAATGCATCTGCAGGTGTGGCCATGATTTGTGTGTGGGAGCAGGTACACAATGGACAGGGCCTCAACATGCTGTGTGCATAGGCAGTGACGGCCAGTGCCCAGCCTCCACATGTCTGTTAGCATATCATCATGTACACATTGGCATGGGAGCATGGGATATGCATATGCACACACATGCCATCTTTCACTATGTACATCTGCCACCTGGTACGTGCAACGTTACGTGTCACTTGTGATGTGTATTGGCAATCACACAGCCGTGTTGGCATGGAGCTGTCAATGTGTACACCTGTCAATGTTTCTGGAGGTGTGATCCGTACAGTGCTGTACATAGGGTGCAGTAGGGACATCAATGACTGTCTCATATCCCCTCGTGCTACAGATCCCACTTGTTTTGGCCGCTCAGCCTGTGTCCATAGCGTTGTTGGTGTGTGCCATACTCACCCAGCCTCGGAAGCAGTGTCATGCACAGCAGCCAGTTATGTTGCCGTGGTATTGCCGCTTGCCAAATGTGCAGTCTGATACCATAAGCATGCCTTACAAGTTATTAAGGCCTAAATCCCCATGTGCATGCTCATAGCAATGGTGTGTGCAATTGGCAGGGGAACTGTGCAAGTGTATTGTGGCTGTGCTGTCCCTACTTGTCAGCTGTTCTGTGTTTCTATTGCTTGGTCAGTCATTTGTGTTTTGTGTATGTGGAAATGCCCTGTGGCGTGTTGCTTTCACATGTGTCCACTTCCATCTTTCCTAGGAGGATACCAAACATACATCGCCCCTACCAATTGCTGTCAGACATGGAGGATGTGGAGGTAATCCGGAAATTCCGTCTGGACCGACTCCACCCTGCATCGCCCTATGTGCCTTGTTGGAACCCCACCTCCGTCCTCGCAGGGTGTATCCAGCTGCATTTACCCCCACGGCTAAGGTGATGTCTGCACTGCATTTCTTCGCCACTGGGTCATTCCAACACACAGTGGGCAGTGGAAGTGGGATGTCCCAGCCCATGTTCAGCATGGTGCTTTGTGTGTACTGTCAGCTATGATGCTGTACAGGAACAGGTACATCAGATTCCCCAGGGCACGTGAATTGGCGGCAGTGAAGGGTGATTTCTATGCCCTTGGACGGATCCCCCACGTTGTTGGTGCAATCGATTGCACCCATATTGGCCTTGTAGCACCACAGGCCCTGGAGCACATTTATCGGAATAGGAAGCACACCCACTCCCTGAATGTGCAAGTGGTGTGCCTTGCGGACATGGTCATTTCACACGTGTGTGCGAAGTTCCCAGGATCGACCCATGACTCGCACATCATGCGCAACAGCATCCTACCACGTCTGATGACCAATCTGCAACCGGACCGTGCTTGGATTGTTGGTGAGTATGTGTACTCGTGTAGCGTGGCTGTTGTGCGATGCTGTCTTGGGGACAGTTGGAATTGCAACTGATCTCGGTATTCCTCACACCCAGGAGACTCTGCTTATCCGAATGGGCCTTGGCTGCTCAGCCCATTACGTAATCCTCGGACCCCAGCTGATGACCGCTACAATGAGGCACATGGGAGGACCAGACGTGTGGTGGAGCGGACCTTTGGCCTCCTCAAGTCCAGGTTCAGATGCCTGGACCGCACCGGGGGCGCAATGGCATACTCCCCACAGAAGGTGTGCCAGATAGTCGTGGCTTGCTGCATGCTGCACAATCTGGCTATTCGCAAGCAGATCCCCCTAATAGTGGATGACGGTGATCATCCAGGGCCCCAGCCTGCAGACCAGGACGGGTCCAGTGACGAGGACAGTGGAGAGGAGGAAGCTGTGAATGTGCGTCAGCAGCTCATCGCCCGCTACTTCACTTGACGGTGAGTGTCCATTTACGACGGCTGAAGTAGCTGTAGTTGTGCAGGTGTATTTGTGCTCTGTCACGGAGGCCTTTTGTTCACTGAGTGCTGTGTGTCAATGGTCCATGTCCAGGTTAGTATGCCACTGACAGTGGCTGTTGCATTGTGCCCTGTTGCTCTGTGAGATGTGTGTACATTGCTTGTAGTTGGTGACAAGTACTGTGTGATGAGTGTGTGACACACTCATTGAATGTACTCTTGTTCTGTTTCTCACCCCTAGGTCCCTACAGCCTCTCCTGTCCCATCGACATACCACGCAGCAGATACATTTCTGCTCATGGTGGCGGTTGCACATCGTTGAATAAACACAGGGCACAAACAGCAGATTGTGATCAAGGTGTATTTATTTACAGCTGTGACATGTTATTGTGTGCAAGGTGTTGACAAAAGTGGTGCGTGCAGTGACTATGAGTTGACGGTCATGGCTGCGTGATGCTCAAGGTGTACCCATTTAGTCCTATGTCCACAGTCCAACAGACACATGCCATTCACATGGCAGTGTGGGGTAGGATCGTATTACAAGTCAATGCAGTAGGTGGTCAAGGTGGCTGGCTGACTCACTGGCGTTTGGTGCGGGCGAAGTCCTCTCTGGATACCTGTTTCCTCTTCGGACGGCCCCTTCCACGTTTTGAAGGGGGGGGTGTGTTGGTGGGCTGCTGGTGGTGGCTGAGGAGTGCTCACTCGCTGTGGACGCAGGGTAATGCGATGCTGCACGACCCTGCGCCACAGCAGGTGGTGGCGGAGGTGGTGTTGCTGGCCTTGCTTGTGCCCTCGACACCACCACCAGCTGGCCCATGAGGGCCACCATTTGGCCCATATGGGCGTTCATGGCCCTCAACACCCCAAGGACCTCCCGCGTGTCGCTAGCCGACCTGGCCCATTCTCCTTGGGCCTCTTCATAGGCCCCAAGGACTCTGTCGATTTGAGGCTGGCCTTGGCTCCCAGGCACAGATGGCGTTGGCCTGACCCTGCTCCTCCTACCAGTACTGCTGCCACCGACCTGCCCACTAGCCACATTGCTCACCACGGTCCTCGTTCTGGCTCCCAGGGTGGACCCCGACGGCCGGGCCACCCCTTGCGCTGGGGCTGTGGCCAGGGATGACGTGGTGGTGGTGGTTGCGGCGGTGGTGGTGGTTGCGGCGGTGGTGGTGGTTGCGGCGGTGGTGGTGTTTGCGGCGGTGGTGGTGGCCGCAACGACCGTGGCAGCAGGGGTCTGTGACTGGTCAGCAGCCCTGGGCGATGGGTTGGTGGGTAGGAGGGACCCTGGGGAGCGGTTGTGCCCTGCCACACCAGATGGGCCTGCTGGGTGGTCCACGTCCGAGGAGGTGTCCAGCTCCTCTACATCCGTGAGTCCGGGTCGGGGGCTTGCGGACTGGCTGTGCTGGCTGCTGTCTCCCTCTCCAGCGTCCAGCAGTTCGGCACCTGTGGGGAGAATGAGATAGGTTAATGTGTTGCACCTAGCAAAGTATGTATTGGTTGTCTGACATTCACAGTTCGTGCACTGTCGTGCACATGTTTCCCAGAGGCGTGTGTGTGGATGTACGATGTGTGTATGCGTGGGCAAGGCGATGGAACTGTGGGATGTGAACATGTGGCATGGGACGGATTAGCAATGCCGATGGGTGTGTGTTGCTATACTCCTACATTTTGTGGTTCGGGTGTATGCAGGCTCCAGACCCCTCAACGATGTTGAGGTGAAATATGGTTTTGGGGTTCAAATGGAACGCTTAGCAACGCAGATGGGAAAAGGGGGTACAGCCCCCTCAACGCTTTTGAGGTGAAATATGGTTTTGGGGTTCAAATTGGAATGCTTAGTAACGCAGTTGGGAAAAGGGGGTACAGCCCCCTCAACGCTTTTGAGGTGAAATATGGTTTTGGGGTTCAAATGGAACGCTTAGTAACGCAGTTGGGAAAAGGGGGTATAGCCCCCTCAACGCTTTTGAGGTGAAATATGGTTTTGGGGTTCAAATGGAACGCTTAGTAACGCAGTTGGGAAAAGGGGGTACAGCCCCCTCAACGCTTTTGAGGTGAAATATGGTTTTGGGGTTCAAATGGAATGCTTAGTAACGCAGTTGGGAAAAGGGGGTACAGCCCCTCAACGCTTTGAGGTGAAATATGGTTTTGGGGTACATACTGTGACATATGGGTGCAGAACGGGACATGTGTTTTGGCTACATGACAGTGCAGAGACAAAGGTGTGTGTATGTCTGACATCCCCAGCATATCTGCTCACTGTTATCATTTATGGACATTACACTGCAAGCATTGTAGTGAGTGAGTGATGGTTGTGTGCCACACGACGTATTGCAGATGGGCCAATTCCTTGGTGTGCGTGCTACCTCGGCCATGTGCAGCAATGCAGTGCTCTTGGGGTGTTGACTATATTATGTATGTTGTTGATCACAGTGTGACGTGCGCTTCAGTCACTGCAGGCACATTATTTGTCATGGGCAGGTATCTTTGCATAACTAATGTATGAGGGCCAGCTGTTCGGATGACATACCTTTCATGACACAGGGGCTGACAGATGAGATGGATGATATGTTGAATGTGCATTGTGTGCCTGTGTGTTTCATGGGTCCAGTGGTGTGTATGTGCATTATTGTGGTCCCACGTTGTTACTTCTAGGCAGGTTGGACTTACATGGGCGTTGTTGTACGATGTGTGGGTAACAGGCAGTAAGGACTACATGGACAAGACTTCGATGGTGTTGCTGATGTGTGTGATGAGTGGCACAGTGCCCGCCGTGTGGGTCTGTGCTCCAGTGGGACTTGTGCATGCAGACGTGGCTCCTTAGGTGTTGCTGTGTTTGTGATGGGTCATGTGGGGTATGACTCTGTAATACATGTCCGTGTGCACATTGGTCACATGATTGTGACAGGGAGCAGTGCTGCGTGTTCCTCTGCTACGTGACATGTCCCATGTGTTAGTCGTGATACAGTCCTCATGCCTACAGACACCCCGCCCTGTACAGTTTTCCACCTACAGGTTGTTTTTGAGTGCGCAATGCAATGGATGCCACATGGTTATGGGAGGGTGGGGTGCTCCATGTTGCTGGTCTGTGGGAGTGGGGGCGGTGTTGTGAGTTGTGGTGCTGGCTTACCACCCACAGAAACCCCTCCATGTAGGGTGAGATATCTACCTGTCGGCTGAAGGTGTGCACTGCAGTGGCTGACACATGGGTGTGGGGTGTGCTCCACCTTGCTGCGCTGTCGGACTGGGGCCTGGTGTGTGTTGTACTTCAGCTGTCCCCCTCCCACCCACTGACTTTGTGTTCCGGCTACTTACCTATTACTTGTCGGTAACTGCAGCTATGGCTGACACATGGGTGTGGGTGTGGTGAGTGCTCCTTCTGGCACTTTTGGAGTACAAGGGGACCTGGTGGGAGTTGCGGTGTTGGCTGACTGTACACATGCCTCCATGGTTTTGTTAGTTGGTCGGTTTGGGCTGAGTGTGTGGTAGTGTCTGTTGCATGTGTGAGTGATGTCTTGTGTATTGTGTACTGGACATGGGGGTGTTTGTCCCTCGGAGCTATGGCATAGTGGTAGTGCATGTGAGTACATAGCGGTGTGCTGGTATACATTTGTTTGTACTTACCAGCCTCCACTCCCCCTGGTATTCCGGTGAGACTCTCCGGATGTATGATGCCTCGCACCTTCTCCTCCCACGCCTTGAAGGTCTTGAAAAGGGCGGGATTACCTCCGCCAGTCCTGTCAGCCAGCTGCCAATTCTTGGCCTCCTTCTTCTTGACCTCCCTTTTCATATCGTGCCACCTCTTGGTGATTTCGCATCGGTTGCGTGGCACGTTCCCTACTGCATTGACCTGGTCTACGATCCTGCTCCACATCCGATTTCTGGTGGCTACTGTTGTCTGTTGGACCTGGTTGCCAAAGATTTGTGGGTGCACCTTGATGATCTCGTCGACCATGACCGTCAGCTCAGTTGAAGTGAACTTTGGCATTCTGTGTGCTGCCATGGTGTGTGGTTTGGTGTTTGTGGTGCTGGTACGGTGTGTGTGTGTGGTGTGTGATGTGCAGGTCGTTTGTGGTGCTGGTGTTTGGTGGTGCTGGTGCTGGTGCTGGTGGTGGTGGGTGTGATGGGTGCGTATCTGTGGTGTGCTGCTGTCCTTGCTGTGTCGCTGTGTTCTCTCCTCTCTTCTTGGCTTTGTAGTGTTACAAGGGATTGTGGTCTGTGAAGGGGCTGCTTTTGTGCTTACCTATGTGGGTGTGTCATGATGGTCTGTTGTCTTCAGGTGTGTTGTGGCTGGTGTTCTGGGATTAGTAGTTTATTTGTTTGTCCAGGGTGGGGGTGTTTTCGGGATGTGTACTGTGTTTGTGCGTGGCTTGCTGTGTGGACTTGTTGGCCATGTTGTGTGTGTTTGTTTGGGTCCGTGGATGGTTTCTGTGCAGGGACGTGGCCGCCAGGGCTTCCGCCGTGTCCATTTCCATCTCTGTTGTTTACGATGGCGGGCGGTGTATTTATGTAATTACCGCGCTCATGTCGGAGCGATCCTAATTTCACGGGCGGTGTCTAGATCGTCAGGGCGGGCGGTTTTTGGTTGTCGTGCATATTTGCGTCCGTGGCGGACGGGTGGACTTAGAATCGGACATGATCGGGCGGTATTTTTGGGGTTTTTTCCGCCGCGGGCGGTGTTCACTTCGCGGTTCGTAATTGCTCGGTCGGTATTCAGACGGTGTAGGCGGGCGGATTTTTTACCGCCCGGTATCGTAATGGACACCTATATTTGTAATTACCTGCAAATACAGCTGTATGTTGAAGGTAGCTTCACAGTCTCCTTTACTTAAAAATCAAATGGCCTCCACTGAACACAAGCCAAAGAGATTACACTTCCTTCACTAACAAATCACCAAGGGCAATCTCAGGTATCTGAGGTTATGCTACAGATATACGTGTCTGAACCCTCACGCCTTGCTGCCACTGATATAGTAGCTTTTTTGAGTTTTGTAGAGGGAATGTCAACTATAGGTTGATCCTAATATAAATAACCTCACTTTTGCATTCTTCACACAACAAATGTATTTGTTCCAGGGTACATGTACCATAATCCCCTTTAATGGTCTTTCTAAGCTTTTATTATTTTAGCATAATTATTAATATTCGCAACCTCTGCTTTATTTGTGTTGCTTTATGGTTGTTTTAACCATTTTATAGCACTTGTACTGCAGTAATACACACTCTTTTCTCTCCCTGTGCATGCAGCTCAAAAGACTTTTGCGAGATCGAGGAAAGGCTGCATGGCAGGGTCACTTGGTAAATTTCCATGCATCTCTTGCAAGAGTCTAGCGGAATCTTACAAGGCTCCCACCCCAAGCTTCACCTGCAGAAGGTTGTTAATTACTCTCTCGAGACTCCAGAGGGATCGTAGCACAATTTGAAAATCACCAAATAGAAAAGCTCCTCCTGATTAGCAAGTGACTCTGCACCATACAAACAGCAGATGGTCACAACCTAACCTACGTTTCTAACTGCCAAAAATCAACCAATCATATTTATATTTTTGCCTCTCTCCCATTTTTTCTCTTCGATTTTAAGTCCATATTCTTTCTGAATCTTACTCATTCTGCTGAGCACTCCTGTTGTGACTGAGATCGCCATACTGCACCATGGTTCACCTCTGGCTTCTGGGAGACAGCTTCATCCACTTGGCTAGAGAAAATACCATTACTTGTGGTATTGACAACAATCTTGTATTTCCAAATTTGGACATCCCTTGCAGGGCCGGCTCTAGGGCGGTGCGATCGGTGCGACCACACCGGGCGTTGACTTGGGGCGGGGGCGTCATTTTTGAAAATGTGTATTATCATTTTAAAAGCATGTGCTGCCTCGTTCCTGGCCTCCAGCAACTTTCAGACATCAATTAAAATGTCAAGAGAAGTCCGGTGATAAATCCTCTTCCTGGAAAGAGACCGGAGGTTTGTCTAGTGGAAGTTTTGACTCATCCTAAGATAGCGCAGAGGGTTAAAATCCCTGCTGCTAAGAACGTTTACCATGCAGATAACGAAGTGCATATAATGTAAATAGGTCAGTGGGTTACTGCTTTTCTAAGAGAGCTCTTTTTGTTACTTGTTTATAAGTCAAAATCCTAATATAGAACATTGAGCTATCAACTGTCACCCTAGAGCTGCTGCAAACTGCAAGGTATATGTTAGAGCTATATGTTTTTTTGCCCAGTCTTTCATTATCCTAATCTTGTGAAAAGGGTTCATTTGGGTAGAAAACAATTCTTATTATGAAAGAGAACCCCTAAGAATGATGTTACGTTTTAAATTCTGAATTTGTGCCTTTCGTGAATAAGAACTTTAACTATATTGCCTACTAGTATCGATGACATGTCACATCTACACTACACCTTGTAGTACTGTCTGATGTAACATTTCCTATACACTGATTTACACACATATGATTGTCTATGTGCAATGTGTGTGTGGTGTAAAGTGCTCTGACACCTTACACTGGTATGAGTGGTGCTATAAAACTAAATGAATCTGAGAGACAGTGGTTATGGAGACTTGAGAGGCACTGTTAAAGGGTGCAAGTGAGGGAATCCGCGGCAGAGGTGGTCATTGGGGGGGCGCCAACAGACATTGTCGCACAGGGCGCCACCAGCGCTAAAGCCGGCCCTGATCCCTTGGATTGGTCCTAGAGGTATAAAGTGGTGTCAGTTGTTACCAATGGTTGAGAGCTTTTTAGATTGGGAGCATCCAGACTTGATGATAGTGTACTGTGGTGAGAATGACCTAGGCACAATTGCAGGGGTTGCTAAAATGAAGAAGACCTTTTCCCAAATTATGTCTCTCTTACCTTGCACAGCCTTTGTATATTCTAATATATGTTGAAGGCAAAAATGGCAATGGTCAGAAGAGTTTTGTCCTAAGATTGAGAAGTCCCAGAGGCATGTCAGTAAAACAGTTTTTGTATTTCTTCATGACCATAGCTCTGTTTTGATGTGCCAGGTGTCTATAGGCAAGCTGAAGTGCACTTCACTAAAGACGGGAACAGGATCTTCCTTAATAACATCAAGGAATGCATCCAGTTCTATGTGTAACACTACACACTATAAACACAAAGGCTCTTGTCAGCACCACCCTACTGCTATGTTATGTGATTTTTTTCCTGCTATAACTCCCTTTTTCTTTAAAGGATACTGACACCCACGAGACCCTCTCAAGAGCTGGAGCATCTAAATCCCTGCCTCCGCCAGTACATTTCTCCAACTCTTGCAAGAGTCTCACTAGGTCATACACTCAGCATATACCTCATAAAAATCTGTCCTGTATTCTTGGGTGTGGGTAGTAGAGTATGCAAACACATAAGCCACTCTGCTGAGACCTTTCTCTTTAGACAGATTTTCTCTTCCCCTCCCTATTTTTTTGCAATCCCGCAAAAGTCTTAGAAGCTCATACATTTTTTAGGGGATAGAATTTACACTCTCTTTAATTATAATTCTTATTCTTTACAGTTCTGTCAACTAGAGTATGGGGAAAAGTGGCATTTCCATTCAGAGCTTTCTACATTATAACAGGAGTGTATAATAGTGTGTAAGGAGAAACTGGGCTCTTTATTGACACCTCTCACCATGGCAACAACTCTGTATAGTAAGGTGTGAGGAGTTACTGCCATCTCCTGTCAAACCTCTCTCTCAGTTGACTGGTGTTATTAGTAGAGTGTATGGATGGACTGGCCTCTCCTTTCACACCTCTTTCTCAGATGACAGGTGTGTGTAGTAGGGTGTGTGAATGGACTGCCTTTCCTTTAAGACCTCTCTCTCAGATGACGAGTATGCATAGTAATGTGTGTGGATTGACTGGCCTCTTCTTTCAGACCTCTCTCAACTTCCGGTCACCTATACTGCGGCATGGCGTATACAGCGTACTCGCTGTCCCGGCTTATTCCCGGATTCATTTCCGTACTCCTATCCCCAGTATTGGGTTAATGCACGTACTCTGAAGCCTCTACTTTCAGCTTCATTCGAGGTCACTACTCAGGACTGAATAATAGCTTAAGAATATCCACTTCCCTTCGCCAGCCAGGACGGAAGTACAACCGGCAGAGAGACTTTCATCTCATCTTGTTTTGCCAGAATCCCTGAAGAAGTTGTGGGGTACCTCCCCAGACGAAATACGTGTTGGCTGGGCAACCGTTCTGGAATAAAAGAAAAAGAAAAAATACAACTCATGATTATTCGTCTTTAAAGTTACCATATTCGTGTGGTGTTGTGCTTTTACTCTGTGACCAGACACGATACAGAAAATTGACTTGCAGATACTGTTTACGTGTGCACAGGCTTGTTGGTACTCTCTCTCAGATAACTGGTGTGGATAACAGGGTGTTTGAAGAGCATCAGACCTCTCCTGTCAGACTTTTTATTATTATTTATAAACTTTTATGTAGTGCGAACATGACCCTTGTGGGTATCAGAGCACTTTACAAATGTTCAGGAGACAGGTAGAATAAACAACATCATGAAGGACGGTACAAGGTGTGTCAGCATCCCCAGAGAGACCACCTCAGGGTCCAAAATGACAAAACCAAAAATAAGAACAAAACATGTGAGAAATAAACATAAATGAGTGCAGACTGTGGGACATATCGGGTCCGGGAGTACACTTTGAGAGTTTCAAAGCAGAAATTTGTTTAACAGTAACACTTTAACTTCTTTCTTGAATGAAGCAGTTGAGGTGTTTAGTCTAATTTCAGAGGGGTAGAGAGTTCCAGATTCTCGGGGAAATACCTGAAAAGGCTTGGTTATGTGTTTTTTTTTAAAGAATTTCAGTGGTTTCAGCAGTGGGGTGCTAGTGCCAATAGATGTTTTACAGACACCCCACGGCTCCAGTTTTTGTGCAAGGTATCTCAGGGTGTGGAAGTGTAGGACATTATGTGTCATGCAAGCAATTTTTAAATGAAGCCTTGCCTCATATGGGAGCCAGGTTAGAGATTTCAGATCAGGAGTGATGGGATTGTTACTTTTAGTTCCTGTGATGAGCCTAGCAGCAGAGTTAAGAGAGGTCCTTAGTGTCGCCAGCTTATATCTGGTAGGCCGCAGAAGGTTGCAGTTCCATAGTCCAACCTGGAAATTGCTAGGTCTTGAACAGCTGACTTGAGTCATCAGGGTTTAGGAAGTGTCATATTTTTCTTAAGCTGTTCATGTGGAAGTTTGCTGCTTTAGTGGCAGAGCTGATGTGCTCCTGCATTTTCAGGTTCTAGTCAAGCGTTATACCCAGTGATCCCGTTGAATCTGTAAGGTGTGGGAAGCAGATAAGAGCTGTTAGTTTTTTTATCTATTCTGTGATGTTCGTTGAGTGTTTGGGAGGGGCAATGAAGAGGAATTCGATTTTGAGAGCATTTAGTTTGGGGTGGTTGCAGGTCAGTCAGCTTTGTTTTTTTGTAAGGTTGTGTCGAGAGACCTAATATCTTCGGGGTAAGAGATTTTCAAGTACAGTTGGGTGTCATCGACATACATGTGATAGTGGATTTTAGATAAATTCAACAATTCTGTTAATGGCTCCGTGAACAGGTTAAAGAGAGTGGAAGAGAGTGTAGACCCCTGTGGGACCCCTAATGAGACCTGCGTGGGGTCGAATAGGGACATATTGGCCTTGATTCTTTGAGTTCTATTGTGGAGAAATGAAGCAAGCCAGCTAAGGATGGACCCTAATAGCCCCATCCTACATTAAATTAGGTCCAGGAGGCTGTCATGTTTGACCGTATCGAAAGCTGATGAGGAGGATAAGAAGGCAGGAAATGTTCTGATACAGCATTTTTAGCAAGTCGTCAACTGTGGTCCTCATTATGATGTCGGGCAAAAAGCCATCTGTCAGCTCGTCGGAGGCTTTCCGCCCGACATCAAAGATTTATGTCCGGCCGCCGTATTATGATACTAGCGGTCATAGGGAAACCCACGGGGGAATTCTGCTCTGCTTCCGACGGGATCACTGAGCCTGTTGGGGCGGCGGGCAGAATAGATATCCCAAAATGGCAGCTGAGACAGCCTTGGCTCCGCCGTCGGGATTACTAAGTTGCTTTCCGCCTGCCCTTTCATAGTGGTCTGCCCGCCATGAAAAGGCAGACGGAAAGTGACTTTGGGGGCCCCCTTCCCTCCCGGCCCTCTGCTATGTGGCCTGGGGGGGCACCTGTGGTGCTCCCCTAAACATCCATGCACCGTGTGGCCGGCATCGCATTGTGCTTGCCACACAGTGCAGGGATATTTGAAACCATCTATTTTTCTATTGCAGCTTGTGCTGCTGTCCTTTTCTGGCTGTCGCACAAGCTGCAATAAAAAAATGGATGTTTTCGACCTCCCATAGGGCAGATGCATCCTAATACTGCTGGTGGAACTGCCAATTAATAGTAGGGCGGATTCATCCCTCTACTGTGACATCCTATTGGGCCCTATGTGTGTGAGCATCAATTCAGTGCTGTGGCTGGATTGAAATTGGTTGAGGAGACTGAATTGTTCTATGTGGTTGCATAGTTGTACGTGGACATATTTCCCGAGGAGCTTCGCCAGGGTCAGAATATTAGAGATTGGTTGGAAGTTGTTTAGGTCTGAGTGAAACCCCATAGGTTTTTTCAAAATAGGATTAATCTGCCAGCTTTACGGCAGTCTGGAATCATTCCTTGAAGTAGTGAGGCATTAACTATCAAGGTCCAGAGTGGGAGTAAAGACATTTTACTTCACTGAATATATTTGCTTGCAGAGGTTCACTTAAGTGGTTTGTGGGTTTTAGTGCTGTTAGAATTTTGAGAATGGCGCTTTCACCAAAGGTTTTGAATATGTTCCATGTAGCGTTGTTTTTGGGGGTGTGAGCTGAGAGACATGGTGGCTCAGAGATCTGGAGTAGGGGGGTGCTAATAGGAGATGTGAAAAGGAGGTGCTCCCTAGCAGTCCGCAAATCATGTTCAATCTTTCTTGTCTTTTCCATGAAGAAGGAGGCAAAATCCTCGTAGTTTGCCCGTGGACTAGACCCTGTAGGGGAAGGGTTGGGTTACCTATTGGATTGTAGCTTGGCAAGTTCTAACAGGTTGTTGGAGGATTTCTATCTTTATCTAATTGGTTTGTAATGAAATTCACTGTCGAGCTTTTGATGCGTTTGTTGTACATGCTCCTCAGTGATCTCAGGGGTTTAAGGTGTTCGAGGGACAGTGTTAGTCTCCACAATCATTCAGCCATTGAACCATGGTTTGGAGTCTTTGGTGGACATTCTTTTTAGCTGTAAAGGTGCTATCGAGTCTAGAATATTCAGCATGGAGTTGTTGTAGTGATATGTGAGGTCATGGACATCTGCCATGCCCAAGGGAGGTGGCAAGATGTTATTACTGAGGGATGACAGATCATACAGGTTTATACTTTGCATGCTTATTTTTCAGTGATTGGGTTTCTTTAGTTGAGCCTTTTTTATTCTCACAGATTCTGTGATGAGGGTATTCTGACAAAATATTGAAACCAAAATATCGTCCTACGAAAATATTGTGTACAAAATATCATGATATGGAAATATCATCTGCAAGAATATCGTTGTCAAGAATATCAATTTTAAGGAAAATATCGATTTTGAAAATAGTCATTGATATCGTTTACAAAAATATACTTGTTAATAATATTATTTTCAAATTATTGTTATGTATTTTAGTATATATTTTAAATGTATATGATGTAAATATTGTGTTTAATTATTGGTCATGTTTTTTACTATAGTTGTTACATTTTTAGCGGTTATTAAATTTAATTAAATAAAAGTTTGTGATTTTTAGTACCATAGCGAGTTGTGGGTTCATAGGGAGACAGGGTGGGAAGTACATTTAATTATAATTACTTAGGGGCTCATTACGATGGCGGGCGGAAGCACCACCGCCGTGCTGGCGGATGCAAAAAGCACCAGTTACCGCCGGCACGCAGCAGTCCACACGCCCGTCCAATTACGATGCGAAAAGTAGGCCAAACACCGCCGGCAAGCCAGCAACACCGTCCGCCATCAAAGTGCGCCCGTACACGTAGCGGCGCAGCCCAACTGACACACACCGTCCGACGAAACACGTCCCGCCCGGCGCATAAATTACGATGCCGCAAACAAACGGCTCCCACGGCCAAGAGATACCGTACGACAAACCGAAGCGGTAACACGGATGCCGAGCACGGACAACGAAGAAGCGGCTCCCGAGCATGAATCCAGCACTGCAGGCCCTCCCCATGCTCCTGCTGATGCACCACCAAGGACGCAACGTACCGCGGAGACGCAGGTAGGCACACACACAACAAGTGCACGCAAACAGCGCACACAGTGCAAGGGCGGAAAAGCGGACAACCCCCACCAGCGCGTGTACACAACACATCCACCATTGCATCCACATATGACACACAGGCCAAATCGTAACATCGCGGAACACATGTGTACACACCACCTGGGACTAGGAACCAACCACCCCGTCACGGCCCCAAAGCGCCGATGACGCCGCCACACATGCGCACAACGCAGAGGCCAACCGCAGCGCCATGCATGCGTCGCACACAGACACAGGGACACAACCAAGCAGCACACACATCAGCCCCACCCCGAACGCACATGACACGTGACAGGCCTGCCACAGACATGTCCCCAACGCCCAATTCACGGAGAACACCCAACGCCACACAACCGACGCACACATGTCAGTGAAGACACGCAACAGCAGGACACACCCCAGTGTAAAAAACATGGCGAAGCACACAGCGGCGTCAACACCAACTAGGAGAAGCAGGGCCCCTTCGGGAAGAGGAACGCCAGTACCACACTGAAACACCCATACCACCCTGCACATATGAACAAGACATATAAAACGGAACACCAAAGAGCCCGGGGACCAACAACAGGTGGCCCAAGAATAACATTCACACACAAGGCCCAACGCAGAGCGGAAAGGCAGCCTGCCGCCCACACAAGGGAGAGCAGACAGCACTGAATGACCTTCCATTCCAACTCCGAAACCACAGCCCTACGACAGAAGCCGGTGAATACAGCCATTGTCCAAGAATAGACCAACACAGGCATGCCGAGGAGACCGACCACAGGGCAGATAGCGCATATCACAGAAGCACACAACGGACGGGGAAGAAAGAAGAAAACACTCCCCATGTCGGCCACATGCAAGTTAATTGGAAGGAGTCACACATCACTGACCTTGAACTGTCTGAGAAGCATGTGGGAAGAGGGCCCGTGTCCTCCAAACAAGCAAACAGAACACAAGTCCTGTCTCCCTATGACTACACAGAGCTCACAGCAACCTCGGAGCGTGCACATTGCAGACTGCACACACAGCCGGAGCACGCCACCACAACGCACCGCTGGGAAATGGCAACCGCAACACACCTACCCAACTACGCCGAACAGCTAAAGCTGTACAAAACCAACCTGTTCCATACATTGGGATGCGATCTCCTGTCCCTGCTGAACGTAAGTTACCGACTGACTTACCGCATCACATTGTTCAGCTGCGTCATGCCCGTCTTCTACTGTCGGAGGTGTCCATACCAGCATCCCGTCGAGATATGCCTCTCCAACCCGGCATGTCTGAAGGCGGACCTGCTACCACTACTCCTCCCTCTGGACGCACACGACAGGGCCTGCTCTGCCTATGGGGGCATGGCGTATCTGGCCAACATCGCACCCGCACTGAAATGGGACCACTGTGCCTCCACACGACGGATCATCGAGAACAGCTACATCGAATGTCACCCAGCATGCCCCATCATGGTCCTCCAAGGGACAACTTACGAACAACACCTTGACAGCCACCATCCGCTACATTGGCTGGCAAACATGTACACCACCAATGACATGGAAGCCCTGCTGGACGGCATCGCATACCTGACAACCTGTCAATTCGTCGGACCACAACGCAGGTTCCCCGAGTGACCTATGATGTCCAACCCCGCACCCATGCTTAGCTTCCGCACGGACTGGCCAGTCACCACCACAACAGCCATACCAAACGACCGGCAACTGTAACCACACCATCAACGACATCGCCATGACATCGGATATGACCGGGACATGCACACTGTTCCCCATCACATCCAGGAACACCGCATGCATCGTGGGAGGCAGTGGCATGGGCTCTGTGTATCGCACCCACATGGACGGAACTGCACGAACAACCAGGACACGACATGGATCCAGCGCCCATGGACACACACACCGCTCAGTGGACATGAATAGGTCGCCTGGAGTCTGTGGGTGCTGCACCCCTCCCACCCCGCCCCGGGAATCCCATACCAGGACCTTTGCATGGACGACAAGTGCATACAACAACAACACGACCCCAGTGACTGTGACATGTCCAGTAACCACCACAGTGCAACAACAAGTGGCACGTCGCTGCATGCACGCAAGCACATGCCCTGATGTCATCTCACATGCACGCGTGCATGAGGAACAACCGCAGCAAACCTGTCACATGGAACTGAGATGGACTGTGCCCATGATGCCAAGCGGTCTGGTAGGCTACATGTATACCGTCTGTATCAAAGTCCGCAGCTCCGCAGCTATACGTAAATGTACATTAGCACAGCCTTGGCCAAGCAGATGTCACTCTGAAGCCCACATCCCACATGCAACAGCCAATCACATGTAACCCCACACCCTATCCCATTTGCAATCATGCTCAGTATATCCTCAACATGTATTCCGCTGCCAGTAGTGTCCACTATACTGCATCACAGAGGACAGAAGACTCAATATAATGTTTGAAACCAAAACTGTCTCCGCTGACTCATTTCACAAGTACGAATGAGAGAGGATGAGAGTATGTGAAGTACACGGCAGTCGTGACATGACCATGTAGTCCACTGGTATTGGATGTCAACGCAAATGAGTAGCACTACTGTGGAAGACACACATGTGTCGTGTGAAGTCGTATGGACGCAGTGCTCAGGTGGGTGGGTGCGACGGGTAGATGCGCACATGCCAAGTTGGAGCACGCCGTGTTGGGAGGGGTCATGAACAGTACACCACCGCTTCCCTGGGCATTGTGAGAGGACACCTGTCGGGGGAGTGAACACGTGTGTGCACAGCAGCCGGGCACACGTACAAAGCGGTACCAGGCGCACCTCAGCCCACCCTCTGTGGACAAGCTGGATCCTGTTTTGCGCCCACCATGCCCCTTGACAAGGCACACACAGCCCCAGTCGACCAGGTGTAACCCCAACATAGTCAATCCGCACAGGCGATACAGGGCACGGGATGGCAGTGGAGCATGGTGTGTGAGAGGTCTCCTCGTGCTCCTCCTGGTCATATCACGCAGGCAATAGAACCTCAACGTCTAGCATGGCACAAGTCACATGGAAGTGTAGGGGACGCACCACAGCACGAGCAGCACTGACGTCACGGGAGGTGGCTCGCACCATCCCATCCATTGCCCATCATACCAACCACGCCACATGCCATTGCGACTAAGTGCAAGCGCGTGCGCCACCACCCCCGAGCCCTCCCCAGAGAGGCCAAAGAGTGAATGTGTGGGCCATCAGCCACAGACGGACGCGGCCTGGCCGCAAGGGCAGCCACAGCCACTGGGTGTCGCAGGTGGCGGATCCGGAAGGCGAAGACTGTGATGCATAGTCCATGCAGGCCGGGTCTCCATTTGGGGCACCACGCAGGTGGACGGCGTCCCGCCACACATCATACCCTGAGACAGCCCACTCGTGCAACTGGACCCACACATACACTCCTTGCCCTCTCTGGTGCGAGCTTGGGGCTGCCTGTGCAGGCGCTAGCCTCGCAGGTGAGCATGCATATTGGGGGAAGCGAGGGGAGGACATGAGGGCTGGGGCGAAGATGACTGTATCACTGTCAGTAAGTACAAGGGATGACCCAGATGTGGAAAGGAAGAGACGTGTCCCGTGTGTACTGCAACTAGTCGCCAATCCAACTACCCCCCCATGTCCGGAATGTAAGCCCGCACCTAGGCCCGCCCATCCGCCACATCGAACATACCACCAGTACGACAACCTTCCCATTCGAAACACTGACTGGGGGTGGCGACCAGTGTACAATCATGTGTAGCCTACCCACGTGTACATGTGGGCCCTCCATGATCCATGTCACCTGCGGCAAAGTCATGACATGCGCAATGAGGGAAGTGAGGAGAGCTGTCCGCCCCACGCGCAGAAGGTGCATCAGCTCCACAGACCCAGCAGCGAGTCCAGCAGGGGTCACATGTGCAGGGGCAGCTGTGCCTGGTGTGAAGGCACATGCATATAGACAGCACATCGACCAATGTGTAGTCTGCCCACATCTACAGTCCAACATCATGCGGACATAGGAATTGAACACAGGGCAACACATCTTCAGTTGGTGCACCCACCGTGACCAACAATGCGCAATCATCGACGTACCCGCCCTGTGCATGGCCCCCCACCCAACGGAGGCACATCCAGTGCCACCATCCCACACACACAAGCCTTCCACGGAACATGCTGTGTCCAATGGTCAGTACAGAGTCAGCGCCCATCTGGTGGATCCTGAACAGGAGACACATGCACACACATGCCAGCTCCCACTATGTTCGTCTGCCACCTGGCACGTGCAATGTAACCTCTCACCTGTGACGTGTGACTGCAAGCACACAGCCGTCTTGGCATGGGGCTGTCAATGTGGACACCTGTCAATGTTTCGGGAGGTGTGATCCGTACAGTGCTGTACATAGGGTGCAGTGCTGACACCTACTACTGTCTCATATCCCCTCGTGCCACAGGTCCCACTTGTTTTGGCCGCTCAGCCTGTGCCCACATCGTCGTCGTCGTGTGCCATACTCATCCAGCCGCGGAAGCAGTTCCATGCTCAGCAGACATTCATGTTGCCGTGGCGTTGCCGCTTGACGGATATGCAGTCAGTCCCCATCAGCACGCCCCGCAAGTCATTGGGGCCTAGATCCCCATGTGCATGCACATGGCAGTGGTTTGTATCACTAGCCATTGCCATTGTTGGGAGACCTGTGTAAGTGTATTGTGGCCGTGCCGTCCCAGCTTGACAGCTGGGCTGTGGCTCATGTGCTTGCTCAGTCATGTCAGTGATGTGTATGCGAAATTGCTATGTGTCGTGTTGCTTTGACATGTGTCCTCTGCCATTGTCCCTAGGCGGAGACCGAACATTGACCGCCCATACCAATTGCTGGCGGACATGGACGATACAGAGGTTATTAGGAAGTTTCGGCTGGACAGGCCAACCCTGCATCGACTGTGTGCCATGTTAGAACCCCATCTCCGTCCCCGCAGGGTGTATCCGACTGCTGTCACCCCCACGGCTAAGGTGATGGCCGCCATGCATTTCTTCGCCACTGGGTCATTCCAGCACACAGTGGGCATTGGAGGAGGGATGTCCCAGCCCATGTTCAGCAAGGTGCTGAGGGATGTACTGGCAGCCATGATGCCGTACCGAAACAGGTACATCCGCTTCCCCAGGGCTCGTGAATTGGCGGCAGTGAAGGGTGCATTCTATGCCCTTGGCAGAATCCCACACGTCGTTGGAGCCATTGACTGCACACATGTCGGCCTTGTTCCACCACAGGCCACTGAGCACCTGTACCGCAACAGGAAGCACACGCACTCCCTGAATGTGCAAGTGGTGTGCCTTGCGGACATGGTGATCACCCACGTGTGTGCAAAGTTCCCAGGCTCGGCCCATGACGCACACATAATGCGCAACAGAATCTTGCCACGACTGATGTCCAATATGCAACAGGATCGTGCCTGTATTGTCGGTGAGTATGTGGAGTGGTGTAGCGTGCTGGTTGTGCGATGCTGTCCCCTGTCCAGTTGGAATTGCAACGGTTCTCTGTGTCCCTCACACCCAGGTGACTCTGCGTACCCGAATGGGGCATGGCTGCTCAGTCCATTGAGGAATCCTCGCACCCCAGCAGACGATCGCTACAATGAGGCACATGGGAGGACCAGACGTGTGGTCGAGCGTACCTTTGGCCTCCTCAAGTCCAGGTTCAGGTGCCTGGACCGCACCGGGGTGCGCTGGCGTACTCCCCACAGAAGGTGTGCCGGATAGTGGTGGCGTGCTGCATTCTGCACAATCTGGCCATTCGGAAGCAGATCCCCCTCATCGTGGATGACGGAGATCAACCAGGGCCCCAGCCCGCAGACCAGGACAGCTCGAGTGAGGAGGACAGCGGAGAGGAGGAAGCTGGTAATGTGCGGCAGCAGCTCATCGCCCGCTACTTCACTTGACGGTGAGTGTCCATGTACGACGGCTGATGTGGCTGTATCTGTGCAGGTGTGTGTGTGCTGTGTCAGGGTGGCCGTTTGTTCACTGCGTGCTGTGTGTCAACGCTCCATGGCCAGGGTAGTATGCCACTGTTGGTGGCTGTGGCATTGTGCCCTATTGCTCTGTGCGATGTGTGTACATTGCTTGTAGTTGTTGACATGTACTGTGTGATGGGTGTGTGACACACTCATTGAATGTGCTCCTGTTCTGTCTCCCACCCCTAGGTCCCTACAGGCCCTCCGGATTCAATTGCCATGCCACGCATCAGGTGCCTTTCCGCCCAAGGTGGCCGTTGTATTCCGTACAAATAAAACACAGGGCACAAACAGCAGTTAGTGAAAAAGGTGCATTTATTACAAACTGTGACATGTGATTGTGTGTAAGGTGATGACAAAAGTGGTGCGTGCAGTGACAATGAGCTGTCGGTCATGGCTGCGTGATGATCAGGGTGTACCCACTGGTTCTATGTCCATAGTCCAACACACACATGCCATCCAGATGGCTGTGTGGAGTGGGATCGTAGTCCAAGTCAATGCAGTGGCTGGTCAAGGAAGGCTGGCGGAAGGCTGGCTGGCTGCCTCACTTGCGTTTGGAGCGTGCGAAGTCCTCCCGGGAGAAATGTTTCCACTCCGGACGGCCCCTTCCACGTTTGCGAGGGGGTGCCTGCTTGCGACATGCTGGTGGTTGAGGTGTGCTCACTGGCTGTGGACGCAGGGGAACTGGACACTGCTGCTCCACCCTGCGCCCGGCAGGTTGTGGCGGAGGGGAGCTGCTGTCCCTGGCAGTGACCTCACCGCCACCACCAGCTGGCCCATGAGGTCCACGAGTTGGCCCATACGGGCGTCCATGGACCTCAGCACCCCCAGCACCTCACGCGTGTCTGAAGCAGACCGGACCCATTGTCCTTGGGCCTCTTCATAGGCCCCAAGGACTCTGGCCATTTGAGGCAGGGCATGGCTCCCAGGGAGGCTGGCGTTTCCCTGACCCTGCTCCTCCTACCAGTCCTGCTGCCACCGGCCTGCCCACTAGCCACATTGCTCACCACGGTCCTCGCTGTGGCTCCCAGGGTGGATCCAGTCGGCCGGGCCACCACCTGCGCTGGGGCTGGTGCCAGCGAAGACGTGGTGGTGGTGACGGCGGTGGTGGTCGGTGCGGCGATGGTGGCGGTTGCGGCAGTGGTAGTGGCCGCAATTACCGTGGGTGTGGCCGCAATGACCGTGGGTGTGGCCGCAACGACAGTGGCAGCAGGGGGCTGGGAATGTTCAGCAGCCCTGGATGATGGGTTGGTGGGTAGGAGGGGTCCTGGGGAGCGGCTGGGCCCTGCCACACCAGATGGGCCTGCTTGGTGGTCCGTGTCCGAAGAGGAGGACAGATCCTCCAGATCCGTGTGTCCTCGTGGGGGCTTGTAGGCTGGCTGTGCTGGCTGCTGGCTCCATCCCCAGCATCCAGCAGTTCGTCACCTGTGGAGAGAATGAGATTTGTTATTGTGTTGCACCTGGCGAAGTATGTAGTTGTCGTCTGACATTAACAGTTCGTGCAATCTCGTACATGGGTTTCCCGGAGGCGTGTGTGTGGCTGTAGCATTTGTAGTTGTGTGTGCTTGGCAATGGGACTGTGTGCTGTGCACATGTGGCATGGGACGGATTGGCCATGCCGATGGGTGTGTTGCTGTGCCCCTACTTATTGTGACTCTGGTGTATGCGGGCTCCTGGCCCATCCTGGGTCTGGTTTGTACTTTGCTTTTGGTGTTCAGATGGGACGCTTAGGAACGCATATGGCAACATGGGGGCCATGCCCCAGATTCGCATTTGGGAGGGAATATGCTTTTGGGGTTCAAATGGAACGCTTAGGAACGCATATGGCAACATGGGGGCCATGACCCAGATTCGCATTTGGGAGGGGATATGCTTTTGGGGTTCAAATGGAACGCTTAGGAACGCATATGGCAACATGGGGGCCATGCCCCAGATTCGCATTTGGGAGGGAATATGCTTTTGGGGTTCAAATGGAACACTTAGGAACGCATATGGCAACATGGGGGCCATGCCCCAGATTCGCATTTGGGAGGGAATATGCTTTTGGGGTTCAAATGGAACGCTTAGGAACGCATATGGCAACATGGGGGCCATGCCCCAGATTCGCATTTGGGAGGGAATATGCTTTTGGGGTACATGCTGTGAGCCATGGGTGCCGAACGTGACATGTGTTGTGGCAGCATGACAGTGCATGGTTTGAGGTGTGTGCATGCTTGACATGGCCTGCATATTTGCTGTCTGTTGTGATTACTGGACATGGCATTGGACGCATCGTTATGAGTGAGTGATGGTTGTGTGCCAGCCAACGTATTGCAGTTGTCCCATCTCCTTGGTGTGCGTGCTGCCCTGTGCCATGTGCATCACTGCAGTGCTCGGGGGTGTGGCCCATGTTGTGTGTTGTTGCTCACAGTGTGTTGTGCGCTTCATTGACTTCTGGCACATGGTTGGTCATGGGCATGTATCTTAGCGTGACTGCTGTATGTGTGGCAGCTGTGCGGATGACATGCCTTTCATGAGACTGGGGCTGACGGATGGATGGTATGTTGTATGTGCATGGTGTGTCTGTGTGTTTGATGGGTTCAGTGGTGTTTGTGTGCATATATGTTGTTCCGCTCTGTTGCGTCTAGTGTTGTTTGTCTTACATAGGCGTAGTTGTGGGGTGTGTGGTTGACAGGCAGTAGGGGCTACATGGACAGGACTTCAATGGTGTTTCGGTTGTGTGTGATGAGTTGCACAGTGGCTGCCCTGTGGTACTATATTCAGTGTGGCTTGTGCATGCAGACGTGGCTCCTTGGGTGTTGCTATGTATGTGATGGGTCATGTGGGGTGTGAGTCTGTTGTTCATGTCTGTGTGCACATTGTTCACTTGTTCGTGACGGTGGGCGGTGCTGCGTGTTCGTCTGCTACGTGACATGTCCCATGTGTTGGTCGTGTTATGGTCCTCATGCCTCCAGTAATCCAGCCCTGTCCAGTTTCCCACCTGCAAGTTGTTCGTGCGTGCACTGTACTGGATGCCACATGGCTCTAAGCGGGGGTGCTCCATGTTGCAGGTCTGTGGGGGTGGGGGGTGTTGTGGGTCGTGGGGGTGGCTGGACACCCACTGACACCGATTGCTGTGGACCGTGATGTCTGCCTTTCGGCTGTCGTTGTGCACTGCGGTGGCTGACACGTGGCTGTGGGGTGTGGGGGATGCTCCTCCTTGCTGTGCTGTGGGACTGGGGCCTGGTGTGTGTTGTACTTGGGCTGTCCACCCTCCCACCCACTGCACTTTGTGTTCCTGCCACTTACCTGTTACTTGTCGGTTAGTGCAGCTGTGGCGGACACATGGGTGTGGTGGGTGCTCGTTGTGGCGCTTCTGGCATGTTTGGGGACCTCTTGGTGGTTACGTGGCTGGCTGAGTGTACACATGTCCCCACGTATGTTACAGTTGTTCGGTTTGGGCTGTGTGTGGTGGTGTCTGTTGCATGTGTGTGTGATGTGTTGTGTATTGTGTGCTGGACATGGGGGTGTTTGTCCCTGGGAGCTGTGGCATGGTGGTTGCGCATGTGAGTACATAGCGGTGTGCTGGTATACATTAGTTTGTACTTACCAGCCTCCACTCCCCCTGCTAATCCGGCGAGGATCTCCGGATGTATTACGACTCGCACCTTCTCCTCCCACGCTTTGAAGGTCTTAAAGAGCGCGGGATTCCCTCCGCCAGTGACGGCAGCCAGCTCTCTGTTTTTGCCCTCCTTCTTCTTGACCAGGCTCTTTACGTCATTCCAACGTTTGTTTATTTCACCTCTGTTCCTGGGCAGGGTCCCGACTGCATTGACCTGGTCTACGATCCGGTTCCACATTCTGTTTCTGGTGGCTAGTGGTGTGTGCTGGACCATGTTCCCATAGATTTGTGGGTACACCTTGATGATCTCGTCGACCATGACCGTCAGCTCAATGGGCGTGTACTTGGGCATTCTTTGTGGTGCCATGGTGTTTGTGGTGCTGGTGCGGTGTGTGTTGTGTAATGTGCAGGGGGTTTGTGGTGCCGGTGTTTGGTGGTGGTGGTGGTGGTGTTTGGTGGTGGTGGTGGTGGTGGTTGTGATGTGTGCGTTTCTGTAGTGTGCTGCTGTCCTTGCTGTGTCACTGTGTCCTCTCCTCTCCTCTCTGGTTTGCAATGTAGCAAGGGGTTGTGGTCTGTGGGAGTGCTGCTTTTGTACTCACCTATGTGGGTGTGTCCTCATGGTCTGTTGTTTTCAGGTGTGTTGTGTCTGGGGTTCTGGCCTTTGTATTTTTTGTTTGTCCGGGGGTGTTTTCGGGATGTGTACTGTGCTTGTGTATTTGTGCGTGCCTTGCTGTGTGGACTTGTTGGCCATGTTGTGTGCTATTGGTTTTGTGTGCGGATGGTTTCTGTGCAGGTACGTGGGCGCCATGGCTTCTGCCGTGTCGATTCTCATCGGCGTTGTTTGCGCTGGCGGGCGGTATATTTGTGGTTTTTCCGCGCTCATGTCGGTGCGATCGTAATTTCACGTGCGGTGTGTCGGCCGTGAGGGCGGGCGGTTTTGTGTTGTCGTGCGTGTTTCCGTCCGTGGCGGGCGGTTTGACTCCGACTCGGACGTTGGCGGGCGGTATTTTGTGTGATTTTTCCGCCGATGGCGGTTTTCGGTTTGTGTAATCGTAATGGCGTGGTCGGTGTTCAGGCGGTGTGTGCGGGCGGATTTTTGCCGCTTCCATGCCTGGCGGATTTTTTTACGCCGGGTATCGTAATGGGCCCCTTAATAATTAGTTTTCAATTAATATTAATGATTTCATCTATAATTAATTATGTTAATTGTGCAATTATTTCTTTTTAATTTAAATTTAGGTGCAGGTTGTGGGGTATATAAGGGTACAGGGAGGAAAGTAAATTAATTATAATTAATTAATAATTCGTTTTTAATTATTATTAATTATTTACTTGATAATTAATTATGATAATTGTGCAATTAATGTTTAATTTAAGTTTTAGGCGTGTGTTGTGGGGTTTATAGGGGCACAGGGTGGGAAGTAAATTAATTATGATTAATATTTTGTTTTAATTCATATTATTTAATTGATAATTAATTATGTAAATTGTGCAATTAATTTCTTTTAGCAAAACCTTTGGTGTGGGTTGTGTGTTTTTTAGGGGTGTAGGGTGGGAAGTAAATTCATTTTAAGTAAGTAATAATTAATTTGTAATTGCTAATAATTATAAAATTGCTAATTAATTATGTTAATTGTGTAATTCATTTTTGCTAAGTTGCATTTTAGGAGTATGTTATGTGTTTTGTTGGGGTATGTTGTGGGAAGTAAATTAATGATAATTAAGTAACAATACATTTTTGATTAATGATAATTAGTTAATTGATACATATTTATGTTAATAGTGTAAATACTTTTTTTTAAAGTTAAGTTTTAGGTGCGTGTTGTGAATTTTGTAGAGGTATAGGGTGGGAAGTAACATAATTAGAGTTATTTAATAAATGTTTTTTGTTGATAAATAATGTTTAAATAATAATATTTATTTAAAGGAAAAATAATTATGCAAATTGTGTAATATATTAAACGTTTTTTTGGGTGCGTGTTGTAGTTTTTGTATGTGTAAAGGGTGTATAGGAAATTAATTATACTAAATCATAAATGGTGTTAGTTTATAATAATTATAGAAATGAAAAATAATTATTTTAAATATGTACATAAAATATTTTTATATCATATATTAGGCACGAGTTGTTGAAGTTGTAGGCATAAATGGTGGGAAGTTAATTAAATATTATTAATTTATTATTACTTAATTAATAATAATATATGTTTAATGGAGATTTAATTGTGAAAATGTTGAAAATAATAGCTTTATAGTTTGTATGTTTGGTGTGAGTTGTTTTATTTGTAAGGATAAATCGTGGGATGGTAATTAACTATAATTATTTTAGGAATACATTTTTACTATTTCTATTTTAACTAATATTTTATTATATAACATGTGTAAATAATATTATTTTAAATTACATTTTCAGATATGTATTGTATACTTTGTTGAAGTATAAGGTAGAATATTATAACACATTTAAATATAGGTAATTATTTTATAAAAATTATGTTATTTAATATTGTATGTGTTAATTGTGTTGTGTTTCTTAAATGTAAATAACATTTTACTTATTAGTTGTTATGTTGAGAATATATTTTTGTATTTTAATTATAAGAATATTTGCAGTTATTTATGATATGTATTTAATATTGCTATGCATATTTATTTTATTTTATTTTTTAAATAAAATATATTTACATTTCTTTTTTTACATATTTATATTTTTAATTGTTTACTATGTTTTTGAAATTATTTTATTATGTAGTAGAGAATTTGTTTTTCTTCGCAATACAACATTGTCCCTAGTGTTGCACTGACTGGAGTGGGAATAGTAAATTTTACCCTCAACAATCCAACACTTTCCCTACTGTTGCACTGAATGGAGTGGGAATAGTACATTTTACCCTTCTGCAATCCAACACTTTCCCTAGTGTTGCACTGACTGGGGTGGGAATAGTTAACTTTACCACTCCGCAATCCAACACTTTCCCTACCTTTCCAGTGGCTTCAGTAGGAATAGTAGATTTTCCGTCTCTGCAATCCAACACTTTCCCTACTGTTGCACTGACTGGAATGGGAATAATAAGTTTTACCAAACAAAAAAAAGAGCCCACGGGTCCCAATGGTAAGTCTAAAGGGCGTGCGGATTCAGCCTGCCATGCTAGGGAGGGGATCGCTCTTTAAGGACGGTTCCCCTCACACACCAGAGGTGTCATGCTTCATCATAGGGGTGCCTCCTCGCTTCCAGAACCTAGTCTTGACGTGGGCTACAACCCCCTCACTGCGAGGGAGGAGCTCAGGGATGTTTTTCTGGAAGAGGATGGTCCTAAAACCCTACGTGAGCGTGGTGTGTTGTAGGTGGAGTGCAGTGCTATAGTGGAAAGTGGTTTAAAACTGGCTACAAGGTTAACTAAGGTGAACTTTATTCTGCTACCCTGTG
The DNA here is from genome assembly GCA_963921515.1 of Calotriton arnoldi. NCBI lineage: Eukaryota > Metazoa > Chordata > Amphibia > Caudata > Salamandridae > Calotriton > Calotriton arnoldi. Next base: position 156,534 of record CAWUFW010007096.1, read on the forward strand.
ACAGGATTAAAAACAGATAGCTTGTAATGTGGCTGCCGGCATTAGAGACAGCTGCATTCGGAAACGATCAACATGTTTCGGCCTCAAGACCTATAGAAGTGTCGTGGCCTTCATCAGGATCAAATTTCAGCTATTGTATACACAATGGACAATGGTATGTGATACTAAACCAGTTGTCCTGTTGTCCAGTAGATCCGACGGTGGAATCTGTGTTGAAACAAAAAAATAGCGTTCCACGCCATTTACAATGAGATGGAAAACAATGTGATAGAAAACAATATTATATAAAAACATTGTAATATAAAAAACATGTACCGCATGGTAGAACCACTACACAATAGACAAACAAAACATCACTTGATTTAAACAGTTAATTCACCCTAAACCAGTAGTGAGTGGTTGTGGATGCGAGACTCGCCTACAACAATCAGGGAATTTACCGCATCTGTCCTGGGCTTTGAGCCAAAGGTACATACGCCGACCAGCCTAGTGAACAAAGTTGGTGGTGTTAAGAAAGGTTAAAAGGTAATGAAGAGTTCGCTCAGAATAGTTACGGCAACTACCCCCCCTTTTCTTCCCCCCTCTTCCCTCCCCCCCTACTGCCAATGCTAGCACCGCCTGCGTATTAACGGTCCTCTTTTGGACCAGCTCCCACTAATGCCACCACTCAGACACGCGCATCCTCAGGGTGCTTCTACTCTTGCAAATGACTAATATCAGAGGCACTCCCTCAGCAAATGCTTACTCATTTTTGCATACACCCAGTACTACGCAGTGGGTGTCCTCCTGTTCTTTCCAGCTTCTGATTCTTGTTAGGATTGCTTACTTTCTGCTTGTTCTGTTCTAACTATTCTGAGCCAGACTGAAGCGGGTCCCGGGCCCGAATTAGCAGACTGGAATAGATAAAACTCCAAGGGGGATGTCGCGGAGCCCGGGAGCAACAAGAATCCGGGAGAGGAGCACGAAGGTGCACAGCCATTTGGATGGGACTCGCGTGGCAGGGGCGCCCTGAGGCGGCTGCAGCCGTGCCCTGTGGGTGTCTGGTGGTGAGCGGGGCCGAGGGGGAACCAGAAGACCCTGGGACTGTGGCATGGGCGGCCCCAGTGAGGGCAATAATCCAGACCCTCAGGTGAGGTGATTCCCTTCTGTGAGGCGGGAGGCCCTGTGAGGAGCGGCAGCCTCCCGTGAGTGATGCACTAGCCGGATCGGCAGCAGTGGGGGCCTGCTGACACGTGGGGCTGGGCCCCCCCTCCCTGGCTTTGCTGGGAGGTTCAGCCCAGGCCGAGGGACAGTAGTGCAGTGTGGAAGTGGGCTGGAGGCCCTGGTGGTTGGGCTCGGGTGCGGCTGAAGAGGTGGTACAGCAGCGGGAGGCCTTGAGAGTGTGGAGGCCTCCCGAACATTGAATGGTTATGATTGGGGGACAGTTGGGCCCCGTGACGGTGCAGAACTGGGCCCCACTCTCCTTGGCTCATCAGAGGGAGAGGTCCAGAGGGATCCCAGGGTGCTCACACATGGAATAAGGGCCCAGCCCTCCAATAGAGACTGGGACAGCCCACAGCCCACAAGGAGCTGTGCTGGGACTCACGAAGACAAGAGGACCCCTTGTCCCCTACGAGAGCACAGGTGAGGCCTACCAGCACATGATAGGGCGCCAGTGGCACCTGGGCCCGATGCTCTAGGGTGCAGAGGGAGGCGGGCACGCGGGGGCCCTGAAATAAGCTGAGCTGTGCCTGGAGGGGAAGGTCTCGGATTTGGATACCCCATTGGGCAGGGATTAATGCACATCGAGACCCGGCGATGGGTGGGAAGACGCTGTGGACCGCGAACTTAGCCCATGAGGACACATGCTTGAAAGGCCATCCTGCCCAGTGCATAGTTTTTGTTGAGGGGGGCACTCCCGAAGGGTCACGTCTCAAATGGCAACCAGTCGCCCCAAGAAGGATCGCACCATCAAGGAGATGCTCTCCTGCCCGGCGGCAGGTTCGGTGGGGGACCCGGCCCCGCAGATATAACAAGTGAGGGACCAGCCGGATCAGGCGGCCGAGGAGCCAGTAACCCGCACCTTTTTGGAGGTGCTTTTCACGACCCTCCGGGAAGATCTTCAATCATTGAAGCGAGAACTGTCACAAGATATCAAAGAGGTTTGGAGTTTTGTGGACGTGCTAGGAGATCGAGTTGCGGAACTGGAAGACAAGGAGGGGGGCCGGGACGAGGAGACTTAGGCGCTTCAACAGGAGGTCCTCTGACCGCGGGAGCAACATATAGACTTGCAGTCGCATCTGGAGGACTTAGAAAACATGTCCAGACGGAACAACATACGCATAAGAGAAGCGAAGTCCAAAGCGGAGGGGGACGACATCTTCAGATTTGTAAGAAACCTCTTCCGCCACATCCTTGGTGGCCCCACGGATGCCAGCATCCAAATCGCCGTGCCCACCATGTGGGCTAGCCCAGAGCAAACTCTGCTGCCCCGGGGATATTCTGGTCTGCGTGCATGACTTCCAAGTCAAGGAAGAGATCCTGCGTAAAGCACATACCATACATCCTGTCATTCCAGGGTCAAGCCCCAACCCTTTTCCAGGACCTGGCAGCTCTCATGCTGCAGAAACGGAGAAAGTTCAGCTCGGCTACTGCACACCTATGCAGCCACAGGATATCCTATTCGTGGGGCCACCCTTTTCACCTAATCTTTCGGTTGGAAGGAAGGATCTACCAGCTGCGATCATTGACAGAGACTTGCCGAGTGTTGGGGTTGGAGCCAACAGGAGAACAAAAAGCTCGGGGTTCCTCTTCCCTCCCACAGAGGGTGCGAACAACAGGCTGGAGGAGACAGGGACGGCGGCAGACAGCGAACCGGCCCTACCCGGAGGAGATCGCTAAAGGCCAGCAAGCAGCTCTGGAGGCGGTGCCATCAGCTCTGGCAAGCTTGGATGGGACTTTAGATCCCGGGACACTCCACAGCATTACATAGAGTCTTTGGGCCGTGCTGCGGGCGGGGTGAGATGGGACCATTGGCCACACGCAGGACCTCACTGGATTGGCCATGCAGCCTTACCTGGCTGCAGGACTGAACGTAAGGCGATGTTCCATTTTGCATGTTAATTTTGTTATTCTGTGTTGTTTATGTTATGTTTGGGGGATGCACTCATCATCACACAGGGGACACCAATGAACTAATAACTGGGTAGCGGCAGTCATAACGGAATCCATTGCCGTCTCTGGGGGCGGGGGGCGATAGCAATACGGGGATCAAGCAGCTCCTTTTTTATCCCATGACAGACATCCCTCTTAGAATACTCACACTAAATGTACGAGGTCTCAATAACTCGATTAAATGTAGGGCGGTACTTGCATATTTGGAGAACTCAAGGGCGGACATCTGCCTCTTGCAGGAGACCCACCTCCTCACTGGGGACTGTCCCCGCCTTAAGTCTAGGGCATTTCCCCAGCAATTTATTTCCTCATCCTCATCCAAGACAGCTGGGGTGGCCATACTAGTGGCAAAACTCCTTCCGGTAAGGTGGAACAGAAAATAGACGAAATTAGAGGCAGGCTTCTCAGATATCATTTAACCCTAGCTTGCAGGACCCTGGTGATTGGCACAATATATGCCCCCAACGAGAGACAGGAGGGGTTCCTGTATAACGCACTTGAAGGGGCATTGAAGACAGACGATACCCTGGTGCTATTGGGAGGGAACCTTAATCTGGTGTTTGATAACTCTCTCGACAGATCAGCTCAGAGACACAGACAGGCTGGAGCCCTTTCCAGCGAGGGGCACGCATGGTTGAGGAACCTGGGGCTGGAGGATCTATAGAGGGCTAATCATCCACACTCCAGGGAATATTCTTATTACTCTAATGCACACAAGACTTACGCCAGGCTAGATTACTTTCTAGGCACAAAGAGAGTACAGACTCTCACAAAGGCCACAGAAATACACACAGCGGCGCTCTCAGATCATGGGGCTGTGACAATCATTCTGTGCCTCCCTCCGTCGCCTTCTCCCTCCAGACACTGGCGCTTGCGCAACACCATGCTATACCACCAGGAGGTCATAACACAGATTCAGAGGGCGCTCAAAGATTATTTAACACTCAACGACACCCCGGAGATAGTGCCGGCTATTTTATGGGAGATGCTCAAGGCAGTGATACGCGGGGAGTTCATATCGATCGCAGCGGCGGAGAACAAAAATCGCAGGGAGAAACGGGAAGACGTTATGTTGTGCTTAGATGTGCTTGTTTATGGTTCTCCCTAGAAACAGATCAAAGAGCTAGAGTCAGCTGTCTAACACCCGCTCCCAACTGGCAGCCATAGACATGCCATCTGCGCCACTCCTATTATGTGGGGGGGACAAGTGTGGCCGTCGCCTAGCTAGTAAGCTGTGAGCCAAGCGACAGGACAAAGGGTCCACTCGATTTGCACGATGGAGGGCAATCTGGCAATAGATGATAAAGATATAGCGAACATCTTCAAAGATTTTTATTCACATCTCTATTCAAATCAAACCCTAGACCCCACAGCCAGAACCCTATACCTCCAAGCGGCACGAACGACACCCCTCACCCCGGACCAATCGGCATCCTTAGACAGGGACATTCACATAGAGGAAGTCATATCAGCCATTTCCCGGCTGAAACCTGCAAAATCACCGGACCCGGATGGGTATTCTGCAGCTTTCTTTTTTCTTTTTTCTTTTTTTAATTAAAGTTTTCTGAAAAGTAACATCAAGAAATCAGCATCTTATGCATACATTTACAAAGTACAGTTAGGTAGAGCAATACAGATTATCAAGACATTTTCATACAGTTGGCATGTGAGATTACAGATGGCAGTCGAATCCAGATACAGTAACATGGCTTGTACAGCACCGTCTAATTTATGAGTCAACACTGCAGTTCAGCAAATAGGCGGTCAATAGGTCCCAGATATCACGTGGTTTGGAGCTGTTAGGTAATTCTTCCGCATAACATGCGAGCTGATCTCTGCAATATACCATGTCTTGCAGCCAACATTTTTGCGTCGGTGCGGGCCTTCCTCCCCAATGAATAGAGAGTCTGCGCTTCGCCAGCAGCAGTGCGACCGCCACCAGCCATCGATGTGTAGCTTTAAGGTGAGCGACTTTCCCCAACAGACACAGTGGCATTGTACATTCTATCCATTCCCCCACCATATCTGTAAGGGTCTGTGTAACTTGCACCCAAAAGTCATATACCTTCGGACAGGCCCACGCTAGGTGCTGAAAACCTGCTTTGGGTGCATTACAACGAGCACAGCAGTCAGAGTCTCGCACACCATATTTATGTAGTTGGGCTGGCGTATAATACATCTGATGTAAGTATTTAAAATGAAAAATCCTAAGGTTACCATTAGCAGTCAACTTCCCCGTTAGCCCGCAACATGACTGCCAGTCAGCCACTGTCAAGGGTTCTTCTAGGATAACATTCCATTTTTCCAAAAGGACCTTCTACCTCCGTAGCTTCGTGCAGTTGGGAGGCATGATAGAGGCGTGCGACCAGTCTAACTCTAGTTTGAGTAGTATGAAGCAACTGCAAGGCACCCAGCGCCTGTGGCTCCTCTGGAAACCCAGGGTATAGCGCTCTCACAGCTGCTCTTAATCTGACATAGATAAAGGACATCATCGCAGTGTCGTGCCCATCCTCCCTTAGTTTAGAAATGCCTATGAATTTCCCCTCTGGAAACAAATCGCCCACAGTGCAAAGGCCTGCTTCGCGTAAATGCTTAAGTGAACCAGCCTCGGCTGTCACTGATAATGCGGCATGGTGCAGGAGTGGCATGGCCGGGGCATAGAGGGGGAGCTTCCGCGCTCGTCTCCCCAGTTCCTTCCAGGCATGTACAGTACATTACACCGAGTCGATTTCCCCCTTTTTAAAGATTGTACTATTGTTGACAAGTATTGCTTTAAGCGGCAGGGGGTGGACTGCACCTGCCTCCACCGCAACGTGAGGGGTGTAATCTGGGGCTTGCTGCCAGTAGTAGGCATAGTGCGCTTGCGCACAGAGATAGTACAGCTTAAAATCTGGGGCTGTAAATCCACCCATATCATATGGTAACGTCAGCTGTGCCCACCTCACTCTCGCTTTCTTCCCCCCCCAGGTTAGGGTGATGAGTAATGTGCGAAGTGTGGTAAAGAAGTGCTGTGTCAGTCTAATGGGGATATTTAAAAATAAGTATAAAAATTTCGGTAGCACAATCATTTTAATCAATGCTATTCCATCCGCAAGGGACAGCGGTAGCTTGATCCACCTAGAGACCTGACCCTCGAGCTTCGTGATTGCTGTGCCATAGTTGGACCGAATAACCACCTGTGGGTCCCTATTGATCCAAACTCCAAGATATTTCACTGAGTCACCTCCCCATTCCAGCGGGTACCCCAGGTCTATGCACGGCGTGCTGTCAGTGAGCGGAAGAATGATCGATTTGTCCCAGTTAATACCCAGTCCTGAATGCCACTCAAAGCGGATATATTCACGTATTAGCTGTTCAAGATGCGTGCTAGGGTCACGAACGTATAGGAGCATGTCGTCAGCATACATCGATACCGCCAGGGGGCGCTGGTGAAAGCGCAGTGCCGCTGACGCATATCTTTGACGCAAGATGCAGGCCAGGGGCTCAAGTATCACAGCAAACAGGAGGGGCGACAAGGGGCAGCCTTGCCTGGTACCTCGCTGTATCAGGAAGGGGTCAGATATTTGTCCATTTATGCGTACTCTTGCAGTTGGGTTCGTGTACAATAACTTTATCCAATTAGTGTATATAAAAGGCACCCCATGCGGTGCAGGACCACAAGCATATATTTCCATGCAACGGAGTCAAATGCCTTGGCAGCGTCCAGTAGGACCGCCACCGCAGGCAATGTAGGCTCCAAGATATGTAGTACCGTGAATAGTGTTCGGAGATTATGCGAAGTAGAGCGCGTTGGCACAAAACCGGACTGATCTGGGAGGACCATCACCGGTAGAAAGAGGTTCAGTCGATTGGCCAACACTTTAGCTAGAATTTTTGTGTCTGTGTTGATAGGGGAGAGCGGACGATATGAGCCGCATTTATCTGGTTCCTTCCCTGGCTTCAGGAGTGTTATGATCAGAGCTTCGCGTAATGTGGGTGGAAGCTGCTGCGCGTCATAGGCCTCCATATATAGTTCGTGGAGATACGGAGCCAGTAGGTCAGCATACTCTTTATAAAATTCTGCTGGCAGACCATCCGTGCCTGCAGCCTTCCCATTTGGTAACTTCTGGATAGTATTCTGCAGCTTTCTACGAGACTTTCTGCCCTGTTCTAGCGCCAATCCTGACGCGTGTATTTAATTCCTTTGTGGACCAAGGGGCGATTCCTGCCTCGATGCTAACAGCTTCCATAATAGTCCTCCCAAAACCAGGCAAAGACAAAACGCAATGTAGCTCGTACAGACCCATCTCCCTGCTAAAAGTGGACCTGAAATCATTCACGAGCATAATAGGACACAGAGTCAGCATACATATGCCCTCAATAGTGGACCCAGACAAGGCAGGTTTTATTCCACAGAGACAAACTAGCGACAACACTAAGCACATCTTGCATATTGTTGAAAAGGCCTCTCGCGCCAAGGGGGATCACATGCTGCTGGCGATCGACGCAGAGAAGGCCTTTGGTAGGGTTCACTGGCCCTATCTTGAACAAGTCCTCATGCACTTCGGGTTTGGGGAAAAGTGCAGGACACGAATCCTCAATTGTTACCATGCACCTACAGCGACGGTCCGGCTTAACGGCTATACTTCTACGCCCTTTCCGATCAATAGGGGCACATGCCAGGAATGGCCCCTGTCTCCCCTACTCTTCGCTCTCTACATAGAGCCCATGGCCCAGAGAATACGAGATCACCCAGAAATTACCGGGGTGACGTTCAGAGGCGACGGCCACTGCATTAGCTTATATGCAGATGATGTACTTGTTACACTAGATAACCCGGCCACGGCCCTGCCAGCTTTTTGGGGGGAACTCAAGGCCTTCAGGGCTGCATCAGGCTTTAAAATCAATGCTGGGAAGTCACAGGCACTCAGTCTTTCTCTGCCGACCCCGCTAGTGGAACAGTTGGCGAATCATTACCCCATTCAATGGGCAGCGGATACGATCCCTTATTTAGGTATCAACCTCGCCACGACCAGGCAGGCAGCAGTAGCCAACAATTATCAACTATTGCTCATGCAAATTCGTAACAAGCTCGGGAGGTGAAAACGCCTTCAGATTTCCTGGTTAGGAAGGATAGCTGCAAACAAAATGACTATCCTCCCCAAGATACTCTATATATTTCAGACTCTCCCCTTGCAGCCGCCTCCGGGCATGATGGCTAAACTGACTACCTTCCCGTCTCTGATGATCCCCCTACTTGACAACCCAGATTTCACCTCGGGGATGGAGATGGTGGGGTTTGCGGAGTGGAGACCGTCGCCTTGCCGTTCCATGGGCCAATTCTACGACACCGAGGGTGTGCTCACCTTCCCCCAGTTAAGCGAGGAGTATGGGCTTCAGAAGTCGGAGACACTCCACTACTTACAACTTCGCCATTGGGTTGCACATCCGCACAATAAAACTAATGCACAACGGAACCTTACCCAATACGAGAAATGGCTCCTTACTAAATCCTCAGATAAAGGCCCCATATCTGATTTGTACACAATTCTGATCCAAAATAACAAATATATGCATAATGCTGGGCAGGCCAGGTGGGAGGATGAGTTGTGGAGGACACTAAGTGCCAAGGAATGGGGAGAGATATAATATAGAGCTAGACACACAGCTAGTAGTAACGTCCTCACCGAAACTCTGACAAAAGTAGCCACATACTGGTATTACACCTTGGTAAGACTCCACAGGGTAAAGCCCACACAAAGTGCGGATTGCTGGAGGGGATGTGGGGGGAGGGGGACATTGACGCACATTTTGTGGGATTGCCCCCGGCTTCAACAGTATTGGTCACAGGTCCTGGATGATATAGATAGCCATTTGTACACCCAGCTGCCGCGCTTCCCTGCATACATACTCATGTGTCTACAAAACCCACTCACATATCCCCTGAAATCTAGACGCGGGCGACAGATAGGCATGGCATTAGGAGCCGCTATCCAAAATATACTCAGTCACTGGGGCTCTCTGCAGATTCCCACTCACACTAACTGGCTTCAAAGGTTATGGCATATCTTGGGAATGTAAAAGATCACAATGTCTTTGACGGGGAAGGGAAATGCATTCGGGGATCTGTGGAGCCCTTACTTGTCATTGCTTGCACAGGAATTCCAGGAACTGACTTGCCCAAGATATCTCCATCTTCTGCGTCTACCAGAGACGAATCAGCCGCCTCTAACTTCTGGATTAAAGGCGGCTCTAACGCCCCTTTCTCCCTCCCTCCCCCACCCACTGTGTGAGTGGGGGAGGGAGGGAAAAAGGGAGGGGGGAGGTTTGGGAAGGGTTGCGAATGTTCTGCCAGCACACAATTAGCAATAATATGTTAGGTTTCACCATGGGTCCCCATGATTGTTTGTGATCTGCTGTTGGCATTGCCTGTTTTGATAAAAATGTTAATAAAAGAATTGAACTATAAAAATATTTGTATAGCTGGACGGTTGAGTTCACGAGAGGCTTGCAAGATTCTCGCGGGAGCGCCAATTTAAAAATAGAGTGTTCTGATTGGCCCAGGGAGCTTTTTTGTTCCCTTGGGCCATCTTGCTCCTGTGGGCGTCAGACTCCAGTGAGTGCAAGCGCTCTGATTGGCTGGAGGAAGTTACTGTTTGCGATTTCGAAATAGCGATTTAATAGAAAGCGCTATTTGGAAATCGTAAAATGAGATGTACATGGGAGAGTATTCCACTATTAGAGATTCCTCCAAGTTTTGCAATTTTAATTAGGACATTTCCTATTTTGAAAACACACTGATGTGATTTCCAAATATAAAATCCCAATTAGGGAAACTCGCATTTTGGATGCAGAATGATGATGTAAGAAGCATGAAGTTTAGAAATACAGGGTGTGGCCACAACTCATAAGCTTAGGAAGGTGCTGGAACAAAGGTGTGTTTCTGTGTGACTACTGGCAGTGACATTCACATGTCCCTACAACACCATGTCTAAGGACGATGGGGATAAGGACCTTGGCAGCAGGAAGTGGAAAGCCACATTTTCTGATAAGGAACTGGAGCTGTTGACAGAGGAATGTGTGGCACACATGGGCCAGCTGTATGGCAAAGCATAATTTTTTTGTACCTTAGGCCCAGAAAACCAACATTTGGAACAACACACTGGAAAAAGTGAACTCTCTTTGTGTCACCCAGAAGATCATACTAGAAAAAAGGAAACACTGGTATGACCTATATCCTGTACGAAAGAGAAGGTGGCCAGCAGGATGGCTGAGGCTCAAGGCATCATCCTCCTCTCACTCCAATGGAATCACTTGTTGAGGGGACACTTCAACCTGAAAGTATTGTGGGAGTGTCAGACATTGACACCTCCAATCCTGCTGGCTCCATCTGCGGTAAGTCTTTCTCTTGTATACATTTTCTCATTACATACTGTTTGTTAGTTTTCAATTACAGCATTTTAGATACCAACACTCCATTTAGACATTTGCTTTAATTTGGCAATGCACTGTGGCAGTTGCAGTACAACTAAGTTATATGGTGTACTGGGTGTACACATATCTTTATATAATCTTTATGTCAAAAACAAATAAATCGATAAGAGAGAGCGCGGCGCGATACAAGATGGCCGCCTGATACGGAGCTCCGTGCCGCGTCAGAGATGCCGTTTCATTTTCCAGCGGTTTTCTCCCACTTTTCTGCACGAAAACTGGATGCTTCATGAGGGGAACACCTGCTGACCCACAAGATGTCCCTGAATCTCAGTTAAAGGGCTGCAGCTGCATGTGATGTTGTACATCTTCTTCTATCATTGTCCGGCCACCATTTTGATTATTTCTCTGACTGGATTCTTCTGCATATGGCATTGGATATCTCTTCAGGTATTCACTTTTTGGCTTTTCCAGTCTTACTTTCATCGCTCTCTGGGACTTTGGGTCCTCTTCCCTCGCATTTAAGGACATACTACATCTACGCCCATTGTTCCTTTTTTTCCTCAGGAGAACTGTCATCATTGTAGTATCTTTAAATTACTTTTAACTCAGTTAGCCTTGGGTGACTCTTCAGATTCATGGGCAGAAGTAAAAAACTATTGCATTCAAGTGGAAAACTTTCTCCTGGCTTGCCTATATCGCAATCTTCTCTCTCTAATCTCCTGGTGGATTATCTACATACTCCTGTAACGATGGCTCACTCAAATTTTTCTAAGGCAATTTCTTCGCCCATTGCTCCACCTAAACTACAGTCGCCCTCTCTTGCAAACAAACGACTTAAGCAGGATCCTCCTTCTCCACCGAAGGCTATCCTTCCTGTATCCTTGGATATTATCTTGGAGGAGATAAGGGCACTGAGACCATTTGTAGAAGAAACCAATACTCGTTTACAGGACATGGACACTAAATGGTCATCACTTGATTCCAGAATTTCCATAGTGGAAGAACAAGTTGGTGAGGTACAAGCCACTTCTACAAGAATCTCATCTTTGGAGAAGGAAATTCTGCTCTTAAAGAAATCTGCTGAAGACCTTGAAAACAGGAATAGACGCAATAACCTTCGTTTATATGGTCTTCCGGAGGGCATTGAGGGAGGGGACCCGGTGTCCTTCTTCTCTTCTTTTCTCCCGAAACGTTTGGATTTACCTGCATCAACGGCTCTGAATATTCAAAGAGCACACAGATTAGGCCCCCGCCTATCTTCTTCTTCAGCACCCTCGAAACCTTGCGGTGTGATTCTCTTATTCTTATAATTTACTGATCTTCTCCAAGCATTGAATGCTGCCAAAATTAAAAAACAGTTATCCTGGTCTGGAGCCAGATTGTTTTTATCTCGGGATGTGTCTACAGCAACTGCCAAGAGACGGAAAGAGTTCCTTGAGCTTCGACCAGCCTTACGCTCTTTGGGCGCTCGCTATGGCTTGTTTCATCCCTGCTTGTTCAAGGTGACTTTTCTAAACCACACATCCACTTTTTAAGAACCTGCGGACCTTCGGAAATTCATCAATTCTCACTCTGCGGCTTCCATGGAGATTGTACGCTCGCGTAGTTTGCGAAGTTTGCGCTACTTCGCACAACGCGAATTGCACGTAGCACAGTGCAAACACGCGTAGCGTAGCGTAGTGCAGCGGTCATTTTTTGCTTGCTCGCGGTCCTCAACGTCAAGTTGGCGACCGCGATCAAGCAAAATGACATTCCGGCGAGACTTTTTCCTCATTCGCGATCAGCAACATCAAGTTGCCGATCGCGAGCGTGGAAAATAAACCTCCCGGCGAGATTCTCAATGCGGGGAGGTCAGGTTTCTCATTGCGAGTGGTCGCATATGCTCGCGACCGCTCGCGATGAGAAACTACCAGTCCGCGTTGAGAAGCTGCCGCTCGAGTAAAAATCTACTCGAGCGGCAGTAAAGACAGCTCGCACTGTGCAAGATGCCGTTTTCAATGATTGCACAGTGCGGACAAGTATCCGGCACTGTGCAATCATTGCGAACAGTGCACTACGCAGTTCGCGTAGTGCTACGCGTAGCTCGCGTAGTGCGAACTGCACTTTGCATAGCTTCGCGTAGCGCTACTTCGCGAACTACGCCCAGGCTTACTTTTTACTTCCTTTACAGGTTGTCAACTGTTGATGTTTTTCTATTAAGTCACATATTTTTTCTCTATTATTATTACAGTTCATTGGATCTACTCCACATTCCCGTTTTCTGTTTGTTCGGCTTCCCCATGTGGTGTGTTTCCCTCCACTGGTCGTGCTGTCTTTAATGTCTGTCTTCAGACATTTTCCCTTTTTGTACTCCCCGAAAGGTATGTATTGCAGTCGTCAATTTGTTTTGACATGTACTGTCCTGTCTTTTTTCTATCTTTGTCTCCTTCTTCCCTTTTCTTACTCTTTTCCCTTTCTATTCTACTTTCTATGGCTCTTATTATATTTTCTTTCTTCACTCTTGCTTTGCTTACTAATTTTCTTATACTACTTCACTATTGTCAATTCCATTGTTTCATACTTAATGTTATTTCCTTCCATTCAGAATTGTTTCATGGAATGTAAAGGTTTTATTAATCCTATAAAGAGGCAAATAATTATTTCACATTTAGCCTCCTACAATCCAGATTTAGTTTTATTACAGGAAACTCATTTGACAGAAATTGAGGCTCTTAAGCTTAAACACAATTGGGTTGGTTCTGTTCTTGTTTCTCCCACGAATACAAAGAAGAATGGGGTCATTATTGTATGCCATAAAAAGTTGAAATGCTCTGTTATTACGCAAGACATAGACACAAATGGTAGATGGATTTTGGTTAAATTACTCATTAATAACATTTCTTTAACTGTCTTTAATATATATGGTCCGACTCAACCAGATTATACCTTTTGGCCTACTATTACAAATAAATGTATCCAACACAAAGATAAATTTTTTATCCTTGGAGGCGATTGTAATCAGGTTATGGACCCCTTTATTGACTGCAAATCCCAAGTACATTTTATCCCTCACAAAACTCACAAACAATTTCATAGTACAATTACGCAGACACATCTCATAGATGCCTGGAGACTATGTAACCCATATCAGACAGAATTTTCCTTTTTCTCCCCTCCGCATGGTTCCCTAACCTGATTGGATTACATCTTCCTGTCCAAGTCTTTAGCTCATCGTCTCATTTCCTCTTCGATTGAACCCATTTTGATCTCAGATCATGCTCCGGTGGTTGCCGATTTTGATTTGCTCCCTCCGCAGCCCAAATCTTCTATATGGAGATTTAACAATTTCCTTTTACAGGATCCAGCTTTTTTCCTCCTCCTTTGCTTCCTTTACTGAAGAATTATTTTCTTTTAATGAAGGTCCATCTGTATCTCCTGCTTTGGTGTGGGATACCTTTAAGGCCTCTGCTCGTGGCTTCATTATTGATTTTGTATCCAGAAAGAAGAAACAAACCCGTATTCAACATAAAGCCTTGCTAGTCAATATAAAGCACTTAGAACATCAATTTTACACTTCCTCATCAGATTCTACTCTGCAGAAGCTTGTTCGTGCAAAGCTGGAGTTTAACAAGATCTCTACTGACAATGCCTCCTCTATTCTGCTCCGTAGCAGTGCCCGGTATTATGGTGGTCGAAACAAAGTTGGGTCACTCCTAGCTAACTATCTCAAGTCCAGGAAAGAGAGGGTGTTGATAGACTCCATTCAGTCAGCGGATGGAAAACATCTTTTCAAAGATCAGGACATTCTAGATGAATTTACAACTTTCTATAAACTTTTATATACTCCAGAATCACCCGCATTGGCCCCTCTTATTAACTCTTATCTTAGCAGTATTCCTCTCCCTTCTTCCACAGATCTAGACTTCAATGCCCTTGATTCGGACATATCGATCCAGGAGATCACTAGCTCTTTGAATTCACGAAAGAAGAATAAATCCCCTGGTCCGGATGGATTTACGGTAGAATTTTATTTACATTGTTCAAATCTTCTGCTCCCAAAAATCTTCAAACTCTTTCAATATTTCTGCACTACTGGTAAGGCGAGTGGTACCTTCCTAGAAGCCTCTATATGTCTCATTCATAAAGAAGGAAAAGATCCTAAATTCTGCAAAAATTATCGCCCTATTACCTTGATAAATGTAGATTATAACATTTTCGCTAAATTATTGGCATTACGTCTTGAATCACTCTTACCTCATTTAATTGGTCCAGAACAGTGTAGTTTCGTCAAAGGCAGATTAACTTCTGATAACTCTCGGCTATTTTTCAATGTTTTGAATAAGGCATCTACCTTATCCGATTCCCTAGCTGCAGTATCTATTGATGCAGAAAAAGCTTTTGATAGAGTAGATTGGTCTTTTTTATTTAAGGCACTCCGTTGGCATGGGTTTGGACCTAAATTCATTTCCCTTGTCTTTACAGAACACCTACTGCTTCTACTATAGTTAATGGCCTTTTTTCAAAATGTTTTTCACTTCATCGTGGTGTCCAACAGGGTTGCCCCCATCTCCTCTTCTTTTTATTTTATCACTTGAACCCTTTCTGACCCACATTCGTCATAATACCTCTATTTCTGGATTTCTATATGGAGATCATCACTTGAAACTCTCTGCTTATGCAGATGCTATCTTACTCTTTATATCAAATCCAGAAACTTCTATCCCCCCGTTATTACAAGAATGTTCGGATTTTTCAGCGGTATCAGGCTATAAAATCAATTCACATAAGACAGAAATTCTTCCCATAACCAAATTTTGCCTTAAGCAACAGTTTGACCCAACTGGATTTAGTTGGAATAGCTCTAGAATTAAATACTTAGGCTTATGGTTCACTAACTCCATTTCAGACTCTGTAAAAATAAATATGAAAGAAGGTCTTGATCGTATTTCCAAACTACTTTCCTCCTGGAATCCTCTTTTTCTTTCTTGGTGGGTACGCCTTTATGTTATATTTCTTTTCAATGATCCCAGTCCACATTCCTTCCATTTATTTAAAAAAAACTTGATTCCCTTCTTTCCAAATTTCTGTGTAATGGTAAAAAATCTAGAATCTCTTTATCTCATCTTAGAAAGCTAAAATCTGCCGGAGGTGTGAATTTTCCAAACTTTAGTTTGTATCATAAAGCTTTTTGTCTTAAACAGGCTTCTTACTGGCTCCTCATGGATATTTCTTCTCTTACCCCTTTATGGGTTACTATTGAACGCTGCTTATTTGCCCTTTCTCTATCCTGGAGATTCTCGCTTTTACGTCCAAGACTAATCTCACATCTCTTCCGCTGTTTAAACATACTTGCTCATTGTTAAGGCCTCACTGGCAACCAAAGATAATCTCTAGGAACACATTTCTGCGTTCTCCTCTTTGGCATAATCGTCTTCCTATCATTAACAACAGACCTTTGTTTTGGAGCTCTTGGAGAACCAAAGGTATTATCTGGGTGCAAGATGTGTTTGATGGCATTTCTCCTTGTTTTTTTCCTCAATTCCAAGCCACATTTAAATGTCCTTGCTCGTTTTTACACAAATTCTCGTTACTCATGGAAGTAATTCTGGACGTTTTTTATTCCCTTCCCCCTGAGGATTCCCTGTCTATATAAGATCCGCTTCTCAGAATTCTGTTGGTATCCCCAAGAGCCTCCCTGATTTATAAATTCTTCAGCTCCGCTGATCCGGAACGTTCTAAGACTAAGGGGTCGATTCCGATCTCGGTCGGAGGCGCACCTA
This sequence comes from Calotriton arnoldi, assembly GCA_963921515.1. Classification (NCBI taxonomy): domain Eukaryota; kingdom Metazoa; phylum Chordata; class Amphibia; order Caudata; family Salamandridae; genus Calotriton; species Calotriton arnoldi. The sequence continues at coordinate 172,859 of CAWUFW010007096.1, forward strand.
ACACCATTCGGTCGGGAAAAAAACCATGCGAATGCCTGTTTCCCGACCGATCCGCACATTATTCCGAACGAGCAAGTACGATGCGCACAACAGCATAGATTCCGACCCAGTCGTACTCACCCAATCCAGGTCCTGTTCCCCGACCGAGCCGGATCCGTAAACGCAGAATCGAGTCGCACGGAAGCCAAAATGCAGCTCCGTCCGGCCGGACAAGTACGATGCGCTTCCCGTACGCGCCGAACCCGTCGCTACGCACGGCACGTCAAAGCATCCGGGAGAGGCTCACATAAGCTCCGATTCGCGCCACAACACGATCCACGGCTATGAGACGAACACGCCAGCGACGAGGACGAGGCGAAGCAACTAGAAAGACGAACGAGACGAACCAACCATGAATCCCATCGTGCCGATCCTACCAATATTCTACATCTACTACCGGAACAGGCACGGACGCGTACGGCGCAGAAGGTAAGTCAGACACCAACCACAAAAACAAACTACACGTACCCGACATATCACACACACACAGAGGGATGCAGAAATTATTTACACCAGCAACAGCAGCACCATACAGGCGGGATGGCCATCACCAATGCCACATATACACATAGGGGCCCGGATGCCAACCACCACTACCACCCCTACCCAGGGGTGCCAGATGCCTACCACTACTACCACCTCTACCCAGGGGTGCCAGATGCCTACCACTACTACCACCCTTACCCAGGGGTGCCAGATGCCTACCACTACTACCACCCTTACCCAGGGGGTGCCAGATGCCTACCACTACATCCACCTCTACCCAGGGGGTGCCAGATGCCTACCACTACTACCACCTCTACCCAGGGGTGCCAGATGCCTACCACTACTACCACCTCTACCCAGGGGTGCCAGATGCCTACCACTACTACCACCTCGACCCAGGGGTGCCAGATGCCTACCACTACTACCACCTCTACCCAGGGGTGCCAGATGCCTACCACTACTACCACCCTTACCCAGGGGGTGCCAGATGCCTACCACTATATCCACCTCTACCCAGGGGTGCCAGATGCCTACCACTACTACCACCTCTACCCAGGGGTGCCAGATGCCTACACCTACTACCACCCTTACCCAGGGGGTGCCAGATGCCTACCACTACTACCACCTCTAACCATGGGGGCTGGATGCCTGTCACTACTACCACCCTTACCCAGGGGTGCCAGATGCCTACCACTACTACCACCTCTACCCAGGGGGTGCCAGATGCCTACCACTACTACCACCTCTACCCATGGGGGGCTGGATGCCTGTCACTACTACCACCCTTACCCAGGGGTGCCAGATGCCTACCACTACTACCACCTCTACCCAGGGGTGCCAGATGCCTACCACTACTACCACCCTTACCCAGGGGTGCCAGATGCCTACCACTACTACCACCTCTACCCATGGGGGGCTGGATGCCTGTCACTACTACCACCTCTACCCAGGGGTGCCAGATGCCTACCACTACTACCACCCTTACCCAGGGCGTGACAGATGCCTACCACTACTACCACCTCTACCCAGGGGTGCCAGATGCCTACCACTACTACCACCTCTACCCATGGGGGGATGGATGCCTGCCACTACTACCACCTCTACACAGGGGTGCCAGATGCCTACCACTACTACCACCTCTACCCAGGGGTGCCAGATGCCTACCACTACTACCACCTCTACCCATGGGGGGCTGGATGCCTGTCACTACTACCACTCTTACCCAGGGGTGCCAGATGCCTACCACTACTACCACCTCTACCCAGGGGTGCCAGATGCCTACCACTACTACCACCCTTACCCAGGGGTGCCAGATGCCCACCACTACTACCACCACTACCCAGGGGGTGCCAGATGCCTACCACTACTACCACCCCTACCCATGGGGGGCTGGATGCCTGTCACTACTGCCACCCCTACCCAGGGGTGCCAGATGCCTACCACTACTACCACCTCTACCCAGGGGTGCCAGATGCCTACCACTACTACCACCCTTACCCAGGGGTGCCAGATGCCTACCACTACTACCACCTCTGCCAGGGGGTGCCAGATGCCTACCACTACTACCACCTCTACCCATGGGGGGCTGGATGCCTGTCACTACTACCACCCTTACCCAGGGGGTGCCAGATGCCTACCACTACTACCACCTCTACCCAGGGGTGCCAGATGCCTACCACTACTACCACCCTTACCCAGGGGTGCCAGATGCCTACCACTACTACCACCTCTACCCAGGGGTGCCAGGTGCCTACCACTACTACCACCTCTACCCATGGGGGGCTGGATGCCTGTCACTACTACCACCCTTACCCAGGGGTGCCCAGATGCCTACCACTACTACCACCTCTGCCCAGGGGTGCCAGATGCCTACCACTACTACCACCTCTACCCAGGGGGTGCCAGATGCCTACAACTACTACCACCTCTACCCATGGGGGCTGGATGCCTGTCACTACTACCACCTCTACCCAGGGGTGCCAGATGCCTACCACTACTACCACCCTTACACAGGGGGTGCCAGATGCCTCACCACTACTACCACCTCTACCCAGGGGTGCCAGATGCCTACCACTACTACCACCTCTACCCAGGGGTGCCAGATGCCTACCACTACTACCACCTCTACCCAGGGGTGCCAGATGCCTACCACTACTACCACCTCTACCCATGGGGGCTGGATGCCTGTCACTACTACCACCTCTGACCCAGGGGGTGCCAGATGCCTACCACTACTACCACCCTTACACAGGGGGTGCCAGATGCCTACCACTACTACCACCTCTACCCATGGGGGGCTGGATGCCTGTCACTACTACCACCTCTACCCAGGGGGTGCCAGATGCCTACCACTACTACCACCTCTACCCAGGGGGTGGCAGATGCCTACCACTACTACCACCTCTACCCATGGGGGCTGGATGCCTGTCACTACTACCACCCTTACCCAGGGGTGCCAGATGCCTACCACTACTACCACCTCTACCCAGGGGTGCCAGATGCCTACCACTACTACCACCCTTACCCAGGGGGTGCCAGATGCCCACCACTACTACCACCACTACCCAGGGGTTGACAGATGCCTACCACTACTACCACCTCTACCCATGGGGGGCTGGATGCCTGTCACTACTACCACCTCTACCCAGGGGGTGCCAGATGCCTACCACTACTACCACCCTTACCCAGGGGGTGCCAGATGCCTGTCACTACTACCACCCCTACCCAGGGGTGCCAGATGCCTACCACTACTGCCACCTCTACCCAGGGGGTGCCAGATGCCTACCACTACTACCACCTCTACCCAGGGGGTGCCAGATGCCTACCACTACTACCACCCTTACCCAGGGGGTGCCAGATGCCTGTCACTACTACCACCCCTACCCAGGGGGTGCCATATGCCCACCACTACTACCACCAATACCCAGGGGGTGACAGATGCCTACCACTACTACCACCTCTACCCATGGGGGGCTGGATGCCTGTCACTACTACCACCTCTACCCAGGGGGTGCCAGATGCCTACCACTACTACCACCCTTACCCAGGGGGTGCCAGATGCCTGTCACTACTACCACCCCTACCCAGGGGGTGCCAGATGCCTACCACTACTACCACCTCTACCCATGGGGGGCTGGATGCCTGTCACTACTACCACCTCTACCCATGGGGGGCTGGATGCCTGTCACTACTACCACCCTTACCCAGGGGGTGCCAGATGCCTAACACTACTACCACCTCTACCCAGGGGGTGCCAGATGCCTACCACTACTACCACCTCTACCCATGGGGGGCTGGATGCCTGTCACTACTACCACCCTTACCCAGGGGGTGCCAGATGCCTACCACTACTACCACCCTTACCCATGGGGGGCTGGATGCCTGTCACTACTACCACCTCTACCCAGGGGGTGCCAGATGCCTACCACTACTACCACCCTTACCCAGGGGGTGCCAGATGCCTGTCACTACTACTACCCCTACCCAGGGAGTGCCAGATGCCTACCACTACTACCACCTCTACCCATGGGGGGCTGGATGCCTGTCACTACTACCACCTCTACCCATGGGGGCTGGATGCCTGTCACTACTACCACCCTTACCCAGGGGATGCCAGATGCCTACCACTACTACCACCTCTACCCAGGGGGTGCCAGATGCCTACCACTACTACCACCTCTACCCATGGGGGGCTGGATGCCTGTCACTACTACTACCCTTACCCAGGGGGTGCCAGATGCCTACCACTACTACCACCTCTACCCAGGGGGTGCCAGATGCCTACCACTACTAACACCCTTACCCAGGGGTGCCAGATGCCTACCACTACTACCACCTCTACCCATGGGGGGCTGGATGCCTGTCACTACTACCACCTCTACCCAGGGGTGCCAGATGCCTACCACTACTACCACCCTTACCCAGGGCGTGACAGATGCCTACCACTACTACCACCTCTACCCAGGGGGTGCCAGATGCCTACCACTACTACCACCTCTACCCATGGGGGGATGGATGCCTGTCACTACTACCACCTCTACCCAGGGGTGCCAGATGCCTACCACTACTACCACCTCTACCCAGGGGTGCCAGATGCCTACCACTACTACCACCTCTACCCATGGGGGCTGGATGCCTGTCACTACTACCACTCTTACCCAGGGGTGCCAGATGCCTACCACTACTACCACCTCTACCCAGGGGGTGCCAGATGCCTACCACTACTACCACCCTTACCCAGGGGTGCCAGATGCCCACCACTACTACCACCACTACCCAGGGGTGCCAGATGCCTACCACTACTACCACCCCTACCCATGGGGGGCTGGATGCCTGTCACTACTGCCACCCCTACCCAGGGGGTGCCAGATGCCTACCACTACTACCACCTCTACCCAGGGGGTGCCAGATGCCTACCACTACTACCACCCTTACCCAGGGGTGCCAGATGCCTACCACTACTACCACCTCTACCCAGGGGTGCCAGATGCCTACCACTACTACCACCTCTACCCATGGGGGCTGGTTGCCTGTCACTACTACCACCCTTACCCAGGGGGTGCCAGATGCCTACCACTACTACCACCTCTACCCAGGGGTGCCAGATGCCTACCACTACTACCACCCTTACCCAGGGGTGCCAGATGCCTACCACTACTACCACCTCTACCCAGGGGGTGCCAGGTGCCTACCACTACTACCACCTCTACCCATGGGGGCTGGATGCCTGTCACTACTACCACCCTTACCCAGGGGGTGCCCAGATGCCTACCACTACTACCACCTCTACCCAGGGGGTGCCAGATGCCTACCACTACTACCACCTCTACCCAGGGGGTGCCAGATGCCTACCACTACTACCACCTCTACCCATGGGGGGCTGGATGCCTGTCACTACTACCACCTCTACCCAGGGGGTGCCAGATGCCTACCACTACTACCACACTTACACAGGGGGTGCCAGATGCCTACCACTACTACCACCTCTACCCAGGGGGTGCCAGGTGCCTACCACTACTACCACCTCTACCCAGGGGTGCCAGATGCCTACCACTACTACCACCTCTACCCAGGGGTGCCAGATGCCTACCACTACTACCACCTCTACCCAGGGGGTGCCAGATGCCTACCACTACTACCACCTCTACCCATGGGGGCTGGATGCCTGTCACTACTACCACCTCTACCCAGGGGTGCCAGATGCCTACCACTACTACCACCCTTACACAGGGGGTGCCAGATGCCTACCACTACTACCACCTCTACCCATGGGGGCTGGATGCCTGTCACTACTACCACCTCTACCCAGGGGGTGCCAGATGCCTACCACTACTACCACCTCTACCCAGGGGTGGCAGATGCCTACCACTACTACCACCTCTACCCATGGGGGCTGGATGCCTGTCACTACTACCACCCTTACCCAGGGGTGCCAGATGCCTACCACTACTACCACCTCTACCCAGGGGATGCCAGATGCCTACCACTACTACCACCCTTACCCAGGGGTGCCAGATGCCCACCACTACTACCACCACTACCCAGGGGTTGACAGATGCCTACCACTACTACCACCTCTACCCATGGGGGCTGGATGCCTGTCACTACTACCACCTCTACCCAGGGGGTGCCAGATGCCTACCACTACTACCACCCTTACCCAGGGGGTGCCAGATGCCTGTCACTACTACCACCCCTACCCAGGGGGTGCCAGATGCCTACCACTACTGCCACCTCTACCCAGGGGTGCCAGATGCCTACCACTACTACCACCTCTACCCAGGGGTGCCAGATGCCTACCACTACTACCACCCTTACCCAGGGGGTGCCAGATGCCTGTCACTACTACCACCCCTACCCAGGGGGTGCCAGATGCCCACCACTACTACCACCAATACCCAGGGGGTGACAGATGCCTACCACTACTACCACCTCTACCCATGGGGGGCTGGATGCCTGTCACTACTACCACCTCTACCCAGGGGTGCCAGATGCCTACCACTACTACCACCCCTACCCATGGGGGCTGGATGCCTGTCACTACTGCCACCCCTACCCAGGGGTGCCAGATGCCTACCACTACTACCACCTCTACCCAGGGGGTGCCAGATGCCTACCACTACTACCACCCTTACCCAGGGGTGCCAGATGCCTGTCAATACTACCACCCCTACCCAGGGGGTGCCAGATGCCTACCACTACTACCACCTCTACCCATGGGGGCTGGATGCCTGTCACTACTACCACCTCTACCCATGGGGGCTGGATGCCTGTCACTACTACCACCCTTACCCAGGGGTGCCAGATGCCTACCACTACTACCACCTCTACCCAGGGGGTGCCAGATGCCTACCACTACTACCACCTCTACCCATGGGGGGCTGGATGCCTGTCACTACTACCACCCTTACCCAGGGGTGCCAGATGCCTACCACTACTACCACCCTTACCCATGGGGGCTGGATGCCTGTCACTACTACCACCTCTACCCAGGGGGTGCCAGATGCCTACCACTACTACCACCCTTTCCCAGGGGGTGCCAGATGCCTGTCACTACTACCACCCCTACCCAGGAGTGCCAGATGCCTACCACTACTACCACCTCTACCCATGGGGAGCTGGATGCCTGTCACTACTACCACCTCTACCCATGGGGGCTGGATGCCTGTCACTACTACCACCCTTACCCAGGGGATGCCAGATGCCTACCACTACTACCACCTCTACCCAGGGGTGCCAGATGCCTACCACTACTACCACCTCTACCCATGGGGGCTGGATGCCTGTCACTACTACCACCCCTACCCAGGGGGTGCCATATGCCCACCACTACTACCACCAATACCCAGGGGGTGACAGATGCCTACCACTACTACCACCTCTACCCATGGGGGCTGGATGCCTGTCACTACTACCACCTCTACCCAGGGGTGCCAGATGCCTACCACTACTACCACCCTTACCCAGGGGTGCCAGATGCCTGTCACTACTACCACCCCTACCCAGGGGTGCCAGATGCCTACCACTACTACCACCTCTACCCATGGGGGCTGGATGCCTGTCACTACTACCACCTCTACCCATGGGGGGCTGGATGCCTGTCACTACTACCACCCTTACCCAGGGGGTGCCAGATGCCTAACACTACTACCACCTCTACCCAGGGGGTGCCAGATGCCTACCACTACTACCACCTCTACCCATGGGGGGCTGGATGCCTGTCACTACTACCACCCTTACCCAGGGGTGCCAGATGCCTACCACTACTACCACCCCTTACCCATGGGGGCTGGATGCCTGTCACTACTACCACCTCTACCCAGGGGTGCCAGATGCCTACCACTACTACCACCCTTACCCAGGGGGTGCCAGATGCCTGTCACTACTACTACCCCTACCCAGGGAGTGCCAGATGCCTACCACTACTACCACCTCTACCCATGGGGGGCTGGATGCCTGTCACTACTACCACCTCTACCCATGGGGGCTGGATGCCTGTCACTACTACCACCCTTACCCAGGGGATGCCAGATGCCTACCACTACTACCACCTCTACCCAGGGGTGCCAGATGCCTACCACTACTACCACCTCTACCCATGGGGGCTGGATGCCTGTCACTACTACTACCCTTACCCAGGGGGTGCCAGATGCCTACCACTACTACCACCTCTACCCAGGGGGTGCCAGATGCCTACCACTACTAACACCCTTACCCAGGGGGTGCCAGATGCCTACCACTACTACCACCTCTACCCATGGGGGGCTGGATGCCTGTCACTACTACCACCTCTACCCAGGGGGTGCCAGATGCCTACCACTACTACCACCCTTACCCAGGGCGTGACAGATGCCTACCACTACTACCACCTCTACCCAGGGGGTGCCAGATGCCTACCACTACTACCACCTCTACCCATGGGGGGATGGATGCCTGTCACTACTACCACCTCTACCCAGGGGGTGCCAGATGCCTACCACTACTACCACCTCTACCCAGGGGGTGCCAGATGCCTACCACTACTACCACCTCTACCCATGGGGGGCTGGATGCCTGTCACTACTACCACTCTTACCCAGGGGGTGCCAGATGCCTACCACTACTACCACCTCTACCCAGGGGGTGCCAGATGCCTACCACTACTACCACCCTTACCCAGGGGGTGCCAGATGCCCACCACTACTACCACCACTACCCAGGGGGTGCCAGATGCCTACCACTACTACCACCCCTACCCATGGGGGGCTGGATGCCTGTCACTACTGCCACCCCTACCCAGGGGTGCCAGATGCCTACCACTACTACCACCTCTACCCAGGGGGTGCCAGATGCCTACCACTACTACCACCCTCTACCCAGGGGTGCCAGATGCCTACCACTACTACCACCTCTACCCAGGGGTGCCAGATGCCTACCACTACTACCACCTCTACCCATGGGGGCTGGTTGCCTGTCACTACTACCACCCTTACCCAGGGGTGCCAGATGCCTACCACTACTACCACCTCTACCCAGGGGGTGCCAGATGCCTACCACTACTACCACCCTTACCCAGGGGTGCCAGATGCCTACCACTACTACCACCTCTACCCGGGGTGCCAGGTGCCTACCACTACTACCACCTCTACCCATGGGGGCTGGATGCCTGTCACTACTACCACCCCTACCCAGGGGTGCCCAGATGCCTACCACTACTACCACCTCTACCCAGGGGGTGCCAGATGCCTACCACTACTACCACCTCTACCCAGGGGGTGCCAGATGCCTACCACTACTACCACCTCTACCCATGGGGGCTGGATGCCTGTCACTACTACCACCTCTACCCAGGGGGTGCCAGATGCCTACCACTACTACCACACTTACACAGGGGTGCCAGATGCCTACCACTACTACCACCTCTACCCAGGGGTGCCAGGTGCCTACCACTACTACCACCTCTACCCAGGGGGTGCCAGATGCCTACCACTACTACCACCTCTACCCAGGGGGTGCCAGATGCCTACCACTACTACCACCTCTACCCAGGGGGTGCCAGATGCCTACCACTACTACCACCTCTACCCATGGGGGGCTGGATGCCTGTCACTACTACCACCTCTACCCAGGGGGTGCCAGATGCCTACCACTACTACCACCCTTACACAGGGGGTGCCAGATGCCTACCACTACTACCACCTCTACCCATGGGGGCTGGATGCCTGTCACTACTACCACCTCTACCCAGGGGGTGCCAGATGCCTACCACTACTACCACCTCTACCCAGGGGGTGGCAGATGCCTACCACTACTACCACCTCTACCCATGGGGGGCTGGATGCCTGTCACTACTACCACCCTTACCCAGGGGGTGCCAGATGCCTACCACTACTACCACCTCTACCCAGGGGATGCCAGATGCCTACCACTACTACCACCCTTACCCAGGGGGTGCCAGATGCCCACCACTACTACCACCACTACCCAGGGGTTGACAGATGCCTACCACTACTACCACCTCTACCCATGGGGGGCTGGATGCCTGTCACTACTACCACCTCTACCCAGGGGGTGCCAGATGCCTACCACTACTACCACCCTTACCCAGGGGGTGCCAGATGCCTGTCACTACTACCACCCCTACCCAGGGGGTGCCAGATGCCTACCACTACTGCCACCTCTACCCAGGGGGTGCCAGATGCCTACCACTACTACCACCTCTACCCAGGGGGTGCCAGATGCCTACCACTACTACCACCCTTACCCAGGGGGTGCCAGATGCCTGTCACTACTACCACCCCTACCCAGGGGGTGCCAGATGCCCACCACTACTACCACCAATACCCAGGGGGTGACAGATGCCTACCACTACTACCACCTCTACCCATGGGGGCTGGATGCCTGTCACTACTACCACCTCTACCCAGGGGGTGCCAGATGCCTACCACTACTACCACCCCTACCCAGGGGTGCCAGATGCCTGTCAATACTACCACCCCTACCCAGGGGGTGCCAGATGCCTACCACTACTACCACCTCTACCCATGGGGGGCTGGATGCCTGTCACTACTACCACCTCTACCCATGGGGGCTGGATGCCTGTCACTACTACCACCCTTACCCAGGGGTGCCAGATGCCTACCACTACTACCACCTCTACCCAGGGGGTGCCAGATGCCTACCACTACTACCACCTCTACCCATGGGGGGCTGGATGCCTGTCACTACTACCACCCTTACCCAGGGGGTGCCAGATGCCTACCACTACTACCACCCTTACCCATGGGGGGCTGGATGCCTGTCACTACTACCACCTCTACCCAGGGGGTGCCAGATGCCTACCACTACTACCACCCTTTCCCAGGGGGTGCCAGATGCCTGTCACTACTACCACCCCTACCCAGGGAGTGCCAGATGCCTACCACTACTACCACCTCTACCCATGGGGGGCTGGATGCCTGTCACTACTACCACCTCTACCCATGGGGGCTGGATGCCTGTCACTACTACCACCCTTACCCAGGGGATGCCAGATGCCTACCACTACTACCACCTCTACCCAGGGGGTGCCAGATGCCTACCACTACTACCACCTCTACCCATGGGGGGCTGGATGCCTGTCACTACTACCACCCCTACCCAGGGGGTGCCAGATGCCTACCACTACTACCACCCTTACCCAGGGGGTGCCAGATGCCTACCACTACTACCACCTCTACCCAGGGGGTGCCAGATGCCTACCACTACTACCACCTCTACCCAGGGGGTGCCAGATGCCTACCACTACTACCACCTCTACCCATGGGGGCTGGATGCCTGTCACTACTACCACCCTTACCCAGGGGGTGCCAGATGCCTACCACTACTACCACCTCTACCCATGGGGGGCTGGATGCCTGTCACTACTACCACCCTTACCCAGGGGGTGCCAGATGCCTACCACTACTACCACCCCTACCCAGGGGTGCCAGATGCCTACCACTACTACCACCTCTACCCAGGGGGTGCCAGATGCCTACCACTACTACCACCTCTACCCAGGGGTGCCAGATGCCTACCACTACTACCACCTCTACCCATGGGGGGCTGGATGCCTGTCACTACTAGCACCCTTACCCAGGGGTGCCAGATGCCTACCACTACTACCACCCTTACCCAGGGGGTGCCAGATGCCTACCACTACTACCACCTCTACCCAGGGGGTGCCAGATGCCTACCACTACTACCACCTCTACCCATGGGGGGCTGGATGCCTACCACCACCAACACCCCCACTCATAGGATGGCTAATGCATGACACAACAAGCACACACCAACAAAAAGACATCCCCCCCAAAACCATGACAAGCGTGTGTAGACTGTGTCAAATGCCTACAACACTGAACATGACTTTGAACATACAATGTGACCCCCTATCACATGTGTCACACATAAATGTGTGTGGCCCCCACAATGCAAGCAGACCATGACCACTGTGGCAATGGGGTCCAACCCCCATCATCACAGTGACCAAAAGGTAAGTGTGGGGTCCATAGCTGAAGCACATTTTGAACATTGTGGCAATGGGGTCCAAACCCCCATCATCACAGTGACCAAAATGTAAGTGTGGGGTCCATAGCTGAAGCACATTCTGAACATTGTGGCAATGGGGTCTAAACCCCCATCATCACAGTGACCAAAATGTAAGTGTGGGGTCCAAAGCTGAAGCACATTTTGAACATTGTGGCAATGGGGTCTAAACCCCCATCATCACAGTGACCAAAATGTAAGTGTTGTGTCCATAGCTGAAGCACATTTTGAACATTGTGGCAATGGGGTCTAAACCCCCATCATCACAGTGACCAAAATGTAAGTGTGGGGTCCAAAGCTGAAGCACATTTTGAACATTGTGGCAATGGGGTCTAAACCCCCATCATCACAGTGACCAAAATGTAAGTGTGGGGCCCATAGCTGAAGCACATCTTGAACATTGTGGCAATGGGGTCTAAACCCCCAGCATCACAGTGACCAAAATGTAAGTGTGGGGCCCATAGCTGAAGCGCATCTTGAACATTGTGGCAATGGGGTCTAAACCCCCATCATCACAGTGACCAAAATGTAAGTGTGGGGTCCATAGCTGAAGCACATTTTGAACATTGTGGCAATGGGGTCCAAACCCCCATCATCACAGTGACCAAAATGTAAGTGATGACAAAGAAAAAGCTGCAACTGCCAAACTGCATGGATGATTCCTGGTCACAGAACAACAAACACATCAGTGGCAAAGTAGTGCTTGTGTCCCATAGCAACATAGATTGGGGGAGGCAAACAGTGCAGTGCAAATAAGACATACCTTTGGCCATGTGCAGACAAACATCACTCATGGGGGCTGACACTGTCAACAGTCATCAATGACACAATGACAGAAGTGACCATCAGAATGCAGACCCACATATTTGCACCAATGGGCACACAAATGCAGATACCCTGTGGAGACTGTAGATGTGATGTGAACAGATACCATACCATGGCAGCAATGGGACACACAAACAATGATCATTGTGCTGACTGGTGCCCTAGGAGTCCCAGGGACAGCAGGGGAAACACACCAAACAACTTACAGCCAATGGCACACTAAATATATGCCAATGCAGAGGTGCAGATGCACAAACACAAACAGGCAGACCCACACTGCACATCAAACACAACAGGTGGGGGGGGGGGGTGCCAGTGTCCCCAGGCAACCACACAACACATGAGGAGGCCTGAATACCAATTACACAGATGTGCATACAGTGCCACACAAAGGTAACTCATGGATCCAAATCCCCTATGTGGGCAATCAGGCATTGTCAGATGAGAGGGAGCACAAATCACACATGTCACACAAGCATGTAGGAACAGCAACTGATACAGCAAGACACAGACACACCACAGCACTACCCCCAGGGCCCCCACAATGTGGTGACCCTGGTCTGCATTACAATACCACTGTGATGACAAAGCTAGATGTCGTTCACACTGTGAACCACAGTCATGTGTCCTGAGCAACAAACTACCATCACACCTACACAAGCACAAATCAATCAGCACGGCCAGTAAGCCAAGGCCAACATGGAGGCAGGGGTCTAGCCGGGCAACAACTCTCATCTGCACACACTCAACACCACACACCTCGACCTCCAACAATGTGCAGCAGCGAAGCTCACATGCACTGGTGACATTGCACATGCACCCATGACAATCCAAGGGGGGGTGGTGGGAAGCAAGGTGCAGAAACACATCACACATGGCCACTCAACAAGACTCCTGAATGTCTGACACACTGCACACTACGCTGTACATGGACCTGACGGCAATACCACACCAACCAATGGGATCCCAGCCACAGTCACACACCAATGAAGAAGCCAAGGTCACCCACAAAGAACACACATAGACAACTACCAACATTGCAGCCCTGACCCTGAGGAGTGCCAGCAGTCACACACACAACGTGTCACAACCAATGAAAGCTAACACAAACCGGAAATCACATGACAGGTGTAAACAACAAGTGCCAAGGGGAATCCTGACTGTGACCCATCAGCGTCTGCCCACAAACTCAGCCCTGACAGCAAACACACCTATGGGTGACACCCTGATGACCAGTAATGTGCCATGCACCCACATCACAGAGAACCCAGGGAGAAGACTTTGGGGGAACATAGGTCAACTCAGCAAGCATCACAAACAGGAACATCACTAGGGATCCCAGCATGCACAGCAAAATGGAAGTGAACACACAGACATGCTCATACAACACACACCTTGGGCAAAGGCAATGTCACAGGAGTACACACTGCCATGAGGGGACTCCCCTCCTGTGTGAGGAAAGCTGTGCCATATGTTGCCTCAGTAGGGCTCCATCATGTCAGCAGAACACTTGGTCACACAGTCAACAATTAGCACCAAATGAAGGCTCCCGTCACATCAGCCTGGTCATGGGAGTGTCAACGAAATCATCAGCACAGATCCAACACACATGTATAGCAAGTTGCACTGACAACACAGATGAGTCCTTCCCCATTGATGCCCAAACCTGCATGTCCAGTGGAGATGGCCACACGGTCAGGGAAGTAGACTAATTGAACAATGGCAAGCACAACAGATGTGCAGGGGTGGAAGCCACAGATGTGACATTGCTAATGTAAGTAGGAAATCCCATTGCCAAATATTGAAAACATGACACCCTCAGATGCTGCTAAGGATGACATGGATACACCACAGGATAGGACACAGTCCCCCTGGACCACATGGGTTCCTGCACAGTAACACTTCATTTTCATGAGACCAAATATCACCATCACTGCAGCAAGGGCATGGTTAGCATCATCAACATCATGTACATCAGAAGCAAAAGCACTAGAGAACAGAAAGTTGCTTTATTCAGCATATGTGGGTTCAAAAGTTGAAGTCATGTAAAAAATAAACAAAGGCCAATGGCCAGTCCATCATGAAAGTCAAAACAGGGTGACAGTGGCAGATGTCACCCTACGCATGCCTGCACTGATAAAAACCAGGGACAATCCCCTCGGACGGGCATACGGGGGGCAGGCCAGGCACCGCAGGGACAGGATCAGGGCTCACCAGAAGGAGGCAGGGAAGGGGTGGTGGGTGCTGGAGAGCCACTGACAACTGCAGTGGAGGTGTCTGACATGGTGTGTGCCGGCACAACTGGGGGGCATGACTCAGATGGTGTGGGTGCCGGCACGACTGCAGTGGACCGTGCAGATGGAGTGGACAGGTTCGCCACTGCAGTGCCCAAGTCAGACAGGGTGGTAGTGGACTCCACTGCAGTGCCTACCTCCAGGGGAGGAGAATGGGGATCAGGTAAGGTGGGCAGGACAGAGGGGGAGGACACCCTCACCACACCAGTGGCACAGACAAGCGCAGCGGGGGTGTGGGGCCGGAAGAGCAAGTGGCAGGGGGAGAAGGCCTGATCCTTTTGGGGATGGTGTATCTGTGGGTGGGGGAACCTGGGGCAGGGTGTGGTGGGGGCACCTGTGGAGTGGGGGCCTGAGGGATGGAGGAAGGAGACTTGGTGCCTGAGCTGCAGGGCGGCGGCGGGGTCTTGCTCTTCCGGGTCCGGGGGGACTTGCGGGTGGGGGCGTCAGTCGGTCTGCGCCTGGGGAGGGTGTCCTGGGGCGAGGGGCACTCCGCTCCGTGTGGGTGGGCTTCCTCTTCCCCCTGAATGCTGTATCAGCTGGATCGGAGGGGAAGAGGCCGAGGTCACTGAGGAAGAGCCGCTGTGTCTTTGGGGTTGCAGGTGAGGCAAGGGAGGGGGCTTTGGAGGGAGAGGCAACTGAGGACTGCGCAGTGCTCGTGGATGCGTGTGTGTGTGCCTGGGCCCCATCCCCTGTGAGTGTGGTTTCAGTCCCCTGACTGTGCGTGCGTGTGCGTCTTGTTTGTGGCGTGTGTGTCTGTGTGCTGCTCGTGTCTGTGCTGGTGTGTGCCTGTGCCGGTGTGTGTGTGCTTGGGACAGGTAAGGTGCTGGGGAGTGTGGATGGGGCAGAGGCAGGAGGGGTGAGGGACTGTCGGAGGAGGGACACTGCTGCCGTCAGGGAGGAGTCCATGGACCTATTGCCCCTCTGTAGGGCAGACATGCCCGATGAGATGCCCTCCATGAACGACACCAGCTGAGTCAACAGAGTGGTGTGTGCATGGAGGACACTCAGCATCGCTGTCTGCCCTACATGGAGCTGGCGAAGGAGGTACACAGACTCCTCACTCAGGGCAGCAGGGGACACAGGGGCAGGGGGTGCGGTGCCTGGCCCGAAGGAGACACGCTCCCGAACATGGGAGCCTCCACGGACCTCGGGAATGGGAGCCGATGGGAGGGCGGTGGTGGTGGTGGCGGGGACAGCAACACTAGCTGGGGTGTGGTGGCTGCTGACACCCGCCTCCATAAGGGAGTCATCCTCCGAGCTGCTGTGGTCCTCAGCTGAGGTGGATGGTGCTGAGGACTCCTCGGTGTGGCTCCCCTCGCCCTCCGTGCCACTGGGTCCCTCCGACCACTCCTCGGCTGCTGACCCAGTCTGGCTCTGCGGCTCCTCCTGGTCCGTGGAGCTGTCCCCTCCTGTGGCCGTGGATGTATCTGCAATCAATAGGGAAACAGACAGACATCAGTCACCTGCACCGAACGCACACACCACAGTAAGTACAGCACATCACAGAGCAAGCCCTGGCATCCTTAGTTGGACATTGCTAAAAGTGCCCAAACAGAACAGGAGAAGCCAATTGTCAGTCTGATGGTCAACCATGGCACTCACATCCCACCTGGCCTTGCACCCATCTGTCTGGTGTCTTTTGGATGGCAATACCCCAGTGTGGACACATGCACCACCTACACAGTAGTTGGACAGTGCAGAGAACACGGTGAAGCATGTGAACATGCACACATCACGACTCTTGCCACTGAGTCAGTACAGGTGTCCGGATGAAAGGGATGCCCAGAGTCAAATAGGAAATGCATGTGATGCATACCAGCGACAGACACCATGATGCACCCATGTCCTGATAGCCATTGCCACAATGGTGTGCATGTAGCACATGTCACTCCCCTGCAGGATCACTCATAGGAAGTCACATGCCATGGCACAGGCATGCCTGCTAAGTCATACATCACTCTCTCCAGTCACATGGGCAGGGCAGCCAGACAACAACACTCTGCACTGTGTCACAATAGTAGGTCATGGGGAATGCAAGTCCTGGAGCCGAACAAGTGCACATGTACATCCCCCACACACCACATCATCTGAACCCTTATCTGTCCAGGTCATACCTATTGGACATATGGGAGACCTGTAACACAACCCTCTGAACCTGAGCACCTCACAATCTGCTGTGAATGGGAAACAGCTGCCTGAACTTCACATTCGCATACCCCAGTCTGCACGGTCAGGTGATCAAACACCTATGTGTCACACAAGTATCGTCTCCTATGGTCACATCTCCGGTGGCATGCTGAGCCCCAACCGAGAAACACCCCAGCAGTCCTGACAACGAAGCCACAGCACACTGACACAGAGGCAGACACCTGAGGGGACATATCACTGAGCACAACGTGTCAGCTGATACACGGGAGTGGGAGTACAGAGTGTATTGTATGGCCTGGAGTAGGCATGACTGTCCTGCCCCACATGAATGAGGGATGAGCCCTGGACAGTAGGCAGCTGGCTAAGTATGTGTGACACACGTAATATACACACTCCTGGGGCCCAAACATTGTTCCCACCCGCAGCATGGGTGTGTGCCAGATACCCCAGGCACATGTGGTGGATCAGTTCAGCAATTGGACCACATATCAAAGTAACACGCAGATTACATGTCAGAACACAGGCATTGTGTAAGCAATGGACCCACCCATGATGCCCACCACAGAGTTAGGGAAACAGATGCTGTCCCCCACCTTGAGTCAAGCAAACTGCAAGGACACAGTACCCAAGTGACACAATTCCCTGCCTGAAAGGGCCACACCTGGGTATCAGATGAGGAGTGGGCAGTGCACAATAGAGGGACATGGGTCCTGGACCACATGACTGATGTACTGTGGAAGTTTAACCAGGCCAGTGGAGGGCACATAGCATGGCAGACAAAGTTCACAATGCAGTCATGGACTCACCCCCTCCTTGCTGCTCTCTGGCCTTCAGCTGCCCATCCAGATCAGGGAAGACCACCGCCAGGATCCTGAGCATGTGGGGGTCAGGGTCCGGTGTCCGCCCCTCCTGCGAGGAGGCGACAGCTTCAGCTGGACCCGTGCGATCCTCCGGGTCCAGCCCCGAAGGTCCTGCCACCTCTTCTGGCAGTTGCGGATCCGGCGCTTGTAGACCCCCACGGATCTCACTGCCCGGACGATGGTCAGCCATATCTGCTGCTTCTGGTGGGCATCAACCTGTGAGGATGACAAAGTGAGAATGCCATTACTACACATGCAACATATCCGTGCATTACACAGTTGGATATACATGTCTCAATCACAGGGGCACATGATGTACACAGGCAGTGCAACGATGGCCATGGACAGTATGCCAGCAGTTACTACATGGTATCA
Source organism: Calotriton arnoldi (assembly GCA_963921515.1). Classification (NCBI taxonomy): domain Eukaryota; kingdom Metazoa; phylum Chordata; class Amphibia; order Caudata; family Salamandridae; genus Calotriton; species Calotriton arnoldi. The sequence goes on from CAWUFW010007096.1 coordinate 191,433, forward strand.
TTGCCTGGGAAGTAAAACCTTGTTTAAATGCACTGTCACTGCACTATACCTGTTCAGTGCATGTAACTACACACTATGGGGGGTGACAACTACTCAGTGAGCCTGCTAGCCAGTGGCGTGCAGACTGTTAGCCTTGCTAGTCGGACAACATGCACATTTAGAAAGGCAGTGGACAGAACACTCACCTGCTCCCCTGCTTTCCCATACAGCTTGCTGTACTGTGGAAGGAGGCTGTCCAGCAGGGCCTGGTTCTCCTCAGTGCTGAAGGCTGGTGCTCTCTCCACAGTACGTGCCATTGCAGGGTCCAGAGGGTGCAGTTACAGCAGCAGTGGTGGTGGCAGATGTCGTCGTGGAGCATGTAGTGCAGGCAAGTGAGCTCTCAGGGGAACAGCCAGCATTATATGTGTGCTGCAGAGGCAGATACTGTCCCATGTGTCCAAAGTGATAGGTCCAAGTCGTTTGCATCTTCTGAATCTGGCCAATCCATGGAATTGCACCACTTACACACGCCCACAGCATCCTTCAAAAGTTCAACTTCATGACACCCATGAATTTGCAACATTGCTGTGGGTGACCAACTGAATTTACAGCATCAGACTCGTTCAAAATTTGAAAACGAGTCCGTTGCCAGGCCAGGCCATAGCCAATGGGTGCGCACCGATCGGTCCATTGCTGTTCAACGCGTACCCAGGATACATCGCGTACCCGCACACATTGAATGCAATGGGCCGGCCGGGCACACCGATCGGTCCATTGCTGTTCAACGCGTACCCAGGATACAACGCGTACCCGCACACATTGAATGCAATGGGCCGGCCGGGCACACCGATCGGTCCATTGCTGTTCAACGCGTACCCAGGATACAACGCGTACCCGCACACATTGAATGCAATGGGCCGGCCGGGCACACCGATCGGTCCATTGCTGTTCAACGCGTACCCAGGATACAACGCGTACTCCGCACACATTGAATGCAATGGGCCGGCCGGGCACACCGATCGGTCCATTGCTGTTCAACGCGTACCCAGGATACAACGCGTACCCGACACATTGAATGCAATGGGCCGGCCGGGCACACCGATCGGTCCATTGCTGTTCAACGCGTACCCAGGATACAACGCGTTCCCGCACACATTGAATGCAATGGGCCGGCCGGGCACACCGATCGGTCCATTGCTGTTCAACACGTACCCAGGATACAACGCGTACCCACACACATTGAATGCAATGGGCCGGCCGGGCACACCGATCGGTCCATTGCTGTTCAACGCGTACTCAGGATACAACGCGTACCCGCACACATTGAATGCAATGGGCCGGCCGGGCACACCGATCGGTCCATTGCTGTTCAACGCGTACCCAGGATACAATGCGTACCCGCACACATTGAATGCAATGGGCCGGCCGGGCACACCGATCGGTCCATTGCTGTTCAACGCGTACCCAGGATACAACGCGTACCCGCACACATTGAATGCAATGGGCCGGCTGGGCACACCGATCGGTCCATTGCTGTTCAACGCGTATCCAGGATACAACGCGCATTCCCGCACACATTGAATGCAATGGGCCTGCCGGGCACACCGATCGGTCCATTGCTGTTCAACGCGTACTCCAGGATACAACGCCGTACCAGCACACATTGAATGCAATGGGCCGGCCGTGCACACCGATCGGTCCATTGCTGTTCAACGCGTATCCAGGATACAACGCGTACCAGCACACATTGAATGCAATGGGCCGGCCGGGCACACCGATCGGTCCATTGCTGTTCAACGCGTACTGCAGGATACAACGCGTACCCGCACACATTGAATGCAATGGCCGATGTGTGCACACCGATCGGTCCATTGCTGTTCAACGCGTACTCCAGGATACAACGCGTTCCTGCACACATTGAATGCAATGGCCAATGTGTGCGCACCAATCGGTCCATTGCTGTCCAACGCGTATTGCGAATACAACGCGTACCAGCACACATTGAATGCAATGGCCAATGTGTGCGCACCGATCGGTCCATTGCTGTCCAACGCGTATTGCGAATACAACGCGTACCAGCACACATTGAATGCAATGGCCAATGTGTGCGCACCGATCGGTCCATTGCTGTCCAACGCGTCCCTGTACAACTCACTGGCATATGTCACCATGCCTGTCACAGGTGAACATATGCCAGCCTCATATACTTCCCAGGGAGTGAGGGGCACACCTACAACACCACAGCCTGTCCACACTGTATCCTAAGGCATGTAAGGCTGCATTACCTATTCCGTGTATGGGGGTGAACATGTTGTTCTGTGGGTGTCACTTGGGGGCAGCCAACCCCAGGCTGTGCACGTGGTCATGGGGACAGAATCCTTGGTGTTTCGTGTACATGACCACTGTGATGTGCAACTGTTCATATCTGAGCATGTGGCATGGTCACATTTCACGGTGGTGTATGTGTATGTCATGTCACATATCCCCTGAGTCCCATGTGGGACGGTATGTTTAACCCAGGGTGACCCATTGGCACAATAGTGATGGTCCTCCACAGTCTGTGTGCATGTTGTGTTTACAATGTCTCTGATTACATGTGCACAATGGGAGACAGTCTCCACATCCACGTTGTTTGTGCATGGACTTTGATGTTGTGCGTGTGTGTGTCCCAGACGTCCATGTCTGTCCTGCCGAGGCAACAGGGACCACTACCTGTGGGGGTCATGGTTGTTTTGCTGTGGTGTATACATGATACACCATGTCATGCCAGTGTCCATGTGGCAATACAGGGTCCCTGGGAATCTACCTGTCGTTGAGCTGTGATGGCTGGGGCACATCTGTCCTCACATGTCACTGTGGGGTGTGTTTGTAACGTGGCAGCAGGAAATGGGAACTGTGACACGGCCTCATGATATCCAATGGCACAACCTGGGACTTATTGATGCCACTTGTTGAACTGTGATGTTAGATGTTGGCCATGTATGTGCCATACATGTCCTTATGGAACTGCACACATCATGTACTTGTGCCTCATAATGATGTATCATGTGATATTGAGTGTGTTCAATGCCACATATGTGGGGTGACTGACAATCTTTCTTTCTTCACCTATGCACTGCAGGGCACCAGCTGTCCATAGACCATTCCCTGACCTGGCAACGATGGTGGAACGTGACAGCATCCGACGGTACCGCTTCACCAGGCAGCTGATTGAGGATTTGGCAGTGCGCTTGGCACCACATTTGCAACCTGGCCGGCCGTACCCTACAGCGCTGACCCCCAAGGTGAAGGTGATGGCAGCCCTACACTTCTTTGCCACCGGTACCTTTCAACACACTGTGGCGACTGCTGGTGGGATGTCACAGACCATGTTCAGCCGTGTGCTCCGCGATGTTTTGTAGGCTATGTTGATATACCTGAACCAGTACATCTATTTCCCTAGACTCCAACAACTCACTGACGTGAAGAGTGACTTCTATGCCCTGGGGAGGATGCCGCATGTCATTGGCTCCATTGATGGGACACATGTGGCTTTGGTACCACCACAGGCCCAAGAGCAGGCATACAGGAACCGCAAACACTACCACTCGGTCAATGCACTGGTGGTCTGTCTTGCAGATATGACCATCTCACACGTGTGTGCCCGTTTCCCCGGTTCTGCACACGATGCCTACGTGATGAGGAGTAGTCGCATCCCGAGGATGATGTCACAGATGCGGAACCAGCGTGCCTGGCTTGTTGGTGTGTACTGACTTTGTACCATTGTGTGTATTCTGCAATGTAGTGTTCCACCCTCTTTTCCAACTCAGCTAATGTGCAATTGTCTGTATGTAGGTGACTCCGGATACCCCAACATGCCGTGGTTGCTGACGCCCTCAGGAACCCTGTGACACCAGCCCAGATGCGCTACAATGAGGCACATGGTCGGACAAGGAGAGTGATTGAGCGGACATTTGGTCTCCTGAAGAGCCGCTTCCGCTGCCTGGACAAGACAGGAGGGGCACTCCCATATGCCCCAGCAAAGGTGTGCAAGATTGTCATCGTCTGCTGCATGCTACACAACCTGGCAGTGCGGAAGGAGTTGCCTCTCATCCTGGATGACGATGACCAACATCCGCCACCTGTGGAGGATCCTGGCCTGGACCACGATGCCAGTGATGATGATGATGATGGTGATGGTGATGTCCGCACACAGCTCATCACCAACTTCTTCAGCTGAATGTGAGTATCCAGAGATGTCATGTCAATGATGTGAGTTTGCATGATATGTGTTGGTGGTGCTCTGGTGCTGTTTGAGTGTGTCCATGGGCTACATGACTGTATGCGTGTAGCGATGTGTCCTTACAGGTAGTCTGTACTCCCCAACAGTGTTGACATGCTAACTTGGTTCTGGGTGGGTATCTTGTGACATGTATTGGGCATGAGTATTGCAGTTCTGTCCTGTTCTTCAGTGCTTTTGACTGTGTGTCATTTCTGTCCTTCACAGGGTACTTTCAGAGTCGTTTGGTCAACTGTGATCCCCGACACCGTGATTCGACTTCCACGGTGGTAGCTGTCGTGTCCCTACAGGTGATGTGCGCCACACCCATGGACTTCCTTCCTTCTACACTTGTTGACTGTGTGCCCGCTGCCAGGTGGGATTACCTTACATCTGTAGTGGTTACAACATGTTGCAAATGTGTAATAAACCTGTGCTTCACTTTGTGATGTGCGTTGTATGTGGTCACACATTTGACTGACATTTGCTTACTGCACCAGTGGGCTAGTTGACAAAGACTGTGAATAGGTGTTGTGTCTGTGCATTGCACCGTATTTCCTGGCAACATCAGTGTAGGCAATGAGTCAGATGGCCTAGGTGTGTATTTGTTGTGTAGCCCTGGTGGTGTGTCTCCCTCATATGTGTCACGTTGCCATGACTCACATGCCTGTGTTGTACTTGCTGTAGCAGTTAGCATGCACAGTGTAATTTCGCTGGTCATCATCTCCATGACAGAAACCACGTTGGAATCACGACAGAGGCAGGTATGGTGTATTAGTGTGTTTATTGTCATACATGTGTGTGAATAGTGCACAGGATGGTGAGTGCTGTACATTTTGATTGCAATCCAAAGTTCCTAGATGAATTGGAAGTCCTGGTAGCAGAAATGTCCTGTATCAAGTCCACAGTCATCTGAGACATTGGTCCAACTTGTACTCCCCATGTCATGTGGGGGAGTTGTGTTGCAGTCAACAGGGTGAACAGTTTGCGCACAAAGGTGATTATCCAGAACAGGTTTTGGCTTCCTGGGGGTTGCACATGGCCATCGGTGTCTCAGTTGCCCCTCCTCGGACGACCCCTTTTCTTTGGGGGGGGACCCTCAAGTGCAGGCTGCTGCGGTGCAGGGGACTCTCCGCCAGAGTCATCCTCCCTCCCTGTGGCAGTTGCAGTTGTTTCAGCACCAGATGTTGTGGGCACACAGGGAGGTGTTGACTGGTTGCTGCTCATCTGGCGGAGGCATTGTAATATGTCCCTATGCACCGCCGTCATCTCTTGCAGTGTGTCCCACTTGGACTCCACGTGGGACATGTGTGAGTCCAAGCGGGCATGATGGGCAGCCTGCTGCTGTTTAATGTCCCTGAGGAGCCCCACTACCTGGCTGAGCTCTCCGGTGCTGGACTGGTACGCATCGGCTATGCGTGCCAGTTGTGGGTCATCATGCAGTCCAGACCCTCTGCGATCAGCGACCTATGTCTCCCACCCCTCCCACCACCCCTGGTGACACGTGCAGTACCTGAGGTGGCACGCACAGGTGACCCTGACCCTGGGCCCCCTTGGGGGTTGTTGGTGGTGTTGGTGTCCATGGCCCCACGTTGGTCCAGGGTCCCTGTGCTGGTGGTGGTGGTGCTCCTTGGTCTGTCCATGTCGGCAGGGGTGGTATGTGTGTTGACAGTCGTTGGAGGGGTGGGTGCAGGGGGTGCAGCTGGTGGTCCTGCTGGTGCTGCATGATGACTTGCTCCGGAGGTGCCAGGTTGGTCTTCTTCATCCGAGGAGGGCAGAGGCTGTTCCACACCAGTGAGATCCGTATCCTCTTGAGCCTGGGACGGGGAATCCTCAGCGTCTGCTGCTGTGTCCCTATCATCACCTGTTTTTGGGAGACACACACATTGTATGTAATGTTTCTGCAGGCATCAATGGTTGACACACCTGACAGTTGTGACTGTGCCTCTGGATGCGGGCCTGTACATTGCATTGTCCTAAGTTGTCACAGTCAGAGGTTGATATTGGTGTAGCACATTGTCCTGCATTATTTGGGCATTTCTATGTGAATGTTGGGGTGTGTACATGGTCTGCATTGGTTGTATTTGGTTGACATCCGGCCCTCCTTCCCACCCAGCCAGATATTCCACCATGGAACGTGCTTCCATTGCAAGGAGTGCAAGTTGTCTTTCAGGATGTCAGTCAGTGGTGTCCTGCTGTTGGTTGGTGCACAGTTGCCAGCAGGGCCTTGTGCTCCCCACAGCAGTAGCCAGTGTCAGCCATCTTGTCAGTTGTTTTCCACTCCCTGTGATGTGCGCATGGTTCAGGGTGGTGTTGATGGGACAGTTGTGGGGGTGGCCAATATCTGTGACTACCACTCCCATCATGCTATTGCCTCCACCCCACTTCCCAGCATGCCCATACTTACTTGCTTTTGGGTGGACTTCACTGTGTGTGAGTGTGAGAGCAATGGCAAGATGGCTGACAGTGGTGTCCTGCTGTTAGTTGGTGGCCAGTTCCCAGCATGGCCTTGTGCTCCCCACAACAGAGCACCAGTGTCAGACATCTTTGATGGGGCTTTCCACTCCCTGTGATGTGAGCATGGTTCAGGGTGGTGTTGATGGGCCAGTTGTGAGGGTGACCACTATCTGTGACTCCAACTCCCATCATGCTATTGCCTACACCCCCCTTCCCAGCATGCCCATACTTCCTTCCTTTTGAGTGGACTTCACTGTGTGTGAGTGTGACAGCAATGGCAAGATGGCTGATGATGTGGTCCTGTTGTTTGTTGGTGCCCAGTTCCCAGCAGGGCCTTGTGCTCCCCACAGCTGAGGCCAGTATCAGACATCTTTGAAGTGGCTTTTCACTCCCTGTGAGGTGTGCATGCTTCAGTGCTAGCTTGCTGGGCCATGTGGGTGGGGGATGTTGAGCTGTGACTACCACTCCCATCATGCTATTGCCTACACCCCCCTTCCCAGCATGCCCATACTTCCTTCCTTTTGACTCTGCTTCCCTGTGGGGTAGTGTTCCTGTGCTGACAGGATGGCTGACAGTGTTGTCCTGGCAGTTGTTTGGCTACAAGTCCCAAGAGTGTCCCTGTGCTTCACACAGCATAACCCAGGGTGGTGGTTCTTTGTGGGATATTCAATTAGGGTGTGAGGCATTGCATTCTCCCAGGTGGGTTATGTGGAGTTAGTGTTGAGGGGGTGTGTGAGGAGAACTGCTTGTAACTATGGTCAGTGCTGTGAGTCCTCCTTCCCACCCAGCCAGATATCCCACCATGGAACGTGCTTCCATTGCAGGGAGTGCAAGTTGTCTTTCAGGATGTCAGTCAGTGGTGTCCTGCTGTTGGTTGGTGCACAGTTCTCAGCAGGGCCTTGTGCTCCCCACAACAGAGCACCATTGTCAGACATCTTTGAAGTGGCTTTTCACTCCCTGTGAGGTGTGCATGCTTGAGTGTGATCTTGCTGGGCCATGTGGGTGGGGGATGTTGAGCTGTGACTACCACTCCCATCATGCTATTGCCTCCACCCCCCCTTCCCAGCATGCCCATGCTTCCTTCCTTTTGACTCTGCTTCCCTGTGGGGTTGTGTGCCTGTGCTGACAAGATGGCTGATAGTGTTATCATGGGGTTAGTTTTGCTACAAGTCCCATGTGTGTCCCTGTGCTTCACTCAGCATGACCCAGGGTTGTGGTTCTTTGTGGGATATTTGATTGGAGTGTGAGGCAATGCATTCTCCCAGGTGAGTTGTGTGGAGTTTGTGTTAGGGGTGTGTGTGAGTGGAGCTGCTGGTTACTATGGTCAGGGCTGTGAGTCCTCCTTCCCACCCAGCCAGATATCCCACCATGGAACGTGCTTCCATTGCAGGGAGTGCAAGTTGTCTTTCAGGATGTCAGTCAGTGGTGTCTTGCTGTTGGTTGGTGCACAGTTGCCAGCAGGGCCTTGTGCTCCCCACAGCAGTAGCCAGTGTCAGCCATCTTGTCAGTTCTTTTCCAATCCCTGTGATGTGCACATGGTTCAGGGTGGTGTTGATGGGAAAGTTGTGAGGGTGAGCAATATCTGTGACTACCACTCCCATCATGCTATTGCCTCCACCCCCCTTCCCAGCATGCCCATACTTCCTTCCTTTTGAGTGTACTTCACTGTGTGTGAGTGTGACAAGAATGGCAAGATGGCTGACAGTGGTGTCCTGCTGTTGGTTGGTGCCCAGTTCCCAGCAGGGCCTTGTGCTCCCCACAACATTGCACCAGTGTCAGACATCTTTGATGTGGCTTTTGACTCCCTGTGAGGTTTGCATGCTTGGGTGTGATCTTGCTGGGCCATGTGGGTGGGGGATGTTGGGCTGTGACTACCACTCCCCTCATGCTTTTGCCTCCACCCCCTTCCCAGCATGCCCATGCTTCCTTCCTTTTGACTCTGCTTCCCTGTGGGGTTGTGTGCCTGTGCTGACAAGATGGCTGACAGTGTTATCCTGGGGTTAGTTTTGCTACAAGTCCCATGTGTGTCCCTGTGCTTCACACAGCATGACCCAGGGTTGTGGTTCTTTGTGGGATATTTGATTAGTGTGTTTGAGGCAATGCATTCTCCCAGGTGAGTTGTGTGTAGTTTGTGTTAAGGGGTGTGTGTGAAAAGCTGCTTGTTCATATGGTCTGAGGTGTCAGTCCTCCTTCCCACCCAGCCAGATATCCCACCATGGAACGTGCTTCTATTGCAGGGAGTGCAAGTTGTCTTTCAGGATGTCAGTCAGTGGTGTCCTGCTGTTGGTTGGTGCACAGTTCCCGGCAGGGCCTTGTGCTCCCCACAGCAGTAGCCAAGGTCAGCCATCTTGTCAGTTGTTTTCCACTCCCTGTGATGTGGGCATGGTTCATGGTGGTGTTGATGTGCGCATTGTGAGGGTGGACAATATCTGTGACTACGACTCCCATGATGCTATTGGCTACACTGACTTGCCCAGCATATACAGAATTCCTTCCTTTCAGTGGTCTTCACTGTGAGGTGGTGTTGTAGTGGTGCCTACATGTCTGGATGTGTTTGTTAGTTATATTTGTGCCACTGCCTAGCTGTAGTTGTAGTTGTGTTTGTACATGTGATGACACAGTTACATATCACTATGAGATGGCATGTGTTGTGTTTATCTGACTGACATACACATTTTGGGATGATTCTGTTCTGGTTGGTGTGTATTTGCTAAGGGTGCATGGTTTGACTCTCCCCTTGACAGTGATGTGTGTGTATTGTCGCACAATATTGTGTACATTTGTTGTGTACTCACCAGGCTCTGGGATGTTTTCTAGTCCATATACGCTCACTGGTGGTAGGATGGCCCGCACCTTCTCCTCCCAGGGCCTGAGGTATACTGGTTTGGCAGGAGGGCCACTGCCGGTGTGTTGGCTCAAGAGGTAGTCCTTCTTCAACAGCTCCCTGACCCTCCTGCGCACGTCATACCACCTGTTCTGGATGTCTACCTTTGTGCGCAAACATGGTGATTGTGCGTTCACCCTGTCGACGATCCTCTCCCACATCTTGGTTTTCTGCGACATGGGTGTCTGTTGGACCAGTGTACCAAACAGCTGTGGCTCTACCCTGAGGATCTCATCTACCAGGACTTCCAATTCACTATCTAGGAACTTATGATTCTTCTTTGAGGGCATGGTGATGGGTGGTGATGGTGAGTGATGTGTGTGTTGGTGTTCAGGTGAAGGTGTGTGAGTGTGTGTTTTGCTGGGTGTATGTGTGGGTGCTATTTGTTGAGGTGCTGATGGTGTGTGGCTTGTGTGATGGATGAGCTGTGGGTGTGTGGTTGCTGTCGGTTGAGTGCTGGCAGGTAATTTGAATTTGCAAAGGATCATGGTAGGGATTTGTGTCCTTTATATGGGTGGAGTTGTGGGTGTGTCTTTGTTCCCTGCCCCCCCCCAGTATTTATTGGCTTTGTGATTGCTTGTTTGGCCTTTTCTTGTGTATTTTCCCTTTGTACTTTTTGTGCATGTAGGAGACGTTCTTGTGACCGAGTCGGAGCCTGCAGTTGTCTCGTACGAGCTTCTCTGAGTCGTTCACGCTGTGTTTGTGCTGTTTTCTATGCTGCGTACGCGTCGGTCGCGGTGTTTTGGGTTTCTTCGGCTCGCAGTTTTGTATGCGTGTCGGTCGTACGGCTTGTCCTCCGTGCCACTCGGTCGTGTTTTCCACGCGTTGCATCGTACTTGGCGGGTAGGAGTTCACGGGTACGTTTCGTTCGGGATTGTTCCGGGTGCGTGTCGGTCGGTTCGATTCGCGTGTTTTTCCGGCCGGATTGCTGTTTTCCGCGCGGCTCGGTCGTTTGGCTTGTGTTTCGTACGAGTCGGTCGGGTTTTGCACGCTTCTCATCGTACTTTGCGGGTCAGGCTGCAACGGTACGTGTCGGTCGGAAATAATTCCGGCTCCGAGTCGGTCGGTACGTTTTCCGGCCCGAATCGGAATCGACCCCTAAGATGGAACTCGCATGTGAGGCGGATCGGGGTTGTGAATGGCGCACTGATTTTTGGAGTAAGATATGGGCTAGATCGTTAAAAATTTCCAGATCTGCATCCACCACTCAATCTATGTTTTTTCTATATCACAGACTATTTTTTACTCCACTTTCCATAGCTAATTTTACACACTCTAGTAATAAGACTTGCTGGTCCTGTGACCATCCCTTGGCTGACCTGTTCCACCTCCTGTTTTCATGCCCCCGTAGCTTCCTTTTGGTTACAAATTTGGTCTTGTGTTTCAATTATTTTTAATTGGCATATTCCTATATCAAATGCCCTTCTCTTTACGGGAAGTCTATCAGAGTCACTTGGGTTACTGTCTCATGAAAAAGGGTTGTTTGACCTGATGTTAGCCTTAGCTTTTCAACAGATTACACTCAATTGGAAATGCTCAAACAAGCTCTCGGTCAAGTCTTGGTGGAATACTGTATGCCACTATCATAGATTGGATATTGCTTTTGCCTCCTGTTGTAATCCACATGTAAATAGAGACCTCTTTTGGTTGCCACTAACCATTTATTTAAATAAGATCTCATTCACTCAAGTCTCCCGCAATCGTTCTGAAAACCTCCAAACTCCATGATTTCTTCTTCTTTGCCTTTTTCTCTTTAGCAATTTTTAGCATGGTAATATTTATATGAAATATGTTAATTATATCCTTGTTGTTCTAATGAGTATTTATTGCTATTTGATCCTCAGTTGCAGAGTATATCTTATCTCTCCCCCTTCTGGTCCTCCCCCCTTTCTTCCTCTGTAAACCTTTAAAAATATAAACAGCTTTCTGCTATGTTTTATGGCTTATTTGTTTCTCATATGTTGGTTATTATCAAAATTGTTACGCTTTTGGCATATGTTTTATGAGAAACATTACTTCAATAAAGCTTATTAAACTTTAAAAAAACAAATGAATCACATTTTCAACAATATTATTCAAACTTAGTAACCATGTATGTACAGTAACTATAAACATGCATTCCTACAGATCACACCCAGGACATGTCTGAAACCATTGAGGCTGATGAAGCAATTGACACACAAGTGGAAATTGAGGAAAGCACAATTGCTACCCCTACACCCAGAACACCTACTCCAACTATTAGGAGGGCAAACGTGGTACCACTACCAGACTTCAAGGAAGGTGATGAGGAGCAAACACAGGGCACGGACACAACTTCTTCTGTGCACAGGACACACAGACAATGTAGAATTCAACAACAAACAGTTCACAATGATAATATATCTGATGACATGTCAGACAGTTCTCAATTGTTTGGTGACCTTGAGAAATCAATTGTCACAGTACAGCACCAGCAAGCCAAACAGATAAAAACTGTGAATATGCATCTGCAGAGCATGTCACGTTTAATGCAGCATTTGCAGAAAAGTCAAGAGTGTTGGATTGCTGACATTAAGAAGGAGCAACGTATGCAAAGCCGCAGACACACGCAGCACATGGCACGCTATGACACCTTTACAAAATCAATCAATCTATTGGCAGTAGCCACCACCACTCTTGCCTGGAAAACTGTGAACATCCAAAATGACAAGGGGCACTGCTGCCAACATGTAGCATGCTGACTGGTCCAAGTAACCACAGCTCTGGAGAATATTAAGTCACATAACCTGTTATTGTTATGTTATTGTAGATTTATAGAGCGTGCAGCTACCCAACAGGGTCTCCCAGCACTGCCTGTCTGTCTATAAAATTTTACTGCCACCTGACAGTGAAGACGGCTCTAGCATCAGTGGTATATCCTTATCAGATGGATGCTGTACAAGACAAACATGCCAGCACACATCTGGAACAGTTATAGCCCCAACTCAACAGCCAAGTCCTGCTGAGAAGGCGACCGACACCAGAGGTTATAAAAAGTGACATTTGCATACACTGAGATGTACGAAACTAGTTTGTTATGTTTGTGTTTTTAAAATGTGTTGCTTTGTTTTAACAATGGCGACCTATAACGAAACAGTTAATATACAAGAATAATACGTTGTTACAACCTGAATAAAAGGTTATCTTTCAGTATTGCAAAAACATTATCATCATGTGTGTTGGCTATTTCTTAGATGTTGTCAACATTCTTACCTTAAAAATAGTTGTTTTTGATTTCTGTGCCACCCTATAAAACATTAGTTTTGTGTACTGTATATCTTGGGGAGTGTTTGCAAAACGTTGCCAACCATGATCGCCAAAAACCTATGAAAAAACCAACAAAATGCACTTTGTGACTTTTCCCCTGCCACTGCTATGATTCCCCGGTAACTGCCAAAAGCTAAAAGGTGTTGACATCACAATACCTGCACGTGTGGTGAGATTCATTGCTTCTGATGGTTGGGATTTTTAGCTGTGGATGTAACTTGCCAATTAAATCCAAAATTACCTCACTACTCAGTCTATACTTCTCATAAATCTCTTTCTCAGTCTATTCAAACAGGGTAACCCTCACCCTAAATATCCTCTCCTGTCTCCTCCTTCTTCCTTGCCTACCAGCCGAAATTCTCATCCTCCTCGTCAAGACATACAGAGCCACTATTCTGAAAGAGCAAGATGCATTTTGGGTGACTTTTTGTAGTTTGCACCTGATTACCACATGATACATATGGATGGTTATTGCATTTCCTAAATGGCCATTTTGCGACTAATCTCAATTAGGAAATCCTTTGTACATAGTGTTAGTGATTCACTGTTTACGTAATACCAATTTGCGATTTCCAATTTAGAAATGCAAACAATGGGATTTCTACATGATGCCAATCGAAAATTGCACCATCAAAAATGCCTTTTGTACATACCAAAAACCATTTTGCATTTCCTAACGGCCTGAAATAGGGATTCACACTGTTAGGAAATGCAAAATGGCTTTGTATATATGGCCCTTAGATCTATGTCTTGAAGTATAACAAAAATGATATAAGGGGGCGGGGCAGGGATATACTGCCCTCTAGATCCAATTAGGGGACCCTGAGGGACCCTTCTTGGTCCCCAAAAAAAAGAAAATGGCAAAAAAGAAACAACAAAATGGCGCCTGCCATTTCACTATACAAATATAGGAAGGGGGTGTCAGTTGGGCACCCCTGCCCATCCCATTTAGGGGCCTGGGGACTCATGCAGCCCCCCTGCTCGAGCCATTTTCAGTCCCCGGGACTCCATCCTCCGAGGCCCAAAGTATTTTTTAGGGGGCAGGGGCACGTGGCCAGCCTCTGCAAGCAGTTTTTTGCCCTGGGGAACCCATCTCCCAAGGCCCAAAGTATTTTTTAATGGAAGGGGGGCACACAATGCTCCTCCCTGAGCCTTAAAAAGGCCCTGGGGACCCCACGCCCCAGGACCAGTTCCCTTGCTGTGCCCCATGGAGCCCAACTCCAGAACACAGTAGTTTCCCTGCCTGAACTGGTGCAGACAGGAAAATGTGTTTTCTTCTGTTTGGGGGGAGCATTTTCAAATCTTCCGCCAAATGACAGCAAACACAAAGGGCCTGATTACAAGTTTGGCAGTGCGGCGCCGGGTCCACTCCACCGCTGCACCACCAAACCCATGGTCGGGCCACCCACCAGATTAGAAGTTTCCTACTGTCTGGCTTTTTTTTTTTACATTTCCATTACGGTGACCTGAAAGTGGGCATCGGAACGAGAACGCCAAAAACAGTTCCTGCGCGACATGGACTGTAAAGTCCATACCATGCTGGAACTGGTGTGCATGCACGCAGGGGGCATGTTGTACCCCCCTGTGTGCACCCACAGGACGTGAGGCCCAAGGGGGCCCTGTAGGGCCCCCTTTGTTTCCTCTCCGCCACAGTTTTCATGGCAGCAGAACCGCCATGAAAACCGTGGCACAGAGAAAACTTGTTATATGCTTGGTGGGACTGTGACGGTCCCGCCAAGCATATAACTGCCTCTAAACCACCCACCACAGCCAGCGACCGGTGGTTCCCTAGCGGCTGCGGTGGGGCAATCGTGGTCCGACTGCCTTTATTGTGATAGGGCGGTCAGGAGACCGTCACTGCCGTGCCCCCATGGGTCAGACTCATAATTAAGCCCAAAGTCTGCTCCCAGCAGGTTGCAGCTTTAAAAAATTTCCCACAGGCCAGGAGCAGACTTGAGATCTGTTTCCCTGCCCACACTGATGAGGGCAGGGAAACAGAACAACAGATTGCTCCTGCCTGGAGTGAGCAGCATAAATAGCTGTTCCCTCTATGCGGAAACAATGCCGGCTCCTGCACCATGCGGGGAGCTGGCTGGGTCTGCAGGGGCCCTGGGTCAACCATGCAGCACCAAAGTGTGCTTGGTGGGTGCCCCGAGTGGGCACCGGGGCACCGACCTATTTGAAATGGAGCATGGGGTCCCCAGGCCATAAAAGGCTTGGGAGGGGGGATTGCAAGCCCCCCTACCCGTTAAGAAAAACTACGGCCCAGGGGATGGGGTCCCAGGGCCTAATGTGGCTTGCACAGAGGGCCATGTAGCGCCCCTGCCATTTAAAAAAAAAAAAAATAGATGGACTGGGGGATGTGGTCTCCAGGACCTGAGAAGGGTCAGGGAGGGATGCTGTGCAGCCCTCTCCCCTTTCTTATCATATTTGTTCTGGTGATCCCGAGAACATAATATGAGGTGGGGTGGGGGTCGATCTGGCCCCCCTTCCTTTTTAAATAAGGCACAGCTCCGAGGGATAGAGTCCCCGTGTTAACCCCCTCCCCTTTTATTTACATTTTGGCCCTGAGCGATGGGGTCCCCGTGGCCTATTTAAGCACAGGCTTAAGCAGGGGGACCTCATGCCCCTCCCTTTATTAATGATTGGGGTCCCTGGAGTTTCATAAGGGTCAGGGAGGGGGTCTGCATACCTCTCCCCTTTTTCTAATTATATTCTGCCCCAGCGGATGGGGTCCCCCAGACCTGATAAGGCTCACGGAGAGGGTCCATGCAACCCCACTCCACTTTCAAACAAAAACGGCCCTAGGGTATGGGATCTCTGGGGCCTAATAAGGCTTGTGTAGTAGGAGAACTCCATCCCCCTCCCCTTTTTTATTTTATGTGACCCCAGGGGATGTGGCCCCTGAGGCCTATTAAGGCTCTGGCAGGGGGGCTGCATTCCCTCCTCCCCTGTTTAATTGCATTTGGCTCTGGGGGATGGAATCCCGGGGGGAAATTAAGAATTGGGGAGGATGCTGCACATCCTACTCCCCTAAATATTTAAGTTTTGGCCCCATGGGACCCGATGGCCTACCCTATGCTGCACACATAAAAGGCAGTGCCCGATGTGGGGTTGGAAGCCTGCTGAGGGGTTGGCCAGAGGGCATGGTGGCGGACCAAGACATGTGAGCAACCCCCACTGTGCACGGCCAAAGGGGAGAGGTGTGGGGCAGCGGCCAGAGCAACTGACTCTGGAATTCTGGGCTCACAGTTCGATCCCCAGCGCCGGCAGCAGCTCAGCACCCTGTGACTCTGGGCAATAGCTCACTTAATCTCCCTTGCGGCCCCCAGCACCTCAAGACCCCTAGGGGTGATTAGTTCATGCTTTAAAAATACCGGATATGATACAATACGATACGAAGGCTGTGTGCACCATGGGGTTGGATGCCTGTGGGGAGTTGGAAGCATGGCCTGGCATTCAACACATACCATACAGCTAATCACACCACCACGCACAAGCAAAGGCTGTGTGTGGCTTGGCGTTGGCTGCCTCTGGGTGGCTGCCTACTGGGAGTTAGACGCAGTGCCTGGCTGCAAGCCAGGCCCTGCAGCCAACCAGACACTGTATGCAACAATATGCAGTGTGCATTGTGAGGCTGGCTGCCTGGAGGGGTGGCTGCCTCAGGGTGGATTGGCAACAGACTGCCATGCACAGCGGGAGCATGACTTTACGTATGGTAATTAATATTACTTCACATTAAAAACAACTAGAAATTCACTGAAAAAAAACTAAGGTTAAAGTAACATCATATTTAGGTGTGAAAAATTTAGAAATTCACTGGAAAAAAAAAACAAAGATTAAAGTAACTGTATAGTTAGGTGAATATGTTAGTGTCAACATTAATGTTTTGAACAAAAAAAAAGACAGAAATTCACCAGTTAGAGTTAGCATATAGTTATAATGTGCACCCCGCCATGCCATGCCATGCCCTCCCCGCCCCCTGCCATGTGCTGCTAATAACCTCACATATTACATCACTCATGACATGTTCTATGACATCCTTTATGACATCACTGATGACTTCTCAAATTACATTTCCAATATGTCTTACATTGTTGTGCCCTGTCACAAACGTGCCTTGTGCCCTGCCATAACCATTGTATTTATATGCGTGCTGCATTTGAACCAGTAAATTTTTTTATGTTTTGAACCTTTGGGTAGGGTGATGGATGACCTTCTTCATATTGTCCACTTTGAATTTTGGGTTCCATGGATATCAGGACTACTGTAGGGTAAGCCAGACTTTGGACTTCCTCACTCCCTGCATAGGCTGTAACATTTATCTTGTTTGTTGTCAATTTTCTGTTTATAATATTTAGTTGATATGTTTTGCCGCCATATTCAAGAAATACTGCTTATTTACATGTTTTGTGTATAAGATCTTATGCTTTTTCCCCAAATTACTCATCTTGCTGTCTGTTTAGATGTTTCTGCTGAATGTGAAGTACTCTGATGATCTAGGGCATTTTATGCACTATGGAAAGCTTCTTACATAAAAAATGAATAAGTGCTGAGGGTCTTGGAAGCTGGTGCACAAAGCAAAGACGACCACTTAAAAACACATTGCACAGGAGGAGTTACAGGTAAGTCTGATGGGGATCCTTCAAGGGAGGAGGTTGCAGGGGCTTGGGGATTATGGGAGCACAGCTGGGTAGTCCGTGCTGGGGCCAGGTGCAGAGCGAACAAGTCAGCCGGGCGCCATGCGTCTTGAGGTCCTCACAGTGAGTAGCAGGCAAATTGGATAGGTGATCTCAGGATCTCAGTAGCAGGAAGTTCACTCAATGGGTGCTTGTTTCTGGTGCTTTGGGAGCCCGGTGTAGACTCTTCTTTTTGGTGTTTGCCGTTGGGGGTCCGGTACCCCGTGTATTGGTACGCCACGGCTCCAGTAGGTCCTGGTGGCTCCAAATTTGGTGGGGAGACAGATCTGATGCTTCAGAGCTGTTGGACTTTTTCTTGCTTTGGAGTCCAGGTCATCGGGGAGGAGCAAGTCCACAAACTGGACTTCACAGGATCAGTGCATGCGGAGTGCAAGGGAGTGATACCTTCATTCCAAGGGAACTTCATGGTGAGCTTCTTGGAGTCCTTTCAGGTTCAGGACTACACCGCAGGCAGGGATTGTCGAGTTCTTGGAGCAATAGGCAGGGTTTGTCACCTTTTTCTTCTGCAGCAGGGCTTCAGTTCTCGTGCAGTGGGTCTTCTTTGTCCAAATCTTCTCTTGTCTATTGAATCTGGTGTTCAGGTCTCAGGGAGCCACCTAAACACAGAATTTAGGGCGCTACAAGAGGAGACAGGTAGTATCCAATAGGCTACCTACTTTTAGGGTATCTATGCCCTCTAGTGACCACATCATGTGGGAAGGGGCACTACCCAAGCCCTGATAGGTTGCTTTTCCACCATCCCAAGATGGTGAAATTTCAGGAGTGGGGTTCACATTGCCTGTCTTGCCCTAGGGGTGGTGTAGGCTAAGTGGGGACCCTCCCCCTAATCTAACTCAGTTTCCTGCCTTTCCTCCCACCAAAAATAAAGCAGGAAAGGGGGCTTGGCTTCCCCCACTATCTGGAGATTCTCAGGTTGGATTTTGACAGCTCACTGTCATTTACCTTTTTGGGTATTATCTTAGAAGTCGGTTCTGTGAGGGGAGCCCCAAATGACCCTTATCCCCGCACAAACCCCCTGTAGTACCCAGTCAAGCCAAGAAATGACCTTACTTGGGTCTGGTTTGTTGGAGTTTCCCAATCCACAATGGTCTGGATTTTGGGCTGTAGTGGCTGAACTTGGTCTCCACCCACAAGGTGGCCAAAGTATACAACCTTACCCTACCCTATCTGGCACTTGCTTGCCTTGATAGTGAGGCCTGCACTCTGCAGAGCTTTCAGGACCTATTAGAGGTGGAGCAGGTGATCCTGCCAGGTGGCGCTAAAGACAGCAATTTCATCAAGGTAATCTGCACTGTAGGATGTGAATGCTGCAAGGACTTTATTCACAACCTCTGAAATGTAACAGAGGCATTCCTCAAACCAAAGGGCATCACAGTGAAGTGGAAGTGCCCATCTGGAGTGAAAAATGCAGAGTTTTCTTTCGCTCCGGAGGTCAGACCTATTTGCCAGTACCCGGAGGTGCAATCAAGGGTACAGAGATATGTGGCTGCCCCCAACCTGTCAATCAGCTCATCAGCTTTTGGAATTGGATGTGCATCTGTTTTTGTGACTGCATTAAGGACCTGTAGTCCACACAAAACCTAATTTCTTTCTTTCCAGACTGCGAATGAGGCTTGGGGACCAACACAACTGGAATGGCCCAGGGGCTTTCTGGTGGTTTAATGACACCCAACTCCAGTCTCTTGCTTACCTCAGATTTGATGCTTTCTTTGACATGATTAGACTGCCGGTATATTTTGTTTTTGACAGGTAGGCTGTCACCAGTGTCCACATCATGTGTACACCAGTTAGTCTGATCAGGGATCTAGGAAAAGAGCTCATCAAACTGATTTAGGACTTGCCTGAAATTAATCTGCTGTGGGACAATGAGGGTGTCTGAAATGACCACTCCATTAACTGACCCAATTTTAGGGTTGTGGGAAAGGAGATCAGGGAGTGGCTCACTCTCTGCCTCCAGTTCCTCACCTGCAATCCCTTTGGGAAGTTTGGAGTCAAATGAATCTTCTCTCTCCATAGTTATAAAATTGCTGCCACCAGAGATGGGTCCTAGGCCTATCTCTTTTCTTTGTCTTTCTATATCCAGGAGTTGAGCTTCTAAGTTCAACTTCCTGGCCAATCTTTCTAGCATGAGTTCATCCTCTGAAGGCTCATCCTCTGTTTCACCTCCTCAGATGGATTCTCTTCAGTGTGCTGATCCTCAAAGGACTCAGCTACCAGTTCTAGGTCATCCCTCTCAAATGCTTCCAAAAGCCTTCTAAGCTTATCTATGGTAGCATAAGAGCCACTTTTGATACCATATCCTTTAGAGAGGGCCCTTAACCTGGCATAGGTCAAGTCCATATAAGGGGTCAGGTCGAGCTCCTGAGCCTGATTCTCTGTGCCACTCATTATTGTTACTAAAGTTGGGACCTTTTTGGAGGGGAAAAAAACCTAAAACAAAAATACTTTGTCCTAACTGTAGTAAAAGACTTCTAAATTTTAATGACTTAGTTTCAGGGACTTAGCTAAGGCTCTAGCAGCTAATTTTAGAAATGTCAATAAAATTAGACCAATTGGGAAAAAAACATGCAACCAGGGTAAAATCAATTTTTAGTTTTACTCATATGGTCACTTATTGACAGAGTGATGTCAGCAAATGCAAAGTATTTTATCCCACCGTTGATCCACCAATGTAGGAAGCTGGCTCTCTATATAGTGTACTAAAATAAATTACACTGTGCAAAGTCCAGTGTATCCATTATTGGTATGCAGAGGCTAAAGAAGATAATAGTAATGCTCTTTTTGTGGTGGCGTGTGGGCGAGCAGTTAGACTTATCAGAGGGTAGTGCTAAGCATTTGTTGTACTCAAAGAGGCAATGAAAGAGACACACACTCAAGAATAAATCCAAGACCAATTTGTAAAAATAAGATCGATTTTTATTTAATTTTTAAGACCAAGAACTTTGTTCTATGGTGAGTACTTTTTAGGTTATGAATTTCCAAAGTTCACAAAAGAAATCACTGTTGTGCGCATTTACGCACAATAGAAGTCTATGAGAGAAAATAGGAAAAAGCATATCAAATCAGGCAGTGGGTTCTCAAGGTTCACCTTCTGGATTTAAGTAAGTAGCAAGGCCAGGTCCAATGTTCCAGCAGCAGAAGACTGGGAGCATTCAGGTTTCGGCCGGGAGCAGGGTGCTGAAGTTGTTGGTAGCAGGTGCGCTATGAAGGAGGGGGCCACCTGAAAAAATGGTGCACAGAGGGACGTAAAGGTACGTTTGGGGGGTCCCACTCGAGGGGGCAGGTCGCAAGTGTCTCAGGACCTTGGGAGCACAGCTGGTTCATCGTTACCCAGGCCGGGTGGTCTGAGTGCAGAGCACATAGGGCAGCCTCAGGCTTTCAAAAGGGGTACAGGTTCTCTGCCCCTGGCACAGATCTTCCCTAGAGGGTCCCCCAGGGTTCAAATGCTCTGGTGTGTAAGGCCCAAACTCGTGGGGCTCAGTTCCCTCTGTGGCTGACATGTCTTCTCCCGGAGGATCTGAAGAGATGTTGGTTTCCCAGACTTCTTGCCTTTTCTCTTGGAAGGTTGGTCCATAATTTCAGACTCCAACACTTCTTTTTTATCCTAGGTTCTACTCTGTGCACCCACTCAGGTATTCCCATGATTGCTACATGGGTTTTCTTTTCTACCTCAGCCCATGCTGAGGTCTCCAAATCATTGCAAAGCAGACACTGAACAGGAATGGCAGAAGATAGCACCACCCTTTTGTGGCCTGTGACCCCTCCCCGTTCTAAGGACACCAACTCCATTGGATGCACCTTAGCCTGATTGTCAGCAGTGAGGGCTGTATAAGTCTCTCCAAACAAGTACTGGCCCAAGGACACTAGTTGTTCAGTCACCATAGTGACACACGCTCCAGTATCTCGCAGAATTTCAACCTTTACCCCATTTATATGTGACTGTTGTCTGTATTTTTCCAGAGAAAAGGGCCAGACCCCAGGGTTGAAATGTCCACTCCACCCTCTGTGACTACTGGTGTCTCAGCAGGCTCTCTGACATAGTCAGGGCCTACCTGTGATCCCATCTGGAGACTCACCAGTGCATTTACTGCAGGTGTACTAAAGGCATTGTTTTCATTTTTATAGCCAGGGTCCCCAGTTTGGTGTCCAAGAGCCTAACAGTCATGACCCACCCCTTGGCTGTGAGGAGTTTCTGGGCCTACCCTCCTGAACACTCTTTTGGTGGCCTTTAGAAGACTTATTTTTGGTTTTCTCTTTTTGGTCACCATCTTTCCCTTAGGAGGTCTTGTTGGCCTATTTCTTTTGGTCACTCCCACCCGGTGATAATTTTAGTCGCCCTTGTTTTCACCCTGTGGTCTGCCTTCTTCCCCAACTCTAGAGGAGAAAGTGGACCTAGGTCTACCAGATGATGATGTAACTTCTCCTTGTAACAATTACTTGGAAGATGCTCCTTCATAGATAAATTGTAAAGCCCTTTATAGTCATCCACATTGCTACCTGTTAACCAACCATCTAGTGTTTTCACTGAAAAGTCAACGAATTCCACCCAGGACTGACTCTGGGTTTTTTGAGTCTCCCTGAATCTTAATCTATACTCCTCAGTGGTGAGGCAAGGGCCCTCAATTAGGGTACCCTTCTTGAGGCCATAAGACTCAGCATCTGTCTCATTCAATATCAGGAATCCATCCCTGCATTTTCCTGAGAATAGATCCCACAAGAGAGAAGCTCAGTATTTTCTATCTACTTTTCTAGGTACACAGGCTCTCTCAAATGCAGTGAACCATTTGGTGATGTCATCACTTTCTGAATATTTAGGGGCAATCCCTTTGAGGAGTTTTGAGCCATAAGAACCTTCACTCTCCCTAGATATGTGCATGCTCCCACCAGAGGTAGGCCCTAGGCCCATCTCTTTCCTTTCCCTTTCTATTTCCAGGAGCCGACCTTCTAAGTTCAGTCTCCTTGTCAATCGCTCTAGCCTGAGGTCCTCATCTGAGGGGGCCGCAGCTGTGTCTGAGTGGACTGCCTTGAGTCCATTCTCAGCATCATCTTCATTAGTATTCTAATCATCCTTAGACTGAGCTACCAGTTCTGGCTGATCTTTCTCAAACTGGGCTATCAGTTTTCTGAGATAATCCTTCTTGGGACTTTTGCCTGGTTTGATACCATAACCATTACACAGGGTCCCACATTGAGCATGGCTCAGGTCCATGTAAGGGGTCAGGTCGAGCTGCTGAACTTGGCAATTGGTATCAGACATAATTTTACTAAAGTTGGGACCTTTTTATGAAGTTAAAAAAAACTACACACCAAATACTTTGTCCTAATTAAAGTACAGATTTTTACATTTCTAATCAGTTAGTTTCAGGGACTTAACCAAAGCCCTAGCAGTTAATTTTAAACATTTAGAAAAAATAGACGAATCGAAAATATTGACTAACTAAAGACAATTTTTGGATATACTCATGTGGTCACTTATTGACAAAGTGGTTCCAGCAAATGCAAAGTCCCACCGCTGAACCACCAAATATAGGAAGCTGGCTCTCTATATAGTTTACTAAAAAGAAGCACACTGTGCAGATGAGACACACACTCAAAAATAAATCCAAGACCAATTTATAAAAATAATGTCTATTTTTGTGTCATTTTTAAGACCAAGAACACAGTTCTAAGGTAAGTACTATTGGAGTTACGATTTTGCAAAGTTCGAAAAACATATCCCTTTTGTGCACAATTACGCACCATAGGAAACAATGGGGAAAAAGCAGAGAAATGCATATAAAATCAGGCAATGCTTTCATGAAGTTCACATTCTCGTTTTAGGTCAATGTAGAGACCAGGTCCAAAGTTCCAGCAGCAGAAGTTTGGGAGCATCCCTTGTTGGCCAGGAACAGAGTGCTGAGTGTCTTGGAAGCTGGTGCACACTTGAAAACCCACTGCACAGGAGTACTTATAGGTAAGTCCAATGAGGGTCCTTCGAGGAAGGAGGTCGCTGGGGCTTGGGGACCATGGGAGCACAACTGGGTTGTCAGTGCCGGGGACAGTGGGGCTGGCTGCAGATCAAACATGTCAGCCGGCCGTCATGCATCTTGAGGTCCTCACAGTCAGGAGCAGTCAACTTGGAGTGCTGATCTCAGGAAGTGGATCTTGGGTAGCTCAATGCACCTTGACAAGTGCTTGCATCTGTTGCTTTGGGAGTCCAGTGCGGACTCTTCTTCTCAGTGTTTGCCATTGGGGGTCCAGTACCCCGGGTATTGATATGCAACAGCTCTGGTAGGTCCTGGTGTCTCCAAACTTGGGGATACAGATCTGACTCTCCAGAGCCGTTTTACCTTTTCTTGCTTTGGTGCTGCATCGCGGTTGTTGGGGAGCAGCAAGTCCACAAACTGGAGTTCACAGGATAGGTGCCTGCGGAGTGCAAAGGAGTGATACCTTCACTCGGAGGGAGCTTCATGGTGATTTCTTGAAGGCTGAAGCTGCTCCGGGGTTGTTGGAGTCCTTTCAGGTTCAGGACGATACGGCAGCAGGCAGGGTTTGGTGCCTTTTTCATCTGCAGCAGGGCTTCAGGTCTTGTGCTGCAGGTCTTCTTTGACCTAATCTTCTTTTGTCCATCAAATCTGATGTTCATATCTCAGGGTCCCACCTAAATACTGAGTTTAGGGGTGTTACAAGGGGAGACAGGTAATAGGTAATGGGCTTCCTACCTTTATAGTGACTACACCCTCTAGTGACCTTTTCCTCAGGGAAGGGGTACTACCCTAGCCCTAATAGGTTATTTTTTCACCATCCCAAGATGGTGGAATTTCAGCAGAGGGGTTCTCTTTGCCTTCCCCACCCTAGGGGTGGTGGTGTAGGCTTAGTGGGGACCCTCCTCCTAATCTAACTAATTTTCCCACCAGAAGTAGAGCCGGAAAGGGGGCTTGGCTACCCCCACTAACTGGAGGTTCCTGGGTTGGATTTCAAAGGCAGCATCCCCTTTCAAGCTTCCCGCCAGGAAGGCCATCCTGTCCTTTTAGGAGGTGTAAAGTGCTGGGAAGAGGATGTTGCCTAATGGCTAGAGCGGTCAACCTCGATGCTGGGGAACCGGGTTCGAGCCTCGGCAGGGACGCTCAACATCCCGTGATTCTGGGCAAATCACTTAATCTCCCCGTACCTAGAAAAATGAATGTGTCCATCTGTAACACAACTGGTGCTCATGTAAAGTGCTCGGATACCTTCGGGTTGAGTTCGCGCTATATAAAACTAAAAAAACAAAGCACCTCCGCCCAGAGCAGGCTTTACCGCTGCCCTCTGAGAGCACTGGCTTTTCTCCCCAAGAGGACAGAAACATGTCTGGTGGTAGGTAAGTAGGTGCTTGGTAGGTTTTATGGGGACCCTCTTAAAGGGTCTCCTGTGTGAATTTATTAATAAACCCAACACTGGCATCAGTGAGGATTTATTAAGACAAGATGTTCGGCAACAAACATCTTAGAAATCAGTGAAGCCATCTTGGAGCTAGGAAATTCATGTTGACAAGTATTCAGCCCATGTACTCTTTATGGCTTCCCTGTGCACTTACAATATACAAGAGTGGCTCAGATAATATAGGGTCATATCTGCTCATGCAGATATGTCCGCACATAGGATATAGTGCACCCTGCCTTAGGGGTGTATGTCCTAAAGTAGGGGTGATTTACCTATACTGCAGGAGGGGTCCCCGAGGTAAAACAATCTGTGCTGCAGCCCTGGAGGACCTTCTTCAGTACCCATGCCCTAGGTACCAGGGGTACCATTTACTAGGGACTTACAGGGGTGGCTGAAGTGGTGCCAATCAAGGCACAATTTTAGGAAAGAGATCTGGCACTGTGAACCTGGTTAGCATGTTCCCAGTGCAATTACAGTTCAAAGTTGCATCCTACAGCAGGCAAAAAGTATGGGCTAACCATGTCAGTCACTTCCTACAGTGAGTGTCTGGTCTGAGTGCGTGTGTGAGTGGGTGCATGAGTCTCTGAGGCAGTCTGTGAGTGGGTGCATAATGTCTGAGTAGATCTGTGAGTGGTTGTGTGAGTCTGTGTAGATCTGTGTGTGTGTGTATGTCTGTGAATGAGTGTGTGAGTCTCTGAGTGGTTCTCTCAGTGGGTGAGTGAGCCTTTGAGTAGATCTGTGAGTCAGTGCATGAGTGTCTGAGAGCATCTGTGAGTAGGTACATAGGTGTTTTTAGTGGGGCCTCCGTGAGTCACTGAGTGGCTCTCTGAGTGAGTACAAGAGTCTCTCAGTGGCTCCATAAGTGGGTGTGAGTATCTCATTGGGTCTGTGCATGAATCTCTGAGTGGTCTCTGAGTGACTGCATGAGTCTCTGAGTGACTGTTAGTGAGTGTGTGAGTCTCTCAGTGGGTCTGTGAGTGAATGCATGAGTCTCTAAGTGGGTCTGTGAGTGAGTGCATGAGTCTCTCAGTGGGTGTGTGAATAGGTATATGAGTGTTTGAGTGGGTCTCTGCGTGAGTGCATGTGTCTCAGAGTGGGCCTGCGAGTGAGTGCATGAGACTCTGAGTGGATGTTTGAGTGAGTACATGACTCTCTCAGTGGGTTTGTGAGTGATACATGAGTCTCTGAGTGCGTCTGAGAGTGGATGCATAGCTGTCTGAAAGGGTCTGTGAAAGGGTGCATGCATATTTAAGTAGATCTGTGAGTGAGTACATGTAGGAAAATGCCTCTTTTGACATGGTTAGCACCCACTTTTTGCCTGATGCATGATGTAATTTCGAACTGTGAGTGCACTGGGTCCCTGCTAACCAGGTTCCCCATGCCATACCTCTTTCTTAAAACTGTACCACAATGGGTATTACTTCAGTCACCCCTGTAAGTCCCTAGTAAATGGTACCCTTGGTACCTAGGGCATGGGTACTGAAGAATGTCCTCTGGGGCTGCAGCACAAATTGTGTCATCCCAGGGATCCCTCATCAAGACCAGGCAGATTGCCATTGCAGGCTGAGTGTCTTGGTGCAGGGAAAACTGAAGAGTCAACATGGCACACAGCCTTCCCACATGCACTGCATGAGATATAGGTAAGTCACCCCTACTGCAGGCCTTATAGCCCTAAGGCAGGGTGCACTATAGCCTATGTGTGGACATATCTCCCTGAACAGATATGAGCCTGCAATATCCAAGCCATTCTTCGATATTGTAGGTGCACAGGGAAGCAATAGAGAGTACATAGGCTGGATACTTGTCATTATGCATTTCCTAGCTCCATGATAGCTTCGCTGTACCCAAAAATGTATGTTACCAAACATCTCATCTTAATAAATCCTCACTGATTCCAGTGTTGGATTTATTAATAAATCAATCAATCAATCAATCAATCATGTCACTTATAAAGCGCACTACATACCCGCGAGGGTCTCAAGGCGCTGGGGGAAGAGGGGGGTGGTGCTGCTACTGATCGAAGAGCCAGGTCTTGAGGAGTCTTCTGAAGGCCAGTAGGTCTTGGGTCTGTCGGAGGTTGGTGGGGAGGGTGTTCCAGGTCTTGGCGGCGAGGTGGGAGAAGGATCTGCCGCCGGCGGTCGTTTTCCGGATGCGGGGACTGTGGCGAGGGCGAGGCTGGTCGAGCGGAGCTGGCGGGTGGGGGTGTAGAAGCTGAGTCGTCTGTTGAGGTAGGCTGGTCCGGAGTTGTGGAGTGCTTTGTGTGCGTGGGTGAGGAGCTTGAAGGTTATCCTCTTGTTGACAGGGAGCCAGTGCAGGTCTCTCAGGTGGGGTGTGATGTGGCTGCGTCGGGGGATGTCGAGGATAAGACGTGCAGAGCCGTTCTGGATGCGTTGCAGCCGTCTCAGGAGCTTAGCCGTCATTCCTGCGTAGAGGGCGTTTCCGTAGTCCAGCCTGCTGGTGACGAGGGCCTGGGTGACTGTTTTTCTTGTTTCGGTGGGGATCCACTTGAAGATCCTGCGGAGCATTCGGAGGATGTTGAAGCAGGATGAGGAAACAGCGTTGACCTGCTTAGTCATGCACACAGGAGACCCTTTAGAGGGTCCTCTGAAACCCTACCAAGCACTAATGTGATCTCTGACTAGTCTTAGCCAGAATGCCACCCCCACACATGTTTCTGACCTCATTGGGTGAGAGCCAGCACTCTCAGAGGCCAGGAACAAAGCTGTCTCAGGGCAAGAGAAGCTACACACCTCTTTCCAGGCCAGAATGGCATCTCAATGTGGGAAGCTTCAAAGGCGGTGCCCCTTTTGAAATCCAAGCCAGTCATCTCCATATAGTGGAGGATGCCCACTCCCCTTTCCTGTCCCACTTTTGGTGGGAGGAAAGGTGGGAAAATTTGTTAGATGGGAATGTGTGCCCTAATTCAGCCAGCACCACTCCTAAGGTGTTGCAGGCGATGTGAACACTACTTTTCCAATTCCTCCATCTTGAGATGTTAGGAAATCAACCTATCAGGGCTAGAGTATTGCCCCTTCCCACAAGAAGTGGTCACTTGGAGGGTGCAGGCACCATAAAGGTAGGTAGCTCATTGACTACTATCTGTCTCCCCCTTTAACACCCCTAAATTTTGGATAAGGTGGCAACCCTGGACATTGCAAATCAGTTTCGACAGACCTAAGAAGAGAAATGGGCAAAGAAGAGCTGCTGACCCCAGAACTGATGACTTGCTGTAGAAAATTGGTGCCAAACCCTGCCGACTGCTTCCAGAGCTCAACCATAGTGGCCTGCTATCTCGTCCTGCAACTGTAAGACCTCCAAGAACTCCAGAGCACATCCAGCCTTCAACAAATTGCCAAGAACCTCCCTTGAAGTAGAGGAGCTACTCCACCGCAGCCACTGAACAGCAAAGTCCGGTTTACTGATCTGCTGCTCCCCAGTGACTCCAAAGTAACAGCAAATCAAGAGGAGATACACCAGTTCTGGAGGTTCATATCTGTCCCCCCACCAAGTGAGAGGACGCCAAGACCTACTGGAGTCGTGCCAATACGGACTTCAACTACCCAGGACGCAGACAACCATCAAGGGATTTTGAGTCTCCTGAGACTTGCTCCGTGAGTGGCCCAGATGTACTGGAATTGTCCCTGCAACCTGCCTGCCCCTGATCATGAGTGCCATCTTCACGCACAACACTTGGCTGCCCTATTTGCTCTGCACCCAGCCCGCCTGGCCTGGGTAACGATGAACCAGCTGTGCTCCCATGGTCATGAGACCCTTGCGACCTGCCCCCTCAAGTGGGACCCCCAGATGTACCTTTAAGTCACTCTGTGTACTGTGTTTTCAGGGTGCCCCCTTCTTTGTAGCGTGCATGCTAGCAACAACGTCAGCACCCTGCTCCTGGCCAAAACCGGGATGCTCTCTGTCTTCTGCTGCTGGAACATTGGACCTGGCCTTGCTACTTACCTAAAGCCAGAAGGTGAACCTTGAGAACCACTGTCTGATTTGATATGCTTTTTTACTGTTTTCTCTCATTGACTTCTATTATGCGTTAATGTGCACAACAGTGATTTCTTTTGCGAACCTTGGAAATTCATAACTTAAAACGTACTTACCATAGAACAAATTGGTCTCGGATTTATTCTTGAGTGTGTGTCTCTTTTATTGCCTCTTTGAGTACAACAAATGCTTAGCACTACCCTCTGATAAGCCTAACTGCTCGCCCACACTACCACAAAAAGAGCATTACTATTATCTACTTTAGCCTCTGCATGCCAATAATGGATACACTGGTCTCTCTGCTCAGTGTATTTTACTTTAGTACACTATATAGAGAGCCAGCTTCCTACATTGGTGGATCAGCGGTAGGATAGAAGACTTTGCATTTGCTGACACCACACACATGAGTAAATCTAAAAATTGTCTTTACCCTAGTTGCATGTTTTTTTCCAATTTGTCTAATTTTGTTGACATTTCTAAAATTAACTGCTAGAGCCTTGGCTAAGTCCCTTAAACTAAGTTGTTAAAATTTAGAAGTCCTTTACTACAGTTACGACTAAGTATTTTTGTATAGGTTTTTTTCCTCTCCAAAAAGGTCCCAACTTTAATTAAAATAAATGAGTAGTACAGAGAAACAGGCTCAGGAGCTCGACCTGACCACTTATACGGACTTGACCTATGCCAGGTTAAGTGCCATCTCTAAAGGATATGGTATCAAAAGTGGGTCTCATGCTACCATAGATAAGCTTAGAAGGCTTTTGGAAGCATTTGAGAGGGATAACCCAGAACTAGTAGCTGAGTCCTTTGAGGATCAGAATACTGAAGAGAATCCGTCTGAGGAGGTGATAAAGACCCCAGTCAGAAACAGAGGATGAGCCTTCAGAGGAGGAACTCATGCTAGAAAGATTGGCCAGGAAGTTGAACATAACAGCTCCACTCATGGATATAGAAAGACAAAGAAAAGAGATGGGCATAGGACCCATCTCTGGTAGCATCAATTGTATAACTAGGGAGAGAGAAGATTATTTTGACTCCAAACTCCCCAAAGGGATTGTCCCTAATATTCAGAGGGTCATGATAGCACCAAATGGTTGACTGCTTTTGACAGAGCCTACATAGCCAGGAAAGAAGCCAAAAATAATTGGGGCTCTCTCTTGTGAGAACTATTCTCAGAACAATGTAGGGATAAACTCCTGAATTTGAATGAGAAAGATGCTGAGTCTTTTGACCTCATGAAGGGTACCCTGATTGAGGGCTTTGGACTCACCACTGAAGAATACAGGATTAAATTCAGGGAGACTTGAAAAACCCAGAGTCAGTCATGGGTTAAATTTGTAGACTTTTCAGTGAAAACACTAGGTGGATGGTTAACAGGCAACAATGTGCAGGACTATGAAAGGCTTTACAATGTAATTGTGAAAGAGCATCTGTTGAGTAATTGTTACAATGAGAAGTTACATCAGCTTCTGGTAGACCTAGATCCATTTTCTCCTCTAGAGTTGGGGAAGAAGGCAGACCACTAGGGCAAAACAAGGGTAACCAAGACTATCACTGGTGGGATGACCAAAAGAAAGAGGCCAAAAAAAACCTTCAAGGAAAAGATGGTGATCAAAAAGAGAAAGAAAAATGAGTCTTCTAAAGGTCCCCAAAAGGCTGTTCAGGAGGGAAGGCCCATAAACTCTTCAAAGCCAAGGGGAGGGTAAAATCTGGGATCACAAAAAGTATCGGTGTCATGACTGTCAGGCTTTTGGACACCAAACTGGAGACTGTAGCTAAAAAAATAAAAACAATGCCTCTAGTGCACCTGCAGTAAATGCAATTGTGAGTCTCCAGATGGGATCACAGGTAGGCCCTGACTATGTCAGAGAGCCTGCTGAAGCAACACTAGTCAAAGAGGGTGGAGTAGACATTGCAACCTTGGCTGTCTGGCCCATTTCTCTGGAAAAATACAGACAACAGTCACATATAAATAGGGTGAAGGTTGAAACTCTGTGAGATACCGGTGCCAGTGTCACTATGGTGACTGAGCATCTAGTGTCCTCAGGCCAGTGCTTGCTTGGAGAGACTTACACAGTCCTCACTGCTGACAATCAGGCTAAGGTACATCCAATGGTGTTGGTGTCCTTAGAATGGGGAGGGGTCACTGGCCACAAAAGGGTGGTGCTATCTTCTGCCATTCCTGCCCAGTTTCTGCTTTTCAGTGATTTGGAGACCTCAGCATGGGCTGAGGTAGAAAATAATACACATGCATGAATGCAGGGAATGCCTGAGTGGGTATGTATAAAAACAAGAGCACAGAATAGAACCTAGGGTAAAAAAGAAGTGTTGGAGTCTGAAATTATGGATCAGCCTTCCAAGAGAAGAGGCAAGAAGTCTGGGAAACCAACATCTGATCAGATCCTAGACCAAGTCCCCTCTCCTCCGGGAGAAGACATGTCAGCCCCAGAGGGGACTGGCCCCAGGAGTTTGGGCCTTACACACAAGAGCTTTTGAACTCTGGGCGACCCTCTAGGGAATATCTGGGTCAGGGGCAGAGAACCTGTCCCATGTTTGAAAGCCTGAGGAAGCAAGCTGCTGATCAGGAAAAGGGAGGCGTCTGTGGTTCCCAAATGGACCTATTGGGAGGAGGGACTCCTATATACTGAGGCCAGAGACCCCAAAACTGGTGCCACTAGGAGACTAGTAGTGCCTCAGAAGTTTAGAGAGTTTTTCCTAACATTGGCCTATGACATTATCCTAGCTGGGCATCTTGGCCAGACCAAAATGTGGATAAGGTTGGTGAACCACTTCTACTGGGCAGGAATGTCTCAGAAGATGAAGGAGATTTGTAACTCCTGTGCCACCTGTCAAGCCAATGTCAAGATAGGAAGCCACCGAAAGAACTCCTTAATTCTACTTCCAGTGGTTGGAGTACACTTTCAGAGGGTTGGGATTGACATTGTTGGTCCCCTTGACCTTCAAACAGCATCAGGAAACCGATTTATTCTGGTGGTAGTGGATCATGCCACCAGGTATCCTGAGGTGATTCACCCTGAGGAGCACCACTGTCCCTGCAGTAGTCAAGGCCCTCATTGGTATTTTTACTGGGGTTGGCTTTCCAAAGGAGGTGGTATCAGACAGAGGTACAAACTTTATGTCTGCATACTTAAAACACATGTGGGCTGAGTGTGGAGTGACCTATAGGTTCACTACCCCATACCATCCGCAGAAAAATGGTCTTCTTGAAAGATTTCTTAAGACCCTGAAAGGTATGATTGGTGGCCTCCCATAAAAGCTCAGAAGGAGATGGGATGTTTTACTACCATGCCTGCTTTTTGCTTACAGAGAGGTGCCACAAAAGGAAGTAGGGTTTTCCCCCTTTGAGCTTCTGTTTAGACACCCTGTGAGTTGACCCTTGTGTCTTGTGAAGGAAGGATGGGTGGGACCTCTCAAAGAACCTAAGCAGGACATTATGGATTATATACTTGACCTTCATTCCAGGATGGCTGTGTAAATGAAAAAAGCAAACAAAAACCCTCACGCCTGCCAAGAGCTCCAGAGGCTTTGGTGTGGCCAAAAGGCTGCCATGGTGGTGTTCTAACCAGGGGAGAAGGTTTATGCTTTGGAGCCTGTGGCACCTAGGGCTCTCCAGGACAAATTGACTGGGCCCTACCCTATGCTTGAAAGCCACCTATTTGGTGGACCATGGCCCATACAGGAACTCCAAGAGGTTCATACATGTAAACCGCCTGAAACCTTATAATGACAGGGCTGGACTGACCATGCCCAGATGAGGAACAGGAAGCAGAGAGTGAACATATCCCTGACCTCCTCTCTCACAACCATAAGATTTGTCAGTGGAAGGTGTGGTCTTGTCAGACACCCTCACTGTCCAACAGCAGACTGATTGCAGGCAAGTCCTAAATCATTTTGCTGAGCTCTTTCCTTTGACCCCTGGTCAGACTAACTGGTGTACACATGCTGTAGGCACTGGTGACAGCCGTCCTGTCAAAAATAAAATCTACAGGTAATCTGATCATGTCAAAGTAAGCATCAAGGCTGAAGTAAGCATGATGCTGGAATTGGGTGTTATTAAACCTCAGACAGCCCCTGGGCCAGCCCAGATGTTTTAGTCCCCAAGCCTCATTCCCAGGGTGGAAATAAATAAATTAGGTTTTGTGTGAACTATAGGGGACTCAATGCAGTCACAAAAACTGATGCACATCCAATTCCTAGGGCTGATAAATTGATTGACATGTTGGGGGCAGCCAATTATCTGAGTACCTTTGATCTCACATTGGGGTACTGACAGATAGGTTTGACCCCTGGAGCAAAAGAGAAGTCAGCATTCTCAATCCAAGATGGGCACTTCCAGTTCACTGTGATGCCCTTTGGATTGACGAATGCCCCTGCCACCTTCCAAAGGTTGGTGAATAAAGTCATTGCTGGGTTGGTGTCCTTTAGTGCAGCATATCTTGATGACTTTGCTGTCTTTAGCTCCACCTGGCAAGATCCCCTGATCCACCTTGGGAAAGTCCTGAAGGCTCTGCAAAGTGCAGGCCTCACTATCAAGGCCAATAATTGCCAGATAGGGCAGGGCACGTTGTGTACTTGGGCCACCTTGTGGGTGGATGCCAAGTTCAACCCCTACAACCCAAAATCCAGACCATTCTGGATTTTGAAGCTCAACCACCCAGACTCAAATCAGGGCGTTCCTTTGCTTGACAGAGTACTACAGGAGGTTTGTGCAGGGATATGGGTCCATTGTGACCCACCCCCCTCACAGAACCGACCTCCAGGAAGATGTCCAAAAAGGCTAACTGGACAGTGAGCTGTCAAAAGGCTTTTGACACCCTGAAAGAAGCAATGTGCTCAGCACCCATTCTGAAAGCTCCACATTGTACCAAGCAGTTCATAGTGCAGACAGATGCCTCTGAACATGTGACAGGAGTGGTAATATCACAGACCAATTATGATGGCCATGACCAGCCTGTTGCTTTCGGAGACAGGAGGCTTCTCTTCAGAAAGCAGCATTGGAGTGCCATTGAGAGGGAAGCCTTTGCTATGGTTTGGTCCCTGAAGAAGCTGAGATCATACCTGTTTGGGTCTCACTTCCTTGTCGAAGCTGACCACAGATGGCTTATGCAGATGAAAGGTGAAAATCCCAATTTGTTAAGGTTGTCCATACATCTTCAAGAAATGGACTTTCCAATGAAACAGAGACCTAGGAGTGGCCATGCCAATGCAGATGGCTTTTCCAGGTTCTCCCATTAAAACGATGAAAACTCTCTAGGGAAACGTTAGCCTCATCCTTTTTCATTTGGGGGGAGGTCAAGTAAGAAAGTGCCTCTTTTAACATGGCTAGCCTCCAATTTTTGACTGTTGCTTGATTTAATTTCAAACTGTAAGTGCGCTGAGTTCTGGCTAACCAGGTTCCCTTTGCCAGATCTCTTCCCTACATCTGTACCATGATTGGCAACACTTCAGCCACCCTTGTAAGTCCCTAGAAAATGGTACCCCTGGTACCTAGGGCATGGGCACTGAAGAGAGTCTTCTGGGGCTGCAGCACAAATTGTGCCACCCTAAAGATGCCTCACCAAGATCAGCCAGACTGCCATTGCAGGCTGAGTGTCTTGGTGCAGAGAGAACCGAAGGGTCAACATGGGACACAGCTCTGTGTGCCATACAAACATGCATTGCATGAGATATAGGTAAGTCACCCCTACTGCAGGCCTTATAGCCTTAAGGCAGAGTGCACTATATCCCATGTGTGGGCATATCTGCCTGAGCCGATATTACCCTGCAATATTCAAGCCATACTTCGATATTGTAAGTGCACAGGGAAGTCATAGAAAGTACATAGGCTGGATGTTTGTCATTTCGTAGCTCCATGATAGCTTCATTGTACCCTAAGATGTATGGTACCAAACATCTCATCTTAATAAATCCTCACTGATGCCAGTGTTGGATTTATTACTAAATACACACAGGAGACCCTTTAGAGGGTTCCCTGAAAACCTACCAGGCACTGGTGTGGTCTCTGAGCTGTCTTAAATGTAAATAAGGAAGGGCCCCCTGCTACTAGTTGGGAGTTCCTCTAGGCAGGGAAAAATTGAAATTGCAAAGTCCTAGGGCAACTCATACATAATCTATAAACGTGACAGTAATTAATAACTGAAACATAAAGGGACAAAAACCATGAAATTATAAACAAATGCAAAAACTACAGTCGTATCAGCATTCATTATATTATCAGGATCGAAAATCATTATACATGAGAAATCAAGACATCTTTCTTATTGACATTATTTATGCATTTTCTGTCTTTACTGCACAGTATGTCGTTAGAATGAATGCTGATACAACTGCAGTTTGCCTGTGGAACATTTTATTGTTCTTATTATTCGTATTTATTGTATTGGCTTAATAAAACTAATTTTTGCATTTGTTTATAATCTCATGGTATTTGTCCCTTTATGTTTCAGTTATTAATTATTGTCATGTTATAGATTATGTGTGAGTTGCCCTAGGACTTTGCAATTTCACTTCTCTGATCCGTCTTAACCAGCCTGCCACCACCAGACATGCTTCTGACCTCATGGAGTGAGAGCAAGCACTCTCAGAGAACAGGAACAAAGCCGGCTCTGGGCGGAGGTGCTTCACACCTCCTCCAAGCCAGAATGGCATCTCAAGGCAGGAAGCTTGAAAGGCTATATCACCTTGGAAATGCAAGCCAGGCATCTTCAGACAGTAGAGAATGCAAACCCCCCTTTACTGCTCCATTTTTTGCCGGGAAGCCAGGTGAGAAAATAAGTTACATTAGGAGGTGTGCCCACATTCAGCCAGCACCACCCCTTTTAGTGTGGGGATAGGCGATGTGGGCACTGCTTTTCCAATTTCTCCATCATGAGATGGTAGGAAATTAACCTATCAGGGCTAAGGTAGTGCCCCTTCCCACAGGAAGTGGTCACTTTGAGGGTGTAGATACCCTAAAGGTAGGAAGCCCATTGGCTACTACCCATCACTCCCTTTAACGTCCCTAAATTCAGTATTTAGGTGGCATCCCTGGACCCTGAACTTTAGATTCGACGGACCTAAGAAGGGCAATGGACAAAGAAGAGCTGCTGACCCAAGAACCGAAGACCTGCTGCAGAACATTGGTGCCAAACCATGCTGGCTGCTTCCAGGACTCAACAATCATAGTGTGCTGTCTCGTCCTGTGAATGTGAGACCTCCAAGAACCACAGAGCACCTCCAGCCTTTGACCAACTGTTAGAAATGGGGGTCTTTAGTTGACAGGTTGTTACCCTGTCCAAGTAGGGACCTTTCTTCCTAGTCAGGGTAAGGGGGATACACTTCTAAAATAACCCCTGCTCACCCCCTTGGTAGCTTGGCTTGAGCAGTCAGGCTTACCTCAGAGGCTGTGTGTAAAGCATTTGCACATAACCAGAAGTAATACAGTGAAAACACTACAAAAGGACACCACACCAGTTTTAGAAAAATATCCAGTATTTCATCTGTACAAAACAAGACCAAAACGATAAAAATCCATCATACAGTTCTTGGAAATAGCAATAATCAGAAATAGACTTAATATACAGTTCCTTGAAGTCGATAGCTCCATCTGGTGCAATCACGGCGTCGTGAACAACAAATCCGCGGTGTCGCCAGCCCGCTACGGTGTCAGGAAGACTCGCAAACAGTACCTTTAGAAATGAAGGGCATTGGTGACCGCACGATGAGCCTTGAAGAGCCGGCATCGGCAGGCATCGGTTCCGGAGGTCGGTGCAGTAGTCATCGGGCCCTTGAAGTCACATGTGTTGCAGTTCGAACTCCGTGTGGTTGAAGTCAGGAGCACTGGCGTCGGCGGGCATCAGGGCTGCGGTGCGAAGTGCTGCAGTGCGTATTGCAGTGGTGCGGAATGCAGTGCCCTCAGGTCGCGGTGCAGGCAGCAGCTCAGTAACGGCGTCCATCGGCATCAGTGAGACCAGGGGTGTGGTACGAAGTGGGCGGTGCTCTTTTGGTGCTAGCAGGCCATGGTGCAAGCAGCGGCGTCGTCATTGCTGAAGCGCTGTCATCGGCTGACGAACCAGAGTCGATGGTGCCAGCGCCGGTAGGCCAAGATTGCAGTGTGTGGATGCGACGGTGCATCGTGTAACTTACGATCAGTGCCCTCAAACCATAGTGCAAGCTTCGGCGTCGATGTTGGCATGGAGCGTCGTCATCGGAGATACCAGGGCGGTGTTGTGAAGCTAGGCAGTGCAAAGTGTGGTGCCCACAGGTCATGGTGTAAGCAGCAGCTCACTGGCGGTAGGGAGTGGCATCATTGGTGAGACTATGTTTGCGGTGCGAAGTGCGGCGGTGCCCTCTGCGGTGCCTTAAGGACACAGAGCCATCAGCGGTGTCGTTGATGGCATCGAGTTGCTTTTTCTTGTGTTGCAGCACAAAACACACAGTTTCCGGTGCTGGTAGCAGATGAACTTTAAGTCTTTGCTGTTCTTGAGACTTCTTGAACAGGGGGCAAACTCTAACTCAAGCCCTTGGAGAAACCCAAATAAAGAAGTTGCAGAAAGTTCAGTCCAGTTCTTTCTCTGCCCAAGGCAGAAGCAGCCACTGCAGGCCAACACAGCAAAGCACACAGCAAAGTGGTAGGTCCTCCCCACAGCTTCTCCAGCTCTTCCTCTTGGCAGGTTCCTTGATCCAAAAGAGTTCTAAAGTCTGGAGTCAGGGCCCCGATAATTATACCAGATTTTCTCTTTGTGGCAAGGGTCTCTGAGCCCAGTCCAAACCAGCTCTGCCCTCTCTGGCCCAGCCTCACTACAAGAGGTGGAGACAGCATTGTGCAGAGGAGAGACTGCCTATTCAGGTGCTAGTAAAACTCCTCCCACCACTCTAAATGCAGACCAGACCTATTCAGCCCATCTATGAATCCCCCAGGAAAGGCAGGACACACCTCAACCCCCCTTGTCTACAGTGAATGTCAATCCCCATGGCCTGTCACTCCAGAAACAGACAGTCAATACACAACCAGCAGAGGGACACAGAATGGTTGAACAAGAGCATGCCTACTTTCTAAAAGTGGCATTTTCAAACACACAATTTATAAACCATCTCCCTAAAAAATGTGTTATTAAATTCTGAGTTCAGAGAGCCTAAACTCTATTTCTTTATCTTGTCCCAATGGAAAGTTATGCTTGTAAGATGCTACAAAGCAACTCTCATGTTAGCCTACGGGGCAGATAGCCTTTCAATAATGAAAAATTAAATTGGTGGTATTTCACTATCAGGACATGTCACACATACAGGACATGTCCTATCTTTCACATATACTGCACCCTGCCCATGGGGGTACCCTGGGCCTACCTGAGGGGTGCCTTACATGTTAGAAAACAGAAGGTTAGGGTTTGGCAAGTGGGGTCGACATGGCAGTAAAAACCAGGTCGACATGGAAGTAAAAACTGTGCGCAGGTACTGCAGTGGCGGGTCTGAGACACTTTTGAAAGGCTGCTTGTGTGGGTGATACAATCAGTGCTGCAGGCCCACTAGCATTATTTGATTTACAGGCCCTGGGCACACGCCATGCACTATACTAGAGACTTTGTTGTAAATCAAATAAACCAAACATGGAAACACCAATCCATAAACATAATTTTCAGTAGGATCATTTGCACTTTAACACTGAACAGCAGTGCAAAAGTGCGCAGAGGCACTAAACCAGCAAAACGAATTCCGAAATACTATAAAACCAGGTCAGAAAGCAAAAAAGACAGGGGATTTCTGTGGTACTTCCCTGTAAGCAAAGAGAAGCCATGGTAAGAGGACTTCCCACTTATGACTCATAGTTTCAGTTAGACCCTTGATCATGCCTTTCAAGGTTTGGTTGAATCTCTCCACCAAACCCTTACATTGGGGGTGGTAAGGAGTGGTGAACTTGTAGGTTACACCACACTCCTCCCACAGGGAGGTCATATACTTCGAAATTGGTACCCCGGTCGAATACCACCTCTCTGGGTAACCCCACCCGGGAAAAGATCTCCATTAACGCACAGTCCACCACTGGCACCGTCGTTGTCCTGAGAGGGAGAGCCTTCGGGTACCGGGTGGCATGGTCCACCAAGACCAGGATGTACCTGCTACCCATGGCTGTCTTGGGGTCCAGGGGCCCACAATGTCCATTCCCACCCTTTCAAAAGGGGTGCCAACAGCTGGAAAAGGTTGGAGAGGAGCCTTACACTTCCTCCCACTCTTACCACTTGCCTGGCAAGTTTGGCAAGACCTACAATGAGCATCAGACTGCCTTTGCATATTGGACCAAAAGAAGTGGGTGACAATCCTGTCAAAGGTCTTGTCCTGCCCCAAATGTCCTACCAAAGGCACGTTGTGAGCCAGACCCAGTAGGAAGGTCCTGAAGCGCTGTGGTACCACCAGCACACGGGCTGACCCAGGCTCAGTGACCTTACGCTCACTGTACAGAGGACCATTCTCCCAATAGATCCAGTGTGATCCAGACTGTTCACCAGCTGCCTGGTTTGCAACCTGCTGCCGCAAACCCTCTAGAAAAGGGCATTCTTTCTGCTACTTGCAGAATTCTTCCCCGGTGGGACCCCCTTCTTGCTGCCAATGGGTCAGCTCAGATAAGCCTCCAAGTTCAGCTGCTTGTTCCCCTGTAGGTTCTGGGGAATTCCCCCTCAAGGTCAGCCTCCTCCCGGACTGTGGGAACTTCAGTGGTGGGTTTTCCCGCACCCCTTGCCCTTTCTCTTGGCAGGCACCAGGGTCACTGTTTTCAGGCTCCCGGTCCTTCTCATCACCCTTACTGGCTGCCATGAATCGAATGGTCACACATGCCCACTCTGGCAACTCAAGCATCTCCAATTGAGACCTGAACTCCACATCCTTCCATAAGAACATGTCGTGTAGTACCTATCAATCCCTAGGACCTGCGCAATGTTCGGACATCAGTACTAAGGGCTTGGTGTCAAGACTGATTTCCAGACACCCCCACAGGATATGTTGGCCTATAGACAAGCTAGCTCGCAGTGCCACCATAAGCCCCCCTAACCTTACCAGGGAGTGAATAGTTTCTGGCAACCACTGAACATGACATTCTTGATTCCTCAGGAATCATGGAAACAGTACAGGCCTTTCCGCTCAGTTACTCGTGTTCACTTATTTTCAGAGAAATATACAGAGAATACACAGTGGGACGTTTTCAATATTATTTATTGAACTAACGTTATTCTTGCATAAAATACGTGTGATTAGGAGGCAGAAGCGTGATTACAAGCACCAAATCGTAAATAAAGGGTAGAGTTCTACCATGGTGCTAAAACAATGTATATATGCAGGCATATAAAACAAGCCAGTAATCTGGTGTACTCCTACGATGCGGAGCCTACGCTAAGTGTATCTAGAGTGTGTGTAGGTGTAAGGTCAAGAATCCCCCCGAAGGAAGGATCCAACCCTATTTCCTGTTGGGATAGAGTGAAGGACCCCGTCTTGGTCACGAACTGGACGCCCCTCACGAGATGTCAGACTGCTGCGTGGTGATTTCTCAGCATGCAAGGACCCTCGGTGTCAGCGGAAGTACCTCCTCTACTAATCTATCGGGATGCTCATCTTTTATAACAGAAAGCAGCCTTGCGATGTACGCATAGATTAGTGATGTTGTGAATATGTAGATGGCCCTGTCGCCTCGTCGATGAAGATAGTGATGACATTTGTGCGTAGTAAGGAACGAGACCTTGTACATAATGTTCAGGGCATTGTGATAATGTTGTGTGAAGCTAGATGTAAAACAAGTTAGTTTAAGAGAAAATAATCTAAAATTGTTACGCGTGCAAGTGTATGCAAAAGGTCACAGCTTGGAAATGTTATT
This sequence comes from Calotriton arnoldi, assembly GCA_963921515.1. NCBI lineage: Eukaryota > Metazoa > Chordata > Amphibia > Caudata > Salamandridae > Calotriton > Calotriton arnoldi. Next base: position 232,247 of record CAWUFW010007096.1, read on the forward strand.
TGTGGGGACAATGTAAGAAATAAGTTGCTTCGCTACATGGGCCTAACTGGGGAATATAACAGACTGTTCCAGGTCATTATTTAGCAGACAATCTACAGGCATGGTAGGGCTCACAACCAACCTCAGGGGACCTGAGACCCCCCCCGTTCAAAGGGAACCTGCGCCACCTTACACTGGTGCTCTGAGTTGTCCACAGCAACTACTGGATGGAATGCCCCAGGGACTACCTGCTCCTCAGAGATCAGGTGACAACGTACTAAGATTACAATGGCTCCAGTATCTCTGAGAGCCTCTACCCTTCTCCCATTGATAGTCACCCAGGCACTGTACTTCTTAGTGTTTGCAGGCACCTGGTTTCCTGGGACCATCTCACTGTCCCCTAGTGAGGCAAGGGTCATTTCTTTGGGATCCCCACCCTCCTCTGGGTACCCCTCCTCCCCAAGCACTACACTAGCCAACACCTTGGACTGTCCACGATGGGTGACTGTGCCCTCTTGGGGCACTTGGGATCCCCCTTCAAGTGACCCATCTGCTCACAGGCAAAGCACTTGCAGGGTCCTGTCTCTGAAGATTTCCCTGAAGAGACCCATGGTTTCTTATCCCGTGGGGGGGGGGGGAATCCTTACCCTGGGTACTAGTTTTGCTCCCTTTAGAGAACTCCTTTCCTTTACCCTTGTCCCCCCACTCTTCTGCTGGGGACCCTGCCCACCTTTGGTGGAGTCTCCCCCATATACCTTCTTGTGGACCCTGGTACTCACCCAGGGGTCCGCCTCCATAGCAAGATTCCTGGAGTCAGTCAGCTTACTATCAGTCACGTGCTGGCGCAGCTCTGCAAACATAGACTAGACAAGTGCTCCCACACAATCAAATTGTACAGCAGAAAGAATCCACATATTCCAACCATGTTGGGGAATCAGTTTTCTTACTGGACCTAAACTGATCCCTGTACTTGTCAGGAGTGATCCCATAGCTAGTGAGAAGGGCTTCCTTAAAGTCAGTGTAGGTGAAGTTATACCCCTTACCCTAAGATAACAAGGTTTCCCTCCCTTCTTCTGAGAAATGAGGCCACAATCCTGCTCCCCAATTCCTTTCAGGGACCCCATTCATGTGGATAGAAGCCTTATGGCCCTGAAACCACCTTTGTATGTCATAGCCCTTCTTAAATTCCTTTCCTACATTCTTGAGAATATGTACTATTCTTTCCGTGTGCACTGAGGATTTGCTGCCACCATCTGTGCTAGATTTACTTTTTAACTCCAGCTCCTTGAGACCATGCTCATGGTCTAAAACCATCTTCTGTGATTCCATCTTGAGCCTCTCAAGCTCTATTTGATGCCTCCTAGCTTCCCTCCTGTCCTCCAGCTCCTCTGGGGACAAACCACTGCTGCCTGGCCTGGAGGGCCCCTCTCCTCCCGGAAACACATCCACCCTAGAAATAGGCTCCTTTGTCTCCACGCCCAGGTCTCCAGATTTCCCACTGGCACGTCTGGCTGCTACACAGGCCCTCAGCGCCTTTGTAGCTCCTCTTTCCTGGTGAAACTTCAGACTTGGACCTTTAGGTTTTTACAAGTAGCCTTCAGCTCCTTTACGTTGTAGGTTTCCAACCTTTCCTCCTCAAAGGCCACTTCTAGGGATGCAACTGATGATGATGCTGAATCAGGCATGATGCAGTAGGAAGTTTAAGTTAAAAAAGATGAGAATATAAAAATAGACCAAAAAGAAAACAGTATGTGGTACATAGTGGTCTGCGATTGGTAGTAGTGTATACCAGGCCTGGGCGTAGTTCGCTGAGTTTTGCTACGCAGAACTCCGCGAAGTTACACAAAAACTCCACGGAGTTCCACAAGTGGCAGAGTGCAGTGCGAAATGCCGTTCGCGCAGGTCATGGTGCGAGCAGCGGCTCAGTGGCGGTGGGGGGCTGCGTTGTCATGAGACCAGGGTTGCGGTGCAAAGTGTGGCGTTGCCCTCTGCGGTGCTTTCAAGACACGGTCCCAGCAGCTGCATGGCAAACTCTAACTCAATCCCTTGGAGAAACTCAAACAAAGAAGTTGCAGAAAGTTCAGTCCAGTCCTTTCTCTGCCCAAGAACAGAAGCAGCCACTGCAGGCCAACACAGCAAAGCACACAGCAAAGTGGTAGGTCCTCCTCACAGATTCTCCAGCTCTTCTTCTTGGCAGGTTCCTTGATCCAAAAGAGTTCTAAAGTCCTGGGGTCCGGGCCCCAATTTTTATACCACATTTTCTCTTTGTGGCAAGCGTCGCTGAGCCCATTCCAAACCAGTTCTGCCTTCTCTGGCCCAACTTCACTACAGGAGGTGGAGACAGCAATGTGCAGAAGAGACACTGCCTATTCAGGTGCTAGTCAAAACTCCTCCCACCACTCTAAATGCATACCAGGCCTATTCAGCCGAACTATGAGTCACCCAGAAAGGCAGGACACACCTCAACCCCCCTTGTGGCTGTCTACAGTGAATGCACATCCCCAGCCCCTGTCACTCCAAAACCCGACAGTTATTAAACAAACCAACAGAGGCACACAGAATTGTTAAACAAGAAAATGCCTACTTTCTAAAAGTGAATGTATGACATTGTTCTGCATTCTGTCCATCAACTGTTGTTTTTGCATTTGTCACCCCGAGTGGGACGGGTATGCCCAGACGTGGGTCCCGTGCTCTCCATGCCACTGGAATCAAGCTATCCTGGCTGAAGAGGGGTGAAACCCGAAACCGGTCCTAAGATGCTTGTTTCCAGTCCAGGGAGGACCTGGCTTGGCAGTTCGGGCTGGACTGTTCCCATGAGGCACAGGGTCAAGACTGATTTGCATATGGCTGGGTTCAAACTGGAATGGCATGGTGAGCAAAAAACGATGGATTTAGGCCCAGATCTCTGTACTGGGGTGAATGTATGACATTGTTCTGCATTCTGTCCATCAACTGTTGTTTTTACTTTCTAAAAGTGGCATTTTCAAACACACAATTTAAAAACCGTCTCCCTAAAAAGATGTGTTATTACATTCTGAGTTCAGAGAGCCTAAACTCTATTTTTCTATCTTGTGTCAATGGAAAGTTATGCTTGTTAGATGGTACAGAGCTACTCCCATGTTAGCCTATGAAAAACGAAATTGGCAGTATTTCACTATCAGGACATGTCACACACACCAGGACATGTCCTACCTTTCACATACACTGCACCCTGCACAGGGGGTACCTTGGGCCTACCTGTGGGGTGCCTTACATATTAGAAAAGGGAAGGTTAGGGTCTGGCAAGTGGGGGTACTTGCCAGGTCGGCATGGCAGTAAAAACTGAATGTAGACACTGCAGTGGCAGGTCTGCTTGTGTGGGTACCACAATCAGTGCTGCAGGCCCACTAGCATTTTATATGAACATTGGTCCCTCACAAGAAGGATAAGGGAGAAGCAATAAATAAAGAAATACAATGAGATCTATATTGTGTTGTCCATCCGGACAGAAATACTTTTAATATTTTGTGTGTTTGTGAAGAAAGCAAAAACAATAAAGTGGAAACACAAACTCTGCGACAATTAAAACAAGAAAAAGAACAAAGGTTCAGGCATTTCTTAGTGCTTGGAAAAAGAATCAGTAAATTGTCAAGCATAAATGAAGACAAACACCATAGCAAAATTCAGTAATACATGCGATAGTGTCAAGGTGTCAAGGAGCTGACGACGTTTCGATCTCATACACTGGAGTACCGGGATCATCATCAGGACATAGAGTTATATACCTGAGACTGATGCTGCCTGCTGTAAAAGCTGCAGTCCCGCAGGGGACTCGTAAAACTAGAAGGCAAGCGTCTGCTTACCACAAAAACCACAAACACAGTCCAATTACTATATAAGAAGCGTGAGTAATTATCAAGGATGAAAAATCGATATTTGAGAAGCCGGGCGAAAGGGATGACACCTCGGCACAGAAAACTTCGTAATTGATGCAAAAGTACCGCTGCCTGTGTTCGGAACTAGCAGCATTTAATTTACATGCCCTGGGCACACACCGTGCACTGTACTAGGGACTTAGTAGTAAATCAAATAAGCTAAACATGGAAACACCAATCCATAAACACAATTTACAGTAGGAGCACTTGCACTTCAGCACTGAACGGTAGTGAGAAAGTGTGCAAAGGCACTAAACCAGCAAAACCAAGTCCAACATTCCATAAAAACAGAGGTCAGAAAGCAAAAAAGACAGGGGAAACAAGCCAAAAGAGGCCAGGCCAGGTCTAACATCAACCAATTGCTGAGAGCCTCCCTTGGAGCAGAGGAGCTACTCCCCTCCAGCCTGCAGGCACCAAACCGCGAAGTCCTATTTATGGACTCTGACACAGCACCCAAGAAGAGGTACATCAGCCCTGGAGGGTCTGATCTGTCCCCCCCAAGTGAGAGGACACTAGGACCTATCGGAGCTGTGCCAATACCCGGGGTACCAGACCCCCTACACCGAAGACTGAGAAGAAAAAGTCCAATCCAGACTACAACTACACAGGACACAGACACCCATCGAGGGACTTTGAGATCCCTGAGACCCGCTCCATGAATGACCCAGGTGTCCCAGAATATTCCCTGCAACCTGCCTGCCCTTGAGTACCATTTTGACATACGATGCTTGGCTGTCCTATCTGCTCTGCATCAAGACCGCCTGGCCAGAGTAACGATGAGCCAGTTGTGCTCCCATGGTCCTGGGGTCCTTGCAACCTGCTCCCCAGAGTAGGACCTCCTGGACTTACATTTAAGTTTCTTTGTGCAGTGTGTTTTTAGGTGGTCCCCTTCTTCGTAGCGCCTGCTACCAATGGCCTCAGCACCCTGCTCCCGGCTAAATCTGGGATGCTCCCGATCTTCCGCTAGTTGAAGATTGGACCTGGCCTTGCTACTTATGTAAAATCAGAAGGTGAACCTCGAGAACACACTTTGTGCCGTTTTTCTATTTTCTCTCATTGACTTCTATTGTACGTAATTGCACACAACAGTGATTTATTTTGCAAACTTTGAAAAATCATAACTTAAAAAATATTTACCTTAGAATAAAGTTCTTGGCTTAAAAAAATTATATAAAAATCGATGTTATTTTTAAAAATTGTGCTCGGATTTATTTTTGAGTGTGTGTCTCAATTATTTCCTTTAGTACAAATGTTTAGCACTACCCTCTGATAAGCCTAACTGCTCCCCCACACTACCGCAAAAAGAGCGTTAGTATGATCTACTTTTGCCTCCGTGTACCAATAAAGTATCCACTGGACTCTACACAGTGTACTTCATTTTAGTACACTATATAGAGAGCCATCTTCCTACAATTGGTGAGTGAGTGGCTGTATTGCACAGTCAGTGTCTGTGTGAGTGGCTGTATGGGTAAGTGAGTGGGCATGTGAGTGGTTGTATAGATGTGTGAATGAGTATGTAAGTGTTTGTGTGAGTGAGTGAATGGGTGTGTGAATGACTGTATGGGTGAGTGAGTTTCTCTTTTAGTAGATGTATGGGTGAGTGAGTGGCTATGTGAATGGCTATATGGGTGAGTGAGTGGGTATGTGAGTGTCTCAATAGATGAGTGAGTGGGTGTGTAAGTAGTTGTATTGGTCTGTGAATGGGTATGTGAGTAGTTATGTGGGTGTGTGAGTGGATGTATGAGAGGTTGTATGCGGGTGTGAGTGGCTCTGTGGATGATATCACCAGTGATGTCATCAGTGATGTCATTAGAGATGCCATCAGTGATGTCTCTGACCATGTCATGAGAGCTGTAATATGTGAGGTCATAAGCAGTGCATTGCAGGTTTAAAGTTTGTCACCTTGCTTCTCATAGCGCATCGTTCGTGCTCCATCTGCAGGGGCATTGGGCAACCAGGTCCCTGGAACGTTAAGGAATGCAAAGACTACCCCTGGTCTTTGGGCCATGAGCAAATGTTTCCAGTGACATTGTCTGCTATTCGGCAATGTGATTGTTCCTCATGCGTCTTCATTCCGAAATCTGTGATAACATGAACCCACCTATACAGAGCACAACAAGACTTCAATGAGGCCGTGGGGGGAGCCCAATGCCCACGCGGCCCCAGCCAGCTCCCCGCCTCCAGCAAGAGCCGGCATTGCTCCCGCACACAGGGAGCAGCTAAAAATACAGCTCCCTGTGTGCGGGAGCAATCCTTTCATCTATTTCCCTTCCTGTTTCACAGCGGGCTGGGAAACAGATGTAAACTCCACTCCAGCGAGCAGTAGCAGTTTTCCTTTTCCTGCTCGCTGAGAGCAGAGCTAATGTTTGATCTCGCTTGGCTGGAACTGTCATAGCTCCCGCCAAGCGAAAGCAAACTGCTATCTCCTGAGGGTGGGCACTTTGGGAGATAGCAGGAGAGGTCCCTGGGGGCGGTCCCCAGGGCCATTAGTGGCTCCAGGAGAGGGGCCACATAACGTCCCCTCTTTTGTTCCTTAGGGCCAGCCCCAGGGAGGTGGTGGTCCCCGGGGCTGAAAACAGACCAAGAGGGGGGCTGCTTGGCCCCCTCCACCTCCAAAAAGTTTTTGGGGCCCTGGGGAGGTGCTGGGCCCCGGGGCCCTACTCAAAAATGAAGTGTGGTCTGCGTGCCTCACCCTCCAAACTTTGCAATAAAGCCTCAGGGAGGTGGTGGTGCCCGGGGCTCTTAGGATCTAAGGAGAGGGATGCAGGCCCCAAACCAATTAAAAGTTGAATCGGCCTGCCCAGCGAGGTAGCGATCCCTGGGGCTCAAACTGGCCTTGTGGAGGGTGACTCCATTATTTATATTTAAATATGTCCCCTCCAATATCCGACTGGCTCTTTGCACTGCAGTGAAGACCAGGGTTGCACTTTGTGCTACAGTGATGACCATCTGCAATGCTCTCTCTCCTCCAATGCAACTTGATTCTTCGCACCGGCTTTTGGGAAGGTAACTTTTTCAGCTAGACTAACCTGGTCCCTGTATCCAGCCCACACACCCTCACAGTGGTCGCCGTGCACTTCCCCCGATCTAACAGGACCAGAAGACCGTGAGTGGCACTTTGTGCTTTTAGGCACTATATTTACCTAAATATTTTTAATTCAATATCTCCGGTTCTACTGATTGGATTTTTGTTGTCGGTTTGGTCTCATTTTATTTATTAAAAGTTTCTCTATTTTTCTAAACTGGTGTGAGATTTTTCTTATGTTTTGTTTTCACTGGTCGTAGTCAGTTATGGAGTGCATTGTGCAATGCATACCATAACTAGCAAATTCCAAGGGTTTTCATTGTTGGGTATAGATCTATCTATCTATCTATCTATCTATCTATCTATCTATCTATCAATCTATCTGTCTATCTATCTATCTCTCTATCCATCTATCTACTGAAAAAAACAGAGGTTAAAATAATGTTATAGTTAGGTGCTGAAATGAATTAAAAACTAAAGCTTAAAATCCAAACAAAACACTGAAATTCACCAGTTACAGTTCAGTATGTTTACATGCCCCAACAAAGCACTGCTTATCACCTTTCATAATACATCACATGTAAATGACATCATTGATGACATCACTGATGATAGCATTCACGCTATCGCTCCTCAAATTAAATCCCATGCTTTCTGTTGTCCATGTTTGTGCCCCAGCTCTCTTTCTTCTGCCCTCCATGGTCCATTGAGCAGCCACTGCTCCATCTGTCTGCCCTTCATAGTCTCTTGTGCTGCCACTGTCCCTCCAACCTGCCCAGCATGATCATCTTGCTGTCCTAGTCCCTGTCCCCTCACTCCTGCTTTCCATCATCTGAGCCCATCCCCTGAATGCTCCCTTCTGCCCTCCATCATCCATTGTGCTGTCTTTCTCTTCTGCCCTCCATGATATGTTTTGCTGCCATGGCCCCTCCTGTCTGACCTTGACATATGTTGTGCTGACACTGCCTTTCATGCCCACCCTGCATGGGGTGCTGCCCCTGCTCCTGCCGTTACACCTACCATTTATTGTCTGAGTCAAGCCCTCACCACCTATCTTCAGCGCTCAATGGTCCTCTGGACAAGCTGTGCCCCCTCCCTCTTGCCCACCATGGTCCTGCCTGCCATATGTGGTCTGTTGTGCTCCCACTACCTCTCCTGCCTCCTCTGCATTGTCATCTTTCTGCACCTGCCCCATACCCCCCACCTTCCCTCCATCATACGTGTGCACGCCCTATTCCTTCCCTTCAGCCCACATTGGTTCGTTGTGCTTCCACTGCCTCTCCTGCCTGTCCTTCATGATCAGCTTACTGCTACTTCCCCTGCCCCTCCCTTCTTGTGCATGTGTGGGTCCTGTTGTGGTGCCAGAGCCCCTCCTATTTTTCCTGTGTGGTCAGCATCCTGCCCTTGCCTCGCTACCTCCCTTCCCTCCATTGTACATGTGCATGACCGTTCCTCCTCCATCCTGCTCTCCCCAGTCCATTTTCAATCAATCAGGATTTATAAAGTGCAGCTAATCACCCAATAGGGTATCCAGGTGCCTGTAGGTCCCGCAGGCTTATTCGAACAGCCAGGTCTTGAGGGCTTAAAAGAATTCCAGAAGTGAGGTGATGGTCCAGAGTTCCCCGGGGAGGCTGTTCCAGGTCTTTGCGGGAATGTGGAAATGAGTGTCCTCCACTTCTGCTTCAGTAGATGAGGGGAGTATGGGCAGGTGGGAGGGAGGCGGAGTGTAGTCTTCCTGACGGTTTGTGGAAGATCAGGTGTTGTCTAATGTAGGTGGTTTTTGGTTGTATAGAGCCTTGTATGCGTGGGTCAACAGCTTGTGCTGCCACTGCCCCTCCTGCTTGAGCTGAGTGGTCAGCTTGTTGCCCCTGTCCCCTACCCCCTGCACTTAATTGTCTAAGTCAGCGCCCCTACTCCCTCTCCTCCATGGTGTGCTGTGTTACCATTGCCCCTCCCTCCTGCCTTCCATGTTTTGCTGTACTTCCACTCCCCATGCCGCTTGCCCTTCAAGGTCCATTGTACCGCCACTGCCACTCCTACCTGCCCTGTCTAGTCAGCTTGCTGCCTTGCCACCTTCCTCCTGCCCTCAATGGTTGATTATGTGGCCACATGGTTGGCTTGCTAATCTTGCTTCCCGCGTCCCTGCCCTCTATCGTCCATCGTTCAGCCACTGACCCTCCTGCCTGCCCTTCACGGTCTGTGGTGCTGCACATCCCCTCCCACCTGCCCAGCATTGTCAGTTTGCTGCCTTTGCCCCTGCTTCCTCCCACCCACCCTTCGTTGTCCAAATAAGTGCCGCTTTCCTCTGCCCAAAGTGTTCTAATGCAAACTAGGGTCCTAACATTCTGCATTCGTGACAAAGATGAGGCAGACCTGAAGTCAACTTGATTGAATCAAACCTGTAATACTGTGGAAGGCTACAGTAGAACACTGGGGAATCAACTGACAGGTTGCAGCTTCTGTTGAAAGTACATATTTTACTCAGTTTGTCAGACTTTATTCTAAAATGGCTGAGGAAAGTAGTGTGAGTTTACAGAACATTTGCTATTATTTTAGCTTATGAAGCAGCTTACATAAAAACTCATGAGAGAAAAACGTTTTCTCTCAAACATGGTTTATCAAATCAGAGCAGAGAATCAGCATTTTACACAGGGTGAAATCACCTTCGAATACACAATTCCTAAAATTAGTATGGTACCACCAAGAAATCATCTATATTGTGACTAATATTTGTTATCACCTATAAGAAATTGGCTTGCTGGCTGAAAGTGGTGAAATATATACACACTCTAACCCTAGTAATTACTAGGGGAGGGAACCAGAGGCTACGGGGTATTCAGGGTGAGCTTGCCTCCAAGTAAGACAGATACACACAAAAAGAAGCTACCCTGAATAAGTGTCTGATTTTAAGATGGAAAAAGGCGCACTACGCCTTCTTCTGTGGAGTGTTGGGCATATCAAAAAATTGGAAGGACTGTCCTCACACACCACCAGGTGTCATGCTTCATCATCGGCAGTTCTCGCTCTCTAAAAACCGCGTTTGATAGAGAGCGGGCCTTCACCTGGAGACAGGGAGGCACTTCTACAACTAAGTGGGGGCCCGTGCAAAGTAGTGAGTGATTTAAAAATTAATGCAACCTCCACATGTAATTTAATTTATATGGGGTTTGCTTAATATTAAAAGCTAGGGTGGGGACACAGGGGTTTAGTACCCCATCCCCATCAGTGTCGTCAACATGGTTCTGCCAACATGACCAGGAGGGTCCATGGGATCCATCAGGACGTGATGTAAGGGCTCCTATCTAGTCTCTAAAGACTAAGATAAATCCACCTGGTAGGTTGACCTTTGTCAAACTCTACTGTGAAAACTTGAAACCCCAGGTTAGGGGTTGGGATGTCCCATGGGAAGGGGGGAATGAGGGACCCCTGTAGTCACACTTGCCTCAAGGTGCATCCCTCGTAGTGCTCCTACGATCTGTCCTCGCCTCCAAGAGGCTTCTTTTTGTGTGTATCTGAAAGTGGTGAAACCCTGCTCAAGCACTAACCACAGTACTTGTCAGGGTGAAGTCACAAGCAACCCCCAAATTAACCTGTGCTCAACCCTCTGGTAGCTTGGCACAGAGCAGAAAGATTTAACTCAGCGTCGATGTGTAAAGTGTTTATGCAACAGGTGTGACCGCTCAGCCCTCCACAGGGCTTGGTCGCCCCACTCACTGCTGCCGCTCCTGCCTGCCTTGCCGCCTCCTGCCTGGAGATTCCTTCGCTCGCTGCCCGCTGCTCCTGGGACTTTCCCGCTGCTCCTGGGACTTTCCCGCTGTCCGCTGCTCCTGGGACTTCCCGCCACTGCCTCCCTGCGGCCCCGCCCCACGTGATTCCATTCGCCGCCCCGCTCCCGCCACCCAGCTGCTCCTCCCTCCAGGCTCCTTACTTATGACGCCCCCTGAGCGACCGCGCAGCGGCCGCGCGCAGTGGGAGCACCGACGGAGCGCCGAAGGTGCGCCAAAGGTAAGCCCGTCTGCGCCCGTCCGCGCCTGGCCCGCGCCCAGCGCCAGGACCCCTGGATCCCACCGATGCAACACTACTCGACGGACCTACGACGCCGCCACCCTCACCGCACTCAATGCCGGCCGGAACCCTGCCTGCTACCGAGCCTCACCGAGACGCACCCACGGACCCTTCACCTGCCAAGCCTGCCGATTCACCTGCCCCCGGACGTGCACCACCTCCGCCAAGTCGAGCACCAGCAGCAACCACCTGAAATGCATCCTGTTGAACACCCGCTCCGTCCACAGGCACGCCGTGGAACTCTGGGACCTGCTCGACGCAACAGCACCGGACGTCGCCTTCCTCACCGAAACCTGGATGAACGCCTCCTCAGCGCCCGACATCGCCATAGCCATCCCGGATGGATACAAGATCACCCGGAAGGACCGCGTCAACCAGACGGGAGGAGGCATCGCCATCGTACACAAGAACACCATCCGCATCTCGACTAACTCCGACGAGACCTTCACCGCCGCCGAACACCTACACTTCCAGATACACACTGACCCCAAGACCACCCTCCGAGGCACCCTCATCTACAGACCCCCGGGACCACGCACACTATTCAGCGAAGACATCGCAGACTTCATCAGCCCGCACGCCATGCCCTCCGCCGACTACATCCTCCTAGGGGACCTCAACTTCCACCTGGAGAACAACAACGACAGAAACACCACCGCCCTGCTGGACAACCTCGCCAACCTCGGACTCAAGCAACTGGTGAACACGCCCACCCACTACGCCGGCCACACGCTTGACCCAGTCTTCTCTTCCAGCAAGCACATCTCCTTCAGCCACGCCACCGGACTCCACTGGACCGACCACAGCTGCGTCCACTTCAGCTTCAGAAAGACTGCGACCCACCACCACCCGCAACAGGCTCCCCGCCGGAGCTGGAGCAAGATCACCGCCGAGCAGCTCACCGCCTCCCTCAGCCAGAACACACCCACCAACACAACGGACCCAAACGAAGCAGCCAGCAACCTCGCCAAGTGGCTGACCGCCTGCGCCGACGACCTCGCACCACTAAAAACCCTCCCAGCAGACCCGGAAGCAAGAAAACCCCTTGGTTCACCAACGAACTCAAGGAATCCAAGAAGAACTGCCGCACTCTCGAGAAAGCCTGGCGACTCGACCAGACCACAGACAACAGGACCGCCCTCAAGCACGCCACCCGCAAACACCACCAGATGATCCGTGCCACCAAGAAGTCGGCACTCAAAGAACGACTGGACAACAACGCCCACGACAGCAAGGAACTTTTCAGCATCGTCAAAGAGTTCTCCAACCCCAGCGCCGGAAACAACGACATCACCCCTCGCAAGACCTCTGCAACTCACTCGCCGCGTTCTTCCACCGCAAGATCACCGACATACATAACAGCTTCGACGCACAGACCACGCACCCTACCGCCGAACCAACGCCCGCCACCACCACCCTCTGCAACTGGACCCCGATCAGCACCGAAGACACCACCCGCACGATGAACTCCATCCACTCCGGATCACCAACCGACCCCTGCCCACACCACGTCTTCAACAAAGCCGACGCCACCATCGCACCCCATCTCCGGGACATCATCAACTCCTCCTTCCACACCGCCACCTTCCCGGAGAGCTGGAAGCACGCCGAGCTTACCGCCCTCCTGAAGAAACCAACGGCGGACCCCACCGACCTCAAGAACTACCGTCCCATCTCGCTCCTTCCGTTTCCGGCCAAAGTCATCGAGAAGACCGTCAACAGACAGCTTGCCGCCTTCCTCGAGATGAATGGATCCCTCGACCCCTCGCAGTCCGGGTTTCGGGCCAACCACAGCACCGAGACCGCCCTTATCGCAGCCACCGACGACATCAGAACCCTAACCGACAACGGGGAAACAGCAGCCCTCATCCTCTTGGACCTCTCCGCGGCGTTCGACACCGTCTGCCACCGCACCCTAGTGAAGCGCCTCAGCAACATCGGAATCCGAGAGAAAGCACTGGAATGGATCATCTCGTTCCTCGCCGGAAGAACCCAGAGAGTCCGCCTCCCCCGTTCAGATCCGAGGCCACCGAAGTCATCTGCGGCGTTCCACAAGGATCTTCACTCAGTCCAACCCTCTTCAACGTCTACATGAGCCCCCTCGCAGCCATCGCACGCCAACACAACCTCAACATCATCTCCTACGCCGACGACACCCAGCTGATCCTCTCCCTCACCAACGACCCCACCACCGCCAGAGCCAACCTACACGACGGGATGAGAGACGTCGCCGACTGGATGAGGAACAGCCGCCTTAAACTGAACTCAGACAAGACGGAAGTCCTCATCCTGGGCTCATCACCCTCCGCCGGGGACGACTCTTGGTGGCCCCCGGCCCTGGGCACCGCGCCCAAGCCAACGGACCACGCACGCAACCTGGGCTTCATCCTGGACTCCTCCCTGTCGATGACCAGACAAGTCAACGCCGTCTCATCTTCGTGCTTCAACACCCTGCGCATGCTCCGCAAGATCTTCAGATGGATCCCCACTGAAACCAGGAAGACCGTCACCCAGGCACTCGTCACCAGCCGACTGGACTATGGGAACACCCTCTACGCCGGAACCACAGCCAAACTTCAAAAAAGACTCCAGCGCATCCAGAACGCCTCCGCACGACTCATCCTGGACATCCCCCGGCACAGCCACATCACCGGACACCTGAAAGACCTGCACTGGCTCCCCGTCAGCAAGAGAATCACGTTCAGACTCCTCACCCACGCACACAAGGCCCTCCACGACTTGGCCCCAAGTACCTCAACGACCGCATGACCTTCTACACGCCCACCCGCCAGCTACGATCAACCAGCCACGCCCTCGCCACCGTACCACGCATCCGCAGAGCCACCGCCGGAGGAAGATCCTTCTCCTACCTGGCAGCCAAGACCTGGAACTCCCTCCCCACTCACCTTCGGCGAACCCAGGACCATCTCTCCTTCAGGAAGCAGCTCAAGACCTGGCTGTTCGAGCAGTAACTTACCCCCTCCCCCAGCGCCTTGAGACCCTCCCGGGTGAGTAGCGCGCTCTATAAATGCTGTGATTGATTGATTGATTGATTGATTGATTGATTGATTGAACACTTCAAACAGTAATACGATAATAACACTAGATAATGATTCCACACCAATTTAGAACATAGAGTTAATTTTAATAAATAAAACAAGACCAAAATACAAACATCCAATCTGCAGAACCGGAGATATTCAGTTTTAAAGATTCCAGTGAAAATAGTGTGCAAAAGTCAAAAGCGCCACTCGTGACTATTTGGTCATGTGAGAACGGGAGAAAGTCACAAGTTCATGACAACTGCGATGGAGAGTGGGTTAGATACAGGGACCAGAATAATCGAGCAGAAAAATTACCTTCTCAGTCCAGTGCAAAAAGTCCCATTAGCAGTGAGGGGGCACGGGGAGCAGGGAAGCGTTGCCGACAGTCGTTGATGTTGCACTAACAGCAGGCCTGACATCGCTGACAGGCGTTGCTGTAGTGTGCAGATCCTATCATCGTGAATGGCCTGGCTGGTAGTTTATGATGGTTCTCCCAGCTAGGCAAAAGATTGGCTGACAGAACTTTGCGATGGTGGACTGTGCAAGTGACAAGCACCAAAGGGCCCTTCCACAGTTTTGAAGAGCCCAAAAACTTCAATTCAGCCTCTCTAAAGCTGCACCAAGGGTTCAGGACCTCAGAGTCACCACTAGGGGGTCAGAGGCTTGCTTCAGCTGGATCTGGGTGCTGGTTCAAGTGGTTGAGAGCCTGTATGTCCCTGCGGCTCTGAACAGTAGATCAGAAGACTAGCCCTTGGAGTCACCCTGGGAGTCCTGGGTTAAGGTGCACGTCCAGTCCCTCTGACTCAGTCATAGGGGCAGCAGTCCAGCAGAGAGGCAGCCCTTTTAGCAGCACAGAAGTACTTCTTCCTGGCAGAGTCTCCACAGACCCAGACATGTACTGAAGAGTTGGTGTCTGTGGTACATTATTTATACTAGGGGCCTCCTTTGAAGTGGGAGAAGCTTCTAGAGGTTTCCCTTTGAAGTGCACAGGTTTCATGCCTCCCTTGCCGTGGCTCCAAACCAACTACATGGGTCAGCAGCCGTTTGCATGAAGGCAGTACACAGCCTACTCAAGTTTAAGTAGTGATGTGCTCAGCTCCGCCCTCCCATCCTGCTAGTGATGGCCCATCGAGACACACCTTAGCTTTCTACTGTGTATGACTGTGTAAACACAAAGCCCATCTGCCAACTATACCCAGTGATATGACCCAATACCAGGCTGTAGGCACTAAATGGCTAAGGCAGAAAGATGCTAACTTTCTAAATGAATAATTCCCCAAAATAAGGCTTCTTTATTTAAAAAAAATCTTTTATATTGGAATAAATAATCATTTGGTCATGACAATTGAGGTGTTTGATCATGGTTTTTGAGTGAAAGGAATAATTGACATCAGTACTGGCATTTGTGTTGTGGTTTGAAATTTCTAAAAGTGGCATTTTCAAAATTGTAATTTACAATCCGGCTTTACCATAAGCAAGGATTTTTCATTAGAATTCCAAAAACACAAAACAAGTACCCTTGGTACCTGTTACCATTTGGAAGTTACAGCGTATTAAATGTAACATGGTAAAACCACTGTTATTCTATGGGAGAGGAAGGCCTTGCAGTAGTGACACAATGAATTTAAGAGTTTTTCACTCTCAGGACATTTAAATCTCAAAAGTACATGTCCAATACTTGTAATTATCTGCACACTGCCCTCGGGACTCTCTAGAGCCTACCGTAGGGGTGACTTATTTTATTAAAAAGAAAAGATTTGGGCCTGGCAAATGATTATTTGGCCACGTAGAAATGGCAGTTTAAAACTCCACCACAGGCTGAAATGGCATGCCTGAGACATGTTTACAGGGCAACTTAAGTGAGTGGCACAATAAGTGCCCACTAGTAGCATAGGTTTACAGACCCCGGGTACATGTAGTTCCACTTTACTGGGGACCTATAAGTAAATTAAATAGGCCAACTTGGGAATAAGCTAATGTTAAACAGCAAAGCAAAAGCAAAAACAAGCTCAGCTAAAATGAAGGAGGAAGGCAAAAGGTTTGGAGAAGACCACTCTAAGGCAGATAAGTCTAACACCACTTCTTTTTTGCGTTATGTTTTTGTGACCTTCAAAAACAATGCATTTCAATGGGGACCATGTCTCAGAGTCCTATAATGGCTGCCACAAGATGTTGCCCATGTTATGGATAACCAATAGGGAAGAGGGCTTAGGGGGTTAAAGTCCCTTTCCGCATGCAACTTCCATAGGGAATTTTCAACAGCTCAACAGTCCAAACAGCTGAAAGGAATGACACCAAATATGGCATTTTACAAAGTAAGTGTTCTTTTTGTGATTTAGTGTAATTCAGTTCATCAGTATTGGAGAAATTAAGGTTTAAATGTATAGATAAATTGACAGTTGGGAAGAAATTTAAAAAATCAAGCCTTCTGATTGTCAAAGGGGCCTTTTTTGGAGTAAGCGTTCTGATTGGCTGGCCGCAAAATGAATAGAAATGTTGCAGCAGCCATTACAGGACTCTGATACTTAGTTCCTCCATTTCTTTTTTTAAATCTAAGGGGGCTGGGTGGAGATACCCTGACCCCCCTAGCCCTTGTAGAAGAGTCCCAGAGCCCCCTACAGGGCCCAAACTACATTAAATGCATGCCGACCCAGGCCCAGGGGTTGGCATGCATTTAATAAATGTTTGGAGAGAGGGGCATGAGTTCCCCATCACAATACCAAGGTATGGCCTGAGGACCCCATCCTCTGGGGCTTGAAGAAACACTGTCCTGATGACTCCATCCCCTGGGACAGAATGTGGAGTAGTGCGGTGGGCAGGGAAGTCAGGGGTACAGTATTTTGCTCCCGCCAGTGAGAACCAATAGAATAGGCACTCAGGCCCAGCAGGAGGAATAAAGTAATGTTGCCGGCTTCGGGCGGTTCTAGAGGAGAGGGGCTGTGTTTCGTGAACCAGCTGGGCTGCGGAGGTCTTGGAGCCACAAGCCCCCAATGAAAGAGAAAGCTGTAGGTGTCCTAGATCAGACCAGGGCACTCCCCAAGACAAAAAGAAATGTGGCATGAGTCTGCAAAAAGTAATATTAAATGAGGTGCCAGAGCTGCTCATTTCTTAGTCACTACTCCTGGGAAGGAGCTCCCCATAATACTTTTCGTGGCACATTTTACATATTTTTCCTGGCTTGTGGTGCTTCAATCTGTATGGTAGTACTTCAATCTGTATGGTAGTACCACCAACATGTTACAAAGGTGTATGGGAGCTTGCAGGAAATTCAGCAGCCCCACAGAAGTCATTTATTAAAAGTAATCTTAGGTTTCCTGGGGTATAGTCAATGTGACCCCACAAAATGTTTATGGTATTTTCAAGCATTTCCAGATCTATAGTTTTTGGCATTCAGCAGAGGATTGTAGGGGCCCATTTTGGTTGGTGTTATGGCTGCATAAAGTAACCACTGGGAATGTCAAAGAATGACTGACATGATTAATGTTGTTTTGGATAAGCCTTGTAATGCTTGTTATTAATAACGAATGCCTTTTAATGTGGTTTTGGATTTAATTGGTTTTAATGTTTAAAGACAACATGATTGTTGTTTTATTAAGCTGGTTACCTCTTGACAAAGCCAACGGACTTGCCTTCATATATTGATGTGGTGATCCCTTGACAAAGCAAATAGGTTTGCCTTATATATTGATGTGGTCACCCCGTGATAATGCCAATTGACCTCCCTTTATATAATGAAATATAATGATTTGGTGACCCCCTTGACAAAGCTAATAGGCATGCCTTGTATATTCATTTGGTCACCCTTTGATAATGCCAATAGGCTTGCCTTAATATAACAATGTGGAGACCCCTTGACAAAGCCAATAGGCTTGCCTTGTATATTGATGTGGTTACCCCTTGAAGAAGCCTATAGGCTTGCCTTTATAAAACGATGCGGCTACTCCTTGACAAAGCTAATAGGCTTGCCTTGTATGTTGATGTGGTCACCCCTTGACAAAGCTGATAGGCCTGCCTTTTACAAATTGATATGGTGACCCCTTGAAAAGCCAGTAGACCTACCTTATTTAAAATGACACCCCTTTATATTATGATGCATGCTCTGATAGGCTTGCCATACACTGGGTAGTTGCCCACCCCCAGTGGGGTTGGGTGCAGGGCCTGTCTGCCACAGGACAGTGACTTTATAGATAGGTATGCTAGTAAGATTATACTTAGCATTAAAGTTTTTGATCAGAAATGCACTGACAAAATCAAAGGCTAAAGTGATGTTATAGTTAGATATAGTAATATTATCATACTTTACGCTAAAAAATCTTAAAAAAACAAAGTTTAAAGTGATGTTATAGTTATGTGAAAATGTCAGTAAAAAAGACTATTTTAACCTAAAACAAACACTGAAATTCACCATTTATACTTTACTGAACTAACTATAACTTGCACCCCACCATGCACTACTTATGACCTCACATATTATATTACTCTTGGCATGTTAAATGACTTAATTGATGACATCACTGATGACATCTCAAATAATATAGTTGATGATATCCCTACCAGTACTGATATTGTGGTACTGAGGAATCTGTTTGGCTGGCTGTTACTAGAAACAAAATGTTGTGTTTGCCTTTACAGGATGTAGGATAGTAGGATCTGCTTCTTATGGTTACCCCCACTTTTTGCTAGATACAATGCTGTTTTTGACTAGTCTGACTGGGATCCTGCTAATCAAGACCCCAGTCTATCTACTTTCTCCTTAAAACTGTTATGCATGTACTTAAGTACACCTCAGATTGGATACTGGGGTACCCTTGTCAGTCCCTAGTATATGGTACACATGTACCCAGGGCATACATACCCCAGAGGTCCCCCATGGGCTGCAGCATGTATTATGCCACCCATGAGAGACCATTCAAAATGGAACTACAGGCCTGCCATCGAAGACTGTGTAAGTTGGTGCACGCACCACTTACTTAAGATATAGGTTTACTATATCTAAGGGTCACTGCACTTAAAACCTATAAGTCACCCCTATAGCAGGCCTTTACAACCCTGAGGGCAGGGTGCTTGGTTCTAAGTGAGAGGGTGCCCCTGCATGAGCAGGACACCCCTGCATCCTACGGAGTCCATTCTCCTGGGTTGTCAGTGAGGCAGCCATATACTATATATAGAGGGGCATTACACGACCGCATGATGACCATCTCGAAAACAGCTGCAACTAACCCTATTGTGTCTGGTGTCAAACATGTTGGAATCATACCCCCACACCAGTAACCGGTAACCGGTGTGGGAGGTATGATTCCACCCACCAGGAAGACCCTTTGTGGGGCCCTCAAAGTTCCTGGTACCAGCCTTCTAGCTCCGGACAGCACAAAATGGTTGCTGCCGGCCAGAGACACATTTATGCCCTCCTGCTGCTGAGCCAAGCTCGAGCAGGGGAAGGCAGAACAATAGGCATCCTGTCACAGGGAGGTGTGACCACCTCACAGACAGGATTTAGTGTATTAGGGCTGGGTGGGTGTGCTTGCCAGCACCTGAAAACCTGCAGGAGGGGCACATTTGGTGTCCCTGTGCATAGTCCAGTTCAAACCAGTCCTGGGAGCCATTGGATCATGCTCTGGTGCAAAACTGGACAAAGGACATGGGAGTAACCTCCCCCCTGTCCAGACCCTCCCCTAGAAGGGTCCCCTGAATCTTTCTAACCCTCTCCCGTGGGTACTTAAGGGCTTACCTGGTTTTAGGACCTTAGATTTATTATGGACAAGATTCAGAACTGAAACCACTGCACTTCAACCGTCTGGGCACTCTGGACTGCGCTGGACTTCGTTTGGGCCTGACTTCATCTCCCTCTCAGTCTGCTGCATCGTCTGTGCCTGTGCACCATACATGATCCATGCAGGACCTGTGGAGCATCCAAGACTCCTGAAGATAATCTCCCTTGGAGTGAAGGAGTCATTCCCCTGCATTCGCAGGCACTGCAACACTGCTGACCGGTCTGCTGAGCCCGAGCTCCTACGGACTCAGAAAGGCTCAGCAACACAAGAGGTGGGTTTCTATGTCCCTCGAGGCCCGAGCTGCCATCTCACTGAGTTTGAGGTTAGAATCCCTTGTGGGGGCTGCAATACCCAAACCCTTGGGCACCGCGCACTT
This sequence comes from Calotriton arnoldi, assembly GCA_963921515.1. Lineage (NCBI taxonomy): Eukaryota > Metazoa > Chordata > Amphibia > Caudata > Salamandridae > Calotriton > Calotriton arnoldi. The sequence goes on from CAWUFW010007096.1 coordinate 252,421, forward strand.
TTGCAAGTGCATGTGCTTGTTGGCAATCCTACAACAAGTGCATTGGGCTCCAAGTAGCCCTAACCTCTGGTACCATTTCCTACAAAGATCTTCACCAGCCTCAGACTGTGTGCTCCGTGGCCTGTTGTTTTGTGAAACTGCCTGAGGTCCTCTCGCGACTCCTGTGCCTCTGGCCTGTGGGTCCAATTGAGGGTCAACTGTAATTTTCTTGGGCTCTCCTGATTGCTTGGGGCCCTGACTCCTCTGCTTGTGGTGAGTCTCCTGGACCTTGCTGGTCCAAACCGTACACTTCCTTGACTTCCTGCATGGGTTGCTTTTGCCAAGGCTTGTTGGTGCTCCCGCCAAACACCGACCCCTCAGCACTTGATATCCTTCATGGGACAGCATGCATCTGGCTACTGGTCATCCTCAACGTCACCTGGTCCCCGCAGCTGCAGAGTCAAGGTCACCATCAACTATCCTGAAGCACGCAACATAGGTGGGCATTCGACTACCGAGCCCCTGGTCACTCTCAAGTGACCCAGACTCTGTCCCCTCTTCTTTCAGGTACTCTTTGACAAGAATCCACGTTTGGATTCCAACGGGCACTTTCTCCACTTCTAAGTCATCCATTGGGTTTGACAGCGGTTTCCGACGCCACTTCACACCAATGCACCTGGCTTCCCTGGGTTAGGTAACTTGGGTACTTCGGCTCTCCAACCTTCTGCCTTCCACGGGGTTTCTTCGTAGTCCACTGGGAAGGGTCCCTAATCTTTAAAATTCCATCCGTGACTTACACATAGACTTGTACGGAGCACGCAGTTGTGTTTCCACACTGCACACGCTCTAAGTGGGGTCCCTATCTACCAACCTTGGGTAGTTCCTTGGGGTCCCAGCAATTCTACGTCCTCTCAACATTGTCCTGACTCGAGTCGTGGTTCTTATACCACTTTTTTAGTATATGATTTGGTCCCCCCTGGGGCCCACTGTGTATTAGTGCTATTTACTGTAATTTCTTTGCTATAATATTGTGTGCCTTGTGTATATCTCCAGGTAGGAGATACTGGAACATACTAGAGAGTATTATATAATAAATACATATTTTTATAAATACCTTGTGTGATTACCTTTCATTTAATCTATACTATAAGATTGCATTCTGGTAAAACAAGCTGCTTTACACTGCTTCAAGACCAAGCCTGAAGGCTGCTTTCCACAGCTACCACTTGGATAGCTTTCTAAGGTTGTCTGATTCCTCTTAAATCACCGTAAGGATTGTCTGGACTGGTGCAAGGTGCCCACTTACATTAGTGGACAGCATATACCAGTCCTGACTCTCACACAGGACTTGGGGACTTGGTCCCCCAGTACTACAAAAATTTGGAAATAGCCCACATGGAGGCAGGGTGGGCACATCCTGATCCCTGGGCCATGGTAAGTTAAAAGTAAAAATATGTTGGGGCTTGGGTATCACAGTACCAGCTCCCAGTATAGCAGAATCCCCCTTTGGTATCTTGGTATCAGTATTGAAACCATGGTACCAATAAAACCATTAAAAAATACAAGGTTCTGATGTTGCACCAGACCCTGTGCCAACCAATACTGTGGAGAACATATGCCATGTGCAATGGAGATTGACTGCTTACAGTGGATTAAACGTTAGTTTTTTATCTCATTTCCATGCTTAACTATAATGTTTTTTAATGTACGGTGAGACCTTATTAGCATTAGGGGTGGGCGGAATTGGTGTAATTCTGTGGAATTAAATTAAAATTCCTCATGATTAAGTGGAATTCCACAATGGGGCGGAGTAGGCATTTGGCACTATTTTCTTAGCCAAAATGTACCCTCACATCCAAAAATGGATGAGAGGATACATTTCACGCTAAGAAAATAGCACAGGCTAGTGCCCTTCGGTGCCCTTACAAACTCTGCAGTGGTAAGGGTGCCCTTGCTGAGTGGAATGCAGTGGTTTCTAAAGTATAGAAACCACTGCATGTCACTATGCAGGGTATACCCCTTGGCACCCTTACATACTTGCCAGTAATCACTGCAGATTATGTAAGGGTGCTGAGGGGTATGCACAGCTGTGCAGTGTTTTTTAAGAGGGAGCAATGCCTCTCTGTTAAAAATCACTGCAGAGTTGTATAAATATAGAGAGACTGCTCCCTCTTCTTGCCTTGCATAAAAATCGCTGCAGTATCTCTCGGCACCCTTACATACTTTGCACTAATCACTGCAGAGTATGTAAGGGATCCAAGGGGTATGTACTGCAGTAAATACACCTCAGCACCCCTACATACACTGCAGTAATTAGTGCAGAGCATGTAAGGATGCCAAGGTGTATGCACTGCAGTGGTTTCCAAAGAGGACCGCCAGAGGGAGCAGTCCAGACCTAATTACCATACCTAACTATCACTATGAATAGAGTATTACTTATTCATTTGATTGTGTATTGTTATTTAGCCAACTGGTACTTTAAGGGGTTATTACTTATTTGTATACATTTTGTGTGCTCATAAACATTGCATGTGATGTGCAAGTGATGAGGATGTATGGGCCCGATTCACAAAAGTAATCTGAGACAAAATCCTAACTTTACGACTTTCGGTATTCACAAAAGGCATTTAGTAGTAGTAAAGTTAGGAATCCTAACTTTAGTACTCCTAAACTGAGACAAAATCCTAACTTTCGAAAGTCGTAAAGTTAGGATTTTGTCTCAGTTTAGGAGTACTAAAGTTAGGATTCCTAACTTTACTACTCCTAAATGCCTTTTGTGAATACCAAAAGTCATAAAGTTAGGATTTTGTCTGAGATTACTTTTGTGAATCGGGCCCTATGTGATTCAAGAGGATCAATATCATCATGAACTTGAATTAGCTACATCAATGAACTGTCTGGCATACAAGAAAAACAGCAGTGGGTTTCTAAGTAACAAAAATGCATATGAAAACTATACAAAGTATGCAAAACAAAAAGGCCTACATTGAAAGAAACTTGAGAATGGGAACATGAAATTAAGAAAAAGATACCCTCTGATGTATGTACTGATATCTATGTAATACAAACGTAGCTATGAAGCAATGGAGCACAATAGATTATATAAGGGGTTGTACATTACATAAGGAGTTGGGAGACGATCTAGAAGATTATGTATATCAAGTGGGGATTACACAAATACTTTTTACACACATTGCATTGCACATTGTTAGACAGTGAGATTAAGTGATTTCCCCAGAATCATACGATGTTGAGTCAAGTGCCAAGGATGTGATTTGTACCTGGGTCTACTCGCAGGGCCAAATCTCCTCACTGTGGAAGTAACTATGTAGTATATGATATGTGGTGTCCCTGTGACACGTATTACACTGGTAATATCAAATTCAAATTAAAGAGGAGAATTTTGGGGCATCTATGCAGCATAAGGAATGGAGATTTTTCTTTCCCAGTAGCTCGTCACTGGTACGACAAGCATGAAGGGGATACTAATCTTTGATATTTATAGGGACTAAACACGCAGAAATTCAAAAAAGTGGTGAGAACCAAATAATATGTTTGAGACAAATGGAAAGATGCTGCAAATACACATTCACCTGAAGTAAAAAATTATGAAATTGTACCCATTAAAAGAATGCTGCATACAACACATTAATTTTTATAAATAGTAACAGTATGCCCACTCTAGGGTCGGATGGCACTAAATAGTATTGTATAATAACTGCTTCAGATTTCAAATGATTATGAATTCTTACATATAAGACTACATCTCCCACAACCCATTTGGACTAACAATGAAAACTTAGCACTGTTGGAATGAGTATAAGTATGAAGAACAAAGCGGGAGCCCTAATCCATTAGTTCATTATTAAAGCTACCTTAATCTTTTCTAATATTGTAGTACTGGGCAATTTCAATATATGGACAGAAAAGTCAAATTTTCCAACACATAACTAAACCTTATTTTCTCCATGGCTCACTCCAACAGGTCAGTAGCCTCTCACCCTCTTCCATAGACTGACCATTTCTTTATACATTTCTGTTTTCATTGCTCGGCCCCATCCCACAAGTCTAACAAGAACATCTCAGTCACTGAAAGAAGCTGCAACAATATATTTCTTGAATGTTTAAAATGATCCTTTGACTCTTTCACTCAAGCTCAACTTACTAATGAGACTAATACCCCGGTAACCTGCGAACATCTGTTGGCAATAATGCAGCTTGCTATCAGTGATACCATTGATCTTATTGCCCTAGCCCATATGAAAATGCACAAACCTAACTTCTGTACCTGTCACTCATTCTCTGACCAGCCTAAGGCTGTGAAGTAAATTCTCTGCAAAATAGGGAAAGCCTGGAGAAAAGCTTACAACTCTCAAGTACAGATCAAATATCTCAAACACATATGTAAATATAACCATCTGATCCACTAAGAAATAAACTCCTCAACTCTCAGCAGTTTCTAACTTCTCCCAACAACTGCAAACAACTTTTCAAAACTATAGGCGCCTTGTATTATCCCCAAACAGGGAATGAGGACCTTTCCCCCTCATAAAAATTCATTACAATCTTGGGTATTTCTTCAAAGATAAAATCCTTAAACTAAGAAACAAAGTTTTTTGCATCACTCTGCCATTACCTATCTCTTGGGGACACCTACACCCTTAACTACAGATAAATGTCCTACCACTACCACCAATTTTGTGTTGTGATTCATGACTATCTCTATGGAATTTTGCATTAAACTACTCCAGACAAGAAAACAGCAAGGTCCATCAGAGATATACTAACCTGCTGTTTTTAAATTCAATGGATTTGTAACTAGTGATATAGATTAGGACCAGGTTTTATGTAAATCAAATGTTCAATTTAAATTTCGAATGAATATTGAAGTCCATGAGTCATATTCTTGTATAGTGATTTATTACTCTTGTATTCCTTGTTGATTTCAAAACTCTAAATATATAGATTGACAAAATATGATAAATAGTGATCAGCCAGCATGTGTTTTGCCCCATACAGCACGTAAGCCTGGGGCTTTTTCAAACCTGTTTGCATATTTTAATAAAACCCACATGACAAAAATTAGAATAGATAATAATAGAATGCATGAACACTGATTACAATTAAATAAACATTCATTATACCCAACACGTAATGCATTGCAAGAAAAAATATTGAATGAAAATAAATGTAAATCATAAGACAGAAATGCACAAACAGTAATGACAATCATAAAAATAGAGAAACAAAAAAATTAAAAATAATATATAAATGATCTGATCTGGAATCATAGAGTGAATATAAATTTCACAGAAGATTATCCATATTTATAACACAAAATGGTGGAACACTATATCCTGGTAAAATACAAAAAAGGTTTTCATGCCAACATAGTGAGGCAATGGTGCATATGTGCTGGTTTGCTTGCAAAATGCCATCAAAGTACGCATGTGTAAAAAACATTGTTTAATTAAGCATTAATTTAACTGCTGTAAATGTAATATTTATATATAGATAGTGGGGACACCAGTGTTATTCAGGTAAGAAAGACTGAGGTTGAGGACAAACTATTAGTATAACGTGATGCTCATCATTCTATCAATGTTGCATGTCTATGCCTATCATAAAGATAATTATAGGTGGAGGTCTGCAAATCCGGTCTAAGAACAAAATGAAAGCAGTAAAAGTTATTGTTAACCTCTTATGCGAAGCATAGGAGGGTGAAAGTCGGAAAAAAGTCACACATTTACCTGTAACAGTAACAAAAATAGAGGCAGAGGATCCTGTTATAAGTATTCTAGGGAGAAAAGTATGGACAACCAGCATGGAAAACAAGGGTTATTTTAGTCACTAAGACAAACTAGGAAGAGACCTTTAGAGGAGCAGAAAACCAAGCTTCCCTTCAGAGTAAGAGAAAGTCTGTGGCTATATGCCATATGAATCAGAGTTCAGGTATCCTGTATCAAAATTGAGCTATCTTTCAGAGTCAGAGAAAGTCAGTGGCTATATGTCGTATGAATCAGAGCTCGAGTATCCGGTATTAGTTCTTCTGGTCATCTGTGTCTTAGCTAAACAGTCCTTATTTTAAGTATCCAGAAAAAAGGGACAAATTAGGTTCAAAGGTCACATAGCCAGGGTGGAAGTAGCCATATTGAAAATGTGAAAGTAAGGCGGCCAGCTTGGAACAAGTGCCACGATTATTAAAAGGCTCATCTCACTTAGTCAATATACAGAGTACAATAAAAAAAAGAGTGTTCTCAAAAGAGAAAACAACATACAACAATTAGAATATGGAATATGGTTGAAAAGAAAATCTTTCTAAGAAGCCGAAAAATGCCATGTCTGCAGCAACCTGCAAGTGTGATAAGCAGCGTGGGAAGTGGCCATATTAGTGCAATTAAAACAGGGCAGACATCTTGAGGTAGGTTTAGATTTGGTCTTTATAATATCACTAAGACTAGTAAACTAAGTCGGAAAGCAAGGGTGTTATCAATAAAGGGACACCAGACATGATACAAAACAAATATTATAAATGGTGTGTGTATAAGTGGTCAAACCAAAACTCAGATAGGTTTCCCAGAATGAACTCGGTATGTGGAAAGTGAATGTAAACCAGTTAAATACTGCTGTAAATAATAGGTATGTTACTGAGCTAAAACTCGGTGTTCAGATACTGATCTAAAAGCGGTCAAAAACTCCCATTGTGGAATCACTCCGAAAGCGATAGACGTTCCAGATATAGAAATATTACAATCTTCAATGTGTTGGTTAGGGATATGTTACTTCTCCAATCCGAGTTACCCAAGATCATCTAATGTGGAGACCAGGCAAAAAGGAAGGTTCAGAAATGTTATCAGTCTCAAAATTGGTATCTCTTAATTATGACCCTTAAGAAATTCTAATATACAAACCAGTAAAAAAACAAACCACCTGATACAGTACAATATAATCTGTTGTTGGGTTAAATAATATAATAAATGATTAACAGACACCGATTTCTCTTGGAACGTGTTGATAGGCAGAGAAGATAAGGTATATAGGATCTGTACAGCCAATAGTGCATTTCTGAGTCTTTAGTCAGTCCGTATTTAGTGGTTCCGAATCTCAATATAATTTCACTTTCTCTTCTCCTCATGGTGAGTTCTCTGTTGACACCGCAGGAATGTGTTTTTTAATTTGTTACAGTCCAAAGAGGGTGAAGGTTTTATGATTGGGATGGTACTGATGATAATGTTCCATGAATGGGGGACCAGTCTGTGGTTTGTTTATGTTTCAATAGTGTTTTAATATTCTAGTTCATAATGGTCTGTTTGTGCTCCCGACATAAAATTTGTTACATCAACATATTTTAATGTAAACAATGTAGCTGCTGTTGCAGTTGACCCAGTCTTTAATCTGTAGCATAATTTCTGCTTTTGGTTGGAAGCCTTTCTTTTTGTTAAGTCTACATTTACAGACTCAACAATTTTGACATGTGTAGAATCGACACGGTTTTTGTCAAGAAGGTTTTTTTAGTTTGTCTCCTATCAAGAAATTCTGATATACAAAGTATATGTTTGAGGTTTTTAGCCCTACAAAAGCACATTTGTGGATATTCAGCAATTTGATCTTTGGAAGATGGATTGTTTTTTGACAACGTTTTGAATTCGATAGTGGCTATTGTGAAAGTCCGTCAGGAATCTTGTCTTAATTCAGGTCTCCGGATTTACTTGTCGGATTTTGGGTCGTATCAGATCATGACATTTTTTCTTCTCTGTTTCCTTTACACATGTTAGAAGATGATTCCTCCAATATCCTTTTTGTTCTAGCCAATCCAACTGCTTTTTTGATTTTATATGATAGAGATCATCTTCACTACAATTTTTTCTAATACATTGAAGTTCACCTTTAGGGATATTATTCAAAATGTTCTCCAAAAACTTTGGTACCAATTGATGAAGAGTCCATCTATCAAAGATGAATTTGCCAAAAATCCACAAATGGGCTTTCGCAGAGCTAAAACCCTCAAACAAATTCGTTGTAAATCAGGATTATTTGCCTCTATTTCAGTTAGTTACAGGTAACTTTGTGTCTTTTTTCCTGACTTTAACCCTCCTACACTTCACATTACAGACTAACAATAATTTTTGCTGCTTTCATTTAATTCTCAAAACGAACTTGCAGACCACCTCTAATTATCTTTACGGTAGGCATAGACTTGCAACTTTGATATCATGATGAGCACGTTATACAAATACTTCGTCCTCTGCACTAATCTTCTTTACCTGGGTGGAACTTGTGTCCCAACCATTGATATATAAATATTAAGTTTTCAGCAGTTAAATGATCATGTTTTAAACAATGTTTTTCACATATGTGTACTTTGATGGCAATTTGCATACACACCAGCACACATGCACTGTTGCCTCACTATATAGGCCTGAAACCCTTTTTTTGTTATTTACCAAGATATAGTGTTCTACCATTTTGGATAATCTTGTTTGAAATTTATATTCGTTCTATGATTCAAGATCAGATCATTGATATATTCTTATTTTATTATTTGTTTTCATGTTTGTCCTTACTGTTTGTGTTTATGTGTGACTTATACTTGACATTTATTTTCATTTCATATTTTTTTCTTGGGTATAATGAATGTTTGTTTACTTGTAATCAATGTGCATAGCTTCTATTAATTTCTATTCGAATCTTTGTCTCATGGGTTCTTTTGAAATGTACAAACAGCCTTGGAAAAGCCCTAGGCCTACACTCTGTATGGGGTGAAACACGTTTTGGCTGGTTACTATTTGTAATAGCCCTACAATTATTCTAATTAGAGTTTTGAGATCATCAAGGACCCCAAGATTAATAAATAACTGTACAAGAATATGATGACTCATGGACTTCAATATTCATTCTACATTTATATTGAACATTGAATTTACACAATACCTGGTACTAACCTATATCACTAGTTACAGATCCTGATTGGATTGGATTTAAGGGGTATAATCCGCCATTAGGTTATCCCATTTTGAACTTTAATTTGAGCCCTGTCTAAGTTGGCATGGACCCCCGTAGAACAGTACCCCTACTCTCTTATGAAATTACTTAAATCCAATGGGACAGCTTCTTGCTCATATGTTGACTAAAATAGCCAAAGCTTCTTTAACTGAAGGGGGCTGCACCTACCAAATTGAAAAGGGGCATTGTGAGACGTCTGCTCAAAGAACCTGACCTAGACACAAGCAAATAAGCAAACCTTATACCCATCTCACTTTTCCCTTCTTCTCTAAAGTGGAAAAATTGCCTGAATACAGGACAGACAAGAAAGCAATCCAACAAGGAGAAAAACAAGATGAGTAATTATGAACAGGGCTTCAGAAATTTAGAACTGGAAATACGGGGATAAAGAGCAGGCTGTTCCCAACAGGCACTGGAATAAGTAATGCCCTGTTGGTACAGAGAACTGGTACTAGGATTCACAACAAAGAACTCAAGGCTGTGCCCAACAGGAACTGGAACAAGTAATGCCCTGCTGGTATATGGAACTAGGATACAGAATAAGGAACTGGTAGATGTACAGAACTGGTGCAGGAACAAGTAATGCCCGTCTGGTACAGGGAATAGCTTAGGGATACAGAACAAGGCTAGACCAATAAATCAGAACAAGGAATCAACGGGAATCGCTGCAAACTAAGTGAATACGTGGTCAGAACCCCAACAGGAAAACACAGAAATCAGGATATCAGGCTAGAAAGTAGGGAAACACATAAGCACAATGCTGCTCAGGGCAGCAAGACACTGCAAAAAGCAGTAGCAGGAATCAGGAAATCCTCTCAAGATTTCAAGGATTCAGAGTTTAGGCAACTGGAGAAGAAAGCAGGAGCTCCAAGCAACAACAGTTGAAGCACGAGTTATAAAAGCAGAAGCTAAGCTTAAATCCCTCATCCCAGCTCACAGCCACACAGGATGATTGGAATTCAAAACAAGTAGGAACTGGGTGCTGCACAGTGCAGGTGAGAGAAATCAAAGTCCCTACTTCATGCGCTGTGCCGTGCACTGGTTTTCTGCATGTTGCATGGGACTGCCCTGCGGTGTGGCACTTCTGGGTCACGGTCTTTGACACCCTTGTAGAGATTACTGGGTGCCCTCTTGAGCGTTTTCCATCTGTAGAACCTTTAGGCTATGTGAAAGGCGCCCCCTTGGACGCACGCAAAATGAAGGTTCTACTCCTTCTTTTGGAAAAGCACAGGGTATCGATACACTGGTGCCGGCGTCCAAAGCCACAGATGGTGGGGTGACTTAAGGATGCGGCCTATTGCCAGGAACAGCTGACCGCCTATTGGGAGTTGATGTTGGTGAGGTCCTACCCCAAGGATGTGTGGTTCTCCTTTGAGTTGTACCTTAGAGCTCAGAATGCGCTTCAGAACCCTGCGGATGAGACTGGCAGCAATTGAGCTAGTAGACGCCCAGCCGGCCGAAATGTAGTCCCCATGCAGGGTCGGTTTGAATGTAAAGAGCGCCGCCGGTTGCAGGAAGTGTTTTGAGGTTCCCCTTGTGGAGTGATGCCCTTGTATTACCTGGCTGAGTGACTCCCCCTTCCTGGTTTTTTTTTTTCCCTTCCCCTATAACACAATGTGAACAGCTGTACAGTAACTGAAGCTATTCATCTGTGAATACGATGTATGAAGCATCCTATAACAGTGCTGGGTTATACATTGTATGCTGTTGCTCTATTGAAAACCTCAATAAAACATTTTGTTTTTTAAATGTCCCTCCTTCAGGTCTCTGCCTCAAGGAGTGCACAGAGGTTTCAGGAAGCAACCAGTGGGCAGAACGAAAATCCAGAGTGCAAAATGGAATGGATCTAGTCTCATAATATGACCAGAATTTGTGCAAGGGAGCACATGCACATACTGGAAGAGGTAAGACATAATTCCAGGTATAATATGATTAGCTAAAAGTCTCCTCGCCATCTCTCTTCATAAGGTAAGGCATACAGGCACCATAATGGATTAGTGGTTGATAAGTAAACCTTGTAATAGAATCTGGAGTGGATCTGATTTCCAAGAGGGTTTGAACACTGGAGTTTAGCACAGGTTTCAAACTAGTATTCACAATGGCAGCAGGCTCTCAGAAGGTCTTCGAGTAGTGTCTCCCGATTGCAGGATCATGACATGCCCAGAGTTAGGAACCTGGGCATCTTGTTGGATACCAAACTGGACATTAAGGCCCAAGTCTCCCATTAACCAAAGCATGCTCTCATCAAATACGGCTCCTAAGAAGATTCTTCCCCTTTCTAAAAATGTTCTCATAGAATCAAGGCAGCTAATTTATTTGTGTATGCCAGACTAGATTATGAGAAGGCAGTTTAATTGGGCAGCCCAAAATCCTCAATCAATCATCACCAAATTATCCAGACTTTCCTAGTCAGTTTAGGAGGTTTGAGTCCACCTCTAGCCACCTACAATTCTTTCATTGGCTACCTGTTAGGAAGAGAATTCTCTTCAAAACTGCTTGCATATTGTTTAAAATCTTCATGATGAGAGCCCCGCCCTACACTGGAAACACATTTCGGAAATAACAGCAAGGTCAGTAGTCACAATACAGAAGCCGTGCCTTTAGGGTTTAGAGTCCCAAAATTTGGAACTCTAAATCAGTGAAAATCAGAGCTACATCGGAAATGCTCAAGTTCAGAAAAGCCCTTAAAATATGTTTTTTTAATCAGTAAACTAACTTTTCCTGTTTAGCTTTGCTGAGCACACTAGCACCAAGAAACTCTACTGGAGTATTTGTTGAGCTAAATAAATCCCCACTTAATAAAATAAATAAATGAATACATAATTTTGGATGAAACACATTTGAGGAAATAAGCAAGGAAAGAAGGTGTAAACATAAAGCTCTGCCAATAAAACTGTTTACTATGTTTGTAGCATTTTGCACTGTTTTTGAAACAAAATGTAAAGCAATTAATTGTTCATTGTGGACTGATGCTCTTAGATATATACAGAAAAAGAGATACAAGCAAAAGAGTGAAATGAAAGATGTGGACGACCAGCTCCTTGAGCAAGCAATGGCAACAAAATAGGCTGAGCACTTCTTTCTCTAGTTTGCTATTTGTTTCTGCGCCTTTCATTGAATTTGTGTTTTGAGCATCGTGGACAGAGCATCATGGTGCGAAAAAAAGGCCAGATTCAACTTATGATCAAGCCCAGCCTGCCTCGGTCCCTTTGGGTGGACAACATGGTGCCAAATTATTAAATAACTGAAGCCACCTGGATCAGAAGGATGGCAGTGCAGCCCCACATTGGTGGATCCAGTAGCCCCTTGCTTTCTTTTTTTTTTTTTTCTTTTTTGGTGTTGTAATTTTTTTAATCAGTGCAATAGAGGCATGCAACAGGGTTTCAAATACAAAGAAAATGTCAGATTGAATCAAATCACAACATTGAATGATGCACTGGAGAGAATCAGGTGGGGAAAAGGGAAGTACGGGTGGGGGGACGAGGCGGGGGGAGAGAGCGGCTAGTTTATATGTGAGGAAAGTGCGGGCAGTGATGAAGAGCTATCGTCCTGCCTTTTGTCCCCTTGTCGCATGGTGAGCCTCTAACGTGGATCGCGGTACACTGGGTATTAGCACTTATCTAGCATTGGTAGCGCTGTTGCCCTCATTGAGACTTTGTCTTAAAAAGCAGAGAGAAGGGGAGAGGGAGGGGGAGTGCGTGGGTGGGGTGTGCACATGATGTAGATGTGGATGTGGAGGGTGTAGGCCTAGGAGGAATAGGGAGACTGTCATCCGAGACACAAGGTGGTGTGGGTCACTGGTCCCAAGCCATGGGAGGGAATAACACTGCTGGAGGGGGGGAGGGCATGGGGGAGGTGGGGCGAGTGTGTGGGGAAGGAGGGTGGGAGGTAGGAGTCACCCCTTGACCCTGGGGTGTTGGTGTGGTCCGTGTACAGGTGTGCAGCTCTAAGGGTCTCCACCAGTGGGAGGGAAATTCAGAAGTCTACGTGCCCGGCAGTAGGGAGGAAGAGGGAGGTAGTAAAGGAAAAGAGAGTGGTAGAGAGGGGGAGGGAAATGGGGGAGGGATGGTCTGAGGGGGAGGGGGATAGAGGGCAGAGGGAGGAAAGGGGGCTCAGTGGGAGGGACATAAGACAGGTGGAAAGGCCTAAAGTTTAACCCATGGGGGGAGGAGAAGAGGGGGCCTTAAGCGCTGCACCAGATATTAAGCTGTCTGCTGTGCTCATTGGAGGCCTGAGGGGGGGAGTGAGGAGGGGGGAAATGAAGAGGAGGTCAGTAATGGCATGGTTGGCTTTAAGGGGAGCCCAGTGCTTTCTGTTGTTTTCCGGCATGGCACCTGGTCACCACCACACACGCACACAGCAGATGATTGGCCTAGAAGGACTGTGGCAACTTTGTTTCTTCTGTGCAGTTGTCTGCTTGCCCTCACATGGCCCTAACAATGCTCTTTGCTGTGGAGGAGGTTGTGTTGGCAGGATTTTGTTTTCTACTGGCTTGAGTGTGAGTTGACTCAAGTCCTTTCCCGTCGGACCCCTTAGCATTCCCCAAACATAATTTGAGCCATCCGAGCCAGATGGATTTGTTGACATTAATGACTACTAGTGCAGTTAGTCAACTATTCCTCACCTGCTCTCTGGTCACTCATATTTCATGGGAGTGGGGGGGCAGGCCGGGGCACAGTGAGTCTGGTCCCAGCAGCAGTGGCAGAGAGCACACACTAATAAAAGAGCTGACCAGCCAGCCTTTTCCCTGACGATGGAGCTGAGTCTAAGAGCGACATATTGAGCACAACCTTCCTGCCTGCCTACCAGCGTGACAGTGCCACCAGAAGGTAACATGCAGACAGGAAGACAGAGCTGGCCTTACAGTAAAGCAATCTTGTGGCACAGCCCTGCACCCAGACGAGAAGTTAAGTCTAAGACCAGGCTTCTTCACTGGCATGCACCAAGCTCAGCCTGCCTGATATCAACACAGTATGGTGCAGCACAATCTGTAGCTCGGTAAGAGCCCAACACAGTGAGAAACTGCAGAGGAAAATGGGGTGAAGGGGAGAAGGGGAGTGATTGAGACACTCCAAATATCACTACTCCTTCCACAGACCTTGAATTGTTCAATTCACAGTTTAATATTTTCAGCCAGATGCCAGAAACCAAGTCCAAAGTCAAGAATGTAGGGGTATGGGTTGACTCCAAACTGTCTTTTGAGAACCAGATCAGCAGTGTGGCCGGGAAATGCTTTGGTACCCTAAAAATTCTGAGAAAGACCCTGGACCTGCTTACGACAGCCTGACTGAATTGACTGACTGAATTATTTATTAAGCGCACTATTGCCGAAGCGTCACAGAAAACTATTGTACATGTCCTTGTAACCTCATAGTTAGATTACTGTAATGTCCTTTACCTTAGAGCAGCTAAAGGGAGTCTGAAAAAACTAAAAAGAGTTCAAAATGTGGCAGCTAGCTTGGTTCTCAATCTCCCCAGAAGGGCATCAGGATCGGCAGCCCTCGCCACCCTCCACTGGCTCCCACTGGAGAAAAGAATCTGTTTTAAAGCCATGTATTTCTGCCACAGAATCCTCTCCCAGAAAGGTCCTAAATATCTGCACTCAATGATACTACCATATCTTCCTTCACGCAATCTGAGATCCTCAAAGGCCAACCTAGTGTTAGTACCCTGGGTCCTTTTGGGCCAGATTAGGGGCACGTTCTTTCTCCTTTTTGGTAGCCAAGGCCTAGAACTCCTTACCGACCCAGTTGAGAATGGAATATTCTGAAATCACATTCAGGAACAAACGTAGAACTTGGCTGTTTAGTTCAGGATAGGATAAGATAGGATAGAAAACTTATATTGCGCACAGCTACTCCAGGGAGTGTCCCAGTGTGGTACAAACTGAAAGGCCAGAAAGAAAACAAGCTCAGTTTGCCAAGAAGAACCAGTTTTCAGCTTTTTTTTAAACAGCCCTGGGTCGCTTATAGTGCGTAATTCCAAGGGAAGCTGATTCCAAGCTCCTGCACCCAAAAAAGTGAGTGATCTACTTCCTGCTCTCTGTCTGAGGATACTAGGGGCACGTACCAGACATTTATTGGTAGTTCGAAGCTGTCTTGGCTGGTTGTAGAAGCTAAATCTGGTACTTAAGTAGGCAGGTCCTTTGCCATATAGGGCTGCATGAACCAGCACCATAGACTTGAATTTCACTCTCTCCCTAATGGGCAGCCAATGGAGATCCCGAAGATGCGGCCTGATGCCTGGCCATCTTGGGAGGTTGAGCAAAAGTCGAACTGCTGCATTCTGTATCACCTGAAGTTTGTCCAGGAGATATTCCCGTAGGCCTACATACAAGGCATTGCCGTAGTCAATAAGGGACGTGATCAATGCCTGAATGACTGTTTTCTTTGCATGGAACGATAAGATCCCAAGCAGGTTCCAGCCAACCTGTTAATTTGGGGTCCAAATGACAGCGTATTATCAAACCAAATCCCAATTTTTTTTACCTGATCTGTTTGGGGATCCGGTGGGGCTGCATCATCTGGCTAAAAGGTTAGCCAGAACTGTGGGGAGAACTCCCTGAAGAGGAGAATTTCAGTCTTATCCTCATTACATTTCAATTGCACCTTTGCTAGCCAATGAAAAATTATGTTCCCTTCTTCTAGGAGAAGAGCAACTGTGTGTCGTCCACGTAGGAGGTCACTTTTGCTCCTAATTTTTCTGCTAACTGGATCAACAGGGTGAGATAAATATTAAAAAGTGTAGTGCTTTACTCCGATCCCTGAGGGACCCCTGTTTCCATAATTTAGGGACTTGCGTAGCAGGGGGAAATTCAGATTTGTTGGCTTCTGTTTTCTAAAAAGGATTTTAACCAGCTCCAGGCTTGCCCTGTTACTCCTATCTCCTGAAGACAATCTAAGAGAGGAGTATGAGGGACCATGTCGAACGCTGCAGAGAGATCCAAAAATATTAGTGCAGCTACACCCCCAGTGTCCTGTATACCCCTGATAAACTCAGATACCTCTACTAGAGCTGTTTCTGTGCTGTACAGGTCCTGAAGCCTGATTGACCTGGGTGGAGAAGCCCATTAGTTTTCACATAATTGGACAGCTGTCCATTTACCTGCTTCTCTAGTATCTTGGAAAAAGCAGGCAGCAGGGAAATGGGCCTGCAGTTCACCCTAGCTTGAGATGGTGATCATCTGATCTAGATTGTTTCTGCTCTGCAGCTTAGGTAGGTGAGGTCCTAGCATGGGGATGCACCATTTGGTGTAACCAGGAACTTTAGAAATCTTATTATTATTTGCAATTGTAAGTATTGACAAAATCATTGTTGTTTTTCATTGATCTGATTCTGCTAATAATCATTGGTGCATCAATAGGCCTAGCTTATTTTAGACATATGTTCTTTGCTTCATGATGTCTGGATACAGTGAAAACTCACAGAGACACACACAAACACTGGTCATTGCTTTGATTTACTCATGAGAAAGTGTCACACCTTTGACAGTAGAATGTCGCTCATAGCCGAATAGAAACCATAGAAATGTCATATAAGCGATCTGAAGACTTGCCAGTTATGAGCTGACCATTTCCCGAGGAATCTTATTGGTATTTGTATGTCAAAAGCTTTTCCCCCAATTTTCAACTCCCTGAGGCAGTCAGTTAGGGGTTGGAGGAAAAGGAGAACAGCTGTAAACCACCAAGCCCAGGTTGCGCCGGTTCATATAAAGACAGGAAACTGCCACTTTTCCAGGTGTGGAGCCTCAGTCTATTTCACCCTTCGAAATCCTTGACCCAAAAGTCCATACACCTAAAAGAGAGCCAGTTCACAGTTGCAGTTGATGTGACCTATTTATGGCAAGACGACAATCACTAAAACCCCGCCAGGTAGGCAGATATGTAAGAGTACAACAAGCAGTTTTCTACCAGGGGGCAGAGGCTAAATCCTCTACCAATAAAGCATTCTTGTAGCCCACCCACCAGAAGGAAAATAAGCCCAAGGACTACAACTTAAATTTGAGTTCAGAGATACATTTTCTGTGGCAGAAATTCAGATAATCTAACCCATCCAAGTGACCAGAACTTGTGTAGAAGCCCCTGTCATAGAGGAAACGCTGGTGATGAGAGGTGTGAAGTTCTGTATTTCCTTTGACATAGATCTTAGAGAATTCTTCTCTTCTGGAAAAAAATCTGAAGTAATCATTTTGTGGGCAATTTTTTCTGTGTTGCTCCGAGCCACTGCTATAGTTTGTGCTTATGCTAATTTTGCCTTGATGTCAGTACTATGCCCATCAAAAGTATAATGCACCAGTCCAAAGACATCACAAAATAAAGTAGATATTTGATGAGCTCTAGAAGTAGGTCTGAGATTCTTTGAAAACTTTCAAAACTGTGATATGATCAACATGTTTTTCAAAAATCGTGTTCCTTTGATTGTGTATTCTGTTGTCTGAGAATGAAAAATGTCAGGATATTGCCTGAGCAAGAACTGCTTCAAGAAACTTCTACTGTGCATCTCATACCATCTCTAAATCAGCCTGGAAAATTTACAAAAGAAGATGTGATCTGAAACTTAATGAAGTAGGTTAAACTCAATATACATTTCAAAATAACATTTGTAATTAAAAAAAGAGGTTTAATAGGAGAATGATTTATCTATCATCTAATTATGCAATCAGTGTTTGGATATAATTGATTATTTTAGTTTATTTATAGTATTTCAGGTCCATGAGTGTTACGTAAAAATTTCGAGTCCAAGGTCCACAAAAGGCAAGGCTCCTGCACACTGAGTCCCTCACTCAGAGTTTGTTTAGGGGTGGGAATGTGCTAAATGTGCAGGCAGTGGTTTCTCCACATTCACTTTGTGTTTAGATAAAAGCTGGGGCATAACACAGGCCCTGCACCTCCTAAGGTGCAGCCTCTCCCTCTTTAAATGGGACCTCCCCCAGCCCAATGCTCATGAATACCTGTGCAGTACACGGGACTCTCAGGGGCCCCTAACTGCATTCTACATGGCGGACCCCTAATTTTGCTTTACTTCACTGGATGAAAGAGATATTATTGCATAAGAGATGCTGTTTTCCAAATGTAAAGGTGCAAAATGGCACCAGCTTTTATTGCCTAAATGTTGCACCTTTAAATTTGGAAAAAGTGGTAGCAATGGGATTTCTCCATTTAATTCTGAATTCCCTATAATTAGTTATTGCTAGTTGTGGTAAGCAGTTATCAGAATGGGACCTGCAATCTCTCAATGAGGGGTGTGCATTTCTTTCATGGGTTCAATTAGCTGATGTCAGTGACTGAAGCGTTCCCTTCAAATAATTTCTGCTGTTCAGGTCAGGCCGGATGACAATGATGTAACACTTGGGAAGAAATATGCAAACTACAATCCCCATTGAGGATGAGATGATGGTGAAGACCTCCACAGCAACCATGTACTTCCCTTTGGTGTTCTGATAGGATGGAAGGAACAGTGTCCAGACAGTTAAGAAGGTCACCATGCTGAACGTGATGTGCTGAGCCTCATTGAAGCTGTCGGGCAACTTTCTGGCTTTAAATGCAACAAGAAAACTGGTGAGGGCCAGAAGCGCCATGTACCCCAGGACACACCAGAAGGCTGCAGGAGATCCTTCATTACATTCAAGTATGACCTTCCTGGTCTGGGACTTCATATTCTGTTCAGCATAGGGACGGAATAAGGCCAACCAGACTGTGCAGATCAGAGCTTGAATAAGTGTGCAAACAAAGACTATCATGGCTGGTAACTTTGGGCCAAGTCCACTTCTCAATGGCGTATTTGGATGGGTGGCTTGGAACGCCATCAGCACCAGGACAGTTTTGGCCAGTAAGCATGAAATGCACATGACAAAGAGAATGCTGAATGTGACCTGTCGAAGCATGCAGGTGATGTCAGTAGGACGTCCTAGGAAGAGCAACGTGCTTAGAAGGCAGAGTGACAAGCTAATTAGAAGAAGGTAGCTCAGGCCCCGATTGTTTGCCTTGACTATTGGGGTTTCTCGGTTCTTGAAAAAGATGGCAAAGATTGTGATGACTACCATGGTACTGGCTGTGGCCACAGCAAGCAAGATGAAACCCAGGAGCTCTTGGAAGGAGAGGAACTCCACATATTTTAGGATGCAGTGATCCCGTTTCTCGTTAGACCACTGGTCATCTGGGCACTTCATGCAATCAGGTGAATCTAGAACAAGGGACAGATATCCATGAGACAGGATCAGACACACCAGCTTGAGTTATTTGGTTGGGGTTGGAGTGGAAACATTTTACAGTCATCCTTCCATTATGGTACAGTTACATTTCTGTCAACATCTGATTATCTGAGTCAGGAGGCATGTGGAACACAATCGGCCTATGGCATAGTGAGAGCTGCATGGCAAAACATAAGGGCGAGAGGTCAACATCTTTTACATAAATGGAAAACAGTTAACATCTTTTACATAAATGGCATTTGTGTACAGCAGGCTTCGACGATGAGTAGCTTGTGAGCTACTTATAGCTCTTCAGTTACCTATAAATAGCTCTTCTGTGTGTAGTTCAGCCCACTAACTTAGAAGTTGTGGTGTTTTTTAATTAGTATATCCATACCATAATTCAAAAGTGTGTATTAGAGATTATGTTTGAAGAAAAATGGTTGAATTTCCAACATATATTTAAAGCCAATATTTGAGCGACAAGTCATGTGGCATTGAAGACTTATTACTTGTATTATTACCTTTGTGCCAGGGGCATTGCAGCTATGGCTGTTATGTGTTACCCATGTAGAGGCATTTCAAATTGATAATGCCCTTTAAATATTACTACTGGCAATCCGTCCTGATGCACTGAGGTGGTCACTGCTAACAATATTGCACGGTATGGCCACCAGTACTTATATCGAGCAGCTGGATGCAGGTGGGGCCCACCAGCACTCATTTTTGGGGATCAGCAGTTATTTTTCCTCAAAAGATTTTGACACGGAGCAAGAGAGAGAAAAGCACA
Organism: Calotriton arnoldi; assembly: GCA_963921515.1. Taxonomy (NCBI): domain Eukaryota; kingdom Metazoa; phylum Chordata; class Amphibia; order Caudata; family Salamandridae; genus Calotriton; species Calotriton arnoldi. The sequence goes on from CAWUFW010007096.1 coordinate 272,382, forward strand.
ACAGGGGGAAATAACGATAAGGAAAAATATGGTAAAACAGTGACAGAGAGAAATCAGAGATGAAAAGGACCCACAAGGGTGATATAAGGGGGCAGGGAATGTCAGGTGATGGATTAAAAAGAAATGAGGTGGAATCAGGACTACGCGGCCCTAGTATTCGGGCCACTAACCTTTGATAGTACCAGCCATGGGCTTCTGAGCAAAAGTTTGGGCTCCACACTCATTCTTTTACAAATTAGGAACTGGTGGTGTAGAAGATTTTTATGTGTTCATACTTCTAAGCATCATTCACAGTGTGCAGAATGCATTTTTACACTCAATTATATATATATATATATATATATATATATATATATATACACGTACTTAGTGTTGTTGTTTTTTAAACCATTTTTCCATGATGCTTAGAAGTGTGTTTTTCTGATGTATGTTAACTAGGCCTCAGTTTAAATACAGACACCATCATTTACAAAATTGAAGTCACTGCAGTCACTCATGCTTCTTCTCTACTGCCCACCGTCTCCTCTCTTCACAAACTCCACAGGTCCACACAGTCCAGCTGAAATGTACTGGTTTATTTCCACTGTTATTGTTATTCTGCTCTCAATTAACTCTCCCAAGTTCAGCCACAACTCGAAATATTTCCCAAGGTCTTACCACTGGTTCACGATGCCTATTCATTCATATAACGCATTATTGTTCATGTATCTAGTTATGCTCTAGCATCTCCAGATGTCATTAGCATAGCGGCTGCTAAATAATTATTCAGATAGTGGCTAAGTGCTCAGATGTTAAGGCAATGTGATGTTTATTTGCTGTAGATGTGCTCTGATTTGCTGATGAAATTCTACATTTGCTCCAGCCACAATACGTCAGTGGATTCTGTAATTTCTAATGCAAAAATAGTTTATAAAAACCCTTGATTTGAGGAGTGAGCCCGACAACGTTCTTTTCCTACTAGGGATGGTGTCTGTTGCTTTCCCGATTTTTGCTGCCCACTTAGGATTTATAATAATTTCTGGTTTCTGCATTCTCTGTATAACTCTGCATTGATACCCTTCATGGAATTGACTCTGCACTGCTTTATGTATGAATTCTATGATAAAACCCTTCACTTTTCATTGATCCAGAACTCAGTTATTGATTGGGCCCATTCAATCCATATCATTTTTTAAACAATTTGTATTTATCTGATTTTGATGCTTAGAGGTGCCTTAACGTGGGGACAAATTGCCTTTTGAAATTGAGGTTTAGGTGGAGGAGAGGGAGCTTGGCCACAAACGAGATGGCTGACTTCTAAACAGCTCCTGCCATATGTTAAAAATAGTGCTGCCACATTGCCATTCATGGTGATGGCAAAGTCGACTTTGAGCAGTTTGCACTGCTCTTGCATGACTACTGTCATCTGTTTATGTCGGTCACTCAGGGTGGCATAGTCAGTTCTTCAGGCCCTGGTCACCCCTTTTAACTCCCATGCCCTGGGTACTGCTGGTACCTCTTACCAGGGACTTATAAGGGAGTTAAAGTCCTAGCCAATTGGGGTTACACATTCGCATACATCATATTTAGGAAGAGAGCACTGACACTGGGATTTGGATAGCAAGCTCCAGTGCACTTTGAGAGTCATAACCATCAGCATCGGGGAAAAAATTGTGGGGGTGACCATCCTAAAAGGGCACTTTCATACTACCTGGATTTAAGAATGGCATGACTGCACGGCTTCTGAAACAGACCTACAGTTTCCTGTACAGGGTATCATCAGCACTGGAAAGTTAGATTTCCTGAGTCACACTATGAATGATAGAAAGCTGTTACCTAGACCTGCACACAGTTTGAAGCATTGAACAAATTGGATCGGGTGGCTACAGAGAAGGAGACAAACAAATGTTGCAGCAGGTGAAAGGCTCATGTTTTCAATGTTTTGAAAACAAATGGGATTGTCAGGAAAGCTGCTGAAGAGAGTATATGATGGAGTGAGTGAGTTTTTCCTGCAATTGTCAAAGAGACAGCAGCGAAAAGAAAATTTATGAGGGAGTGAGAAAAAAACAAAATCAAGACTCAGGAATGGAGGATAACTTTTTAAATAACCTTTTGAATTCCAGACCTCCTCCATATTCAGTGGAAAAGAGAAAACGAATTGGTTCTGCTGTAGTACTAGACACAGGTGGAGCAGGCGATAGTATGGGTGTACAACACAGGGACCAATTACATTTGAGGTTGTGAATACGATAGCAAGTGCCACAACCAAGATTGCAATGACAGCATTGCCAAGTGCTAGCAGAAATAATTCAACTGTTTCTTTAGTTCAGATTGATTCCCCTGTTACTACTGCTACCATTGAGGAACCCCCTAATGAGAAAGTTATTAATTTTGGTCATTTAAAAATTAAATTTGTAGAAACTTTACAAGGGACAATTGACTTAAACGGATTATTAACATATAATGTTGGATGATCTGCAAATAAAGCACATGGACAAACTTGAAGACCTGGCTGATGAATGTGAGGTAGGAATTGGTAAAATGATGAATGTTAGGAGAAATTACAAAATGGATCTATCTAATGATGAAATAAAGGACTTGGGTTTAATAACTTTAAGAGCTCATGATAAGGGTTTAGTTGAAAATACACAGGGATGGAGTGACTTAAAAAAATACAAAGATTGAATAAAGGAATTACTAGTAAAAAGGAAGCTTCAGAAACAGGGAAGAATGTGCAGAGGTCAACTAGTGATTCAGAAACAGGGGCAGTTTCCCATTAAGAGAAATACATGGAGGGAATTATTTGGATGAACGAGGCTGATCCGTTTGCTTTTACGACAAACTTTCCGAAATTGTGAGAGGAACCTGAAAAGTTGCACAAGGAGTTTCATAGGTTGACAACCATTTCCAAAATGCTCTGGACCGATTTTAATCTGTTTTTTGAGATTGTAGCTCTTAGTGATTTTTAGTCCAAGCATACGGTTGCTGTTGCTTGGCCAAGTGAGGAACCTGCTAGGGTTGGGCATAATGTGGTTGCTGACACATACAAGGAGGAGATAGAGCATTTGAAAAAGAAGGTGTCAGAGAGACATTAATTGGGCAAAGATATTGAGATCCTCACAAGAGCAGAAAGAACCAGTACATGCCTACTATGAGACACTTATGCAGATCATTAAGTAGCATAGCAGAGTCGAAGATCCTGAGAAATATGGTGCTAGTGGATTTGTTTCTGCTTTTGTCATGGGGTTGCATCCTGAGTTTAGTTCTCATATTCAAAGTCTGTGAGCTGCTTAACAAAAAGTATAGATGAAATCCTGAAATTTGCCAAATACAGCAGTAATTGGTTGGATGCGTAGCAGACAATACAAAAACAGAAGCTGAAGGTTGCCCAGACTAAGCAGTATGAGAGTAATGGTAGGAATCAGTTGATGGGTTCTGACTTGGGTTATGTTCAATACAATTCTGGAATGAATGTACAGTCCTCAATGCAAAGTGTGAGAATGGGAAGTGGAGTGATGCAAGTGCAAGGTCATGGAAGAGAGATGGTGAATAATTTTTGAATAAATGCTATTGCTGACATGCTGATCGAAAAGGCAGGGAAAAAGGCCAGAGAAATCTTCTCAGTCATCAAGAATTTTATGTCACCAGCAGCACGCACCAGTTCTCATCAGGCTAGGGTAGAGTGGTGTGAACATTTGGCCAGTTTCTTTAATACAAAGATCCTGAACATCAAAGCCAGTCTGTCATCATCCAAAAGGGTGAATGAAGATGTATGGAATAAATTGCAGGCCAGTTTGCCTATGCCTTTTAAGGCAAAGCTATCCACATGGGAGGCTATCACTTGACTGCGTTCTGAGGGCTTTGAAAGCCATCAAATCTGGCTCTCCAAAAGATCCGTGCCCCCCAAATTAATTAATGACAGGAGCTGCTATTAATTAACCCTGCTGCTAATTCAATACTTAATACTTGATTAGAGACTGCCACTGTTCCCAGCTCTTGGAAGCAGGCAAAGATTCTACCACTTGTGAAAAAGCCATCAGCAGATCCAACTGTCCCAGCTAACTATAGGCCGCTCTTCTTGCTGCCTGCTCTAGCTAAAATACCCCATAATAGTACTGAGACAGTATTGGTTGAGGTGTTAGCACATATCAAAGGCGTTATTGATATTGGGGGAAATGATGTATTGATCATGTTAGATCTATCTGCAGCATTTGACACCATTCCCCATGCCATGCTGTTGGACTGGCTTCAGACTATTTGGGTAACAGGACTGGCCGTGGACTGGCTTGCATCTTTTCTGTCTAACAGAAGCCAACAGGTTTGGATTCCTCCATGTTATGCCACTCCTTACGAATTGTCTGTGGGAGTCCTAAAGCCCTACCCTCTTTATCATTCCTCTGGTCCAACTAGCAGAAGACCTGGGAGCCAAAGTGATCTCCTATGCGGACGATACGCAACTGCTGTTCTCATGGGGCAATGGAGAGGAACTGATGGGCACACAGATTAAAGCCTGTTTTACAGCTGTCTTCTACTGGCTAGCATCCTTCCAACTCAAACGCAACAAAGAGAAAATTGAAATTTTCTTCTTTGCTAATATCCCTTCAGACTTCTAACAGACTTTCTGATCTTACGATGCCTCCCCGCAGGACTCCAGAGTGGCCCAGTTAAAAATCTGGGGATAAAATTTGACAACAACCTGTTTTTTAAGCTGCAAGTCAAAGCTTTGGTAGAGACCTGTTTCAGCATCATGTGGTCCATAGAGAAATTTCTTCCTGTGCTGTACTTTCAGCTAACAACTTGGTCATTCAGACTCTGATTTCTTCAAGAATCAACTACGGCAACGCCTTGTACTTAAGGTCCCGAAATTGCAACTGGACAGACACCAAGTGGTCCAATATGCGGTCGCCCGCCTTTTGTTGAATGTACTGGTGAGAACACAGACTGCACCCTACTTGCGGACCCTTCACTAGCTGCCCATTAGGAGGAGAGTTATATTTAAGGGTCTCTCACTAGTGCTTGTTGCCTTATATCATTCTGGGGCTTCTTACCTCAGAGCCAGATTTGGATTCTACAATCCTCCCAGAAAGCTGAGATATGACAACAAACTTCTGGCAGCAATCCCCAAAATTCAGCGAGTAAGAACGGGTGTCCCTCACGTATCTGGGCTCAGTTGCATGGAATCTGCTTCCCCTTGAGATGCGTGCTGTGAGCAATGCTGCAATGTTTAAGAAAAAGCTTAGGGGGCGTGACCGGGAGCGTCAAGATGGCGGTCGCACTTTAGAAGTTCTCCAGACCCCTCCGTCATCCGCTCCTTAATCCGCCACCATCGGAGAGTGCTTGGCCCAACATCCCGCTGCCGAAGCTGCCCTTCACTCAGGACCTGTGCTGGAGTGCAGCCTCAGCACTATTTGGGCCCCGATTCCAGCCCTGCTGTGATACTCCGGGCCGGCCCGGGCCCAAGATGGTGGCCTCCCCGGACGAAGAAACCCGACCCCCCACAGCGGTGCTGTGATCCCCTGCCGCCCTTCTGCTGTGTGGAACGAGTGGGTCCTGTGCAGCTGTCTGGGTCATCCGGTGCCCAGAATAGAAGACTGCGCATTCACCTGCCGCTTATCCTGGCATGGAGGTGAGAGGTGCCCAAAACGCCCGAGGCGGGGCCGCCGGCTGCGGGTTGCGAGTGGGCGGGTGGATGCGGGGGAGTCCGGCCGTCATTTCAGGCGGCGGAGAGCCTGAGGTCTCCCTCCCTCCCCCCCTCTCTAGTGGCCTGGCCTCGCAATTGCCTAGGAGTCCTGTGCCCTCAGCCCTGACTGAGAAGTGGGGCCTCAGAGTTGGAACTGCCCCGGTGCACACAGCGAGTCGTCCTCCTCCCTATTCCCGGACCTGATGGGCGCGCGGCGGTGAGGCCTCAGGGGGGCTTCGGCTGTCACTTTGGGCAGCGGGGGCCTGACGAACTGTGTTTTTCTCCCCCCCACCGCCACACTTGCCGCAATCCTCTCAGCCGTGCTCAGCCTTGGAAGACCTGCTCTCTGCGACGTCCTGCGAATTCACTGGGAACTGGGCCCTGCGCCTTGGGCCGCGGCGGAGCAGGTTCTGCACGTTTGGCTCTGGACCAGTTGGTGGCGGGGTGAGGGGGTGCTGGGGGTATATCGGCTGACATACCGGTCAGCGGGGGTTTGCGAGTCTGCTTTCCCCCCCTCCGCCCTACTGTGGACGCAGAGATGCCCCTAGGACTCGGAGGCCCTCTCCCTCCTTTATTCCCCTTCCCGGCTGCTGCCCACTTAATCTGGAGCCCTGAAGCTGTGCTGAAAGAGGCACCTGGGCCGGCTGTCGCTCTGGGCAGTGAGAGGGTGGCCTGCTTGGACTCGTCCTCCCCCCCATTTGTCCTGCATGAATCTCCGGACACCAGCCGCCACTCACTCCTCAGGGGCCGCAGGCGGGCTCACCGGCTCTCCTTGTTGGGCCTCCTGAGAACACGAGGCGTATAATACGACAGCGCCGCAGCGGTTCATCTGGCTTAGTGGGCGCCCCCTGCGTGGGCTTGACTGCAATGGAGTGGTTCGGCTGTCCTTTCGGACAGTAGGGGGTCTTCGCTGGAGGCCCCCCACCTCTCACCCTGCTGCTTGGAACTGAGAGCCGGACGAGAGGGGCACTCCCACCGGACCTCTTGGATTGCCCGCCTGGTCTCACTGTTACCTATTGGGGTCGGTGGTGGCCGCACCGAGGGGTCGCCGGCCCTTCGGCTTGACAGAGATCCCTCCCCCTCACCCGCTCCCGAGAGCTGGTGCCCACGGAGCGAGCACTGATACCGATTCTGCCATGGAAATCCCACTGAACTTCGGTACTCTCCCGGTTCGGCGGTGGTGAGCTACAACACGAGCCTGGGTACTGGCTGATTGGGCCCTCCCTCCCAGCCCGCGCCTCCCACCGGGATCTGCTACAGGCACCTGGGGGTTCAACCGTGGAATCGCACAGTGCCCTGGCGTGGTGGGGCCTTTCAGAGCTGTCCCTGAGCCGTGGACTGGAGCATCTACCTGCGGCTTGCGTCCCCCCCACCTGAAGCCACGTGGGAGAGGCCTCATGGTTGCTGACCTGATCACTCCCCCCTTTCCTCCCTGTCTGCACTGAACGTACTGGGAGTTCCGGATCCACCTGCTGAGCGGTGATCATGGGGAGAGACCGGGGACCGAAACCTCCCGCCACACAGACCAAGATGGATCAATATACTACCACGGAGTCCGGGGCGACGGGCTGTCCCACTGAGAGAGATGCTCCCGCCGCTGCGGACCTCACCACTATCCTTCAAGCCATTCGCACCTCCCAAACCTCGGTAGAGGGCAAGATTGAAGAAGTCCGGGTCAACATGACTCTCATCCGTCAAGACCTTTGCAATGCCACGGCCCGGATCAAAGAAACGGAGTCCCGCATCTCCACTGTGGAGTACGATGTCCAACAGCTCAAAAACCAGGTCGCCCGCCTCCAGACTCAAACTCAAAAATTGCATAGGCGGGCTGAGGATGCCGAGAACAGGTCAAGATGGAACAACCTCAGTCTGGTGGGGTTCCGGGAGGGCTCGGAACAGTGTCAAACACCCGCCTTCATTGAGCGCTGGCTGCGCACGTGGATGCCCGAGGGCTCACTCTCCCCATGGTCTGCAATCGAGCGGGCACACGGCTCTCTCGCCCCAAAGCCGCCGCCGGGAGCGCCTAACACGCCAATAATAATGCGGATCCTTAACTTTAAAGACCAGGGACTCCATCCTGGCTGAAGCGCGCACCAACAGCATCTCAAATACCAAGGGCAGACGATTATGATTTTCCCCGACTACACATGGGAAGTTCAGGGCCAAAGACGCTCCTTCGGAGAAGTCAAGCAGAAGCTTCGTACTTTAAACATCTAGTATAGGCTACTCTTTCCGGCCTGCCTCCGATTGGTATTCCAAAGCCGAACCCTTTTCTTTGACTCCCCTGAAGAAGCCTGGACGTGGCTGACGGAGGAGCGCCCCTTGCGACTCAGCACCCGGAGCCAGTCCCCCAAGAGTCACACCGAGGGTGCCCAGGGGGGGTTACCTGAACCACGCCTTAAACGCACCCGCTCGCATAGGAGACGAGGCCCGAGATGAGCCAGGTCAGAATCACCGCTGGGTCCCGGTCAGCATCCAGTGTCCAGAGAACCCCTGAGCGACCTCCTAACTTCACGACGCACTGGCTCCTCGAACCACTCGGACCCAGGAGGAACTCCGCCCCATCCATCCCTACTTGATCTAATGGACACAGATCTCTCCCGGAGTCCGGCCCTCCTCAAGGGGCCACCCTGAATCCACAATAGACTGTTGGACGTAATCAATTCAGCGGCACATGATACAGCAATCATGCTTGCCGCCCTTTATCTCTCTCGATGGACATTGCCACCAAACATCCTGCTATGAGGAGGGGTCTTCCACAATTCCCCATTCCCAAGCGTTTCAGTTTGGTTCTTTTTCAGCTTTCACCTGTTAGGGTCGACAGATGCTTCTGTTCCCGAAGTATAGGTAGGGGGTAGGGCAAGGGGAAGAGACCGTTGTCTCAGTTTTTCGTTAATGCATCTTGTTCATTACACCAGCATCTCTAATCAGCAGCACGACGAGCACATACACAATCCTCATTACAGTGGTGCACCCACCAATCCGTGCAGGCGGAGACCTCCGCCTGCGTTAGGCATCCATTCCACGAGTCTCATCACACACTTATACCCCCCATGACTGACGATCATAGTGGTAAGGGGTCGCTTTGCATAATGTCTTGGAATGTCAATGGACTGTTGGACAGAGTCAAGCGTACAGCAGTCCTGCGGTATGCACAACGCCACGCAGTCGACATACTGCTGCTCCAAGAAACCCACCTTGTAGGTAACAACTGCCCCTTCCTGGCGAGATACAGCTATGACAGGGTCTGGCACTCCGGCTTTAATCGAGGGTCGAGAGGTGTGGCTGTTCTTGTGCGTCGCGCTCTCCCATTCGTGTTACGCAAGGTTACTAATGATCCTTTGGGTAGCTTTGTGGCCTTGGAAGGGACCATAGGGGACCGTGCCCTTAATGTACTGTCCATTTACTCACCGCCATTGCTGATGGCCCCCACTCTTAAGCGAACCGCGGAGCTGGTGGCTGTTTTGCCCCCTGGGATGACCATCATCGGAGGGGATTTTAATGCAGTCATGGATCCGGCACTCGACACCGCCGGGGCCCCTTCGCCTACCAGACCCACCCACGCTAATCTTTTGATGAACTGTGCGGCCACCCTAGGGGTCTGCGACGCCTGGAGACTTTGGCATCCACTGTCCCGACAGTACACACACACCTCGGCATCCCACCACACGCATGCACGACTGGACTACATTTTTATGCCGGCCATGGACTGTCGGGTAATTAAGGATATTGCCATCCTCCCCAGAGGTATATCCAACCACTCACCTGTAGCGATGGGGGTGGGCGACCTCCCGGAGTCTTTACCCTCGGTTTGGAGACTGAACGCCTGGTTTCTCCAGGATAAAGACTTTAGGAAATCGGTAGGCGACGAGCTCCAACAATACTTCACCACCAATCGAGACTCTGTCTCCTCCCCTGGTACCTTATGGAAAGCTGGCAAAGCCACCATTCGTGGCTTCGCGAAGGGCCAACTCAAGCTCAAATGTCTTGCACAAGAATCCCGGATTACACTCCTGGAGGCTCAGGCCACCCTCATCGAAAGTCAATCGACGGAGGAGAGATCCGATTCCCAAGACAGAAAGTTAGCATTTCTGAGGGATGAGCTTCGGCAAACTTCCTTAGAGGCCGCCACGCTGTTGTGGATGTCCTCTGTGGCCAGTGTCTACGGATGGGGAGACAAAAACGGGAAGCTCCTTCATCGGCTGGCCACATACCCAATGGCCAACCGCATCATTCCGGAAGTGGTAGCTCCAGATGGTGCGGCACAGTGCTCCCCAATGGTGGTGGCCCAGTGTTTCGCCACTTACTACGCCGCACTCTACTCCGCGCAGCCTCCCAGTCTTTCACTCCCGGAGCTGCTTCGTCGGGAGCGGGTCTCTCTTCCGCGGCTCAGTGAGCCTGAGGTGGCGGCGCTGGACCTCCCTATCACTTTAGAAGAGGTCAACGATGCTATATCTCGCATGGCCTCTGGCAAGACCCCGGGTCCGGACGGATTCCTGCAGGAGTTTTACGCGGCCTACCGCGACACATTGGTTCCCCACCTGCTGGAGGTTTACACAGAGGCGGCTGATAAAGGCTTGTTCCGCACGGAAACTGATATTGCCACCATCGTGGTGATTCTTAAGTCTCAGCCCCCCTCGAAGCACTGCTCCGACTATCGCCCCATCTCCTTCATTAACTCAGAGGTCAAGGTATTTGCCTCCGTCTTAGCCAACCGCCTACGACCGTATTTGACCAAGCTCTTCCATCCTGACCAGTGTGGCTTCATGCCCTCTCGGGGCACCAGACACTGCCTCAGGCGCCTTCACCTCGCTCTAGTGAACCGCCAGTTGTTGACCCCCTACTTGTCGCTCCTCCTCGTTGACTTCGAGAAAGCCTTCGATTCCGTAGACTGGCGGTACCTTGAGGAGGTGTTGGCAGAACTGGGATTTGGGAAGTACTTCTGTAACCTGGTGAAGATTCTGTATAGTAGGCCGCGGGCTCGAGTGCTGGTCAATGGTGCACTGTCACGACCCTTCCCCATTAGGAGAGGTACGAGACAGGGATGCCCCCTCTCGCCCCTCCTCTTTACTCTGGCAATGGAGCCCTTCGCTTGCCTCATATGGTCAGACAAACAAATTATGGGGTGGAAATGGCCTGGTCTGGGAGAGGACAAAATCGCTCTCTACGCAGACGATGTTCTGCTATTTCTGGCCGAGCCAGCGCAGTCGGGACCCCGGTGTCTTCGGGCATTGAGTCTCTTTGAGCAGGCCTCCTGCCTCTGACTGAACTCCGCTAAGTCCGTCCTGGTCCCCCTTCATCTCTCGAGAGAATGCTTTGACTGGCAGACCACGATACCCCTCTGGAGACAGTCCTTCAAGTACCTTGGGATTTGGGTCACCCTTCTCCCAGACGTCGCCTGGTCACTTAATGTAACCCCGCTAGTGAAGAGGGCTCGCGCTGACCTCCTCAGATGGCAGGCGCTGCCGCTGAACCCCAAGGGCAGAATAGCCTTATTCAAAATGATGATTTTACCCAGGTTCTTTTATGTACTTCAGAACGTACCCTTACACTTCTCGTGGATGTGGTCCAGGGAAATGGACAGTCTAGCCACCAAGTTTATCTGGGGGGGCCGGCGTCCCGTTTGGCCCTTGCCCAATGCCGGATCCCACCCTTTGATGGCGGATTGGGAATGACGAACTTGTACCTCTACTATTTAGCAACCCTGCTTCTCACTATACACGACTGGTTCAACAGCGGTTGGTCAGATCCAGCATACAGAGTAGAACTACATGCCCTGGGCTTGTCTAACATCCAGGGGATGCTATACGGCGGCACCATTCCCAGAACCCTGCCCGCAGTAACACGGGGAGTGCTTCTGGCTTGGAGGGCCTCTCTGCCCCACATCCACTGATCGGGTAAGCTGACTCAGTATACCCCGCTTTGGCAGGGCACCTGGCTCCGGGAGATTACCAACTTAGCTGGCTTTCGAGCGTGGGATCTCGCAGTTGGGAGACATATGGGGGGGTGACCGTCTACGTACCTTCCAAGACCTACAAACCCGGTATTCCCTACACCCTTCACAATTTTACTGTTACTTGCAATTGTGTCACGCCCTCCGTTCCTACATCTCAGAGGGCACCTCCCTACCGGAACAGCCCACCCGAAGATCAAATCATGACCGGCAACCTGGGGAAAGCGGGGATTTCCCACATATATCGTTCCCTCACAAACAACACTCCCACCACACTGCACAGACTTAGAGACCGATGGGAGGGATGACTCGGGACCCTGGAGGATGACGATTGGAGAAACGCACTATTGACACCCAGAACAATCACAGCCTCTGCGAGGCTCCGCTTAGTCCAAATATACTACCTCCACGCCGCCTACCTTACACCGCTGCGCCTCCATCGTGCAGGGCTCCGACCTGATGCGCCATGCCCCCATTGTGATCATCCACAAGCTGATTTTTTTACCATGGTATGGCTTTGCCCCGTGATCACACGCTTTTGGGAGTCTGTAGTGGGGGAACTCACTGAGGTCCTGGGCTGGGAGGTTCCCCATAACCCGCTGAATCTCCTCCTAGGAGTCACCGATGAGTTGGACGGATCCAGAGCGGACAAACTCTTCCTGAACACAGCCATGATGGTGGCTAAGAGGGACATTGCGGCGAACTGGCTGAATCTGGCTGCGCCCACCATGACACGATGGCGCAGGGGGGTGGATTGGTGTGCAGCGCAGGAAAAGCCCTTGTACGAAGCCAGGGGATACCCAAAGAAATACCGTAAAATGTGGGGCAAATGGGTGGGGGTGTTGGAAGACTGACACTTCTCATGGGCGGCTGTGGCCCGAGGTGGGCATTACTCTGTTCTCTGTCATGTTCTATGCCTATCCAGGATATATTTGGCGCCATATTGACACCAAGTCCCTGCTGTGCACTAATGTCTTTCCTTGCTGCTGAACTTTTGCTTTCTTTTTTTTGTGTTTGTTTTCTTTACTAAAATCAATAAAATTGGTTATCAAAAAAAAAAGAATAAGCTTTAAACCTGGATTTTTGTGCAGGACTAACTCAGCTGTTCATTTCTGACCTATGCTTCTCGCGCTGGGACACTCCTTGGAGTAGCCGTGCGCGCTATAAATTGCTGTCATCATCATCTGAAGAAGAGCATTGCTTGTCATTTCTGTGATAAAATCAGGCACTGGAAGAGGGACTGTCGACAACATCCAGATCAGATTCAAATAGATTTTCTTCCTTTCCTCACATTCAGAGAAATGTACAGTCAATGGTCCAAGTCTCACCAACTCCTGTGCAGAGCATGCATGATCAGAAACAAGTTTATATGATTATGCCAATAGCCCCAGTGTTGCAGCCAAATAATAAAAGTTAAATGACATATAATCCAGGGTACCATCAGAATCCATTGATCCTGAGTAAAGACTTTCCTCAGTTTTCTCATGAAAATAATTACCAATGATGGTGCCTGAGGGGGGAGGGGGGATTGCGTACTTGGAGCATTGCTGGAAAAAGACCAAAGTAGCCTATATATTGATGAATTCAAAGGCCATCCTGTTTCTATCATGATGAATACAGGGCTACCTATTCTACAGTTTGTTCTGTGGAAGCTCCAAACCTACCCCTCTTGGAAAGAGAAGTACAAGATGTAGAAATCAGTAATAAACAGGTTACTAGTCAGGTCAAAGTAGATGTCCAAGGTAAATATTGTCAATGGAAAATAACCATGAGTTCATTATGTATGATTCTGTTTGTAAACTTGTTGGGCAGAGACTTGCTTTGCAAGATGAATTGTATGAAATATTGAACACCGGATGGTGCTGCAATTGAAACCAAGGATGAAGATTCTGTCTTTCAAATGAAGTCAAAAGATTCAAGAATTTAGCTGTTCCCAGTTCTGAATAAAGATGACAAACCTCTGGATTTAAATCCTGCTGTCAGAAGAAGATCTGTGAGAGAAGGAATGAAGCCTATTATTGAAATAATAAGTGAAGAAGGAATTGTTTAGGAAGTTCTTGGTAGCCCTTGCGACTTTCCTGTGATCGAAATTAAGAAACTTAGTGGTCCCTCTTGTAAATAAATATGCTGGTCACTCAGTCAGTCACTAATTCTTTATTTTGCTACATTTTCATAGCACGTAACGTGCATAAAATACATACTACATTATACATTATATTTGGGCTAAAAAACAGGATTAAGACCATTGTAAAAAGGCATAAAATAATAAATTATTAATGCTACATTAAAAGCCCTCGGCATCATATAAGGCTTTTAAGGTGCAATATGCCATCTCAGTAGAATTCATAATCACAATCCATCATTGAGAAGAATCTCTATTATCTTATATCGCTATCTATTTGGGATCTCCTACTCTTCAAAGAGGACCAGAGAAATGATGCTAGAGAATAGCACACAAAAGGATCAGCAAGCTTTTGAATAAAATTTAAAGCTTGCCGACATTGCCTAAAATTATATTTACGCAAGAGCGGAAGGATATATTTTTTCTTTGAGCATTACGAAGACTATATAAAAACTATATGTGTAAATCTGTTTGAGTGTCATCCCATCGCAGGGGCAAACAGTCAGATCTGCTGCGGAACGAGCATTACTGGGATAACCCAACATCAGCGGGATATAATTTATTCGGAACCTCACTAGAATAAAAAGATGTTTCAGGTTTGTCACAAAGGCTAAATAAGAATGTACATCCTGTGTAATGGGGGGAGGGGGGCATTTGGTGTAACCTCATAGTAGATTTAATGCAGTTTATCTCCATTCTATCTCTTGCAGCCTTTTCTGAGAAAATTCTCTTAATTTTCACCTACCGGAATTAGCGCACAACTGTGTGGGTTCTCGTATAACTCCTGTAATCCCAGAGACCTCAATGAGTACTTTACATATTGCAACCACTTAATCTTATGTGTGAGGTCCAAGCTTGAACAATCTCAGAATGATCTGATTCAAGTTAACCACTTCCCTTCTCTATATTCAATGCCACAATAAGATTGGCACTAAGCGAACAATATTCAAGAGGTATGGAGCGTCAAGTTCAGTTTTGACAGTTATAGTTTTAACTGCTTTGAGGGAGTGATAACATCCTTTTATAAAAACCATCTTCTATACACTAAAGGGAGTCTATTTCCACCACTCCCCAGACCCCTGCTCCATAGGTAGCAATGTATGCGTTCTGTTGAAGAGAAGCCCTAAATAAGAAAATGTATCTACCACCTCCACCCTACAGGTATCTATGTGGAATACAAGTATTTATTTAGGACACGGCCCTGCCATGAGTACAAAAGAAATTGCTATATTTACACGAAGATCCAGACTTTTCATAAATCTGGTGTATGCCTCCATGAGTTTCTGCAGCGCCTTCCCAGTTCTAGCTATTAGCACAGTATCATCTGTGTAGAGGAGTATTGGCAAGGGGACTGAATTAAAAAAGGGCACATCTTTAGTGCATCCAGTCAGGGCAGCCTCCACCCCATTGGTATAGATTGAAAACAAAAAGGAGGCAAGGAAGCATCCCTGTCTGACGCCCCGCTGAATCTGAAAAGGCCTCGTACACTCCCCATCCCTTCCGCAGGAAACACAGGCAGTGGCCTGTGAGTACATCTGGTGTATAAAAGCTATTATAGTCTCATCTATGCCCATACCTTCCATGACTGACCATAGCTTGGAATAGGTGACACAATCAAAGGCGGCCGACAGGTGCATAAAAGCCATTTATATTTGGACATTCTTGGCTCTCGTATATTTGGTAATAATCAAAATCAGGTTGAGACATTGGTCTATAGTCTCTTTCCCCTTTTTAAAACCATACTGTGTTGGCATCCAAGCATGCCTCTCCCTGGCCCAGCCCTGTAGTCTATTCAATAATAGGCGCCCCATCAATTTGGCGGTACCATCTAACATTTTAACAAGAGTCTGGCAGTCCCTCCTTACCTATGATGTTAAAATATTGGTTAATAATGGTGCCCAGAGAGCTTGGTGTTCTAAAAAGTATTCTATAGGGGACCCCATCCAGGCCAGGGGCCTTTGCAGTGTTACATTGACCCATCCCATGCCTCACCTCTGCCAGATCAAAAACCAAGCTGTCTTTTGGTTCTGCCTGCAGGATGCTAGTTGAAAAGACCGAATCCTTACCAGACGCCCCAAATATTTTCACAAAATGGGCCACCCAAGCTTCCTCTTCAACATTTAGGTCTAAGGTCAGGTCACTTTTATCTTTGAGGAAGGGGACATTTATTACTCTCCAAAAATCCTGGCTATTTTTGGTGGCAGCTGCTTGTCGCAGATTCTCCCATGCTTCCTCCCTCAGGTTCCTTAATCTAGCACTCTGTGCCTCGCTTACTCTTTGTATTGAATGCGTGTGCTCCGCACCAAACCCTTATCTCTTGGGAGGATCCTAAGAGCTGCTTGGAATTTTTTTTAAGTCTTTGAACAAGCAGCATGAAACCAGCGCACTATTGGTGTCTGCTTGGGGTGATCAGGCCGGACCAGATTGCTTTTAGTTTTGCCCAATATCTCATCAAATGCTATCATCAACAGTTCCGGATCAGAATTGGGAGCTAGGCAGATCAGTACCTCTGTCTGCTTTTTGGTGACAATCAATGGGACAAACGTCTCCTTGTTAACCTTATCCCACTTCAAAATAAAGCCATTCCTCCTTTCTAAAACTGGCTTTGGGACTTTATCCACTAAAAGCTTATATTTATCATCCCATTTAATGGAGCAAAAAAGGGTGGCATGAATGCTGAAGTTTAGATGTTTCATTCTGCTTGGGTAATCTACCCACAAAGAATTTCAGAGGCCACAATGAAATTGATTATCAATCAGTTATCCAGGCTCCCAAATGTCTTTGCTAATAGTACTTTATGGGGATCTACCTTATTAATTATTTCAAGGTTTCTGGTTATTAGCAGCCTATTAAGTAAGGGTGCGCGGAGCTCGCATAGTGGTACTCCGTGGAATTTCACGGAGTTACTCAGTAACTCCGTGAAATTCTGTGGAGTTCCATGGCCTGGTGGAGTGCCACCCCATGCCCCTCCCTCTACCCCCGCACCTCCCCGCTAAAGCCCCAGCCCCCCGCACCCTCTTCCTCTAAAGCCCCAACCCCCTCCCCCTCCAGATAAAGCCCCAGCCCCCCTGCCCCCCTCTCCCAAAAGCCCTGCACCCCCGCCCCTCTCCCACGTAGTAAAAGTCTAAAGTAAAGACACTTACCTTTGTGGCAAATCGGTGTCCTCTGTCCTGCTCCTGCTGCTGGGCCTGGCTCCACTTCCACTGCTCAGTGAGAATTTCAGGAAGAACTGCAGTGCGCATGGCGTACTGCGTGAAGGCATGCCTGATCTATAGGCAGGCATGCCTTCACGCAGTACGCCATGCGCACTGCAGTTCTTCCTGAAATTCTCACTGAGCAGCGGAAGTGGAGCCAGGGCGGCCCAGCAGCAGGAGCAGGACAGAGGACACCGATTTGCCACGAAGGTAAGTGTCCTCTGCACCGGTGAACTCCGCTGAGCTGCGTAGGCGGAGTTTTGGAAAAGTTCGCACTCCAAGCGGAGTGCAGAGTTACTAAATCTCCGCAAACTTCGCTGGCGGAGCGGAGTTCACTGCCCGCCCTTACTATTAAGTGCATTTCCATACTCATTGTGTGTAAATTGGGGGTTACTTCCTCCTCCCCATCAGCTAGTTCACACACTGGCTTTGACATCTTCTCGCAGCTGTGAGCATTAAAATAACCCAACCATAGTAATAATAATAATAATTATAAAAGATATTTATAAAGCGCGCAGCTACCCCAAATGGGGTGTCCCGGCGCTTACACGGACAGCAACAAAGGTGGAGGTATGTACACATCTAGTCATTGCGACTAAAGAGCCAGGTCTTCAAGGCCTTTCTAAATTCCTGTTCGGAATGCATCATGCGTAATTGAGCAGGTAGGTTGTTCCAGCACTTAGTGGTACCCACCTCGAATGTTCTCCCCCCCAATCTTGCCTTCGCGAAACGGGGGGTGGTGAGGTATCGTTTGTGGTTGGACCTTAGGGATCTGTCCTGCTGGTAGGGACGAAGTCTCTTACTCAGGTAGTTGGGCCCTCTACCTTGATACGCTCGAAAGGCAAACTTAAGGGCTTTAAATGCGATGCTTTTGGCTACCGGGAGCCAATGGAGTTGTCTAAGATGAGGAGAAGTACGTTGGTGGAGCGGGACCTTGCAGACCAGTCTAGCTGCCGCGTTTTGTATTATCTGGAGCCTACGGGTCAGGCCAATCGGCAGACCCATGTAAAGTCCATTAACATAATCGAGGTGGGAGGTGACTAATGCATGGACAACGGTTTTGCGAGCTGACTCTGGCAAGAAATCAATACATTTTCTGATGGTTTTCATTTTGCCAAAGCAGGCCGCAGATACCAGTTAAACATGGGTAGCGAGGGACAGGTCTTTGTCCCACCTGACTCCTAAGTTATTGACCGAGTCCTTAGGTGTGGGGGCAGATCCCAGTTCAGCTGGCCACCATGAGGCCTTCGGGGGAGGTACAGCTTGGTTAAAAAACAAGACCTCCGTGTTGTCGGCGTTAAGCTTTTAGAAGTTGCTGCTCATCCAGGCAGAGATGCTTTTAAGGCACTCATTTAGTGGGTCAAAGGTGGATGTCGACACCCCGCTAAAGGTGAACATCAGTTGAGTATCATCCACGTAGAATGTCACCTTGATCCCCGTTTTGGCGATGAGCTCCGCCAGTGGTGTCAGGTAGACATTAAAAAGTAGCGGGCTCAGGGCCGAACCCTGCGGCACCGCCGATTTTAGTGGTTTAGCGGGGGAGTTGAAAGGGTGGATCGAGACCTGTTGTTCTCGGTCATGCAGGTAAGACGCGATCCAGTTCCGCACTGTCCCCTGGATGCCAATCTGTTTAAGGCGATCCAGTAAGATG
Source organism: Calotriton arnoldi (assembly GCA_963921515.1). NCBI lineage: Eukaryota > Metazoa > Chordata > Amphibia > Caudata > Salamandridae > Calotriton > Calotriton arnoldi. Next base: position 290,961 of record CAWUFW010007096.1, read on the forward strand.
GAATGGGACACCGTGTCAAACGCCGCTGACAGGTCGAGAAGCACCAGCATGGCCGCGGAGCCTCCATCCACTGCCCAGCGTATGGAGTCCGCCATCTCAATCAGCACGGATTCAGTATTGAAGTCAGGGCGAAAGCCAGACTGGGATTCATGCAGTAGACCATTGGACTCAATGAAAGCTGCCAGTTGCTGGTGGGCTAGTTTCTCTAAAACTTTAGCGGGGGCGGGGAGCAGAGAAATGTGCCTGTAATTACTTGTGACTTCCGGGTCAGCGATAGCTTTTTTCAATATGGGGAGAAAAAACGCGTGTTTCCAGATCCTCTGTCTGAGTGAGGAATTCCAGATGGCATTAAGAGGGGGAGTTAAGGCACTCAGCCAGAGCACTGTATAGTTTTGCTGGCCAGGGATTGCCAGGTGACCCGGATTTACATTTCTGAAGCTCGGCCAGGGATGCCTCCATGGGGATTGTTGCAAATTCTGAGAATACTGGCTGGGTGGCATTGAGGTTGCTAGATGTGGCCACCCCTAGCGGGAAGGGTGCTGGTGGAAAAGACGCATGTATCTGGGCTATTTTCTCCTCAAAAAATTTGTGATCCTGTTGCATAGCTCCTGTGATGGGGGAATCGGGTGTGTAAGCGCTAATGGATTCGTGAAGGACTTCACAATCTTAAAAACTTCTCTAGAAGAGTTCTTGGCCCTGGCGATGCGTTCAGCCAGGAAATCTCTTTTTTTATCAATGAGAAGTTTACAGTACTATTTTAGTGCTGCTTGATAACCAACTTTGTCCTCCTGAGAATAAGATGATCTCCATTTGCGCTCCAGTCTTTTGCACTCACTTTTTTGGCTCTGATCTCTGCTGAGAACCAGGGGGCGGAAGGGGAAGTTCTCGCAGAGTTGACAGGCCTCTGGGGCGCAATTGTATCAAGTGCATCACTGACCCACGTATTAAGGTTTGTGATGCTATCATCAAGATTATTTGAGATGGAGGGCTCGGAGTCCTTCAGAAGCATGGTAAGGGACTCAGGGGAAACCCTACTCCAATTCCTACTTAAATCCTTCGGCAAGGAAGTGGCCTTCCGCCCGCCCTTCAGGTGTAGCTGGAAAGGGACAAGGAAGTGATCCGACCAGATCACCGGCTCGGGGGTATGGACAGTAATGTCCGGTAGGTTCGAGCATATAGTATATTAAGACTGTTAGGGTGTGCTGCACAGATGGAATCGATCTCCTTTTCTTGGGATAGGTGTGGTGCAGCAGCAAGAGCAGCTGACTCTGGAGCGTGGGGGTCACGGTTTGATCACCGGCAGCAGCTCAGCCCAGCATCATGTGACTCTGGGCAATAGCTCACTTAATCTCCCCGATGGCCCCCAGCTCCTTGAAACTTTAAGGGGTGATATGTTCGCGCTTTACAAGTATGGATTTATTTATTTTAATCCAGCCACCAAGGCCATATTCTCCCCAAAGTTGTTGTTATAATAATTGATTAAAATCCAGTCCCAATCATTAAGGCCTTTTCACAACAGGATGTGGTAATATGGAGACTTATTTTGAAACTTTATAACCTTTAATCTTACTGTATTCACTATCAGGGTAAAAATACCACCTCTCGCTCTACCAGCCATGGAAGGAACAGCTGTGGTTTGATATGAGTAGTAATCATCCATAAAAATCTGGCCTGTTTCCCCAGTTCCCTGGAAACATAGGATGTCCTGGTCCCCTACCAATCTTATCCAATCTGGATTTCCCAGCTTCTGCCTTCAGCCTGCTACTTTCCAAGTAATTATTTTTAGCAAGTGCGTCTCCTCCTCCATCAACTCTACCCCATTATGTGTCTTGGTTTCACGTTACTTATTCTCTTATCAATCCATAAATTTGTTACCCAGTCAATCACAATATTCCAAGCCCTCCGGTGGGGCAAACCAATTATTTACCCATCATTCAAACCTAACAGGCTCAGTATTATGCTGAGAAAAAGGACGATGGGTAACAATTCTACCCCATTCGGATTCAGGGGTCCTAGGGGTTTGTAGAAGAACCCCAATGGGAGGGCAAAAATCAGTAAATCAGATGAGGAGGTATTAGGGAGTAATCTTAGCAGGTCCCCTACCAGTCTACGGTCATTAAAATTAACGACTATACAATCAGCACTATTGTTTTAGGGTCCATGCCCCCCCAAGTCACCCTCCTTGCCATGATAATATGTCTGCTGAGTTTGTGTGTCCCCCCCCCCCAGCAAATCCTGGTCAACCAATGAAGGGCCTTTTCCATAAGCTTCTCTGTTGTCTCTGTCTGAAACCGACTAAACTCAGGGGTATTTACCAGTATTAACTTTTGGGTCGTCTTTCCCCCTCATCTCATCTGTGCCCTATCACCCTCCCAGCTTTCCATCTCACTTGTCCTTGCCCCGCTGACAATATCTGTCAAATCTGGAGGTCTAGGATCTGCTGTCACCCGTGCCAATGTACTGTCTATAGTTGGATTACCCTGCCTCTGAAGGGTTCTGGCTGGTTGAATGAGCTGTAGTGGTTCCCTTGGGTAGCAGCTTGTCGGGGTTGGGTGTTAAAGCAAACCTCCCACCTATCACCATCCATTAGTATAATTTCCCTCTGTGTCTGATAGGTGGGGGGGTCTATCATTACCCCAAGTCCACCCTCTGTTCTCAAGGTACTATGTACTGGCACTGATATTAATGGAGTCATCAAAAGATACTCGTTACCCTCACCCTGTGCCTTGTATTTGATTTCACCTCAACATGATTGTCAACCCCGCTATTAGTAAGGGAGGATAAGCTCACTTCAATTTTCAGACTTTTTTGAGTGAATTGAGAAAGCTCTAGTAGGAGGTTCCGGAAGACAATCAAAGAAAATTGGAAATGTTAGGTTACAAGAGAAATTATCAGGTCTTATATGTCACTCCTTGGTACAAATATGTACTGCCTAACACAAGGTTGAATCCAATGGCCAAGCATTTGCACAGTTACATGCTGTGAGAGGTTCCATGGTAAGAACTTTTTAATAAGGTTTGGGTAAATACATAATTTAGAAATGTTACTGAGGATTTGTGTAGTCTCTGTTTTACATGTCAAAAGAATAATCAAGGACGTAAGAATGCATTTTAATGAGTCATACTGCCAAATCATAGGGTGCATTGCAAGAGTTCAAGCAGATTTTGTTGAAATGCCAGTTTAAAGGGGTCTTAAATACATTCTTGTGATTGTCCGCTGCTTTGTATATGGATTGAGGCATATTCTACCTGGAGATCCAACAGCCTGACAATTGCCAAAATTTTTGAGGGAATTAAAACCAAGATTTGACTTGCCAATCTATATTGAGACAGATCGGGGCTCAAACTTTAAAATTTAGATTTTGCTATTGATTTATACAGCTCTCCATATTGATCAGAGGCTCTATTTTAGGTATTGTCTTCAATTTTCTGGAGTTATGAGAGAATGAATGGAACCATTAAAAACAAACTGGCCAAAGTATGTACTTCCACTGGTTTGAATTGGGCAGAGGCTTTTCCTCTTGTTTTGATAAGCATCAGGAGTACAGTACTCCTGACAAAGAAACTTGTCTATTGCCCATGAAGTATTGATGGGCGGAGCAATAAGATTGGCTTATACTTCTCGAGCTAGACTTTCAATCACCGATGGCATCATTTTAGATTATTGTAAGGGCCTGGCTGATGTAGTGAAATCTGATTCTCGCCAGGTGAACTTGGCAACAACACCGACAGAAGAAACTAAATGTCGCACTGAATTGTTATAAAAAAACATGTTTGTAAGTGTTGCAGTGAGGAAAGGTGGTGTTGCACTTATCAAGTTATATTGGTGTCTAACTCTGCTGTGAAGTGTGCAGACATTCTACAGTGGGGCCAAGCTGCTCAGACAAAAAGAATAAAGGCGTTGGGTGAAGAAGTAGTGAAAACAACCTCTTATTCACAACATCCAGCTCACACTTGCAGCATGGATCTAGAGGGGGTGAAAAACAAGTTGAAAGTGAAACCAGTGAAGACAATGATATAGAAGTCCTGGTTGATGAGAGTGAATATACTGGCGAAGGCACCAGCAGTAGTGTCCAGTTTCAAACTAAGGACCAGAGGGAATAGCTGTTACAATGTTAAAGTCAAAGGCATGACTGCAACAAGAAGTAGTCTCTGATTCAATCAGTGATAGGCTCCAGTTGAAATAAGAGTCACAAGAACCCCTAGAGGAAGAAAGCAGTTCACAATGAATCGTGCTGATGATGTTGATCGAAGTTCAAGTCCATTTGTGAGTGAAGAAGATTCAGCAGTAGTAACAAGTAAAGACAAAAGGGCTGATGTAAAGAAGTCACTGATAAGAACCTACAGCAGAAAGCACTGGCAGAATGAGAGACTAAAGCCAGGCAATGAAGAAACTGAAGTAATTGATGTTTATTCAGAGGACAGTTAAAGTATATCACCAGCTGCTCCAAGACCAGCAAGAAAGAGAACTCCAAACGGAAAGTATGCTTCATCTCAGTGGCTGTATCTAGCATCAGTATCTGAAGAAGAGGTAGAAGAACAAACAGAAACAGAGATCTATAGTGCAATAAATCTTTGCCAATACATCTTTGAAATTGAACCTGAAAGTGATCCCAAAGAAGAAGAACCACCTTGAAAAATCTTGAGAGACTGTCAAAACTAAACAAAAAGTGAGAATTTCCAAACAAAATCTAGAAGGAGAAAATTTTTTTTTGAGAGCATGAAACCTGAAAAAAAGAGAAAATACCTCTTTGAAGTTTATTTTTGATTATTGTTTTCATAGAAATAAGAAGAAAGGAAGAAACATTTATTATCGTTTTAAAGAATTGTTTTGAAAACTCTTGGAATCTCATGATAAATGTTTGTTCTTTGTCTTAATAGACATTGGTAAATTGCAAAATGATTAGTTTGATTACCTTTTTAACGATACTTATGCTTTAGTTGGTTTGTTATTGTGCCTCCTTTCTCAGGTGGGATATGACTTCACAAAGTTTAATTAACTAAAGTACATTATGAACATAAACATAGCACACTTACATGTAAGGAAAGTTTTATTGGTGGATTTCATGATATTATTTATAATGCAATGTTGAATGAGTATACGTTGAAATTATGGATGTTAAACACTGGTATGTGTGTACTTTTCTTCACTCTTCTGCAGATAAAGGTGCTACATACTTACAACTGCCAATGGCTTACAGTTTATCATGCAATATGTTTGCTAGCATTTTTAAAAACATGAATTTTTGTCTCCTTATCTGTCAGATCTCAATATCTCACTCGAAGATCTACCTGTTTTTAAAAATGAAAATACTAACAAGGGTCTTAAAGAACAAGTGACTTACCTTCAGTAAAGCCTTATCTGGTAGAGACTCAGATTCCTTAACTTAGAGTTATCCCCAGGCATCAGACTGTATCCGGAAATTTTTCATGAGCAGTAATGCACGCCGATATGTGGATATTTGTTCAGCTCCTTGTGGCGTTGTTGGCATCATCCCCACTGGAAGTGACATTCGGGGTGCCACCCATACACGCTAATGTCAGTCAGTTTTTGCAACCTTCCATGCATGGAGCGGGGAGCCACGAAGTACACTGACCATTGGTGTGGAAAACTAGGGCTCTGAAAGGGGAAAGCCCTGGCCCTATAAATACTCTTGCAAAGTGGGGAGTATGGATGGGTTGGAGGATTTCCAGGACCGGAACTCCACGAGCTAAAGCAGTTGTTGCAGCTTTAGCTCTGGTAGAATGAGCACATAAACCCTCAGGGGATTTCTTTTTAGCCAATGCGTAGCAGATTTTTATACAGAGTATGATCCATCGTGAGATGGTCCTTTTCTGTGCGGCCTGTCCCTTCTTCACTCCGACATACCTCACAAAGAGTTGGTCATCCACCCGGTACTCTTGTGTGCAGTCAAGGCAGAATGACAACGCTCTTTTAGAGACCAGACAGTGTAGTAGCTCCTCTTCTTTGGAAGGAGGTGGAGGAGCATAAAAAGTAGGCAAGGTGATGAATTGGCCTATATGAAGTAAAGTCAACACTTTTGGAAGAAAGGAGGCTCTTGTGCGAAGCACCAGCTTGTTAGGATAAATGGTGAGGTAAGGAGGCTTGGATTAGAAGGCCTGAAGCTCACTGACCCTCTGGGCAGATGTTATCGCAACCAAGAAGGCCGTCTTAATGGTAAGGAGGCTGAGGGGACAATTGTGCAGAGGCTCAAAGGGAGCGCACATAAGGAAAGTGAGGACGATATTGAGGTCCCACTGAGGCATAACAAATGGAGAAGGTGTAAACAAGTGTTGTATACCTTTCAGAAACCTATGTACAATAGGGGATTTGAAGAGAGATGGCTTATCAGGCAGCCATAGAAAAGCAGAAAAGGCAGAGAGATAGGAGTCCAGAGTGCCCAGAGCAGAGCCCTGCTGGGCAAGAGAAAGGATGAATAGGAGAACCAGAGAAAGGTGGCAGAAAGGGGATCAATTTGTCTTTTTGTGCACCATGCCAAAAACTTTGTCAAACAGCAGGTGCAAACCGTCTTGCTAGAGGGATGCCTGGCTGCCAAGATAACATCACAGACTTCGGCCGGAAGGTCGAAAGCTGTCAACTGTTACCGCTCAATCTCCATGCTAGAAGGTGGGGCGTTGACAGGTTAGAGTGGACCCAATTGCGGTTTGCTGACCATCACTGAAGATCTTTTGCAGCTCCCTCTGAGATCTGAACCATGTTGGAGAGATTCTCCTGATGCTGCGCCCACTGGAACTTCAGGTACCACTTCAGAGCCCGCATATGCCAAATGGCATGTGTCACAAGCAGCAGGATACAGGAAGCCATGAGCTCCAGCAGCCTCAGAGCCTGTCTCACCAAAATCCACGATAGAGGCTGAAACATCAGTATCATAGCCTGAATATCCTGGACTCGCTATTCGGGAGGATAGGCCCGAAGGTCCACAGTGCCCAGAACAGCTCCAATGAAAGGGCACCTCGGAGAGAGAGTCAAGTGTGACTTTGGCACGTTAATAGTGAACCCCAGAGAATGCAAGAGGTCCATCATAGTCTGGACGCGGGAGACAACAGCCTAAGGTGAGCCTGCCTTAAACAGCCAGTCTTCAAGATAGGGGAAGACTAGCCCCCCCTGATCTCCACAGATGAGCTGCAACCAGCGCCATCACCTTGGTGAACACCCGAGGGGTGCTGGTGAGGCCAAGAGGAGTTCAGTAAATTGAAAGTGCTTTTGGTCCAACGTGAACTGCAGTGAACGCCTGTGGGCAGGCAGGATGGTAATATGGAAATATGTGTACTGCAAGACAAACACTATCATTCAGTCTCCAGGGTCAGGAGCAGTCAGGACCTGAATTTTTCCTTCATGAGGAAGAAATTGAGAAAGCGCAGTTTGAGGATAGGACAAAGGGGGAACCATAAAGTAGCGGGTATAGTAACCATTACCTGCTTCTGAGTCGTCACTTCTTGACAGAGTAGAGATAGATGGTCCTCAGTCAGCCTTTTGTATGTAGGTGGAATGGAGGATGGGGTAGTCTCAAAGGGGAGGAAGTAGACCCTTTGGACAATTGGCAAAACCCACCTGTTTGATGTTATTGACTGCCGGCGGGGCAGGTGATGGCGAATCCTGATACCTCCTGGGCACCCATGATGATAAATGGGCAGCCTAGGAAGGTTTGGAGTCTGCAGCTGCTGGGTGGGGGGTGGACTGACACGACCGCTGGCCACTTGACCCACATGGCCGGTAGGAGCCAAGGCCACGCAGAGACTGGTAAGCTTGCGTACCCTAGTAGCTTGATGGGTAAGAATGCGGCTGCATGCCCCTTCCGTGGCCACAAAAAGAGCAAAAGGTGGATTGAGGATGACGAGGGGCCATAGAAAAGCCCAAGGACCTGGCCGTAGCGCTGCTGTCCTTAAAACTCTCCAGCGCAGAATCTGCCTTGTCTCTGAGGAGATGGAAGCCATGAAACCACTCTGCCCAGTGAGTTGTTGGTGTCTAGTCAAAAGCAAATGGTGGACTTAGCTGCATACCTTCCATCGGCAACAGCCTGGGACAGCACGGCCCGGGCCTCCTCTGGGACCGTTGGCAGCACCTGTGCAACCATATCCCACAGGCCCAAAAGGAATGCTGTGTTCACCTACCGCAATACCAGGCTGGTGGAAGAGAACATTTTCTTGCCTAAAGAGACCACCCTCTAGGACTTCAGATCCAGCAGGCGGTTGGGAATGTACCAGGATTTATGTAGGATGTAGAGGCCTGGACCACTAAGCTCTCCAGAGTGGGGTGTTGGGTGCAGAAGTTTGGATTCCCTGGAGTGAGGCAGTGATGGTGGGCAATCGTACTGTTAGAAAGAGCCCCTGTGTTGGTATTGGGCCAAGTTCCAAGCAGGATGTCAATAAGAGCTTCATTGAAAGGGAGATGCAGTTCTGAAGGGGAAACTCCCAGCTGAAGTACTTCTGTCAAGACGTTAGTCTTGACTGCCACCAAGGGCAAACTAAGGTCCAGGACCTCCGCTGCCCTCCGCACAACCATTGCCAATGAAGCTCCCTCCTCCGTAGCCACAGAAGGGGGAGAAAGTATGCCAGTACCTTGAGAAGTATCCGGTCAACTGGCTTCACACAGATTCTCACACCGGTTCAGTTATTCCTCATAAGGCTGCTATCCTTTAGGGTTCAGCAACCCTTCTCATTCCTCCCTATGTCCTAGCACATAGAAATAGGGCTCAGTCTCTGGCCTGGAAGGCAGGGCTCCAGTCAGCATCCAAATCAATGTAGGATAATGCCCTTCCGGTTCCATGTCGGAGTCGGGGATGAGGTTGGGGATGGTGCCACTGGTGGGCACTGGCGCTGCAAGGAGCACCAGCCTTGAGATCGGGTAGGTCGAGGTGCCATGACCATTACCAATCTGAATAAATTTGTGGGTCCCTGAGTGTGACTGGTGCAGAAGCTGCCGGTGTGGATCCAGTAGGGGCCCCTCCTGAACCTGCGGGGCCTGAAGGCGTGCCAGAGGGAATGGGCCATCCAAATATGAGGTGCATAGCCTCATAGAATTCTTTTAATTGGGCGGAGACGCACTACCAGCTAGAAATTCTGGGAGGTGCGGAGTCACCCCAGGTGCTGGCTTACCCTCAGAGTCAGGCCTTGAGAAGTGACGAGGTGTAGCTGAAGCATGCTTTTACTTCTTTTTCTTTTTGTGAGAGCAAGACTTACCCAAGTGGCAGGATGATTTGGAGTGTGACCATGACCTCAGACTTTGCAACCGCTCCCAGGACCTTTCTCTCAACTGGGATCTCTATTGTTGTGGTGTCACATGTTGAGCCGCTAGAAGCTTGAGGGAGAGCTCCCTCAAGGCTTTTGGATTCATAGCGTGGCAGTTGGGACAGGCCTTCAGGTCATGATCCCTTTCCAGGCACCAAAGGCAAACAAGATGCGGGTCCGTCACCAACATCTGCCAGTGACAGGCGACGCAGGGCTCGAAGCTGGACATTTTTGATGACATACCTGCCAAACCAGGAGGTAGACCTCAAAAGACTTCAACAAAATGTTGAAAAAAGGTGAGGGCCTGATTTACATCTCGGGAGACGGGTTACTCCGTCACAACGGTGATGGATAACCTGTTTGCAGAAATATAAATCCCATTATATCCTATGGGATTTATAAATTGGCAGACAGATTATCTTTCACCGTTGTGACGGAGTAACTCACCCACTGAGATATGAATCAGGCCCAAAGTAAAACAATTACTAAGGGGTAGCTCTTCCCTACGCTGACTGGCGCGGAAAGAAAAGAACTGATGTCAGCACACCTGAGTAGGGCCTATAAAGGAATCACAGCCATCACTGCTAGCTCGGATGATGCCAATGACGCCACATGGAGCCGAATAAGGTCACCTACCGGCGCGCTGGGGTACTGCTCAGGAAAAATGTCTGGATCTATTCTGACACCTGGGGATAATTAAAATGTAAGGAATATGCAACTAGAAGTCGCTATCAGATTATGGTTATCTTTTAAATACAATTGCACCAATTAAGAAGAAAATAAAAGTACTAACCGGGAGTATGTATGTGTTTTGAGTAATGAGGAGCATGAATTTTGTTAAAAAGTATAACAAGAGGAGAGTTAAAAGTGGGAGAGATTGGAGAGATGAAAAAAAGATAAAAGAGCAGATTAAAGGTGAAGAATTTAGATTCTGAAATTTGCATCCTAAATTGAGAATGGAGCATGAGAGAAAGTGTGAGCTATGTATGATGTGTTGTGAACCCAATAAGATTGGGAGAATTTAGTATATTGAGGGTGAAAGTGAATGTGAGAAAAGTTATGATGTAAATGATGGTTTTCTGGTTGGTGAAAACAAAAGCCGATTCTGAGAAGGATCTATTATGTCTGTGGTAAGAACTTCTTTTTTTAATCTGCTGTGCAATTGGGTTGGATCTTGCTATCTTGCTTTAGTGATTCAAAGAGTCTATCTTGTGAGTGGAGTGAATGATGCAGTTGGTTTGAAGAGAGTGAAACAACAATTAGGGCAGATAGTATTAGATATATGAGGAACTATTATTCCACCATAGGTGTAGCTATGAATGACATGAAAATTAGACATTTGTCTACGCTTGTGGACTGGCTTGCTTCGAATACCATTAGACCGTGGACTCAAATTAATTCTGAGCTAACTGTAATGTGGACTATGATTATGTCAAAACGCATAGTGCTAGATATCTGTCTTGTGAAGGAAGGCATTGCTTGCAAGGTATAGAGTGTAAAAGCATGTTGCCCATTCATACTTGATAACAGCAGGATTATTACAGTTTATGTATAAAACCGTACTGAAATGTATTGTGATGTTCAAGCTTTAGAAGTCCACAACATGTGGGAAATTGTAGGTTCCTGGGTTAATGAGATAGGGAAGAGTATTAGCAAGGTTGGTGATTGGATTTATAGTGTGGCAGAGGGAACATTGAGACTAATCCTAACTCCTGCAATGATTATAATGATTTGTGCAATTGTCCTACTCTTTTGTTCAGTTTTAATTTCTGTCTGTTACAAAATTGTGGGTATAAGAATAAAAGAAACTCTTTGAAGTGAAAGAGAGAAGAAGAGCTCGAAATGGAGAATGTTAAGGATTGTGTTTACAGCCGATGGAAGAATCTACCAGGAAGAAACAGAAAGTGATGCAAGCTGTGCTATAATTTGTGGTTAGATTAACCATATTATTTGAGTGTTTTCGCGATTTTAGAATATTCAGAGGGTGAATTTGTAGAAGATTTTTATGTGCTCATAATTTTGTGCATCATTCACACTGTACAGAATGCATTTTCACAATCGGTTTCACTTGTATACTTCTATATACTTATATAGCGTTGTTGCTTTGAATAAAATGTTCTATGATACCTAGAAATTTGCTTTTCTGATGTATGTTAACTGCCTCAGTTTAAATACAGACAGCATCCTTTACAAGATAGAAGCCACCCCTGTCGCTCACGCTTCTTCCCCCCTGCCCACCTTCTCTTCTTGCAAACTCTGCATTAAAGCTGAAATGTACTGATTTATTTCCATTGTTATGGTTATTATGCTCTCGATTAACTCTCCCCAGTTCAACCACAACATGAAGCATTCCTCAGGGTCTTTCTGATGGTTTACTGTGCCTATTCACTCATATAACCCATTATTTTTCATGTATCTAGTTACGTCTAGCATCTTCGGATGACATTAGCAAAGAGGGTGCTTGTGAGTAAAGTGGTTTATTATATGGTGTGGTTGTGGGACCTCACCATGTAATAAGGGCACATATGAGTATAGTCCGGTCAGGTTCTTTTGAAAAACCTTAGCTCAACCATCAGTATCTGAGAAGCCAGGCTTTATAAATGTAACAAGTGTAAAGCATTAAGAAGTACCAAAACAGCTGAAGAACAAGAAAATGCAACACAACAAAATCTGACACCAATTTATATAAATAGGTTGCTCAACACAATAAATCATTGTGATCTACTGCAACTCACGGTTTAGGGTTAGCCACAACATATAACTTGAAAATGTCTATAAAGTCACTTTTATGGTGACCAATTCTGGGAGGGAGCTAGTCACTGTTGAGTAAAACAATGAGGTTGAGTAAAACAGTTACAATGAGGGTGATAAAAACTGTTGCATCGCATTCAAAGCAGTCTCCAGTTCAATTCCCAGCTCTACGGGGGAACCTCCATAGACTTTAATAGAGTGGTCCTGATGCACAGGATACAGGATACTCAGGATGCCCAAGGATGCTGAGGATACTGAGCATGTGATGGGAGTCTTTCTGAGGCCACTGCTAGGTCCACAAACACGGTGGGTTGACTTTGGCCAAAGAGTTCAATGTCCCTCCAAGTCTGAGTAAAGGCTAGTCAAAAAACAGTTGCCACTCATCTACTGGTCTCCAGTTAAAGCAGAACCACAATCTCCCTTTAACTGGTTGTACCTTCCTTGTTGGGTTACCAAACTGACCTCTGACAACTCTCCTGGGTCCAGCAGACTTGGGTGCAACTTTTGAGAGTTGAGAGGATCTCCTAGTCTGTGCTTCGGTGGTCAGTGACGATCAGGCTTTCTTGACTACCAACTCACCAAGGCATGCTTCTTCAGCTTTTGTGGCTCTGTAGTGACAGGAAGTCTGCCAATTGACTCTTGGAGTCAGTTCTGTCTGAGGCCCAGGGACGACTTTTCCTTCAGCAGGGCACCACAGGCACAGTCATCCCTTTGCTAGTCCAAGGAGCAGCAGGTGCAGTCCAGTCTTAGGTGCAGCCTCTTCTTGCTGGGTCCAAGAAACAGCAGGTTAATCCTTCTTTAGTCCTTTCTCCAGTTCAGAAGTAATCTGACATCTGGGTGCCACTTTTATGCCCAGATTGTGCCCTCGGGATGCAGCAACCACTAGCCAATGGGCTACTAGGTCTCCTCCCACCTAGTGACAACGTCTTGTAAAGTGTGGCATGTAGCTAGCACAGAATGCACCTTTTTGCCCACTCCCAAATGGAAGAACACTTCTCTTGGTGTTTGGAGCTCCTTAGCTTATCCCAAAGGTGTGGCTACTTTGGGGCTACATGCCGAAGGGAAAACCAGTTTGGTAGGATTTTCCCCCACTCTGTCCCCGATGCCAGTCTGTCTGCAAAAACAACAAAAAAGAGCAGCCACTCTTGTGTGTGTCCACCATTTGCCATTCAAAGCTGACTACCTCTTTGAAGCTCGCCTTTTGAGCTCACAGCTTGTTTGGCCTTTGTGCCAGGGAGAGGTCACTCTTCTTCCAATGGCAGGTCCTTTGTGTTCTCTTGTGATAGTCGGTCACACACCCCCATCCCACAAAGGAGAGAAGGCTGTCTCTTGGCCAACAATCGAAAATGGTCACTGAAATACTGTGGGCAACAAAGTGGCAACTTTCTAAAGTTGCCATTTGTGCTAATGTTACATTAAAGTCAATCAATCAATCAATCAATCAATCAAGGGTTTGTAAAGCGCACTGCTCACCCAAGAGGAACTCAAGGTGCTGGGAGGGGGCGGGGATGCGCGCGTCTCCAGGATGTTACGGTGCATGAGCGAAAAGCCAGGTCTTGAGTCCCTTCAGAAACTTTGTGAGTGAGGGTGTCTGTCGGAGGTGGAAAGGGAGGGTGTTCCATGCCTTGGCCATGAGGAAGGAGAAGGAGCGCCCTCCTATTCTGGTCTTCTTGATGCGGGGTTCCGTCACAAGAGAGAGCTGGGCCGAGCGGAGGGATCTTTGGGGTGCGTGGAACGAGAGGCGGTTGTTCATGTAGGCTGGTCCGGTGTTGTGGAGGGCTTTGTGGGCGTGGGTGAGGAGCTTGAAAGTGATTTTCTTTTTGACAGGAAGCCAGTCTAGTGTCCGTAGGTGTTGGCTGATGTGGCAGTGGCGTGGTAGGTTGAGGACTAGTCTGGCGGCGGCGTATTGGACGTTCTGGAGTTTGCGAGTGAGGTTCTTGTTGATCCCGGCATAGAGTGCGTTGCCGTAGTCCAGTCTGCTGCTGATGAGGGCGTGGGTGACTCTTTTCCTGTGTTCGAGGGGAATCCAGTTTAAAGTCTTTCGAAGGAGGTGGAGGGAGTGGTAGCAGGAGGAGGTGACTGCATTAATCTGGTGGTCCATTTTGAGTTGAGAGTCCAGGATGAATTTCGAGGTTGCATGCATGGTCCGTGGGGGATGGTGGGTTCCCGATGGCGGGGGGGCCACCAGGTGTTGCTCCAGGCGTTGGGATGTGGGCCTATGATGTGTACTTCGGTTTTTTTCCATATTAAGTTGTAGGCAGCTGTTCTTCATCCACCTGGCGACTGCTTCCATTCCTTCTTGGAAGTTGTGTTTGGAGATGTTGGGTTCGTTGGATAGGGAGAGGATGAGTTGGGTGTCTTCGGCGTACGATACGATGTTGAGTCCATGTGATCTGAAGATGGATGCGAGCGGTGCCATTCAACTTGATCATCAAGTCTGGGTTAATGAAAGGATTCTTTTGATATCTAAAAGTATCACATTTAGTAGTCCCATCCAGAAGTTAGCACTGATGAGTTGTCAGCGTGTAACACTGTACTTGCCAGTGGGGCTACTAGCCTTTCCACAGTAAAAAATACAATGCAGGGTTTTTACTGCAAGGATAAGTAAAGTTAGAAAACACATGTCCAACTTTTCAAAATAATGCACCCCGCCTTTAGGCCTCAATAGGCTTGTCTTAGGGGTGACATATAGATACTGAAAATGAGTGCTTGAGCTTTGTCTTTGCTTTAAATGGCAAAGTCGAGTTTGCAGTTTAAAAGCACTCTGACAGCCAGCAAATGCGGGCTTGGAGTCATGCTTTGCTTTGTCACTCTCATTGTTGCACAATACGCACTGTAGTCCACGAGAGACACCTTAACTTACTTGGCCCTGGAAACCCCTGGTACCACATAACAGGGATGTATAAGTAAGTTAGCTTATTCCAGTTGTGGGTTAGCCTATGACATACATGTTTTAAGGTTCAGAGCACTGAGGCCTGTTAGGCAGACTCAGTGCACCTTCGGATTCAAACAACCAGCGGCAGCAATCCAATAACTTAGAAGTTGATCAGGCAAAAAGATGCATTTCCTTAAAGTTCTGCATAAATATTCATGTAGGGGGTTGGTGCTTAGGTGTTAAGGCAATGCAACGTTTTTTCATGTGCTCTGGTTTACTGATGAAATGCTACATTTGCTCATACCACAGTGAGTCTGTAGACTCTGTAATTTCATATGCCAAAATAATTTATAAAAACTCTTATATTTTGGGGATGAGCCAAAAGACTTTCTTTTTGTAGTAAGGATGCTGTCCGTTACTCTCCCAATTTTTGCTGTCCACTGGTACTAATAATAATTTTTTGTTTTTGCATTCTCTGTATAACTATATTGTTTTTTTTCTGACTTTGACACAAAGGTGGTTCCTTAATTTGGGTTTACATTGCCTCGTGAAATTTGGGTTGAACACCGTCTCTGATCCAGTAAATGTGAGAACTCTGATTGAGGTAAATTTTGGGGTACCTAAAACTTTGCTCCCACAGTGGCAACTAACTAAATTTTGTCTGATGTGGTCCCTAATACAACACTAATAATATTAGTGTCTTAGGGTGATTTTCATTGAACTTAAGTAGCTCTCATTACAGAAACGGTAGGAGACCCCTGGTGTAGAGGGAGTAATAGTGTGAGAAAATATCTCTCTGCTAGTAGGAAATAACCAAGGTGGTTGCTGGTAAAGAGAAACCACTCAAGAGCAAATCCAAGTACAAGAAATAAATAGTAGTTTAATCCACAGAAATGTGACTCAGACAGCTGAGCATACCTTCTAGTCCATGAGTAACAAGCATCTATAAGCAGATTACCTGATAACTCCAGAATATCTGCTAACATTCCAAGTATTGTACAAAGACATTAAACGCACAGTAAGCATAACATAAGATATAGTGAGGATACTACGCTCCGGCACTTATGTGATGTGGATTAAAAGAAAACTGAAGACGGTTTCTATACCTTAGCTTAGTACACCTGCCTGCTAGGAAGCACCCAAACTTTTCCATTAAAATTAAATGCAAAGGTTAATTGTTTTAACGATCACATTTTTATTGCAAGCATATGCTGCCACTTTTAGGTAGTGACATATTTTCTTTTGTTTTTTTGTGGCATATGTTTAAAATAAACAATTAAAAAAATATTTCTTGCACCAGCTGTCCCAAGGCCTTACATATTGGCTTTGCCAATGCTTGATTAAAATTGCTTCTATGTTCGTCTTTCTGTATTTGTTTGCTGCCACTTCTATGGAAAAACTTCACATATTTCAAAGTCACCCCTATGACGGTATCATTTGATAGATAAAAGCTCATTCTTAAAGGAGTGCAAAGTTCGAATTTTGAAGCAAATGTTTTTTGAGTTGTTGCGGCCCATTTTTACTTTGAGCCCATTATGGGTTTTCTTTTTTTTTAAGCTGCCCCATTTCCTTTAAGAAGATTGGCCTGCTCTAAAAAAAGAAGTGTATTTTACTTTACAGTGGGAGTTGGCAGTGACCCCTAGAACCACTGCCTACTTCCCTTGAAACCCTGACCTCAATTCAAGTAGATGAAAGGGTTCAAAGGGACTCCTCCTTTTTATGCAATTCAGTTACCAACCCAACTTGGGAGTCTGGAACTTTTCAATTGAATGCACCTGGAATTTGAGTTGCAGACCATTAATACAGCTGATACCGAATCACAATTTGGAAAGGGCACCCACAACATTCCTCTTCCAAACTGCAATTCGGTATCCAGTCGTAAACCCATTTTACGAGTAGGTAAAACTATTCTGCATCCACCAACACCGAACCTGAGTATTTGTAACCACAAAAAAAGTTTATTTTCTGGGACATTATTAACCATTAACAACAAGTAGTAATTGAGTGCAAAAACGAACCTTATACCGTTTGCAAATGGTATTTCACCAGGGACCTACAGAGCTCATAACACTTGGAAAGAAGTTGATAATCCGCATGCTTCCTTAGGTGATTAGCCAAGGAGAATTGTTTCAGCTTGTGGTTGTTCTAAATGCCAGTTCTAGAGATCCTACAAAAACCCACCGCTTTGGGTTCCCATAGTTCAACAACAACTATTCAGGAGTACTTCTAACTAGCACCATCTTGGGTTTCAGTAAACATACTCTATTTCCAAGTTCCTAAAACAGCCACCCTTCTAAGATTCCTTTAAACTGTAGATTCTTTATAAAATCCCTCTCAGGAAAATCTCTCTCTCACACGAAGGATGTGGAGAATGCACAGAGACATAATTCTGGCCCCTGAGTGGGCCCCACTAAACTCACTGGTGTGATTGGAAATCTCCCCCTCAGAGCATGGGATGCAGTCGTAGCAGCAGACTCCTTGGCCTTCTCGAGTGGATTTTCTAAATCCAACTGTGCACATTTCACTGCAGGAAGACTGAGGGATCTGGGAGGACAGAAATACATCACTTTAAACAACATGTTGATGTGCAGTTGAATTTAAATCAGGTTTATACAGTGTCTTCTGCTGAGAAAATGAGTATGGTTCATGTTTTATCTTTGATTTTTCCATAGAAACAAGCTTGTGTAAATCTTTCTTCCACAGCAAGAATAATGTGTGTGCATTCAGTCTCTATCTTATCAGCACTTGTCAAGGACTGTTGTAAAGAGTATTTGGCCCAGCTTAAGCCTACAGTCAAGCACTTGTTCAAGTCAATGCAACTCAATTTATTGCTGTGTACATGTGCCTTTAAAATGGTGAGTAAACTGATGCTGTCTTTTACATCACAAATTAAGACATGCGATTACCCAGGCAAAATGTTAGTAAAGGTGGACTCTCTCAGGGACTTATTGATAAACTGCATTTTGTAGTAGTTTTAGTAGAATTACTCAACAACTCACATACTTTGAAAATGCTATTCACAAACCTACAAGCAGAGGTCCAAGCCTCTGCCTCTCCGATCTTTTCTAAGTAGATATCTCCACCACGACTGAAGAGAGCTCAGCACAGGTATACCTTCATTTTTTAAGTAAATATGGAAGGGACAGGGAGGAGGAGGGGTTTTGGAAGGGAAAAATACCCACCTACAAAATAGTAATTCACTTGCTAATCACAAACTGCACTTTTATAGTTACTATAGCCAAAAGGTCCCAAACCAGTTGTTTTTTTGTTTTTTTGTTCCAATATCTTTATTATTTTTAACAAAAGCACAAGTTAATTCAGTAATAATAAAATGCAATACAACTTCGCAGTGTAATCCATGAATAGATGAGAGTTGAATAAATATGAATATATTATATATGATAAATACAACATGTAAAAGATCATCAAAACTGGATAAGCATAGACTGAAAAAGAACAGCTCCCACAAACTAGTTGTATTGTTTAGATAAGTAAATCAACAAAATAAAAGAAAGAAAAAGAAAAAGTAGAGAATAGTAAGTAAGAAGAAAGAGGAAAGAAAGGAAGAGAAGAGAAGATGAGCGGTAGAGCGGGACACCTGCTTCATTGAGGGAAACCATTTAAAAAGAGGACACAAAAGGATACTGAGCTACCAACCCTTGCGAGGCCAAATTCATATATTTATCCAATGACTTCCAAACAGTATTAGAAATGGACGGAGTATAGTGTTTTTCCTCAACAAAAGTATGAGCCCCACGAAGATATGATACCCAAGCCCACCAAGTATGATATGATAGGTGATTAAAGGATTTCCATTCTGTCAATATAACTTTAACAGCAATTGATATAAGGAGATCCAATAACTGCATATCAGTATCATCAAGGGGTAAAGGAGTAGGTGCAGCCCATGGACCCAGTAAAATTATAGGTAATGAGAGCTCCAGTGAAATACCCAAGATTAGTGATAAATGTTTCTGAACTAATTCCCAAAAGGGTTGTAGCAATGAGCATTCTAAAAACATATGTTGATGGGTTCCAGAGACCAAATTGCAATTCCAGCAAAGATCGTTATCCCTAAGCTTCAGCTTATGCAAGCGAGCAGGGGTCCAGTGCAGAAGATTCAATGTAAAAAATTTAGATTGAATAAGGGAAGGAGCAATCTTATTCCTTAGAGAAAACTTCCCAATCAACTGCCAGGTCTCTTGTGAAATATGTTTAAAAACATCTTGTTCAAAATGATGTGACCATTTATCCTGTGTAATCGTAGACTGTGAAGGCATTGGAGCTGATAAAAACTTATATATTCTGGAGGCAGTATGACCTGACCGAAACCAGATAGAAAAGAGTGAGATAGTAGCTGAGTCTGGGCAAAGGGGTATTTTAGAAAGGGCAACCTTTAATTTCAGAAAGGAATAGAAATCCATATTATTAAGTTTATACTCTCTAGCCAAAGAGGAAAAGGGAATAGGATCATGATTAGAATCATAGAGATCTTTAACCAACGTAATACCTTTATGAGCCCAAGAGGACATCGTAGCAGGATCGATATCAGTCACAATTTTAGGATTATACCATAATGAAGACCACCTCGATTTATGAATGGGTTTGGAGACCTTTTTGTCTATATATTTTAATGCATTGATTGTGTCTGAAATAATACGACCCGAGTGTGGTAGAACAAGCTTAGAAGCGGTTAAGAAAGCAGGGGTAGATAGAGGAGAGCACACATCACGTTCAATATAGATCCAGGGGGTATGAAGGGAATCGGATGCAAACCAAAGAGCACCTTGAGACGCTAAAAAGGCAATCTGATACAAGGCTCCAGTCCGGAAGATTACATCCCCCAGAACATAGGGCTTTCTAAGATGTTTATATGCAATTCTAGCCCGCTTATCACTCAACAAAAATTTTGAAGTGAGTACATCAATCTCATGGAAAAAGGATGAGGAAAGCTTTATAGGCAGCATGGAGGACAAAAAATTAACAATCAGAGTTATCATCATCTTAATAGTTTGGAACCGTCCCCACCAGGAGATATATTTTGGAGACCACGCGGTCAACAGATCTTTCACCTTAGCTATTATATTAGACTCATTATAAGAAATAGTGTGAGAAGTTGGCCTGGCATATGCTGTCCACTAATTATAGTGGGCACCTTGCACCAGTCCAAACAACCCCTTATTGGAGATAGGTTAAAGACAACCTTATTGAAAGCTATCCTAGTGGTAGCTATGGAGAGCAGCCTTCAGGCTAAGTCTTGAAGGAATGTAAAGCAGCTTGTTTTACCAGTCTATAATCTCTTGAGTGACCAAATGAAAGAGCACCACACCAGGTATATATTCAAAATATATGTATTTATTGCTAAACACACCCCTCTAGTCTCTTTATGAGGCTAGAGTTCGAAATACATAAGTTATAAGTTATTAATTCACAGTAATAGCACAAATACACGTTTGGGCCCTAGGGGCGTACCAAACCATATACCAATAAAGTGGTATGCGAACCACGACTGAACTAGACACTAGGCCTAGAGCCTCTAGAAGTGCTTGGACCACAAGGAACCACCCAAGGTAGTGACACAGGGGACCCACGGGAGACGCGTGCAGTGTAAATACACAACCGCGATACGCCGTTAACTTCTATGGAGAAAGTCGGGATCGGGAAAATAGAGGAAAGGGACACTTAAAAGAGGACTAGGACAAAACCCTTTGAGATCTAGGACTTTGAAGAGTCTCTACCCACGGGAGCACCGGAGTACTCGTGTTACCTCACCCAGGGAAGCCGGGTGCATAGGTGCCTTTCGGGGTCGGGTTTCGTCGTCGATTCGAATGGCGATCTGCTGCAAAGTGCTGCTGGCGGCCAAGAGAAAAGTGTCCGGGTGGATCCAAGAGTGGATCGGAGTTCTGAAGAACCTGAAAGCAGAGGGGACAGAGTCTGGGTCACTAGCCAGTGACCAGGAAGGCGATGGACAGATGCCCACCGATGTCGAGTGCTTCAGGTGCGTTGACGGTTGTCTTGACTCTTCAGCCACGAGGTCCAGGAGGCGTTGTTGGCAACCAGGAGCAGGATTCGGGCTGGTACACGAAGTCTGTCGAGTGCTGACGTGTCGGCTACCGGATTGGACCCAACAAGCCTTGGCAACTGCAAGTCTCGGTGAAGATGTAGATCGTCGATTGTGCAGACCAGCAAGGTCTGTGGAACTCACCCAGCGAGGGTAAGTGAGGGCAGGCCTGGAGCAACCAGGATGCCAAGTAAGAAAAGGATTGGCCTTCGTTAAGGGCTACTAGCCAACGGGCTAGCGACCGCGAAGGAACCTCGTGATGCCGCACGTGGAGCTGGCTTACAGGACACTCGTGGAGTGGGAGCCAGTGATCTTCAGTGCAGGTGGTGCTGGAGGCTAGGGCTACTCGGAGCCCAAAGCACGACTTCTTGGGAGACCCAGAAGAGGATGCACTTGCAAATGTGCTCGGTGTCCAGGGGTCACGGTCTCAAGTCACCCACGATAGCCACGGGCCTCAGCTTTGCTGGGGACTCAGGGTAGCCTCAGGGAAGTCTGAGAATCCACCTCTGGTGATGCGATGACTTCGGCGTCCGACGGGAGCTTCAGAAATGCGAACCAGACAGATGCTTCTTTGGTGCCTGCCAAGCAGGGGAGTCACTCCTTGACCCCAAGGGAGATTCTTCAGTCCTCTAATCTTGTCGTAGAGCGTCGAAGGTCCAGGATTCAGTTTCAGAGTTTTGTCCAGGTATAATCTAAAGTCCTAAGGACTGGGTTCCTACCTTTATTCTAAAAATAGGGGTTGGACTACTCTGTGGCCCCACCTATGGGTGGGTCAGGGCAGAGGGGTAGCTACACCCCTTTCCCTTTGTCCAGTTCGCGCCAAAGCAGGGGCTCCAAGCCCCTGATCCGGTTTGAACTGGGGTATGCACAGGGACACCAAATGTGCCCCCAGTGCAGGACTTCAAAGCACCCGAAAGTGCTCCCGCCCAGCCCCAATACACATTATCCTGTCTGGGGAGGTGGTCACACCTCCCTGGGACAGAAACCTATTGTCCAGGCCTCCCCTGCCGGAGTTTCGTCCAGCTGCAGGAGGCCAGACTCGTGTCTGTGGCAGCAGCATCCATTTTGTGATGCCAGGGCTCTGGAAAGAAGTTACCGGACTCGTCAGAGTTAACATGTCTTTCCCTCTAGAAGGGTGGAATGCTACCCCCGCCGCCAGGATTGGCGGGGGGGTAGTATTCCAAGATGTTTGACACCAAACACGACATGTTTAGGTGCAGCCATTCCAAAGTTAGCATTTTACCGCGAGGATATAATGCGCTTAAGAGTATATGGTCAGGCTGCACTACAAACAGCATCAGAGATGGTCTCCGAATGCTGCAGAGGGGCCCTGCTCATGCAGGGGCACCCTCTCACATAGGAACCATGCACTCTGCCTTTAGGATTGATAAGGCCTGCCTTAGGAGTGACTTATAGGTTTATATGTGTGTATGTATTTCGTGATATAGGTAACCTATATCACAGTAAGAGGTGCATGCACCACCTTACCCAGGCTGCAGTAGCAGACCTGTGGTGTCAGTTTGGATGGCCTTCCAGGGGTGGCATAATACATGCTGCAGCCCCTGGCAGGCCTCTGAGGTACCTATGCCCTTGGTACATAGTATACCATATACTAGGGACTTATAAGGGCACTCCAGATCCCAATCAGTGATGTGCCTAAGGCACATGGAAACCATTTTAGAGAGGAAGCAGCTAGGCTGGGGTTCTGATTAGCAGGGCCCCAGCCAGACTAATGTCGAAAAACAGTGAAGCATCAGCAAAAAGTGGGGGTACCCATGTGAAGCAGATCCTACTCTCCTACACAACCCCCCCAAACGTAGGGACATTAAACTAACCTTGCCCAGTTAAGTCTTCATGTTCTAAGTGGAAATACCTAGAGAGTCCATCTGCATTCGCATGGTTACTCCCAGGCCTATGTTCCACTGTAAAGTCCATCCCCTGTAGGGAAATGGACCACCTAAGCAGTTTGGGGTTTTCACCCTTCATTTGTTTTAGCCATAAGAGGGGCTTATGGTCTGTCTGAACCAGGAAGTGTGTACCAAACAAGTATGGCCTCAACTTCTTCAGAGCCCAGACCACAGCAAAGGCCTCCCTCTCTATGGCTGACCAACGTTTCTCTCTAGGGGTCAGCCTTCTGCTAATAAAAGCTACTGGCTGATCCTGACCTTCTTCATTCAATTGTGACAGTACAGCCCCTACCCCCAATTCAGATGCATCAGTTTGAACAATGAACTTCTTGGAGTAATCAGGACTCTGCAGAATTGGAGCAGTGCACATGGCCTGCTTGAGGTCATCAAATGCCTTTTGACAGCTAACTGTCCACTGAACCTTTTTGGGCATTTTCTTAGAAGTTAAGTCATTCAAGGGTGTCACTATTGATCCATACCCCTTGACAAATCTCCTATAGTACCCAGTCAGGCCTAAGAAGGCTCTCACCTGAGTCTGGGTAGTGGGAGCAGTCCAGTCCATGATGGTCTGGATCTTGCTCTGCAAAGGTTGAACCTGGCCTCCACCCACAAGGTGGCCCAGGTACACAACCTGACTCTGCCCTATCTGGCACTTAGTGGCCTTGATAGTCAGGCCTGCCTTTTGCAGGGCCTGTAAAACATTCCTGAGGTGGACCAGGTGATCCTCCCAGGTGGAGCTAAAGACAGCAATATCATCTAGATAAGCTGCACTATAGGCTTCCAGTCCTGTGAGAACTGTATTCACCAACCTCTGGAAAGTGGCAGGTGCATTCTTCAGACCAAAGGGCATTACCACAAATTGATAATGCCCACTAGGGGTTGAGAATGCTGTTTTGGGCTTTGCAGTATCAGCTAGTCTGATCTGCCAGTAGCCAGCTGTTAGGTCAAATGTGCTGAGATATTTGGCAGAGGCCAAAGTATCTATGAGCTCATCTGCCCTGGGTATTGGATGGGCATCAGTCCTAGTGACTGCATTGAGACCCCTGTAGTCTACACAGAACCTCATCTCTCTCTTTCCACCACTGGTGTGAGGTTTCGGTACAAGGACTACTGGACTAGCCCAAGGGCTATCTGAGGGTTCAATTACTCCCAATTCCAACATTTTCTGGACTTCAGTCCTGATACAGTCCCTGACATGGTCAGGTTGCCTATAAATCTTGTTTTTAATAGGCAGACTGTCCCCAGTGTCCACTTCATGAGTGCACCAGGTGGTCTGACTGGGTGTCAGTGAAAACATATGTCTAAACTGATTGAGGACTTGCCTGCAATCAGCTTGTTGCTGGGTAGTGAGGCTGCCTGCCAAGGCTACACCATCAACTGACCCATCGTCAGGGTTCTGTGAGAGCAGGTCAGGGAGTGGGTCACTCTCTTCCTCCTGCCCTTCATCAGTAGCCATGAGCAAGCCCATGTCTGCCCTGTCCACATATGGTTTTAACCTGTTGACATGGAGAACCCTGTGGGGACTCCTGGGTGTTCCTAGGTCCACTAAATAAGTGACCTCACCCTTCTGCTCAACAATAGTGTGGGGTCCACTCCATTTATCTTGGAGAGCTGCTGGGGCCACTGGCTCCAACACCCACACCTTCTGTCCTGGCTGGTAAACAGTCAGAACAGCCTTTTGGTCATGCCAGGCCTTCTGAAGTTCCTGGCTAGCCTCAAGGTTTTTGGTTGCCTTTTTCATGTACTCAGCCATCCTGGAGCGGAGACCAAGTACATAGTCCACTATATCTTGCTTTGGGGGCTTGAGAGGTAACTCCCATCCTTCCTTCACCAAGCACAGTGGACCCCTCACAGGGTGGCCAAACAGAAGTTCAAAAGGGCTGTAACCAACCCCCTTCTGAGGCACCTCCCTATATGCGAATAAAAGGCAGGGCAAGAGTATGTCCCATCTACGCCTAAGCTTTTCTGGGAGCCCTTTAATCATGCCCTTCAAGGTTTTGTTGAATCTCTCAACTAAACCATTGCATTGTGGGTGATAGGGTGTGGTGAACTTATAAGTCACTCCACACTCCTTCCACATTGCTTTCAATGTACCCAGACATGAAGTTAGCACCCCTGTCTGATACTACCTCCTTAGGAAAGCCCACTCTTGAGAAGATTCCCAGGAGGGCCCTTGCCACCACAGGTGCTGTAGTGGTCCTGAGGGGAATAGCTTCTGGGTACCTGGTGGCATGATCCACTACCACCAGGATAAACCTGTGCCCAGAGGCTGTTTGGGGATCCATGGGACCAACAATGTCAATCCCTACCCTTTCAAAGGGCACCCCACCACAGGTAGTGGTATCAGGGGGCCTTTGTAGTGCCACCTGCTTTGCCACTGGCTTGGCAGGTTACACAGGAGCGACAAAACTCCTTACTGTCTTCAGACATGTGGGGCCAGTGAAAGTGAGGGACAATTCTGTCCCAAGTCTTGTTCTGGCCCAGGTGACCTGCTAAGGGAATATCATGGGCTAGGGTCAATAGGAAGCCCCTGAACTTCAAAGGTATTACCAACCTCCTGGTAGCACCAGGCTTGGGGTCTCTACTCTCTGAGTACAGGAGTCCATCATCCCAATACACTGTATGGGGACCACTAGCTTTCCCAGCAGCCTCAGCAGCAGCTTGCTGTCTGAGGGGTTCAAGGGAGGGGCAGCTCTGCTGCTCCTGGCTCAGATCTGCCCTAGAAGGTCCCCCTGTCCCCAAGAACTCAACCTGGTCAGGTTCAAGTTCCTCTGGGACAGTTCCTTCTTCAGGGCTGAGATCATCCCCCTCAAGGGACTGATCTTCCTCCTGAGCCAAGGGGAAGGCACTGCCTTAACCCTACTACTCCTCCTCTTGGAAGGCACTTGGTCCATTCTTCCAGAATCCAAGGCCTGTTCAGTGCTAGACATTTTGGCTTGTGACCTGGTCACAGCAAACACATCTGCAGGGATCCCCAGCATTTCTGCATGGGTCCTGAGCTCCACTTCTGCCCAAGCAGAAGTCTCTAAGTCATTGCCAAGCAAGCATTCGACTGGTAGGTTTGCACTTACCACAACCTTCTTAAGGCCAGTTACCCCTCCCCAGGAGAAGTTAACAACTGCCAGAGTATGGTCTGTTCTGACATTGCTAGCATTGGTCACTTGGTACATCTCACCAAGCATAACTTGCCCAGGAAGCACAAGGTCTTGTGTCACCATTGTGACACTTGCCCCTGTGTCCCTAAATGCCAAAGCCTCACGTCCATTGATTAAAGGCTGTTGTCTGTACTTGCCCAGATTACTGGGACTCACAGTGGAGGTCACATCCATGCCTCCATCACAGACTAACACAGCCTGAGTCAGTTCTCTGACTAAGTCAGAGCCCAACTCAGTTCCCAGGGTGAACCCTACTAAACCCTTTGCTGGAGCACTTCCACCAACTGTACTAGGGGGAACAGGTGCCTTAGGGGCATTGGTGGGTGCTGGACTGGAGTCTTTGGACTTGGTGCAATCACTGGTCCAGTGGGTCTTTTGCTTACAGACCTTGCACCATGGTTTTCTTTGGCCTTTACCTTTGGTAGACTGTGAATCCCCACCAGAAGAAGATTTTTGGGGGCCTGATGAAGACTTTTGATCTTTACCCTTCTCCCCACCCTTGTCAGAGTTCTTAGCATCTTGCTTCTTGGTTTCCCCACCTTGGTTCTGTACCTTCTGCTTCACCCTGGTTCTGACCCATTTGTCTGCCTTCTTTCCCAATTCTTGGGGAGAGGTCAGATCAGAGTCTACCAGGTATTGATGCAACAGCTGATTTTGACAGTTATTAAGAATCTGCTCCCTCATTATCAGATTGTACAATCCTGAGAAGTCACACACCTTACTGCCCATCAACCAGCCTTCCAGAGCCTTGGCAGAACAATCCACATAGTCTACCCAGTCTTGAGTCTGTGCTTTTTGGGTGTCTCTGAACTTCAACCTGTACTGTTCAGTGGTTAGGCCAAACCCATCAATAAGAGCACTCTTCAAGACCTTGTAATTATCAGCATCCTCCTCTCTAACAGTGAGGAGCTTATCTCTACCTTTGTCAGCAAAGGAGAGCCACAAGATTGCTGCCCACTGCTCCTGAGGGACCTTCTGTACTTTACAGGCCCTCTCTAAAGCAGTTATCCATTTGTGGATATCATCCCCACTCTGGTAGGGAGGGACAATCTTGCTCAGGTTCCTATGGTCATAGGACCTTTCCCTGTCTCTAGGGACATGGCTGCCACCATGGGACTCTAGTCCCAACTTTCTTCTCTCTCTAAGGAGATCTAGGGATTCCCTATCTAAAGCCAATTGCTTTTTTCTGATTTCCAGCTGAGTTTCCTCATACTGGACCAGTCGGTCTCTCCTCTCATGAGAGGATTCCCTCCTGTGAGAAGAGACAGAGCTCCCTATAGAGGTGCCAGAGTGGTTAGACTCCTGAGAAGGAGATCTAGACTTCCTGGGCACACTCTTAATCCTTCCTGGGGGACAAAGAGGGCATCATCTTGATCATCCTCATCATCATCCACAGGAGGGATTGGGTTTTCCAGGTCAGGGTCATTGTCACCCTCCTGGCCAGTTTCAGAGGGGGGCTGGGGGTATTGGTACCCCTAGCGTCCTCCTCTTCTCCTGCCCCACCCTCAGCTCCTACCCCTTCAGTCCCTACAGGCTTACTAAGGTCATAAGCCACCAACAACTCCTTGAGGTGTTGGGTGGTGGGGCTTTGGCCTGTCCTTATTTTTCTCAAGTTACATAAAGCTCTCAATTCCAAGAATGGGAGTGTATCATACTTGGAGGGTGGAAGCTCAATGGCTTCCTGCAAGGATTCTTTGGATCCTGCCCTTAAAGACATTACTAGTGTGGTGTGG
The DNA here is from genome assembly GCA_963921515.1 of Calotriton arnoldi. Classification (NCBI taxonomy): domain Eukaryota; kingdom Metazoa; phylum Chordata; class Amphibia; order Caudata; family Salamandridae; genus Calotriton; species Calotriton arnoldi. Next base: position 318,691 of record CAWUFW010007096.1, read on the forward strand.
TGTATGCACTACCTACTCTAGTGTGGCCTACTAAACTCTCTTGAGTTGTAGAAAGGGTTGTGCTATCCCTTAACACACAACTCTAAGTTCAGTAGAACTTACTGTATTCTAAGCTTAAATTATATGTACCTTAGGTACCTTTAGTGGTTTTCAGTTGATCAATTCAATTGAGATTATCTGGTAAAACAATAGCAAGCTGGAATCCCACACGCTGCACACCAATGTGAGAAGTTGGCCTGGCATATGCTGTCCACTAATTATAGTGGGCACCTTGCACCAGTCCAAACAACCCCTTATTGGAGATAGGTTAAAGACAACCTTATTGAAAGCTATCCTAGTGGTAGCTATGGAGAGCAGCCTTCAGGCTAAGTCTTGAAGGAATGTAAAGCAGCTTGTTTTACCAGTCTATAATCTCTTGAGTGACCAAATGAAAGAGCACCACACCAGGTATATATTCAAAATATATGTATTTATTGCTAAACACACCCCTCTAGTCTCTTTATGAGGCTAGAGTTCGAAGATACATAAGTTATAAGTTATTAATTCACAGTAATAGCACAAATACACGTTTGGGCCCTAGGGGCGTACCAAACCATATACCAATAAAGTGGTATGCGAACCACGACTGAACTAGACACTAGGCCTAGAGCCTCTAGAAGTGCTTGGACCACAAGGAACCACCCAAGGTAGTGACACAGGGGACCCACGGGAGACGCGTGCAGTGTAAATACACAACCGCGATACGCCGTTAACTTCTATGGAGAAAGTCGGGATCGGGAAAATAGAGGAAAGGGACACTTAAAAGAGGACTAGGACAAAACCCTTTGAGATCTAGGACTTTGAAGAGTCTCTACCCACGGGAGCACCGGAGTACTCGTGTTACCTCACCCAGGGAAGCCGGGTGCATAGGTGCCTTTCGGGGTCGGGTTTCGTCGTCGATTCGAATGGCGATCTGCTGCAAAGTGCTGCTGGCGGCCAAGAGAAAAGTGTCCGGGTGGATCCAAGAGTGGATCGGAGTTCTGAAGAACCTGAAAGCAGAGGGGACAGAGTCTGGGTCACTAGCCAGTGACCAGGAAGGCGATGGACAGATGCCCACCGATGTCGAGTGCTTCAGGTGCGTTGACGGTCGTCTTGACTCTTCAGCCACGAGGTCCAGGAGGCGTTGTCGGCGACCAGGAGCAGGATTCGGGCTGGTACACAATGTCTGTCGAGTGCTGAGGTGTCGGCGACCGGATTGGACCCAACAAGCCTTGGCAACGGCAAGTCTCGGTGAAGATGTAGATCGTCGATGGTGCAGACCAGCAAGGTCTGTGGAACTCACCCAGCAAGGGTAAGTGAGGGCAGGCCTGGAGCAACCAGGATGCCAAGTAAGAAAAGGATTGGCCTTCGTTAAGGGCTACTAGCCAACGGGCTAGCGACCGCGAAGGAGCCTCGTGACGCCGCACGTGGAGCTGGCTTACAGGACACTCGTGGAGTGGGGGCCAGTGATCTTCGGTGCAGGTGGTGCTGGAGGCTAGGGCTACTCGGAGCCCAAAGCACGACTTCTTGGGAGACCCAGAAGAGGATGCACTTGCAAATGTGCTCGGTGTCCAGGGGTCACGGTCTCAAGTCACCCACGATAGCCACGGGCCTCAGCTTTGCTGGGGACTCAGGGTAGCCTCGGGGAAGTCTGAGAATCCACCTCTGGTGATGCGATGACTTCGGCGTCCGACGGGAGCTTCAGAAATGCGAACCGGACAGATGCTTCTTTGGTGCCTGCCAAGCAGGGAGTCACTCCTTGACCCCAAGGGAGATTCTTCAGTCCTCTAATCTTGTCGTAGAGCGTCGAAGGTCCAGGATTCAGTTTCAGAGTTTCGTCCAGGTATAATCTAAAGTCCTAAGGACTGGGTTCCTACCTTTATTCTAAAAATAGGGGTTGGACTACTCTGTGGCCCCACCTATGGGTGGGTCAGGGCAGAGGGGTGGCTACACCCCTTTCCCTTTGTCCAGTTCGCGCCAAAGCAGGGGCTGCAAGCCCCTGATCTGGTTTGAACTGGGGTATGCACAGGGACACCAAATGTGCCCCCAGTGCAGGACTTCAAAGCACCCGAAAGTGCTCCCGCCCAGCCCCAATACACATTATCCTGTCTGGGGAGGTGGTCACACCTCCCTGGGACAGGAAACCTGTTGTCCAGGCCTCCCCTGCCGGAGTTTCGTCCAGCAGCAGGAGGCCAGACTCGTGTCTGTGGCAGCAGCATCCATTTTGTGATGCCAGGGCTCTGGAAAGAAGTTACCGGACTCGTCAGAGTTAACATGTCTTTCCCTCTAGAAGGGTGGAATGCTACCCCCGCCGCCAGGATTGGCGGGGGGTAGTATTCCAAGATGTTTGACACCAAACACGACATGTTTAGGTGCAGCCATTCCAAAGTTAGCATTTTACCGCGAGGATATAATGCGCTTAAGAGTATATGGTCAGGCTGCACTACAAACAGCATCAGAGATGGTCTCCGAACGCTGCAGAGGGGCCCTGCTCATGCAGGGGCACCCTCTCACATAGGAACCATGCACTCTGCCTTTAGGATTGATAAGGCCTGCCTTAGGAGTGACTTATAGGTTTATATGTGTGTATGTATTTCGTGATATAGGTAACCTATATCACAGTAAGGGGTGCATGCACCACCTTACCCAGGCTGCAGTAGCAGACCTGTGGTGTCAGTTTGGATGGCCTTCCAGGGGTGGCATAATACATGCTGCAGCCCCTGGCAGGCCTCTGAGGTACCTATGCCCTTGGTACATAGTGTACCATATACTAGGGACTTATAAGGGCACTCCAGATCCCAATCAGTGATGTGCCTAAGGCACATGGAAACCATTTTAGAGAGGAAGCAGCTAGGCTGGGGTTCTGATTAGCAGGGCCCCAGCCAGACTAATGTTGAAAAACAGTGAAGCATCAGCAAAAAGTGGGGGTACCCATGTGAAGCAGATCCTACTCTCCTACAAATAGTATCTAAAAGGTTGTTACAAAACCAAATTCCTAAATATTTAATACGAGTCGATTGCCATTTAAAGCCTGCATTACCCATGTGAGAAGGAAAACACAACGTATTAAGAGGAAACATTTCAGTCTTTTCCCTATTCAGAGTATACCCTGAGACGGCGAAAATACTTCAATAGTCTTGGAAATGGCAGGAATTGCAGTAACAATGTCCTCAGAAAAGATGAGGACATCATCCGCATAAGCGGCCGTTTTAATTTGATGCGAAACCAAATTGGAAGCCTTTGATAGCCTGATTCAAATTAAGTAACCAAAGGAGAGGGTCTATAGACAGTAGAAACAGAAGGGGTGATAATGGGCACCCTTGTCTAGTGCCCTGACGAAGATTAAAAAGAAGACGTGGCCCCATTAATTCTAATATTAGCTTTAGGCTGTACATACAAGGACATTACCATATTGATAAAAGAATCACCTAGGTTGTGAGACTGAAGCACTGCTTGTAAAACGGCCAAGAAACCTTATCAAAAGCCTTTTCGGCGTCAAGGGCAATCGCTGTCGAAGGCAAAGCCGAAAGTTTCGCCTTCTCCAAAATATGACAAAAGGTTCGGATATTATCTCTAGCTAGTCTCCCTTAACAAAACCAGTCTGAGAGGTATGGATAAGACTAGGGATATGGCCCTCTAATCGTTTAGCCAGGATCTTGGCAAAAATCTTAGCTTCCATATTTAAAAGCGAAATTGGACGAAAATTTTTAGGGTCAGAATGATCTTTGCCTTCCTTCGGAATCCACGACAATAGTAGCCTCAGCGGCTGAACCAGAGACCTTACCTGACATGACAAAATTATCAAAAACCTCCTTGAGATATTTCATTATTGAGGATAAAAATGTCTTATAAAAAGCAATAGGGTACCCATCACGCCCTGGAGCCTTCCCCGACCGAGTCGCCCTAATAGCCTGAATTATTTCCTCAGATTGAATTGGTTTCCCCAAAGCCAACATGTCTGAATCAGAGATAGTGTTTGTAGGGATCGAGGCCAAGAATTGTTGGCATTTAGCGATGTTGCATTGATCTTTGGGCGTATATAGCTTTTGATAAAAATCACGAAAAACTTCAAGAATTTCTTGGGTATGAAATTTCCTAGAACCAAAACTATCATTGATAAAGAAATCTGGGCAGTTTTAACATTTGTGTTCTGATATTTGAGAGTAGCAGCTAGCATCTTACCTGCTCTATTTCGTAACAACAATTGTCTCGATTTTTGAGCCTGAACACCAATATAAGCTCTTTTAGTGACTATGGAATTAAAAGAGTATTTTAAATTCTTGATGTCTTGTAGAAGGGACTTATCATTAGAACTTCTATATAAAATCTCTTTACGCTTGATATCATCCCCCAAAGAGTTGAGTGACTTCCTAATATCAGCATTTCTTTCGACATTTTTTTGATAATATGGCCTCTAATAGTACATTTAAAGGCACCCCACAAGACTACTGGGGAACTCACTGAAGACTCATTATCTTTGAAGAAATTGTCAATTTCTCCGGTTAGTTCTTTAACTTCCTCATTATCATCCAAGATTTCTGTATTAAGGCGCCAAGTACGCGGTCTACTATTATCCGTAAGATTAAGGATAGTGAATGAGACCGCTGCGTGATCAGAAACGACTATTGGATGAATTATAACATTTGTAGTATGCTTCAAAAGCACCGCGTCAACTAAAAGATAGTCGATAGGAGAAAAAGGTGAAATCACTACCCGTAGGATTATGCATTCTCCAAACATCAATAAGCTGATGAGAAGAACACATGCTAAGCAATTGTTTATGCGCTCTAGGGGGACGAAATTTAAAGGCCGAGGGGCCGATTCCGATTCGGGACGGAAATCTCTCCGACCGAGCCGGACCCGGAGAGATTTCCGACCGAATCGGACTCGGGCAGTCCGACCGATCGAGTACGATGCGCACGCATGCCATCGGATTCGAGTCGGTCGGACTCCCATTGAAGTCAATGGGAGCCTGTCGTACAACACGTACGCGGGCTCCCATTGACTCAATGGGTGCGAGGCGGACAAGGGCGCCCCCTACAGCGTGTACGCGGCGAGGCGATTCGCGCCGTACACGCACAGGTAGAGGGACCCATGGGTCCCCCTGTGTGCGACTTCGCGCGCCTACGCGTACAGGGGTCCGACACGGACCCCAAAGTCCGATCCGACAGCTTTTTCGAGCCGGACGGGCGCGAGTCGATCGGACTCGCTCGCGGCGCGCATCGTACTTACCCGGCCGGGAAACGTCTCCATAGCGCGGTGCGAGTCGTGTCCATGCGAGTCGGTCGGAGCGTGTTGAAGCCGCGTTCGAGTCGGTCGGAGTTTTCGCGGGTGCCTGCATCGTACTCGCTCGGTCGGACCCGCGTACTATTCGGTCGGGAAACAGGGCTCCGAATCGGATCCGGTAAATCCGAATCCGATTCGGAGCCCTACCGGCCGAGATCGGAATCGGCCCCAGAGTGTCTATCTAAAATAGGGTCCAAAGGTAAATTGAAATCACCACCAACAATTGTTCTAGCATTTTGAGGAATGTCAGAAAGCTTTTTACTTATAGAACGCCAAAAAAGGTGATCATCACTATTAGGGGCATAGATGTTCATAATATATAAATCAACCGAACCATTGGACAAGCGAGAAAGCAGCCACCTACCCTCAGAATCATTCTCTGCAGTAACAATGGAGAGACCAGAGTTTTTAGAAATCAACGTCACAACCCCATTTCTTTTACCAGAGGCTTCAGAACAAGCTACATCAAGGACCCAATCCTTCCGTAAAAGTAAGGCTTCCTTAATGGCTAACTTAGTCTCCTGAACTAGGACAATATCACCAGATAAGCTTTTGCAATAATCTAGAATCTTGGCCCTCTTGACAGGGTGATTCAGGCCGCGACATTAAGTGAAAGCACATTTAGACCAGACATAAATAGACGTAAACCAGCATAGATAAAGATATTTGATGTAGGAAAAAGGAACCAATCTGACAGTACATCAGATGTAGGGGTAGCTGAAAGGTAAAAAGGACTTAAGGAAAAATCTGAAGCAGGAGTCCCGAGAGAGGAAAAGATATAAAGAGAGAAAGAAAAGACTGGAAAGAAGAAGAGAAAAGAAGAAGATACTACAAGGAAAAAAGGAACCCAAAAAGAGAAAAACCCCACCAGGGGATGTCTGTAATAGACAAAGTACATGGGAGGAATAACGTGGAGGAGCAACCACAGAGGCCAGCACACACAGCGCAGACCGCTCAAAAGGCAATGCGTTGAGCAACGGAACAATAAATACTAATAGGCACTATATACTGTAATTTCAGTAGTCAATAAAGTTAAACGATAAAAGTTCCAAGGCCTATACATATGGTTTTAAAAGAAAGACCTACACACTATTATAACTTAAGTATAAAAATGAAATAAGAATATACAATAAATATCAAGTTAATACCTTATAACTATTAATGTAAGTAATCGTCTAAGGCATAATAAATATATATGTATAGGCGGCATAGTAAATAATTGATGGCGTATAAATATTAAGTAACCATTAAACTCACAAAACATTAATATTACAACCATTAAGAAATTGATAGGAACTAGGACAGGGTGGTAAATTCAATGAACAGGAAGGAAATAAATAGTAGACACCTCTATATAGTTAAAAGAGAAAGAGAAGGAAGTGACCAACATATTGTCATCTAAAAATCAATCTTGAGGAATATGCACAATGAGGAAAAAGATAACGTAGCCCACGTAAGACATAACTCATTAATTAAATGCATAAAAACTGAAAGGAAGGAGAGATCGAGCTAATAAATAAATTCATATATGGCAGAGAGTGAGAAAAGTGGAGAAGCAAAATAGATGAACTATCGCACCAATATAACAAACCCTTTAACAGTTGATAGCATTCATACACAAAATATTAGGGTCTATGATATGATAGAAAGTATGTAGCAGATAACATTAGAGATTATACAATCTATAAAATTAACTTATTGGATGAATAACCAAAAAATTATGATCAAGGAATCAGAATTAATGTATGTGGTAAAATAGAAGAGAAATAGCATGTTATCCATAAAATGTAGATCATAACTTACATCTATAAAAATCAGAAGCCATGCACAAACCAGATAATAATAAATTCATATATAATAGATTATACAACCACAATGCAGAAGAATATAGGACAGATAATAATGGACAAAGAACGAATGAGTACTAAGCACCCGGAAAAGAATAATCAGCAACATATAATCAGTAAAGAATAGAAAAACGTACAATGAAAGTAGGGACACATAAAAGATTATGACCAGCCAGAGCTGGTATAAAGAATGAAGAAATGCGAGCAGTAAAAAGTTAAATATATCAAGAAGGAACATGAATAAGCAGAACCAACATAGCAAAAGAAGAATGTGAAAAGAAGAACAGAAAAACACACTTAACACACATACGTAACCAGCAAATACCAAAATAGTGCTACCATCTTGATAATCCATGAAACCTGAAAGGAAAAGTTAGTAAGCACAAAAATAAACCGCATAAAGCTGAGAACTCTAACCATACATAACCATCATTACATCAAGAAACCAAAGGAGCACGAGTAGCTACAGACTAGTGGTACGGCACGGCAGACAATGAACCAGACCATCCAGAAGAAAGAGAGGTTACGAATTAGAGGTTCCAGGAAGAGAATCAGAGTCCATCTGAGACTCAGACTGATTATCCAAAAAGTGGACAGACCTGAAGGTTCATAGAATATCTGGGTACGACCTCTGTAAGTTATTCTGAAGCGTGAGGGACCTGCAAAAGAGAATGGAATGTTCATCTCTAGAAGCCTTCTACGTAGATTCAGAAAACCTTTCCTACGAATAACAGTGTCTCTAGCAAAGTCTTGTGATATAGCTATTCTATGCCCTTCCCAGTGCAAGGATTTCATCTTCCTCATTTGAGCTAAAATCTGCTCAGAATGTTGGTGTCGCAGGGGTTTAAAAATCACTGGTCGCGGAGAGGAATCCAAGTAAGCAAAAAGTCTAAAACTGATGGAGCAGATTTTTCGCAATCCTCCGGTAAGCCAAAAATACGGAGGTTACTCCTACGATTTCTGTCTTCCTGTTCAGTGAGGTCTCTCCGCAATGCAACCAACGAGCGCTCCATACTTTGCATATGTTTAGCATGCTTATTCGTAGAGTCCTCAACAGTACTTATTCGGGTTTCTGCATTGGAAACACGTAGAGAGAGGTTTTTAAGATCATTCCGGATTGCTGCCACCTCAACCTGAAGTAAATCAGTGTTCGTCTTGGTACTCTGTGCAATGTCATGGACTGAGTTAAGTCTAAGAAGGATAGTGTCCAAAGTAGCCACAGAATCCTGATTGCCCTTAGATGTTAAGTCCGGAGTGGGGGAAGTTTGTTTGGACCTCTTCAAATTCCCCTTAGAATCTCTGTCCTTTGAGGAGACGCCCATGCCTTCTGCCATTGGAACAGATCCAGATAATAAACCAGATCTAAAAATTTGTGTAACTCTGCGCAGCCAGACACGGTCAGAACAGGTAACCACGCTTAAAGCTACACTATAACACTGTTGCCCAAAAAGAAATAGATCTTCCTTTCTTTGCAATATGCGCAGCTAAGTACAAGGTCACTAGTTAGCTGTTATGGACCTAAAAGATTCCTGTCAGCAGATAACGAAATGTGTTGGGTTACTCTCAGCAATAGTGTTACAATACACAACACCACTGCAACAAAGACACTGCCCCTGATGAAAACTGCCAACACAGTCCTAAAGATGAAGTTCAGGAGCCCATGCAGGAAATGAAGATTAGATGTCTGCCAACAAGCACAGAGGAGACAGGAACTCCATGACAACCGCCATTTTGTGACAGGAATCTCCTTTGGCAAAAACGCTGCGAGGTCAGAACATAGCCAAAGGACCCAAAAAATTATGCTCCTAAATGATTGTGTTCAAAATAGTACACCAGCACTGAGGAAAAGCCAACTAGCAGTTTGGCCATCAAATAAATATAATGTCTGGCAAAAGAGTTCAGTCAGAAGACACATTCCGTGAGCGCAGAACGCGCAGAAATCACACCACCAACATGAACATTACAGCACAGAGGCAGTAGTGGAGAACGCTGATGCCATACCTCGTGTAGAGTAAATAAAACATGGGGAGCCAGGGTACACCGACCGATAAACTCCTTCATTTAGTGCTAGGATCGACGACGCCTTGTTACCTTCGCAGCGGCCGCCATTTTGAGGACCCAGCTTTGAGGAGAAAGTCGGCGCGACGTTCACAGTGCCAGGAGATGAACCCAGTTGTCAAAAAATCATGCCTGGGGTTCCTGGAACATTCCGATGTCCATTGCCGCTGAGTGGTCAGCAAAAAGTCACCAGAATAATATCCTTTTTGAGCAGCCGCGTCGGCGGTCCGTCGGAGCTCAAGACAGCGCGGCCATCTTGGTTGCGCGCGTAACCACGCCCCCGTCCCAAACCAGTTGTAAATGCACTTTAGCTCAGACCTGGAGTTAAGTTCAGCACCCCACTTGACAAACCACTTGTACTGAAACATCCTTCCATAGCAAATAATGGAGACAGGGGTTTGGAGCTCATTGGAAATAATGCTAAATATACATTTTAATTCATGCAAAAATAAATATTTTAATAATCATTTTCATTTGAAAAATAGATGGAAGTATTTTTTTTAAAGTAATTAAATTAATTTAAATTAATTCGACATAAAGCTTTCAGTAATATTGACATTTTATGTGAACTTAAAGAAAATAAATCTTAAATAAATTATTTAAATGTAATTTAATGTATCTAAATTAATTAAATATTTAAATTCAAAATTAAGTTAATAGTGCTGTAGCATTTTGTTATTTTGTTCTACATTTAAAACAAATATACACAATCCATTTACATTAATATTCAACATAAAAACATCTTTCATATTTATTTTAAATGTAATATACTTTTTTTCAGCAAGATTTGTTTGAGAATTTAAGAACAAAACAGACCAAAAACATGTAGGTGGCAGAAGCTAAACATGAGGAGAGAATTCCTACATCTTTGACTTTCCTAAAGGAGCAGCAGGAAACTGAGAGTATTAGGTTGTACATCAATAGTTTTAAGAAATATATTCTGCAATAAAATAAAACAAAATCCAGTTATTTGGGCAGGAGAAACTCACGTGCCCTTGAAAATCAGGTTAATAAAGTGTGATGTCAAGGAGTCTTGATGCATCATGGCTGTATAAAGAGAGAAAAACTAAAAGAGACAGTGTGAGAGTAAGAGAGACAGGTAAGGGGAATAGGGGACAGACAAGAACATAGAGGTTGTTTGTCACCAGGGTAGGAAGAGAGGGTGAGTGAGACGATCAGTCCAAATCAGAAGAAGCAGCAGTATGTTGAGTCTCTTGTAAAATAGATCTAAAGTGTTACAAATTTTCTTAGAGATGGTGGGGTGGTCTGTGAATTTTTATTAGGAGATGTGGGTACTACATAAGTATGTCACTCAAGCACACCAGGTGTGGAAAGAGACAGGATTGAACAATTAAAATTTTCAGTATAGCAGTATGACTCTTTGATCAATTGTTAATAGTACGTCAAGGACTGCAAAATCAACGTCTGAAAGGTCCAAACAGGGTGAAGCTGCATGAGGTCTCAAGAACATAGTAAGGAAATTCAGGTTTAAACTTCCATTTAAACCAAATATATAAAATTCATATTTAATATAAACATATGGTTACTATTGTTTTTAATTTAGCATATTGTTTTTTTAAATCCTATACTTTACCATAGGGAGGTCCCCATTCCAGTGCCAAAGGGCACGAGTGAAGAATTACTGGTAATAACTTCACACTCTTAAATTTGGTTCCGGTGAGGTGTATATGAGGGAAGTTTGTTCCACATTCTCAGCACAAGATGCCATATGGTGGGGATCCCAAATCTTTTGAAGGCCATGAAGAACATTTGCTTATCAAAGTAATTATAAGCAACAATTTATTCACTTAGGGACCAGGGACCTGTTGACATATTTGGAAAATGGTCTTTTGCTCTAATGAACTTCGTATTACAAATAGGAAATGTAACTTAGCAGCAATTAACAGTAATTGCAGTCAACTGTAGTCAAAAGAAGATTTAAAAAAAAGTTATAATCAAATGAAGTATCTACACATGCGCAACACAATTAAGTAGTCCACTGTAAGTTGCAATGATATTTTACTGCAATGTAACACAATTAATTAAGCAGTCCACCACAAGTTGCAATGATATTTGACTGCTTTCAAAATATAGGCCCTGTTGGATGCGCGTGTGACCGACATCGTTTCAGAATGGAAACCGACTGACTAGTATCCGACAAACGGGGATGCAACCGCCCATGAGGCGGTCGGAAACATCCATTTTTCCATTGCAGCTTGTACTACAGCCACAAAAGGGACGCAGCACAAGCTGCATTGTAAAAATACAAACATGCATGCACCTTGTGCCAGGCACCATGTGGTGCTTGGCACTCAGGACTCATAGTGGAGTTCTTGAAAGGACAGGACCCTGTTAAGGGCCCCCAACGTATGCTTCCGACAGTCATTCAATGGCAGTCCCTCCGCCAGTTGCCTCCGACCACCATGCATCATAATGCAGCAGCCAAACTGTGGCACTAAATGTCAGTCGGACAGCAACCGATGGCCTGTCGGTTGCGATCCGACCGACATCATAATGAGGCCCTGAGTTTCAGAATTTTTTTCTGAACGTTTAGTGGTTAAAATGTATTTCACCAAGTCCATCATAATTGATCATATCTTGCAGAGATCACAACCTTAAATGGAGGAGGCGTTTGCCGTATTTGCCCCAAAAGATGTTTTGACAAACATAACTGCTAATTAGATCATTGGAATGTTAGGAGCTCCATTTTAGACAATGGAGTAGCTACAGGCTTATAATGGCTGGTATAAGCCCGGAGCGACAACATTCCATTGTATGTCTTCATGTTTCTTCTTTTTTAATTAAGAACAATCTGCCCTCAGTGGGTGGAATGTTCTAATAGCCTTATAGGCCTTCTGCCTCGGGTTGTACTAGTTGTTAAAGGCCCTCTCCCTCGTTATAGGCTCTCATCTGCAGCTCGGGCCTATAACTAGGGTTCAGGGCCTTTAACAACCGGTATAGCCCCCAGCAGTGGGTTAAAAAGCTATATTGTGCATCTTTCAATATTGTAATTAGGTAAAAAAAGAAAAAAGAAATGCAGTGCTTCGTAGATATTCATACATATAGAATCTTCTTCCTTTTCCTATACACAACTAAACAGTCATTCTAATACTCTTACAATAGCTGTTATATTTTTCCTGTTGAACACTCAAAACTGATGCAGATTACCTCTTTGAACCCCAGCTGGTAAGGCATATGAGGGAGAAGGGAGGGGAGGAAATGGGAGGTAAAAGGAACAAGGCATTTGGCCTAGGCTTCTCCATACCCCAAAAGCACACATTGGGGGCTACTAGGCTACTATGTAAAATGATGACCAATGGTCTGCCGGTCATCTGCACTTAGGGCCGATTACGAGTTTGGCGGTGCGGCGGTGGGACTGCCCCGCTGCCGCATCGCCAAACCCGCGTGAGGACCACCCACCGTATTATGATTTTTTTAGTCACTTACGGGCAGTTCCTTTAGCATTCCCATAGGAGTAACTATCAAATAGGCACCACAATGGGAATGTCAAAGGAAGTTCCAGCATGGCATGGACAGTGTTGTGCCCCACTGTGTGCATCCACATGGAGTGAGGTGCAAGTGGGCCTTGTAAGCTCCCTTTTTCTTTCCTCACCGCTACTGTTTTCATAGAGGAAAGACCTCCATGAAATCAGTGGCGGTGTAAAGAGTCGTAATATGCTTGGCGGGACCGCGTCGTTCCTGGCAAGCTTATTACTGCCTCAAGACCATCGCACCACCGCCAGGGAACAGTGGTCCCCTGGTGGAGTCAGCAGTCCCAGGGTGGCGCGACTGCAAAGGTCATATTGTGGCAGTTGGAAGACCGTCACCACCACCCCACTACAAATCTGGCGGTCTGAGGGCCGCCAGACTCGTAATTAGGCCCTAAGTGTTCTTTTTCTTTCCTTTCTTTATGTTGCCTATCACATGTTTGAATGTCTTGAGTATGAGGAAGCACCAGATGTACAAATTACAGAGTGCATCCTGTTTTTAGGAGGTTCCAGGAGAAACATATATAAACGATGACCAAGAAAATACACTAATATGGTGCTAGTAACCAGGTCTGGACACGAGTTTCAATGCTTGAAACCTGTTTCTACAATATCATAGCTGAAAGATCATGAACTCTGTATCTCAGCTCCATTCTCGGAAAGGTTGTTAACACTTAATGCTCCATTGGGCGATCATTTCTCTGCTTTCACTCAGTCACAAAGCAATATTTGGTAGCAGGCATTTGATAAAATAGAAGTCTCACAAGCATTATCAATGTATTAAAAATAATAACGCTGAAAAAACAATGTTGAATATTCCCCATGAAGGCCTCACAAAGCGTTCTGGGCTAACTCCACGTTGGGTGGAAAGTCCTGTTTCTGATTGGATGCGAATTAGGAGTAATGTAGTAATCTACAGATTATTACTAATACAAGGTGCAATATTATCTCATCAAATGATCCAGCAAATTCACCTTGAGGGACTAAATGACATTAACATAGAACAGTAAATTAAAAACATTGATATTTGTACATGAAAGCTCATCAGTATGGTGAGGTTGAGCGCCCGGGCTGCACTTTGGCGAAACTACTTCGCCCGCAACTGGGAAGTGACTACATATCGGAGCTCACCCTTGAGGGCGGGGTATGATCCACAGACAGAGAAGACATCCTGGCAGAGTTGCTGTGATACCATACTCAGCTCTACACCTCCAGATACGTTGAGGAGGGTAATGGTTTGGCAGACTATCTATCTAAAATCACCATAGCTTGGCTGTCCCCTCAGCAGCAACAGTTCCTTAGCGAGCCAATTTCAGCAGAGGAGATTGTATCCCCAATCGACACCATGGATGGGTCCAAGGCTCCTGGATTGAATGGGTTCATGGGTGCATTCTATAAAACTTACAAACGTTTGCTCACTCCCCGCTTGCTCGAACTTTATGCTGAATCCCTGGAAAGAGTGGGCTCCCTCCCACACTACGAGAGGCAATTGTGGTCCTGCTGTTAAAGCCTGGCAAGGACCCACTGCATTGTCAGTCTTATAGACCACTGTCCTTATTGAATTTTAATAATAAAATTATTGCGAATGTATTGGCAGCTAGACTGTCGCTCCTCCTTAAAACTATTATCTCCCCTCTCGAGTCGGGTTTCGTCCCCCACCACTCCACCTCTATAAATTTACTTACGCTGTTCTCCATGGTCAATAGAGTATTCCCTGATGTCCTTGCAGCTGTGGCCTTGCTCGATGCAGAGAAGGCCTTTTATTCTCTTGAGTGGCCTTTTCTGTGGGTAACGCTTCGGAAACTCAGTCTCCCATGCTGCTTTACATCTTTAATTCAGCTTCTTTATGCTCTTCCAATGGTCTGCATTCGCGCCAACGGCTCCCTAACTGCTCCATTCACACTAGCTAGGGGCACAAGACAAGAGTGCCCACTCTCCCGCTCCTATTTATTATGGCGATGGACGCACTAATCCGACACCTGAAGGAGAAGCACATCTGGCGCGGGTTGCAGCTTGGCACTGGCCCGCTGCTACTATCACTCTACGCGGATGACATCCTGCTTTTCCTTCGAATCTGGGCCCGGTGCTGCAGGAGATTCAGAGTTGGACTATTCTCAGGACTCCAGATTAACTGCAATAAGTCCAAACTTTTTCCAATGACAGAGGCTCCTCAGCAATTCCACAGTGACTTCCCACTGCGATGGTGGGCTGACACCGTTAAATATTTGGGTATTCATGTACACCACTATAAGGAGCAGGTTCTCTTCCTTAACTATGGCCCGGCTGTGGATAAATTAAAATCGCAAATTGAACAGTGGATCAAACTGTCGTTGTTGATAGTGGGCACATTGTGATAATTAAAATGGTTATCCTGCCTAGATTTCTTTACGTGTTTCTTAATATACCCATCCCTCTTACAAACGCTTTCTTCGCCACTCTGAGGGGACTCCTGTTGAGATTGATTTGGACCGGTCGCAGACCACGTGTTGGCTGGTGTGCGCTGACCCTTCCTTACACAAGGGGTGGCTTCAGTGTGCCCCATTTTTGTCTTTATTATTTAGTAGCTAAGTGCCAGTATGCGTACCATTGGTACCACCGGGATTTCCTTATAGCTGGATCCACAGAGATCTGGCCGGTTCCATACCCCTTAATGTTATTCTACCTACCGGTCTACCCCTGGACTCCAAGGACATTCAGCCACTCTCCACCACCTGTTGGGCGTGGCACCAGTTGCAGCACTTCTTGGGTGTGGAGCGCCTGTACTCGCCCTCTCGTGGATGACCAATGGCTTCCCCCGATGTGAGACTCCACTGTTAAAGCTCATTTGATTTACGTTACATACAACTGGAGATTTGTTTCCTGAGGGCTACGCTATCTCCTGGTCAGAGGACACCCGTTTAACTGATGCCACGCCGCTGGACAGATTTATTCTGCATCATATACAGAGTGCCATGAGGGCTCACGTTCCGACTTACCCCATTGCTCCTGAAGACTTCACTCCTCTCACTGTCCTCATCCAGGAAGACACTGACGAACATGTAGTCTCAAAACTGTATTGTACCTGTTTAGGATTGTTGCCCAACGCGGATAGCCGAATGCAGGAGGCTCAGTCGCAGGACCTACAACATTTCATGCCAGACGACATTTGGTCTTACTGTTGTTCGCAGACCAAGCTGGTCTCCCCCAATCATAGACACAAACTGCTACATTAAAAAATTTTAAGACGCACATACATGACATCCAGCCTCCAGGCTAGGATTGACTCCACTTGCCCATCGACCTGCCCCAAGTGTCATGCTGCTGATGCGGACCTTCTACATTTGGCTTGGTTGTGCCCCCACATAGGTAGTTTCTGGACTGATATCTTTGCACACATATCCCAGATGGTGGACATGACAATGTCGCCTGACCCCCTGCTAGCGCTACTGGACTACGTGCAAGATATCCTAAAGGAGGCCCAACTGTTTGTTGCAATCGCGCTCCTTCTTGCAAAGTGTGAGATTGCCATGCATTGACGAAGTGCACAACGCCCTACTATAGCACAATGGCTTAAGAGCCTTTTTTTTGTGATACAACCAGTGAACTATATGCCCAGACGCAACTGCTAACGTCCCGTCCTCGAGATGTTTGGCAGCCCCTACGCATGTTTCTACTCTACTCCAATACGACTGACAGAGACTGACACCACAGGACATAGCCCTTTACAATGTATAGATGTCGCAAATGCCACTATTGTGTACCCGAACAACCAGCGCGATGTCGAGAGCACTCCCCCTCTAAATCCACCATGGTCGTTGCCATACCTAGATGTTTCATAAATATTACATGAAAACTCAGCCAAGAGGCATCCCCTCACAGATAAGGATTTGGACAGTATTGCATGTTAAGATTTCTCATTATACTGTATAATTGTACAAGTGTTCCTGTTTAATTTTAGCCACAATTGTGATATGTACGAATTGTCACTATATGTGGTGTGCATACTGTATTGAAAATGATAAATAAACGTTTAAAAATTGAGATAGTCTATGATAGCTTTGGTCAATAAGTGCTTCCAACCTTTTTTACAGAACTTTAATTGCCTTTTGCCTGATTAATTCACATCATGTTCTAAAGGGAAGATTGCTTAACACTGCAGTAAATATATGTTCAAATGTATATTATTATTACTAAGGTATTTATATATAATTTTTGAAACTCCTGGGGTTTTTGTTGTTACATGCATTTCTTGCCTTAAAATACCGCAGTCTACTTTTGTTACCTTTTAACTAAATTGGGTACACCTCTGTTCAACGTTTTTCAAATTTATAAAGAAGTAGCGTATGATAAATTTAATTTGTATTATTTTCCTTTTCCTCCTTTTTACTTAACTTTTGTCTTCAGCTGTCACAATAGAGTACATGGCAAGGGATGTTCAACATATATGTGTGTAAAAAAGTGTTTAATTCAAATGGATACACTTTCTGGACCTCAACAATGTTGTACATGCATAAATTGTTGCATATCGTACCTTGTAGAAACGTTAAAAACATGGAAGGTGCAATTAGCGAAAAATACATATTTTCCAGTACCTGGGGATCACATTAACTGAAAAAATGGAATGGGGGGCACAAATTAAGAAAGCTAGCCTAAAGCTGGCCCAGTCCACGGGGGGCATTGCAAAGGTATTTAAGAGCTGCACGCACAAAGTGATAGGTCCTGTGGCTGAACTCTACAAGGTACAGGCAAGGGGCGCTGCCCTGTATGGAGTAGAACTATTGTTCTACTACTCCTTTAACACTTATAGAGAAATCGTTTGCAAGGCAACTCTTGGGTCTACCCTCTAGTTCTCCCCTAACACTCCTCAGAATGGATTTAGGGATTAGTTCTATTGCGGATGCAGTTTCCTTTAGACCCCTTTTATATTGGCGACGCCTCTGGAGTACACCTGAATTAGCCTCATATAGAGATGAACTGAGAGATGTTATGAGCCTACAAGGTGCGGGCTTATATTAGGAACACCTGCCAGGCCCTGGGGAGGGAAAACTTGTGGACCTCCGCTGAAGAAACCTGTCTCATGACTCCCAGAAAGGCACTCCTTGAGATCTAGAGGGAACATAAACTGGCCCAGCTATGGAGGGGGACCAAGCCTGGGTGCCTTACTTTTAGGTTCATGGAAGTAAAACTGCAATACAGGCTAGAACCGGTGTTAGATTACATCCAGCCGCTTCTAGCGAAGAAGCTTTTCCTCCAATTTAGACATGGGGTGCTCCCGCTCCGATCTTTTACCAACAAGTGGTCGGGCACCCGTAATCTGGATTGTCCAGCTTGCGATCACGTAGAGGAAACTGAATTGCATGTTCTTTTCTTCTGCCCTGCTTACAGGAGGTCAAGGTCTCAGTGGTTGCTACAGTTGTGTAGGAATATGGGGTCTAGACACTGTTCTGAGGTCTTTAGGCTTTTCAAGTACGATACCGACATGTCCATTGTGTTCTCCATCTCGCGTTATTTGTACTCAATGTGGTGTACCCGTAGAGCCATCTTAAAGCAGACTCCATAGGCTAATTACAATTTAACATTATTTACCAGGTTTTTGGGCATAGGTACCTTCTTTCTTAAACTGATCGAATGTAACCATTGTATTGCTGATTTATCATTTTTGTAAATCATTCATTGCTTATGGTATCTTAAAAACCTTTTAGAATTTTATTCCATCACTTTTATCTTGGTATAGCCATTACTTTAAAAACAAAATAGCTAATTGTATTTTTTTTATTTGGTCAGTCTCTTATATTATGTATCACTTAGGTGCTCCTTCAATTATTCGAATGAAATTGTTGTTTGCTCATATGCACTTTATTGCCTTCCACTACGCAAATTAATTTAAGGGACATGTATTGTATGTATATTCCACAAACGCCCGACTGAGGGCGTTTTGAAGAGTTGGATTTGTCAATAATCCTTGAAATGAATATATGCATAAAGTGCCATCAAAAATGTATGTTTTATATAATGCCGCTATATTTTGTATATAATGTATTGTTTTAAACCTATGTGCTTTTATGGCCCTGGTGGTCGAAATAAAGACTTTTGACTGACTGAAATATACATGTTGAAGTCACTCTGTCTGAATAAGAAATTATAACCTCAGGAAAAAAGATGGGCGGTCTTATAGTCTTCTCATTATAAAAACGGTATCAAAAACTTTGGATGCTTGTTTTTGTAAATGGTGGCAATGCGAGTTCCTTTCAAACACATCCTTCCCGATGAAGGCATCTTAAAGAAATCAATATGAGCGGAAATATACATTGATGCAACCAGTAGACTCATCTGTGATTTTTAAAATTGATGTATATATAATGCTTGGAAATAATTTGACATTTTCATCATGTAATTATTTTATTATCTTTGGTTAGTCTGTGGGCAAGTGGATTTGCAGGGCATCACTGTCAATGTCTCCAAAGGTTAATTCAAAATCCTATTTCTACAATCCGGAATTTTCTAGATTCCTTTCAGTATTTTCCAGAAAGTCACCATCTCATCAGTATATATCTTTTGCAATCTTCATCGGATCATATAGTATCTGACTGTCTAGCAATGTTGTCTTTTGTTTACTGTGATTCAATTTTACATTGCATTCATTAGGTCGCATGTTGTAGACATAAAGTTAGCTGCACGCACTGAATTTATCGTAATAGATCCACTAAATGGCAAGTCATTAGAAACTTATTGATTTTGGCATTGAACCAGACAAGGGTCTATGGCACAGGTTTAATCTAAACATGTTAAACTAAATTACACAAACATCTCAAACCTCCACTAAGGGTAGATCACTCTGTTCACCTGGTCATACCCGCCCAGCTGGATTAGGCTCTTGTTCAAGGTCAGTGCTGACTCTGATGTATGCCCTGGCTGATACGTTCCCACCACTGTACTCTCTGCCACTCCTTCTGCAGTTATTTTCCAGTTCAGTATTTCGTAGGCTGGTGGCGGGTTCCCACTGGCATCAAAAAACACATCATCACCTGCCGTGCTCCGGAAGTGAACTTTTCTGACATAATGAAGCAACTGTGAAGAAAAAAAGATCACCTTAAACCTTAGTATTCACATTGCCAGTTGAGTTTACAAAAGCTCCACAAACAAGAGCACAGAAACATAGCCTCCCCTGTGTAAGTCACTATGCTGGTGAGTTCAGAATTTTCCATGCTCAAAAACGTTGTGGTCACAGGTGGTTGCAACCAGGGCATAAACACTTTTTAGTTTTCTGTCTGCCAATTATTTATCTTCACTTTGGGTGCATAATATGTGGGCAGGCACGTAACAGCCAATATTGACTTGTAAGTATAGAGTACAAGTGATGTTGGATTAGTCAGTGAGATGACTGCACCCTTAGGTCAAATGCATTTTATTTCCTGATTAACAAAGCATATAATTGCTTTACATGAGGTTTGCAGGCATAGCATTAAACTGTGTTGTATGTATTTTATTGCGAGCTGAGCTGTTTTACGTTACTGGCCTCCTCCGCTTGTTTTATACCAGAGGAGCCTCCTGCCAAGTTCCCCTTCTAATGATTTGTCCCAGATGAACATGACTAGTTTTACTGCACTTAAAGTAAATATAGATACCTAGGCCCAGATTTACTAAGATTTTGTGTTGGGTTGCATCACTTTTGCAGACCAGCTCCAACACAAAATCCTTTTTGGAATTTATCAAGCCATGCAAAGACACTTTGTGTGGCTTTGCATGGTTTAGTAAATATAAAGTAACGCAATGCAACTCATAGCACTGACTTGCGTTACTCTGCATTGGGTAGGCATTGCATGGGTGGAGCATAGGCATTTCAATGCATTCACCCTTGTGTCTGATGCAAACCCAGATTTACAAAGACTTGTAAAACTTGGTTTGTGCCACAATGGTGTGCCTAACTGACAGATGTGAAACAAGGGGAAATAACTTTATTTCTCTTTGTTACTTCCTCTTTCCATGTGCGCAGCATTCTGTAGCAGAAATAGAAAGAGAAATATACCTCTAAGAATTGTTTTTGTGCAGAAAAGTATTCCTTCCTGCACAAAAACAATCCTGCGGGTAACACAAGCACACTTGGACCATGCAAAGATGCCTGCGTTGGACTAGGCAGCACACAGTATGCCAGTGCTGGGAGAGAGCAGAAGTGCGCCATTGCCTTAGTAAATATGGCACATTTCTTTTCTCTCTCTTTCACGCAACGCAGTTACCTTGCTGTGTTGCGCTGCATGAAAGAATAGTAAATCTGGCCCATAGTTTGTTTGTGCTTAGTGAAAAACATCTGGACTGCTCAAAGCAGCATGTATATATTAATCTCGAGTTACAATTTCCATTGGTGATTAGTTTGATTGTTGTTTGTATATTTAACCTCTTTGGAAAGATAACATAACTATTGAAATATTTGAAACCGTTTTTAGAGTCTTTATTCCCACCCACCTTCACTCAACATGGAAATTAGACTATCTCAAATGCTATCTGTCCTCTAATTAATTTTTACTCAAATTAAAGATGTTTTCCAGCTTTGGTGCGTTCTTGGGTATTTAGGTGAAAAATGGGGGAACCAAAATTTGAGGACGAGTGCAGCAAAGATGACAATTTAAATGCCTGCAAACGATACAAGCCCTAGAGTCTGCCCACTCATCTGGAAATTGAACTTTTCATTTTGAACATTATAGCTATCTGCAAATATCTTCTTTTGCTTCTAAATTGGTAGAGCAAAGCGTTACAACGGAATGCTGAATACACCCTAGCTTGTCTTCCCAAATCACTTTTTGTGATGGTATCAAGGTTAAGTGTCATATGACTTAGGGCCTTATTATGAGTTTGGTGGTCCATAAAAATGCGGTACCTGTGGTCCAACCGCAGTGAAATCGGTGGTCCAACCACCATATTACAAGATGGGTGGATTGCTATTACAAAGACCGCAGCTGAACCGCTAACACCGCCAGCACACCACAGATTACCGGGGTCGGGGTTGGGGAAAAGCAGATGCCATAGGGCAGTACAGAGGAGTTCCAATGCCACCCATATTACAAGTTGCCGGTCTGACAAGCCAACCACGGCAGTGGGACCCCCAGCTTCAAGTTGACAGAAACGAAGGATTTGGGGTGAATGCTCACCCCTCTCCTGTTCTACCCATCAGAGTTCGACTTGGATTCCTTTCTCTAGGTCCCGCCTTCACAGCAGCATCTTCACCCCGAAGAATATGACCGTTTGTGGTGAAATACAGGTTAAGTCCATTTTGTACCATATACCTATTGCCTGGACTGGTCTTATATGGGCCAGACTCTGGCAATAACTAGGTGGTATTTTTCCACATGTATAATGCATATGTGTACATTTGACACATGTGCAGTCGAAATGTACACACAGGCATCGATAGATATGGAAAACCATTGCCCACCACCGCAAGACTGTCTCAGCCACACCAGGGCCCCGCAGTCACCTCATAATACATCAGTTGGAGGACCGCCTGTGCTATGGTCCGCTAGCGGCAGTGGCCACAGTGTTCAGGCGGTCGGACCACCAAACTCATAAGGTAAAGGCTGTCTGCTGTGTATGGTCTTTTGACGTCACTGTAGGCTACTTCACTCGAGTTTAGTAAGCACTTCTTAGAAATTTAGGGTCTCATTACGATGTCGGTCAAAAAGCATTCCGATCAACTCGGCCTCGGAATGGTTTCTGACCGAATTGGATTCTGGGAGTCCGACAGACCGATTGACTTCAATGGAATCCTGTGTTCCGACCGACAACACAAGCTCCCATTGAATAAAGGGGTGGTTGCGGAAAACCTTGCACCCTGTGTCAGGCACCCCATGGTGCCTGCCACACTGTGCATGGTTGGAAAGAGGGGACCCATGGGTACCCCCATGAGCCACAACCGGAGGCCTCCGGGTGAAGGGGGGCCTGCTATAGGCCCCCAAATTCAGATTCCGACAGCCGATCCATGTCAGACAAACCGAGTCAGAAAGGCTGTCCGAATCTGACAACGTAATGCATCGGTGGGAAATGCGGTCCGTAGAGCTGTACGAGTCGGCTCCGTCCGACTCGGTTTCTCCGAATGCCGGTCGGAACCGAGTCGGAATGACCAAACGCTTACCTAACATCGTAACTGGTCGGTCGGAAATGTTTCCGAGTCAATCGGAAACAAGGCTTCCGACACGGATTCAGACAAACCAGAGCCTTTCTGACCGACATTGTAATCGGCTCCATAGTTTCACTCAGAGCTAAGGTTATGCTTAGAATCAAGCTTGTAAGAAAGCCCCTTATGAGTTAGCTTGTGAGATATTCCATGTTTTTTTTTCTAAATGTGCATGCTCAATGCAGACATTTTGATTTCACTTCTGCAATTATTCTTTGTATCAGTTCTGTTGAACTCTACTGCTCCTCAAAAGTGCGAGTAAATGAAATGGTGCTGCTAAGGATCAATGGAGTCATCACTGTTTCAGTCTGGCTTGAGAGCACAGCAGTTGCTAGACATTATGGGGCTTATTACGATGTCGGTCAGAGTTGCCTCCGACCAACTCCGTCTCGTGCTCAGGACCGACCAACCTCAGGTCGGCGGTTCCGACCTCCTGATTGCTATGCGACTGAACACTGTTCGGTCGGATTCCCACTGTTCTCTATGGGAGCTTGCGTTACAGCCGTAAACCGGCTCTAATACAGGCTCCTATAGTTAAATGGGGATATGTGTAAAACCCTGCACCCTGTGGCAGGCACCCCATGGTGCCTGCCACATAGTGCATGGTTTTACAGGGGTGTAACAAAGGTACCACATCGACCACCGACCGTAGATCAACTAGGCAAGGGGGCCCTGCTAGGGGTACCCAAAGTCGCTTTCCGACAGCATTTTCATGTCGGAAAGGCCGGCACGGAAAGGATGTGCGATACAGACATCGTAATCCCAACAGCAGAAACACCGTCCATAGGGGGTTACGGTGCAGTTCTGACCGACAGGAAGACTCCGAGAGCTGGTCGGAACAGAGTCGGAATGACGGGCCGGTTTATGTTCCGACCGCCGACATCGTAATTGGCCGGTCGGACCGCAAACCGACCGAGTTGGCCGGAAAGCCTCCGACTGCGGCCGGAAAGCTTACGACTAGTGGTAGGGTTTTTACGGTGATGATTCTTGTTAGGCCTTCTGAGACAAGATTATAATGTTTGGCAAGCTGTATTTTCTACATATTTGTACTTTTATAACAGTATGCAAGATGTTTACCAGTTTGGTTCGCTGACAAAATATTGCCTCTGAAAATATAGCCCTACCAAAATATAGACATAAATATTGTTGTCAAAAATATCATCATTGTATACTTATAATGCAAATTAAAAAATATAGGAAAAACAATATTGTTGTCACTATTATCATACAAAATATAGATTTTTATATAAATATTATACATTAAATATATCAAAAAGTAACATTAATTTAATACAAATTAAATATATTTAAATAATTTAAAAATATATATAACTATTATACTTATTTAAAAAACACATATATATTAATATATATAGTTACATATATATATAATTAATAATATTATTAAACTAATATTTCAATTTATATTATACTGTAATAATTTATTTAAAATGTAATAAAAATACCCCCCCAAAATAAAAATAAAATATATATATATATATACAAGATGTCCGCCGCGTGGGAGCCCCAAATGGAGCTCCCGGATTGAGGATTTCAAATTCGTGATGTATCCTGTCACAATCCCTGCCATCCACCCCCAAATCTGAAACGAACAATATTAGTTTAACGTGAGAAACTGTTTTTTAGCATTACTCACCTGGTTTGACTCTTTCGCTTTACCTGCACGCAGTAGTCCAAGTGGAAGGTCCAGGTCAGCAGGAACCGTCCTGGTCTTTGGACGCTGGCCCAGTGGAGATACCCGGTAGCCATCCGGCACGCTGGTTGTGCCATTCTGTCGTGATCCGGCGCTGTTGGGGTCGCTTGGATAGGTCCAGCTCGCCGTCGCAGGCTCGCTGGCACAGGATCCCTCTGCCATCTGCGGGCTGATACTGGCGGGCTGGGTCGGCTGATCAGCACGGGTGAGTCTTTATCCCTGTGATCACGTTGCAGCTCGTGGTAATGTGGAGAAGAGCGAGTGGCAGTCTACCCAGCTGAGTCCTGAGGGCTGCCCCCTGTTGTGGGCTGTGGGGCATTATCTCTACTCATGCGTGGTGCACCCGTTCAGACTCGCTGCCCTTGCCAAATTCTACACTGGGAGCCTTTCCGGTCCCTTGGTGGCTGTAAGGCATTTGCTGCTCTTGTGGGGCCGCCCTTGCTTGATCTACGTTGGGGCCCAGGTGTTCTGGCTCGTGCCTTGAGCATGGGCCCAGAGTCTGGATTCTGGACAGTTTCAGTCTGCCCCCCCTCCTTGCGGTCACAACGCAGAGGTGCGGAGCTCCGTGGCTTTCTGCTCTGATGACACTGTTCTGGGGCTGATTGCTTCCCAAATCTACGTCGCGACTTCTGGAGAGCCTCCACCTGCTGCTGATCTATGGCTTGGGCTTCTTCCCATGCTCAGGGAGGAGCTTATCATTGTATTGGGGGACTTATCCCCGGGCACCTGGTGTTGCAATGTGTGTTGGGCATTACCTTTGATTCTTTTGTGGTCATAGGAAACCGCTACATCTGGGGAATGAGAAGTGCTGATTTCCCTGGTAGTCAAAGGTCTCTCGCTTCAAGCCCTAATTGTCTGGACTGCGAAAAAAAAGGTGGGTCTCCTCGCAGGCTATATTGTGGGGGCAGTCATCTTGGAATGGCAGGGCTGCAATAAGGCACTTTTGAACTCCATTCAGTCTGGGCAGAGAAAGAAAGTTAGGGCTCTCCCCATGTCCCACCTGTGGTGTGGCCTGCTTGAATTCGGGCAGGTTGCAATAAGGTACTATGCTTCTGCTGGGGTTATCTTATCAATTAACTAGATCAGCCTCATACATTGCTCTGTCGAACTTGGATCCTATGAGGGGACTATTGCACATTGCGATGTCGTACTTATAACCCAAGAGTTGAACTTTTCTGTGGTTTCAATAAGGTACTATGCTGCCGCGGGTGACATCTAAACAATTTACTAGAGCATCCTCGTACATAGCTCTGTCGATCTTGAAACCTATGTGGGGAATATTGCACATTACGATGCTGAACTTGTAACCCAAGAGTTGTATTTTATTTTTTTCCCCAAAAATGTGGTTTTATAACTCCTCACTTAGGGAAAACTCAACCATGTCGGAACGCTGCCTTCCTCACCCCTTACTCTGCTCACTTTACCTACTGTGGTGCAACCTACTACTTGCTCCTCTAACTGCCTGGCACTGGTAGGCATTAATGCGTTCAAGATTGTCTGCCCTCCCAACCTCTCGAAGAAAGCAGCAAAGACCTTTAAACACAATCTACTCAAACGCTGTCCTGAACCTCTCATCTCTGAGGGCGTAGTGGTGACAGACCTTATCTTCTACACAACCAGAAGAGCCCAGTGGAGAAGAGCCTTAACTGATACGCTTTGTTCCAAAGCTCTGTGCAAAACCCCCCACGGGTTCCGTATAATCATAATTCCTTCTCATGTCCTCAATGCTGAACTGACCATTTCTCGCTACAATAATGACAACATCCTTATTCAAGCCTCTGACCTGCATCTGAATCGCTTTTAGTAACCCTAAATCCTGCTAGTATAGGTCATTCCAGTCTCCCCATAATTGCTGTACCTTCTGTGCCCTCCCACCCTGTCTCCCCCCTACAACCCTATCTTCAACCCTAAACCTGCCTGTCTAGATCATTGCTATCTCCCAATTACTGCTGAACCTCCTGCTCCCTCCCACTCTGTGTTCGCCCCCTCCACCTCCCCCTCACTCACGATGATCCATTCTGATACCGCTCATGACACGGTTAATGAGTGCAATACTCTCAATACCAACCCTGACACACCATGCTTTCCATCTCCAAGTGCCAGTAACTGTAAGCCCCTTTTCCTACTCTGCACCCTATTTTGTACCCCAGCACCTTACCTTTTAACCATATATGACCTTCCTCCTCTCCTATCTCTCCACCCATTTCACAGGATATAGTCACCGTACCCCCAACATTCAGCCTCTAAGGTTTTCTCTTCAACCTCCTGCTCGGAACCTGGACGCCCTCTATGCTAATCCCCCCCCAATGGATACTATAACTGATCTCAAGCAGGGGTCTGTCTCCCCCATGCAATCTTTGTGAGGGTAAGGGGCCCCACCCATTATCTTATTCTGGTACTTGGTTATGATAGCCTCCGCCTGTTGAGGAGAAATAGGTTGACCTCAAGCAGGACCTCCTTACAGTAAAGGATAACCTCCAGACCCTCCTACTCTGCTCATCGAAGACTGAGAAGCCTGGCAAAGTCTATCCCTCCTTTGGCCCTGATCTTCCTACTCCTTCAGCAAGTATTAAACGTGGCAGAGTGGAAAGGTCTTCTCTCACTAACATTTTCAACCCACATTGGCCCTCTCGACCTCTTCCTAACCACCAGTCCAGACCCCTTAGGTTCTTGCCTCAGTTGTCTGATGATGACACTCTTGCACTGTTGCTGTCTTATGATGGCTCTGTGGACTCTCCAATCATCATACCAACTATCTCCTCTGACCCTGATAGAGAACCTAGTGTTAACATTAGATCCGTGAATAAGGATAACCTACTTCAGATCACTACTTCTCACCTAGTAGAGGCAACTACCAACTCTCATATCAAATCGATGCTTCTCAACTGCAGATCAGCAGTGAAACACGCAGTGGATATCTCTGAACTCATCATCTTGCAAGAATTGGACCTCCTGATCCTTACTGAAACTTGGCTCAATGACTCCTCCTCCCCAATGCTCGACATCTTAATACCTCCTGATTATGACATAATCAGATGTGATAGCCCTGTCAAATCGAGGGGGGGAGCATTGCCTGCATCCATCGCTCCAGCCTCATGTTGAAGCAGGCTCAAAATGCTCGGATGTCCTCCTGTGAGCACCTAGACACCGAGATCTGGAACAAGGGCAAGATTGTTTGTGTGCTTCACACGATTTATCATCCCCCTGGGGATAACCTGCACTTCATAGAGCAAATGATGGAGTCCATCTCTGCTTACTCGGTCCTTCACCCTAACCATATCATCCTCGGTGACTGCAGCCTTCACTGGAATGACAAAAATGATCCCTTAGTTTGCTCCTTTAAGGCTTTCCTCTCCGACCTCAACTTCACCCAGGCCTGCAATGGACCCACCCACAACAAGGGCTCTACCCTTGACCTTATCATAGCTAGAGACCACACCATTCAACTTGATGACATAGTACCCTGTGATTGGTCGGATCATCATCAAATCTCCTTTCACATCTTCAAAAAGGTCTTGCTCAGACAAGGTCAACCGCTTAAAAACGAACAGCTAATTCGTAATCTGAGAGACATCAACATCAATAATTTAACCAACATGAGCAAGAATCTGCTTGAACCTCCCCGTAACGACGTGGACGAGTTGACGGATCATTACATCAACTCTATGTCAAGTATTCTCGACTTTGCTGCGCTAAAGCAACTCAAAAGGATTCCGATCAAACAATCCAAACCCTGGTTCAATGGCTCCCTTAATGAGGAACGTCGCAAACTTAGGCTCTCTGAGAGACGATGGAGAAATGCTCTCTCCACGACTAGTCTCAATCAGCTAAGGAAGTTGAGAGGCGCTTACAACAAACACATTCGCAGTGCTAAAACAGATCATTTCAGGGCTCTGTTTGACAGCGCTAAAAACCAACCCAAGAAACTGTTTGAAATCATCAAACAACAAGCTAACCACGCTATTAATCTTATACCAGGAGTCGACTCCCGGCCCCAGTGAGGAGGACTTCTCAGCGCACTTTTCAGAAAAGTCTAGGATTATTGAACGTGATCTACAGTGTGCCGCTCCTAACTTGCGGTCTATGAGCTCCCTTGCTACTGCAGTACCTACGGCAATGAGTGCTCCTCTCTACCCCACAGTGTGCACTCCCAAAAACAATGCCTCTTGGAATTCTTTCCTGCTCCCGGATGGGGCAGAGCTGTTACATTGTTTGGCATCTCTTAAACCCTCCAACCATTTCAGTGATCCCCTACCCGCTAAGCTACTCAAAGATCTCAACTCGGCCATTCTCCCTCTCTGGACCCGGATTATTCAACAATCGCTCTTGCAGGGGAGGATTCCTGACTGCCTTAAGATGGGACAAGTCACGCCTATCCCCAAGAAGCCTAATGCTGAGTTAGCGGATCCCAGCAATTTCCGTCTGATCACCAGCATCATGTCTTTAGCTACATTGCTCGAGAAATGCGTTCACACTCAGCTTTGCAACCACATCAAGAAATTTCAGCTCCTTGACCTCTACCAGCTGGGCACAGTACAGAAACAGCTTTAACTCACATTGTTGATGACACCTTGAGATCTCTTGACCAAGATGTTCCTTGTCTTCTGATCCTTTTTGACTTGTCCTCTGCATTTGACACTATCAAACATGATAACTTGATTGCTGTCCTTCAACATAGGATGGGGTTATCTGACTCTGTCTTAAATTGGTTCTCCTCTTTCCTACATAACCGTACCCAAAGAATCAAAGTCAACCAATCGCTTCCTGCTAGTACACCGGTCACTATTGGGGTACCTCAAGGTTTGGCACTCTCACCCACGCTCTTCAACCTCTTCATGGAACCTCTATCTGTTATTCTGAACTGCGCTAGCATTCAATACCATATGTTCGTGGATGACACTCAACTTTATTTGAAGATTTCCTCTCCAGATGACATAAAAACTCTTAAGGGTGCGCTTAAAAAAACTCAACAATGGCCAACGCATAAGCATCAGTTATTAAATACCCTCAAAACAGAATCTTTACTGATTACCCCCCTTAACCACTCGGGACCTACGCAAAACTGGATCAAACAACTTTCCGCATTCAACTGCACCCCTCATATTGTTGACTCTGCTAGCTCTTTAGGCGTCACCCTGGACAAATACTTAAATATGCAAGCGCACATCCGTGCCACCATGAGGAGTGCCAATCATCAGGTCAACACTCTTAGCAAAATCAAGCCTTTCTTACCTCCTGAGGACATCCAGTCAGCAGTCCAATCCTTAGTTATCTCACGACTGGAATATGCTTTGGTGACCCTAGCTGGGCTTCCCAAGGCTAGGTTAGCTCCGCTAAGAGCTACTTTGAACGCCTCTGCCAGACTCATCACGGGCTCCAGAAAACATGACCATATTACACCTGATTTAAATCAACTTAACTGGCTTTCCATTGAAACAAGGATCCGATTCAAGATAGCCTGCCTGACGCATAAAGCTATTCACTACAACACCCCTGTTTACCTGGCAAAAAAACTTGAGCTCTCTGGCTCTAGTCGGAACCTAAGAAGCTCTAATACTCTACTACTGTAACCTCCTAAATTAAACAAGAAAAGAACTCATCTGGTCAAGATGGCCGCCGATCTGGAGCTGGTCAAAGAGGCTCCCGGGGTTGGGATAATTACTCTGTAAAAATATCCTACCGTATACCCTGACATCGACGACATCGACGAACCGCTATCTACCTGTGCTACAAGTCTTACCGACGAAGCTTGGTTTCCCACGCATTGATTCCGGAAAGTCTGGCTCTCTCGTGAGGGCCGCCTCGTCACGTCTGGCATCGGGGTCGATTTGCCCTCGGGCTGCAGATTGGCACGGGAGAGCCCCTCGCTTTTTGGCCCGGATTACAAGGTATTCTCGCTGTGGCTGGAGTGTCGCGACTCCCCTGTGGGATCCGCCTCAGTTGTGTGTCCCACCTTGGACACGTTGCGCGAGTGTGCCTCTGGCCCGCCTCTACTGCCTGGGACGTCCCGATCTCTCGCGGCCCGAGGTCGTGTGCTCTGCCTGTCTGGGAGCTCCTCTCCCTCGCCAGTGCGCCCTGTCCCTTTTGGCTGACTTTGACTGCCTCTGCACCGGTTGAGACGGAGGGACGTGGCAGCTTATTGCCGCCTCTCGTATAGCATTGCTGGAAAGGATCATGTCCCGGTGAGCCAGCACTTCATTCTCGGTCGGCCCACTCCAACCACAAGATGGCGGCTGGCTTTCAACACTAAATTAGCAACAATTAATACATTTGCCGATTCGGTCATTAAAGAAGGACCTATCTGTTAACCAGGGGCTACACTGCAATGAAAGAAGGCCTCAATTACTACACTCTCATGAAAGAAGGACTAAATTGCTAACTCCGGGTTACACTGTACTGATAGAAGGACTCTTCATTCCTCTAATTTGTAAAACAGACAAAGGTCTCTCTGAATGGTAGACAGTAAAGGAGGACTAAACAGTACAGTCAGCATAACCTTTGGCGGCCATCTTACAGTGGTTTTCGTTCCTACTGTCTCCTAT
Source organism: Calotriton arnoldi (assembly GCA_963921515.1). Classification (NCBI taxonomy): domain Eukaryota; kingdom Metazoa; phylum Chordata; class Amphibia; order Caudata; family Salamandridae; genus Calotriton; species Calotriton arnoldi. Next base: position 349,788 of record CAWUFW010007096.1, read on the forward strand.
GAATCCCTTCCTGAGAGATGGTGTATGTGTCCAGCACCTGAGCTCCATGAGTCACGAACCGTTGAGGAGCTAGACATTGGTTGACTGGGCGGCCCCCCTCATTTTTTTTGCTCATATGTGCGAACATTTGTTCACTCATTGCTCATTTACACTTGCTCAGCTTCTGTCTCCTTTTTTGACCTGGTGGGCAACGCAGGGTCCCCATTTTGGGAGTGTGCTATGGAAGCATCCTCAGTTCACTTCCTCAAAATGGCAGCCATAACAATTAAATTGAGAAAGGACTACTAACCTCACACCAATGCAGAGAAAGAGACATAGGACTTCCTTACAAGGCACATCTCAAAACTGAAATGAAGGACCAACTACTGCACTCCACTCCATAGAAAGGGGCAGAGGACTACATCCCAGAGAGGCTCCCCCTACAGTCTCCCTCCACCAATTAGCCGTCCCGAAGCCCAAAATTTCTGGCCCCATAACTACCCCTTCCCGACCTTTTCTCCCTACCCACCAGAATTACTATTTGCCTATACAAGAACCACCTGTTAAACAAAAATACCCTCACCTCCGTGCACTCATTCGTGGGGGCCCCTTTGTCGCCTGGACACACTATCGGAATGATGATCAGTCCGGACCCCTCAGGATACAATGCCCTCACTATCAACTACCCGCCTAACCTCTCCAAAAATGCAGCCAAAAAACACAAACATCGCATACTCAAAGACAGTCCCGATACATTATTCTCAGACATCTACTTCTGTACAAACAAGGGTAATATAGTTAATGACCTCATCTTATATACCAGAAAACGAGCACGCTGGCGGAATGCGATATATTCCATGCTTCGTATATCAAGCACTAGGAAAACACCTCATGGTCTCAAATTAACAACATCGCCCTCGCTCACCTTCAACGGTAATGCTACTATTACCCTCTACAACAATGGTATCATCCTTATCCAAGCCTCTAATGCTAATCTAGCCATGATGGCCAACATCTTCCCCACACTCAGGAAGGCAATCTCGGTTAAATCCAATGACCCCTATCCACAACCTATCACCACCCTGGACCTAACCAGTCCTCCCCCCTCCACATCCGGGAGGTCCACACTCGCCCGGAATCATCCCCCACCTTTAGATGATCTCGGAACCTCTCTACCCCATGTCAGACTGACCCAACACACTAGACCTCAGACTCATAGGCCGGGCGAGCCTACTGGTTCCCTCCTCTCGCCATTCTCCAGTCCGATACAGGTTGACTCTCGAGCGCTGAGTCCCCCTCTCACCATATCACCATCGCACTCATCAAAAGTTCACCCGTCACACATCCCTCCTTTTACGCCACCTGCTAGGTCGGAGTCTTGGCAATTGCCCTGCACGGACCGTGCTCCTCCAAACCCACTCAATCCTTACTTGTCCGTCCCTGACTCACAGAGCAATGGCCCTCCCACCCTCCTACTCTTACCAACCCCTCTATCCTTACATAATGGAACACCGCAAGTCCGCGCGGACCAACTCCTCCCTCTGGAACCTCAAAATACCGCCTTAGACCTCTCTGGTACACATCAAGACCCTTCCTCTCGGCCAGAACTCCCCACTCAACATTTACCCCTCTCACAGCATTCAGACCTGGTGGCGCGCCTGGACGATTTATCTCTCCAGTTGCACCTTCTCACCGTCGAACTTCATGATCTGAAAGCCTTCTCGATTGAACACCTCCCTGATCAGTTCCCTCCTCTCCAGTGCAAAGTTGCCCAGAGCACCTGCTAGTGACAGAACTCGCTTTGGTCAGCCTCCCCCGGCTCCTTCTCCAAAACCATACCCCTACCTAACGCCCCTCCCGCCCCAGAAGAGCGAGGGCCTATCTCGCGTCCAACGATATCAATGACTTACTCATTTCTTACTCATTTACCTTAGACACCAACAAGATTACGGAGGGTCAAATTCAAACTATTCACGCCAACCCGTACAGAGAACCCCCTCACAACCCTAGAGGCTTAAATATTGACAACCTTATGAGAGTGAACATCATACAGTCTCCTCCCCCTCATACACCGGTCCAACTTAAAGGCGTACTACTCAACTGCAGGTCAGCTAGCAAACACCCCTCTGACATATTCGACCTCATCCAACACAATGAGATAGACATCATCATCCTGACTGAAACTTGGCTCAATCCCGCTTCCACTCCCTTCCTAGACCTCTTAGTGCCTCCTACCCATGACATAATCCGTCTAGACAGAGCTTTGAAGACAGGTGGTGGCCTAGCTTGTATACATCGGAGCTCGCTATCGGTCTCCCACACAGAGTCATCTACCCCATCCTCATGCGAATACCTTTGTCTCAATATCTTTAGTCACAACCTTCCGGTTTGCAAACTACACACATTTTACCACCCACCAGGGGACAACCTCCCCTTCATCGAGCAATTAATGGAAATCATCTCTGGCAATGTTGATTCCGCTATGGCCCAAATCTTCCTTGGTGATTTCAACCTGCACTGGTCCAACCTCAATGACCAAGCTGTTACATGCCTCAAATCATTCTTAAATGATCATGAACTGATCCAACACTCAATCAATCAATCAATCATGTCACTTATAAAGCGCACTACATACCCACGAGGGTCTCAAGGCGCTGGGGGAAGAGGGGGGTGGTGCTGCTACTGATCGAAGAGCCAGGTCTTGAGGAATCTTCTGAAGGCCAGTAGGTCTTGGGTCTGTCGGAGGTTGGTGGGGAGGGTGTTCCAGGTCTTGGCGGCGAGGTGGGAGAAGGATCTGCCGCCGGCGGTCGATTGATTGATTGATTGATTGATTGATTGATTGATTGAAGGCTCAACCAGCGAAAACGAAGATTTGGAAAAGGGACCTCAGAAATATCAATACAGCCGATCTAGCAACCCACTGTATATCTGCCCTCTCTCCACAAGCTGACATGACTGAGGTACATGCACTCACCAACTTCTACAACTCTACTATTACTAGCATCATGGATTCCATTGCTCCACTCCAACAAAAACGCCTCAACTAAAATTTCCAAACCATGGTTCAACGACAACTTAAACACGGAGCGCCGCCACCTTAGGGCAGTTGAACGTTCCTGGAAATCGAATCCATGCTCGGACCAACTAATAATCCTTAGAACGATAAGGAGCTCCTATAACAAACAAATCAAGATCGCTAAGGCTGACTACTTCAGATCCCAACTTAATCAAGCAGCTAATCGCCCCAAGAAACTTTTTGAGCTGGTGAAACAACAATCGGTGGAAACACCAAACCGCTCTGTCTCTGAGGTCAACCCACCTTCATGCGATGATCTGGCCGCCTTCTTTACTGAGAAATCCAGACTCATCAATTTTGATCTTGACTCCAGGAAGGCGCTTTTGCTAGCTGGGTGGTCTGCGCCCCCCTCGACCTTATCAGAGAAGTTCGAACCGACCAGCCTGAGCACAAAGAGCAACGCCTCATGGAGCACCTTCACTCCCCTCAGCGAAAGAGACACCAACAAGATTCTTCAGAGTATCAACCCATCTAATCATTTTAGCGACCCGTTACCACCGTCCATCTTCAAACATCTGAAGGAGGTTGTCACCCCCATCTGGACAAAGATTGTCAATACGTCTCTCTCACAAGGTACGATCCCGGATTGTCTAAAAGCTGCTCAGGTAACACCTATCCTAAAAAAGCCTACAGCAGATAGTACGGACCTTAACAACTTCCGTCCTATCTCTAACATCCCCACCCTTGCCAAACTCCTAGAAAAATGTGTCCAATCTCAACTCTGTGCCCACATCGAGAATTTCCATCTCCTGGACCAACACCAATCTGGCTTCCGGAGTGGGCACAGCACCGAATCGGCTCTCACGCACGTTATGGATGACATTTTGAAAATGCTCGACCAAAATGAATCCTGCCTCCTCATCCTCCTGGATCTTTCCTCAGCGTTTGACACTGTGAATCACGACAACCTCCTATCCATTTTGAAGCACAGGATGGGCCTTTCTGGTTCGGTGCTGCAATGGTTCTCATCCTTCCTCCACCACAGATCCCAAAGAGTTAAGGCGAACCACTCTCTCTCCCAGCCTTCACTAGTATCCATGGGGTCCCCCAAGGGTCCGCCCTATCCCCCATACTCTTCAATTTATTCTTGGAACCTTTAGCTAATGCTCTAAATTCCGCTGACATTCTCTTCCATATGTATGCGGATGATACGCAACTCTATCTGAAAATCTCCTCCCCGAATAACCTTATAGCACTCAACTCTACCCTAATAAATACTCAAAACTGGTTGACTGAGAACCACCTCTTGCTCAACACCTCCAAAACAGAATTCCTTCTCATTTCTCCCCCGACTCACATCCCCAAGATAGACCTTTGGATGAACCACCTCACTGCCTTCAACTGCTCCCCCTCATTGTTGACTCAGCTAAATCTCTCGGACTCACCCTAGACAAGCATCTGAACATGAAAACTCATATCAGCAATGTGTGTAAGGGAGTGAATCACCTTATGAGGATACTCAGGAATCTCAAACCTTTCCTCCCACAAGCTGACTTCAAGCAAGTGGTCCAAGCGCTTGTTTTGCCGAGGCTAGACTATGGCAGTGCTACACTCTGTGGCCTCCCCAAATATACCTTGGCCCCACTAAGGGCTTCACTTAATGCGGCGGCCAGACTGGTCACGGGGACCAAAAGAAACGAGCACATCTCCCCAGTCTTAAAATCCCTAAATTGGTTGCCCTATGAAGCAAGAATTCAGCTAAAGATTGCCTGTCTATCTCACAAAGCCCTCCATTTCAAAACCCCCAGTTATCTAGCGCAAAAGATAGAATTATCCGGAGGGGTAGACCTTCTCGGAGTGCTAAATCTCTCCTCCTCAAACCTCAGATCTTTCGCAAAAAGAGAACGTGTCACCGAGCTTTCTCCGGCTCTGCGCCAAAGATCTGGAACTCTCTCCCACCGGAAATACGCAGAATCAATCAATCAATCAATCACAGAATTTGTAGAGCGCACTACTTACCCGCGAGGGTCTCAAGGCGCTGGGGAGAGGGAAGGGGGGGGATGCTGCTACTGGTCGAACAGCCAGGTCTTGAGTAGCCTCCTGAAGGTCAGCAGGTCTTGGGTCTTTCGTAGGCTTAGTGGAAGGGTGTTCCAGGTCTTGGCGGCGAGGTGTGAGAAGGGATCTGCCGCCGGTGGCTGTTCTTCGAATGCGGGGGACGGTGGCGAGGGAGAGGTCGGCGGAGCGGAGCTGGCGGTTGGGGACGTAGAAGAAGAGTCGTCTGTTGAGGTAGGCTGGGCCAGTTTTGTGCAGTGCCTTGTGTGCGTGGGTGAGGAGTTTGAAGGTGATCCTCCTGTCGACGGGGAGCCAGTGCAGGTTCCTCAAGTGGGGGTGATGTGGCTGTGGCGTGGTACGTCGAGGATCAGTCGTGCGGAGGCGTTTTGTATGCGTTGCAGTCGCTTGATGAGCTTGGCCGGGGCTCCCGCGTAGAGGGCGTTCCCATAGTCTAGTCTGCTACTGACGAGGGCCTGGGTGACTGTTCTTCTTGTGTCTGTCGGGATCCACCTGTAGATCTTGCGAAGCATGCGGAGGGTGTTGAAGCAGGAGGAGGAGACTGCGTTGACTTGCTTGGCCATGGAGAGCGTTGAGTCGAGGATGACTCCCAGGTTGCGTGCGTGGTCGGTGGGTGTCGGGGCTGCTCCCAGCGTCGTTGGCCACCAGGAGTCGTCCCAGGCTGAGGGGTTGGAGCCGAGGATGAGGACCTCCATTTTGGCCGTGTTCAGCTTTAGTCGGCTGATCTTCAACCAATCTGCGACGGCCTTCATTCCGTCATGGAGTTTGGCTTTGGCGGCGAGGGGGTCCTTGGTGAGGGAGAGGATCAGTTGAGTGTCGTCGGCGTAGGAGATAATGTTGAGGTCGTGTTGTCTAGCGATGCGTGCGAGCGGGGCCATGTAGATGTTGAACAGTGTTGGGCTGAGGGACGATCCCTGGGGTACGCCGCAGATGATCTCGGAGGCTTCGGATCGGAAAGGTGGGAGGCGGACTCTCTGGGTTCTGCCGTCGAGGAAGGAGGTGGTCCATTCCAGGGCCTTGTCTCGGATCCCTGCGTCGTGGAGGCGTGCGCGTAGAGTGCGGTGGCAGACAGTGTCGAAGGCGGCGGAGAGGTCCAGCAGGATGAGGGCTGCGGTCTCACCATTGTCCAGCAGGATCCTGATGTCGTCGGTGGCGGCGATGAGGGCAGTCGCAGTGCTGTGGTTGCTGCGGAACCCTGATTGGGATGAGTCCAGGATGCTGTTTTCTTCGAGGTATCGGGTTAGCTGTTTGTTGACGATCTTCTCGATGACCTTGGCTGGGAACGGAAGCAGAGAGATGGGCCGGAAGTTCTTGAGGTCTCTCGGGTCCGCCTTGGGTTTTTGAGTAGGGCGTTGATCTCTGCGTGTTTCCAGCTCTCCTGGGAAGGTTGCGGTCTCGAAGGAGAGGTTGATGATGTTGCACAGGTGGGGTGCGATGGAGCTGCTGGCTTTGTTGAAGATGTGGTGCGGGAGAGGGTCTGACGGGGAGCCGGAGTGTATTGTGCTCATGGTCTTGATGGTGTCCTCGATGTTCACGCTGGCCCAGGCTGGCAGGGGTCGTGGTCGATGGTGTGTGGCGGGTCTGGTGTATCGATCTTAGTTGGGGTTGTCTGGGTGTTGAAGCTGTCGTGGATGTCGGCGATCTTGCGGTGAAAGAAGGTGGCGAGGGAATCGCACAGGGGTTGCGACGGCGGGATGTCGTTGGTGTTGGAGCTGGGATTGGAGAGTTCCTTCACGATGTTGAAAAGCTCCTTGCTGTTGTGTGCGTTGTTGTCGAGGCGGTCTTTGAAGGAGATTCTCTTGGCGGACCTGATGAGGTGGTGGTGGTTACGGATGGCGTCTTTGTGGGCTGTGTGGCTGTCCGGTGTCTTATCGCTGTGCCATTTCTTCTCTAGTTTCCGGCAGGTACGCTTTGAAGCTAGGAGTTCCGAGGTGAACCAGCTGGCTCTTTTGGTGGTGTCGCTGTAGGTGAGCTTTTTCAGCGGGGCGAGGGTGTTGGCACAGTCGTCCATCCATCGTCTGAGGTTGCAGGCAGCGTCGTCGGTGTTGGATGGGCCGGAGGGAGGGCTGAGAGTGAGGGTTGCCCGGAGTTGGTCTTCGGTGACTTTGCTCCAGCAGCGGCGTGGGATCTGTTGGGTGCGGTGGTGTGTGGTGGGTTTCTGGAAGGTGAAATGGATGCAGCGGTGGTCGGTCCAGAGGAGTTCCGTGGTGTGGCTGAAGGAGACGTGGGAGCTTGAGGAGAAGATGGGGTCAAGCGTGTGGCCGGCGCAGTGGGTCGGTGTTGTGACGAGCTGGCTCAGGCCGAGGTTGGCGAGGCTGTCGATCAGGGTGGTGGAGTTGCTGTCGTTGTTGTTCTCCTCCAAGGTTGCCTTCAAATTGGAAGTAAAAAGATTCCTCATGAACAAGTTCCTACCTTAAAGGGTCTCGGATCCTCTGCTCTAATGCTTTGGACCTACACCCTAAGTCCTGTGTTTGGTGTTATTCTGCTTTACTAGTCACTTGCTCCCCTCCCAGTTCGCTATGTTCCAGTTTTTATCTTACCCTTTATCGTCCCTTTCGATTGTAACCTTTGTTTGATATGCATATGTGATTTGTTTAGATTGGTACCCCTTCAGACGATTGTACTGCTACTATTACCTTCCTTTCCCTCAAATTGTAAAGCGCTCTGATATCCTTCGGGATCATGTTCGCGCTATATAAAACTTTATAAATAAATAAATAAATAAAATAAATAAACTTACAACCGTGCCTTCTCCGGGCTTGCTCCAAGAATTTGGAATGCCCTTCCGCCTGAGATCAGATCCAACCCTTCAACTGCTTCATTCAAAAAACATGTCAAATGGCTACTCCTGAATGACCTTCATCAGCAATAGCCCTGATGCCATTTGCTAGTCACTTCCTTCTCCTGTTTGACAATCATTTTACATTGCGTTTAAAAATGTGTTTTGTTGTCCTTTTGACATACTGCTCTGCTAGAACTGCACTGCGCCTACTAGTAGGGCTGATACCTGGTAATCACTTGTTATTTCATCTTCCCCTTGCACCCCCATGTACTTTTTATGTTTCAGGTACCTCTTATGTTTCCTTATTGTACTGTACTCATGCTGTTACCTCATGCCAACTTTCGTTACTCTGTACAGCGCTCTGATACCCATTTGGGTCTTGTTCGCGCTCTAAAGCTTTTTAAATAAATAAATAAAAACGCGTAGGTGAGACAAACTGGCTCTGTATGAATAAAACACTAAAGAAAGAATTTCTGAGTGCGGCGTACGTTTGGCAAAAGAATATATTGGGGAGAGAGAAGCAGATTACTGCTGTTCGAGTTTGCCTTCAGTGAGGCAAACCACCAGTGACCCTGTGTGTGCGAAGGAAGGATGGCACAACGGCTGGCGTTCTGCCAGTGCATTATCGGATGCACGAGCTAGTCACTGGACAAGGCTTGCGTGTTGGGCTACCATGACTTTTATCGGCAGGATCTTCTGCACAATTTTAACATCGGAAAATATGAAGAGAGAGGGAAGTACTTTCTTATGGAACTTTCCCAGTCCTCTCTCTATGCTGATTCCAACAAGCCAATGGGAGCCCTCTAACCAGCACGTAAGAACTCCCGCGAAATTTTATTTTGAATTTCCAAAGCAATAATACTGGCACAGAAGAAGGCATCCGCCGAAACGCGTCTGCCAGTTGCTGTAATCAGAGGACCCCCCTTCAATGTGCTTGCTGGTGGTCAATAAAGCCTCGCCTTGAGCAAACTTGCGCTGTGTCAGACCTGTTCTGTGACCCAGGGAACGGGATTGGTGGTATATATATATATATATACATATATATATATATATATAAAACCAGTAACCTCAAAATATTTGAAAAACATACTAATTTATTTACAAATAACAAAATAAATATCACAACATAATTACAATTTACAAAAAATATATTAAAGACAAAAAAAAAAAATATGGTATAATTATAAATATTATAATTTTAAAAACAGAAAAACACAATAATATAATTGAAGTAAACATAAACTAAACTTTCAAAATCTACAAATTATACATATACTATTCACTCTCCAATTTTAACAACGCTACAAAAAGTGTTGGACTCAGGAGGGTTAAAATGTAATATTCCCACTCCAGTGAGTACAAGAGTAGAGAAAGTGTTGGATTGAAGAGGGTAAAATGTACTATTCTCACTCCAGTCAATGAAAGAGTAGAGAAAATGTGGGATTGCGGAGGGTAAAATGTACTATTCCCACTCCAGTCAATGGAAAAGTAAGAAAAAATTGGAATGTGGAGGGGTAATATTTACTATTCCCACTCCAGTCAGTGGAAAAGTAGGGAAACTGTTGGATTGTGGATGGGTAAAATTTACTATTCCCACTCCAGTTACTGCAACAGTAGGGAAAGTGTTGGAGTGCAGTTTGGTAAAATGTACTATTCCCACTGCAGTCAGTGCAAAAGTAGGAAATTGTTGGTTGTAAAGGGTAAAATTTACAACTCCCACTGCCCTCTTAGAAACAGACTAATTCACTTCAACAAGATTAAATAATTTCATAAGTATACTAAAAAAATTATTATAAATATAAAAACGTATATATCATTGTTTAAAAAAATTAACCAATTACCTACTTTTTACAATTTTAATACATATCATAAATTAAGACAAGTACTATTTTAATTAAAAGACCAAACTATGGGGTCGATTACGATGGCGGGCGGACAAAGTCCGCCCACCATCGCATTTGCAAAAGGGACCGCCCGCCATAGGTGCGGCGGTCCCGCAATACACATTAGGATGCGCCCGCCACACTGGCGGGCGCAACCCGTATATTTTACATTGCGGCGGCGGTGCTGCAAGCAGCACCCGCCGCAATGTAAAATAGACATGTCGTGCCTTTACATGCACAACGTGACAGGCACCGCGCGGTGCCTGCCACATTGTACATGCAAATGCAGGGGGGTACCATAGGTACCTCCCATGTGCACCCACCACCCCCCCCCCCAACTATATGGGGGCCCGCTATGGGCCCCCAACAGCAGGAACCGCCAGCCTTTCCATGGCGGCAATGCAGCCATGGAAAGGTTGCTCTCACCCTGCATCGCAATATGGATGGCGGTGTCTTCCAGACACCGCCTCCATATTCAACACGTTTTCCGCCGGTCGACGAGTCGACTGGCAGAAAAGCGGCGGACAGTCTTTCCGTCCGCCGCGGACCCCCCAGCCATCATGATATGGCGGGGGTTCTTTGCGGTCTGGATGGCGGGCGGATCGCCCCGCCAGGCCGGCGGTGACCACCGCCGACCCGGCGGGGCGATCCGCCCGCCATTGTAATCGGCCCCTAGATTTCCAAATTATTAACAAGCAATAAATACAATGTTATTTAGAATTAAAAATAACAATACAATTAACACATACAATAATAAATTACATAATTTAACAAAAATATGTAGCTATTTTTATATTTTATATAATCTCCTACAGCTCTACAAACTACACAATACACAAAGAAAATATATGTTTCAAACTATAATGTTTACAAATTTTACATAATTAGATATCTATTAAAATATTATTAAAAATTAACTAATATTAAAATTATTATATTTGATTACATTCCCACCCTTTAATCATACAAAATGAAACAACTCACACCTAACATATAAATATTATTTGCATCATTTACATAATTAATCATCAATTAAACTGTTAATATTATTTAACTAATAATAAATTAATTGTATTTTATTAACTTGACACTCTTAACCCCTACAAATACAAAAACTCACATAAAATATATACACTTAAACAATATCTTAATTACAAATTTTACATAATTAATTATCATTAAATTAATTATTATAAATTACCATTATTTATTAATTATTATACTTAATTTCCTACACAACCTGTACCCGCACAGAAACAGCAACACACACCCAAAAATAAATATATAAAATAATCTATTACACAATTTACATAATTATCAACAACGGTATTAATATTAATTAAACATTAATTATTAAATAAATATAATTAATTTACTTTCCACTCTACAACCCTACAAAACCCACAACCTGCACTTTTTATTTTTTTTATTTTAGAGGCTTATAAAGCGCAGGACTCACCCCCGGGGGGTATCTCCACGGTGCGGACAGGAAGTGCTAAGGCTTCAGATAATTAAGCCACGAAGAGTACAGTTTTCAGGAATTTCCTGAAGTGCAAGTGGTCCTCACAATTGCGCAGAGTGAGGGGCAAGGAATTCTACAGCCAAGGAGCCCTATAAGAAAAAGCTTTGCCACCAGACCGCGCTTTCTTAACTCGGGGAATAGTGAGCACATTTTTCATACCTGAGCGTAATACTCTGCTCGGCTGGTCAGGAATACGTTTCTGAGCCAAATAGCTAGGTCCTTTGCCTTTTAAGGCTTTGTGGACCTTACAGCATACTTTGAATATGATTCTCTGGCGGATGGGCAGCCAGTGGAGTTGCTATGGGAGGGGAAGGGAGGCCGTTCTGGGAGGCATATTGGTAACCAGGCATGGCGCTGTGTTTTGTACAACCTGTAGTCTATTTAACAAAGAATTGTTGGCTGCATTCAAAAGTGCATTGCCGTAGTCCAAGCAACTCATAACCCGGGCCTGGACTAAGGTTTTGCGTACTGCCAGAGGAAGGAGGGAGAAGACTCTGTGTAGCAAGCGTAGCATATGGAAGCAGGGCCCGAAGGTCGCCCTCACTTGGTCTTGCATAGACAGTGTCTGATCTAAGTAAACACCCAAGCTTTTTACCACCGTCTTGGGGATGGAGGCAATCCCCATGTCCACTGTCCACTTGAATTTTAATTTTAATAAAAAATTATTATACAAATAACATAATTATCAATAATATAAATGATAAAAATGTAAAATGCATTATTAATTAATTTTAATTAATTTACTTTCCAACCGAAACCCCTACAAACCCCACAACCCACAATTAAAAGTTAATGTTAACAAAAATTAATTATACAATTAACATAAATAATTATCAACTAAATAATTAATATTAATTTAAAATTAATTTTAATTAATTTACTTCCCACCCTATACCCCAGCAAAACCCACAGCCCGCGCCTAAAACTTAACATTAACAATAGTTAATTGTACAATTAACATAAATATTTATCAATGAAACAATTAATATTATTTAAAAAAATAATTCCCACCATGTACCCCTTTAAACCCACAACCCGCTACGATGCTAAAAATCACAAAAATTAATTATTAATTAATTATAATTAATTTAGTACCAACCCTGTACCCTCGTAAACCCCCAACCCATGACAGTACTAAAAATAAAAATAAATATTAAATTACATTTAAAAACTACTAAAAATTGTAAAACTATATTAAAAAACATTAACAATAATTATACAAACAATTTATAACATATACAATTAAAATATATACTAAAGTACATAAAAATAATTTTAAACAATATTATTAACAAATATATTTTTGTAAACTATATTAATGATTTTGATATTATTAAAATCGAAATTACTTACCTTAAAATGATATTCTTGCAACGATTTTCTTGCACTTGATATTTCTGTATCACTATCTTTTGTACACAATATTTCTGTATGATGATTTTTTTGATTCGATATTTTGTCTGAATACCTGCCAGTTTAAGTGCATTTCTATAAGCCGCGTTGGATAAAATATAAAGCCAATATTAAAGTAAAGGCTTAATCGGTCCATTGGTAAACGTCATGTCAGATTTCATAGGTTTGATCTGTTTATTAAAAAACTGTAATTCTGTATATATTTGTACCTTTATGCCTGTGTGCTGGATGGATGACTTGTAGAAAGCTTACGCTCATTACAATGAATTAGTTATGGTGATAAGCCAATTATAAAGGCTACATGCCTGATTGTTTATTCTGAAAAGTTATCATAAAGGCAGTAGGCCTGACACATTGATTGTGAAAAGCCTTATTAAAGTTAATAGTCATTTGAGAGTGGATTGTTATGACTATTAGTTAAAGCCTTTTATTACATGAAACCCCTGTTAAGCCATGTTTGGAGAGATAGTATTTTGTTTTGCCAACTGTACTTTTGTATATATTTTCAATGTTATGACTGTAAGACTAATGCCTGCCTTGTGGGAAAGCTTACACATGGGGGCCGATTACGATGGCGGTCGGAAAGCCTCCGACCGACAGTCGGATGCTTTCTGACTGCGTGGGAGCCCTTCCGACCGACTCGATCGGTTTCCGTTCCGTCCGCCCGATTACGATGTTCACGATCGGAATGTAAACCGGCCGGTCATTCCGACTCCGTTCCGACCGGCTCTCAGAGTATTCCTGTTGGTCAGAACCGCACTGTAACCCCGTATGGATAGCGTTTCTGCTGTCAAGATTACGATGTCTGATTCCGACAGCCTTTCCGTGCCAGACTTTCCGACATGGTAAGACTGTCGGATAGTGACTTTGGGGGCCCCTGGCAGGGCCCCCTTGCCCCTGCGGCCTACGGTTGGTGGCCGAGAAGGTGCCTAAGGTACCCCATGTAAAACCATGCACAGTGTGGCAGGCACCATTGGGTGCGGTTTACAGCCATAACACAAGCTCCCATAGGGAACAATGGGCATCCGATCGAACAGTGTTCGGTCGCATCATAATCCAGCGGTCGGAACCTCAGACCACCTGTCGGTCGGTCCCGAGGCCAAGACAATTAGTCAGAGGCAATTCCGACCAACATCATTATGAACCCATAGGTACAGTAGGCCTGAGTTGGTTATGGTGACAAGCCAATAGGAACAGCTATAGGCTTGATTGGTGTACTGGGAAATGTTATGCCCCATGCTATAGGTCTGGCATGTTTATGATTAAAGTTATTTCAAAGGCAGTAGGCCTGGCATATTCATTGCGTAAAAGATATGCTAAAGCCAATAGGCCTCTATCAGTGGATTGTTATTACATTATGTTACATACGGTTAAAAGGTATTTGATTACATTTAGGGGCCGATTCCGATTCAGGCCGGAAATCTCCCCGACCGAGCCGGACCCGGAGAGATTTCGACCGAATCGGACTCTAGCAGTCCGACCGAACGAGTACATGCGCACGTATGCTATCGGACTCAATTCGGTCGGACTCCTATTGAAGTCAATGGAAGCCAGTCGTACGACGCGTACACGGGCTCCCATTGACTCAATGGGCATGACACGAACAAGGGCGCCCCCTACAGCGTGTTCGCGTCGATGCGGGTCGCACAGTACATGCACGTGTAGGGGGGACCCATGGGTCCCCCCTGTATGCGACTCGCACGCCTACGCTTCCAGGGGGGTACGAAACGGACCCCCAAAGTGCGGCTCCGACAGCTCCTTGGAGCTGGACTGCGCGAGTCGGTCGGAGCGGTCGAGGTGCGCATCGTACTTACCCGGCCGGGGAACGTCTCCATTGCGAGGTGCACGTCGTCCCCATGCAAGTCGGTCGGAGCGGTCGGGTCCTGCGAACGAGTCGGTCGGAGATTTCGCGAGCGCACGCATCGTACTCGCTCGCCCGGACGCACGTACGACTCGGTCGGGAAATAGGGCTCCGAATCGGATCCGGTTCAGCCGAATCCGATTCGGTGCCCCACCGGCCGAGATCGGAATCGGCCCCTAAGTCTCACAGATTACCATAAGGGTTTGGTGCTGGTCACCCTCTCTGACAAATCTTGAGAGAGAAATTTCACTAAGAGGATTCTTGTTAGGCCCTATCGAGAGGGGTTGTATATTGTTTTGCTAACTATAATTTTGTACATTTCTGTAATTTTATAAATGTGCGTCTCATGGTTGTGAGGTTTATGCACCCATCAGCAGGCGTTGGTTAATTACAGTGTTGAGCTATTGGTAAAGGCTAGAGGCCTTATCTTTTTACTGGGAAAAGTTATGCCAGATTCTTTAGGTATGATTCATTTATAATAAAAGGTTATGACAATGCAAGTAGTCTTACTTACTTATTGTGAAAAGCATGTGTTAAAGGGAATAAACTTTTAAGGGTGGGTTGGTTTTACACTGTGATAAACCCTGATGGCAGGTATTTTGTTTAGGAATCTCACAGGTTACTGTAGAAGGAAAGGGTTTTGGTGTTGGTAAACCACATGAACAAACCATGGGGATACATTCTTTGTACTATGGTAATCCTTATTAGGCTTTATAACTAAGGATTTTATATTGTTTTGACAACTGTATGTCGTACATACTTTTAATTTTATTATGCTATAGCTGGTGTTTGCCTTGTGGGAAGGCTTATGAATGAACACAGTTGGTAGGTACGTTGTTACAGATTACTCTTCTAGGGAAGGATTTTGGTGTTGGTTACTGCCTCTGACAAACCCTAGGGAGATAAGATTTGCCTTGTAATAATTCTTGCTTTTCTTCGCTGTCTGCCAGAGCCTGGTAATAAAACAAATCATTAAATAATAACTACATCCATATGTTTATAGATATATAGTCATATTAATACAGAGAGGGCATTTGGGTGAACTCTTTACAGCTATTGGTCTGTCTGAGTGTATTTTACACTCTGCTTCCATCCATGCGAGTGAACTCCATGTGGTGATGGTTCAGTCCATATCGGTCACTGACTGTCTTGCCCAGTGAATGACATGATCATGTGTGTACATCCAACTGTAAATGAGAGCACTTCGGAATCAGGGTTGGTTGGCCAGTCCTTTAGTTTTGTATTTTCTCCTTTTGTAGTCCCACATTCATTTCATTGCTTCTCCTCTTTTTATTTTAATGTTTCTTAAGAGGATAGTACAGCTTTTGAGGCAGTGCTAGAAGGTGGCTTGCTTACAGCTCATTTCTTAAGTAGTGCCCCGAATCCCATGTGTCACAGGAGACTACTATGGAATATTGTTTTACCATTCCATGATGGCCAACATACTAATTCCAAATGTGGCGGCCATGCTTGAACTTTAAAACAACAATATTCTTTTTACAATACCTTTGCAAGATGGGCACTCACTGCTATCTTTAATTTCGTTATTGCAAGCATATGCCCGCCATGTTCAGATGGCAGCCTGTTTTTTTTTGTCTAGCTTTACATTGTATATATCTTTAAGTTTCTGTGTGTTTTTTGCGGTTGTGTCCGATGATAGATGCATGAATGAGTCACTGGATTGATTACCTGAAGCATGAATGCAAAGATGAGTGCAGGTATAATGACTTGTTGAGTGCCTAAACCCATCAATGACCCAAAGGCACTTTCATTCAAAAGACAGACCTATTGCCATTGCCAATGCTTCTTTTGAGTAAGGTTTATTGTCATGTGTAGCTTAGGTTTTATTATCTTTTGCAGATTTTCAGTTTTGGGGGTTGGATGCCTTTCACCGAGATTGACTCTGGAAGTAACTGTGTTTTGCTTCATTATCAACAATTTTGGCACATCTCCACAACATCTTTATAGATCTAAAGTTGGCATTATTCTTGGAGGGGTAAAGATGACTGGACTCTATGACCATTGTTCCATGATGTAGTACTCAGCCTCCATCCTTGTGCTATTTCATCATGCACTTGAGAGAGTGTGCACACTTTTGCTGATGGATGTTGCTTTTGACTATACTAGGTTCTTACTCTGTTTGTTTTTCACATGTAATTATATCTTATCAACCCTGGTGACTGGCCTCATCTCATAATATTAGCAAGCATTTGCAATGCAATCGGTCTCGCCTTTGGGACTTTATATGTATTTAGCTGTGCAGCACATTAGCCTGGGTGCTGAAACCTCTACTGTTCTTTAACATGGAGGGAAAGTAAGCACCAAACTGCGTGACACACCAGGTATGGGAACACATGGAGAGAAATATTGCCTTTCAGCGGGAAATGGTATAGTCCAAAGCTCTGTTTTTAATATAAAATCAGGGCCTTCGGTGGGCATATCACTGAAAATACAAAATTTGAAAAAAATATTATTGTCTACGGATGCTCGTGGAAGACAATTTCTATGGACTGGAATCTAGAGAATGCTAAAGTGATTCTGGTATTTTACAGACCTCTGCTGGTCGTTTTCTATCAAGAAAGTTAAATTGAGGCAGTTGCCAGAAAAATTTTAAAAAGAAAGTCCCTCAGCAGAAAGCAATTCTGGTATTTTACTGACCTCTGCTGGTCGTTTTCTATCAAGACTGTTAAATAGAGGCAGTTGAACAGAAAAAAGTCCCTAAGCGGAAGCAGACAAGTCCTAGGGCTGATCTCCAGAGCCCACAAAGTACATACACATATAAGTATATAATAAGTATATACTAAAGTATATACAAGAGGTCTCGAATGCTCGACTTAAAAAGTAGGCAAGAGAAATGGCGTTGGGCTAGGAACCACGGCTAGGAAGCATGCTTCACTGGCCAGGTCAAAGGAAACAGCCCTACTGAGCAGTGGTCAGACTCTTTAGACCATGGAGTCTGCTCCAAACTCTCACATCACCCACAGGGCGCTACAAACCATTTAATAAGCACCATGTGCAATTTCATCGTAAATTGGTATGGGGATAATCAGCAAAAAAAATGGGTTCGATAAGAAAATAACGAATGCGTTTTATATATATGAATGTTATACATGCTTATATAAATCAATGCCATTTGAATGAAGTAACATCTATATAAAACACCTACGAGCACACTTTGCAAATGGTAGATCTGTACAATAAATATCTAGAAAACTGCAGAACAATTAAGGTTTAGCTATTATTGCTCAGTAATTTTACTTGAGGTAAACCCATAATCACTAAAAAAAAACGGAAACTGGACTGAAACTCAAAGCGTAGTATGATGCCTTTGCAATGTGTATGTACTTATATTCACAGTGCCAAAGAAGACACGCATAAAATGCACGCCCACCTGCCCTGGAGTGGATGGTATTGCACTCAATTAACTAGCTTTGCAGATTTCACTGTAGTAAATGTTATAGCATATATTTTTGTAAAAGTTTAGAGCGAATGTAGAACCTCACCGAGCATCAAAATTATTGCCACAAGAAAACTCCAACTGTCACCCAGGCATAAGCAGCAGTGCATAATGTCAACAAATATTTTCAAAAGGCTTCAATAAGCGCATTGCCTATGCATCAGAGTTGTAAAGATAAATGTGGTTTGTACTAGTTTTCTGTGCTCCCACAGCTGGCTAGTCACGACATAATGGAAGACAACAGTGGGAAGCAGCACAGAACCTATCGACAGAACAACACAAAACTATCTGTGCGCGGCTCCATGCAAGCAAAAACAGAGATTGCAATCAAGTTAAAATATTCTTGAAGCAGACTGTGCAATAATTAACGAGTTTTAGCACACAACGTACCACATATCACGCTATGGAAGGATCACTAAATAACAAATGGTTTCGTAAAATTATATAAATAATTAAAGTCCCTTTTAGATTTTTAATTAACAATATTTTTACTACAGATCATATGAAGTCTGAGTTCTGTAGACAGTGCTTACTGTTCTAGAAGAACGTACCGGATAGGAGCATGTAATTATGCCGCAAAGTTGAGTTGAGAACAATTTTAAAGTTTGCCGTTTTAGTGCATAGCTAACCTCTAGAAGAGATCAATAAAACTGAACTAAAATGTAGTGGACATATAATCTAATGGTGTCACCCAATTATTCCAATAAAGTTAAATCATGCGGCATGAATTGGAATATCTGTAGAATGCAGGTCATATCTCCTTAACTTACTTTCGACATTCCAAACTAAATTATGCCAGGCATGCACAGGTTCCCAAGGGTGACTTCATGAATGAGTAACACTGGCTACTGTCTGCCTTCTCAAGCAGCAACCTTCCCCAACAAGCGCGCAGTGAGGCAGAGAGGAGACGCCATGCGCGTGCACATCGCCTGTCCGTGCGCGCACATGGTTTGTCTCCCTTCGCGCACCAAACCCACAACAATAGTCTCGCCAAGGTGAAGCAGCGCATGCGCTGCATTCGCTAGGCGAGACCTAAAAACACTTAATGACTTACATTCTTCAGCCCTCGTGCCCCTTTTCCCTCTCCAATGAGCATCTGAGCAGAGCAATGTTAGATTTGGGTGGGTGTCTGTTCCAGTATTGAAGACAGCGTTTAGGAAGCATTTGAGGTTAAAGATACCTTTCCTAATTACAAACATAAGAATGCTGACCTTTTTGTCCTTAGAGGAATGTTCTGTTGGTTACAGTGAGTCTAAAAGTTCTTATCTTAAGATACCATATTTTATGTTGTCTGATCAAGACTCTGGGAATATTCCTTGTCAACTGCAAGCAATTCCTGAGAGTGGTACCAAAAGCTGAGACTTTTACAGTGCTAGAAGACTTAGAAAATTTCCTGTTTCGAACATGACTGAGCAAATTGAACTGCCAGGGGTTCACATTTCATGGAGCGCAAATTCTTCCTTTTAGGAGACAAGAAAAGGGGACTGGCGGATACTCTTCCCGTAGCACAGCTTGGTAGCCATTTTCTTATCTTGGTTTCTCCACCATACATGCTATGATATTTTGGAAGGTTTACTATGTTATGCTTCACCTTAGTTTACATAATATTGAAAGATGAAATTCGCAAAGTTATTGTCCTTAGGCACGTTTAACTTCCTCCTGGAAATTCAGGGGCTCAGCTGGAGGGCAATTTTTGATTATTATTTTGAGCTTAATCACTGGACAACATTTTAAAACACAGCATTATTAACTTGTTTCATGGGCCTTGTCTGGAATGCTAAAACTTGGGAGTAACTTGTTGAGCCAATTAGTTTTAAAGTCCATACCTTACTAATCCTGCGTAAAAGTAGTAAGTTTAACTAAAATGCATGCAAATCCTCACCTGCCAGGTCTTAAAGTCAAACCTGTCTGCACAGCTTCCGTTCTGGAAAGGTCCCTCCCCATGAATGCAGGTTCGTAGATTATGCAGGGCATGAGCAATGGCATAGGCAGCTTTATAAGAAGTTGCTGAATTGCTGATTGCTCTCTCATCAAGAAGTGCCATATTAAGTCTTGTGTCATTCTCTGTGTTGTGACAGTCATTGCTATTGGTAAAAGTTTGGTTTGCCTCATCTTGTGGCCACCAGCAACCAAAGATATTCTCCCAGAAACTCCTTAGGAAGATATCAGTAGGGGTGAGAGAGGGCCGGAGACGCAGCATGAAATCTTGAAACCCTGGCAGCGAACGCTTCTTGAGTCCTATTACTAGGGAGCCATTAATAAAATCAAAGTACACAGGGGCCCATCCATCACTTCCAATCCAAACTTTTCCTGTGAGATTAAGTCGTCTCGCCTCCATCATGAGAGGAAGCATGGAATCCCAGCTGGAAAAAACCACAATAACCCTGGCCCGAGATTCCTTGATCACCTGGATAATGTGATTAATTCTCCTCTGGGAGGACCCTACAGGGAGCCTTTCATGGAAAGCAGCACAGACTGAATACTTGGCAAACTCATTGACAAGGAGCTGGCTACCAAGTTGGCCATAGTCAGTGTCTTCAGCCAAAACACCAACCCAAGTCCACCCCAGCAGACCGATGAGATTGGCCAGCACACGGGACTGATATTCATCACTCGGGACAGTGCGCAGGAAGGAGGGGAAGTGCTGCTTGTCACTAAGTAGAGAGACAGTGGATCCATAGCTGATCTGAAAGGAAAGCAAGCAGGTATAAAAACTGTGAAAATTAACATTTCCTAAAGTTTCAAAATATTCCCTCAGGATGGTTAAATGCAACAACAAAAAAGCTGATTCACAGTATTACCACAAGTCAGACATAATTCTTATTGAGAACTGTCCCTACTGATTTTAGATCTCTCTGAGCAGGTTAAATTTGATGCAACCTTAATTTGGCAAAGGACTTACACATGTTATACACTTTTTGGGGAAGTCATAACATATCATGAAACTGAACCTTGGGGTTTCTCTAATGTACCATCATTATGTTCTGTCGAAAAAGATCTCTTTCATTCTTTCATGGATCTTCTGCCATCTCCCTCATTAATCACCTGGCATGCTGAGCTTCAGAAGTAAGGTTGACCATTTTAGAGCCCATCACCTAATGTTTCTTTCAATACCCAATTTATACGCCTGTTTTACGTGCATTTTACTACTGTATCTAATATAAATGAAGTCAAGATCTTCTGGTAATGTTGTCGTGTAGCTCCTATAGTACCCATGCAGGACCTGCGCGTTTGTGTAACATAAGCTGTGGGCTTGGTGGCAGACTGACTCTGTGCACCCCCACCGCTTATGTTAGATTGTTTTGCATCAGCTAGCTCGCAGTGCCACTAGTGTCTCCTCTTATCGGGGAGAGATTAGTTTCTGGCAACCTTAGAACATGACAACCCTGATTCCCTCAGAATCGTGGAAACAATGTACTACTTTTCGCTCAGTCACTCGTGCTCACTTATTCGGTTTGTCTCAGAGAGTTACACAGAATAAACAGTCGGGCATTTCAATAAGTATTTATTGAACAGTTGTTATTCTAGTGTAAAATATATGTGCTGCAGAGACCAGCAGACAATAGCAGAGATATATGATCAGCAGTACGATAAAAGCAAAGGGATAGAACAGTTCTACCATATTGCGATAATCATGAGTACATACATGAATATAACTGCATTATGCAAGTGTTCGTACTCCTACGATGCCTACCTAGATGTACCTGTGTGTACCTAGCATATGTGTGTAGGACTTAGAAGCTAAGAGCCAAGAATCCTCCTAGGATTTAGTCGAACCCCCATACCTGAATAGAGAGAGTGTGGGACCCCGTCCTGGTCTCGAGTTGGACACCCCGTCCGGGTTGTGTCAGACCACTGTCAGCTTGAGCGACTGGATGCAGGAGCCTCAGCATCTCTGGTCAGTGTGTCAGCATGGAAGTCTCGGTTCCCTCTGTTTTACTGGGGCAAGCTGTGGTGTATTTATACCCTAAAGAGTCTCGGTCCTCAGTATGGTTTGTATTGGATATGAGGAAGACGTCAGGGGTGAACTTTGTACATACATTATGCTGGTGGTGTATTCTTAGAAAGCCATGCATAATTAATGAGTACAGTGTGGGCCTGTGTTTGGAAAAACCCTGCTGCATTCAAAACCACAGGATAGATAACGTTCAGCCCTCAGAGCTCGTTGTGTACTAGCTTGGACCAATGTAGGTGAAAGATCATGCCTATATAAGGAATCATACTATAATAGGACATGTACAGTTGTGACCATAATTGGGCATATGCGGCCATGACCATAAATGGGCAAGTACGAATATGACCATAGTAGGGTAAATATGAATACGTCCATTTTAGGGCATGTACCAACGGATCTACATTAGGGCATCTATGCGGGATATAACACCCACTCCACTTCCGAATTGGATAATAAATGACCATACTTAAAATCTGGGCAATTTAAAAACATTTTTAAAAGCAAGTAAAAACATGGTATTAAAAAATCGTTAAACAAAATGTTGGTGCTTAAAAAAAATGTTTAAATACAGCTTTTCCTAGTTGCCACTTAAAAGTCAATATCCTCTCTCTATAGAAGTTGTATTACCATAAGCAGGAGAAGGCCATACTTTTCTCAAGCGAAAGTGTCAATGTAAGAAAATGTTCCAAATTTAGATAGTTTTATTTTGAAACGAGTGAAGAAGCCGAATTCTTTCCCAGGACACGATGAGCCAATTCAAGATTACGCGTCCTGGCTGGGAAGCTCAATATTATCGGTGTCAGCTGCTGTAGATGACAAATCCAACGCCTCACAGAGAACGTCAATCGCACATAGATAGAATGTAGTACTGCCAACAGTCGGTGCTGCGGCAGCTTGTGCGGCAGTTGTTACCTGGGTGCCTGTGGAGGAGTCACCTAACCCAGCAGGAGCGAACGGCACCTGTGGATTCTCCAGGAATGCATTCATCAGAATTGGAAGCCGCTGGGGACAACGCATAGCATGGGCCTTTATGGGGTCCAGCATTGCATCCATGTCCGGAGGCGCATCTGATGGAAAAGTTAGACAAAGATCCAACGTGCATTCTTCTCCGCAGAACAGGCATCGAAGCACAGGTAAGATGCAGTCTATCCAGACTGGTCTAAATGATAGAAACCAGGAGGCACTGAGTTCTCGCAGGCAAGAAATGCCCAGAAGTTGTACCATGCGTTCACGGTATTTCCGCTCCAGGAGCGTGTTCACCATTCCCTCGGGAAGTGGGCCGTCCATTGCGTAGCAGCAATATTACAATCAGGATTCCTGCGATTAGAAACAAGATGAGCGGGAATCCTCCAAATACGCTTCCCAATACGGAGTGTATAAAATTTGGGATTACTCCGAGGACTGTCTGAAAGGTGCTTAACAGTCCTGACCCTATGGTCTTAAATAGGTGTACAATTCCGCTCGCAACTGACATGTTAAAGATACGTCCCACCATTTCTGAGAAATGAATGGGGCAGTTTGTACGTATGAATGCCTGTATCTCGGTCGAGGTCCTTGCAACTTGAAGTTCATAGGTTTCTCGAGCGGAGGTTAAGTTCACGGGTTGCTGTAAGAGCATGGCTTTCAATCTGCTCAGAGTATCAAACTGTATAAAAGAAACATTCAGCGAAGGCCATAGCGGCACCTCCCCAAGTGTTTTCAGTGGCGGAAACAATACTTGCAAACAGCAAGTAACCCTGGAATTAACAGTCACTAGATATGTGACGCCCGGAAGCATCCCACAACAACCTTGATCATTCAGCATTAAGTAACTCCCATTCGAGAGCAGCTGGAAAACCGGCGTGATCATGGCCGCTGGGGTCCCTGACATGTGACAAGATAAGTTCACCACTGAACCACTGCAGGCTCCGTGTAGAGAAATATCCTGACACATGAGAGAACTGCTCAAAGCGTTCTTGCAGTTTGTACCACTCAGATACACTTCTCGATCCCCATTCCGGCATCGGTATCTATATGGTAACTCCCAAGTTTCCTTGATGTATCCCTTACCCATTTTTACATATTTGCCTGCCTGCCTTTACTCAAGGCAATATTGAAACTGAAACTTAGTGACCGGCAGAGTGATTTGGCCATAAATGAGCCATTCTGTTGATGGTGATTCGGCTACAGTGAATGGTAACCTTTCCAGTTTCTCAATACGCAGCATTGTATATTTGGCTCCCCTTTGTGCCATTTGTGTCTGTTGATCAGTTAGATTGTACTCTGAGAACAGAGACATGGTGTTTATAAAACGCCATGGCACATAGCCTGCACGCAAAGATTGCAGCGTCCAGCTTAACATCATAATAGAACGAAGTTGAGATTGCCCGTGTTGTAACAAGGCCAGATCTTGTTCTAATATGTCGATTGCCGAGGACACAATGTTGCCTCAGGAGTAAATCCTGGAGGTCAAAGTAGTTAACCCATTATCCACCACTGCTAATGCTTTTTCTAAGTTAATACGGTCTATTTCTTGTATTCTTTCTGCGGCCTCTTGTTGGGATATTTTCCAGTTTTCATTATAGTAGGCATAAAGGCCTGCATATATGAAACGTTTCTGACGCTGTTTCTTGGGTCCCAGTAGATAATCTCTAAGATCCATGTCAGGTGTCAGTCAGGTCAAGTGGTGTTTCACTTCTGTCAGTGTTGAGGTCTCTAGCCAATCAAGGCACAACTTCCCAACACTATATGATGTCGCTACCCCTGGGTGTTGTCTTTGTACATAGCGTGGATCTGGCCTATGGATACTAAACCCTCTGGTTGTATTCATAAATCTCTGTTGACATTTGTTTGTGTCAATGGGCCAAACCAGCCATTCTGTCCAATCAGGATCTGATCTGTTGTACTGGAAAATGGCATCTATTCCTACCCCTTGTGTAGTTGAGTTCTGCCCCCCCACCCATCTGTGATGGTGTTGGAAACCCCGGTGTGTTCATTTCCTTGCCTTTGGCTAATCCAAGACAGGATGTCTGTTGCACAGTTTGTTCAGAAATAAAATCTGCTGCAGAATGATGCATGCTCTAAAAAGTGCATCTATTCCCTGGACTAGCCAGTCCCTAGAACCCCAGATTGATTTTGATTCTATTGTGTCTTTCCATAGATCCAAGATTCAAAACCCTGTTTAGACAACTGGTTCAGAAAGAATGCAGAGTAAATATGTTTGGTGTTTGTTAACATAATTTTCTGAGCTGAAGTTTTCTCCATTTTATAATAATATGACGTCGGGTCGGATGTGTTAAACCCTGAGAAGTATGTGAATTTCTGTGCAAATGTTTGTGAACTACCTTTTGGAGGTGTTGGGCAATGTTCCCACTGGTGGTATTCAAATACATTTCTAGGTGTTATAGACTTGTGTAGGAAATGATCACCAAAATGTTGGTAACAGTACAATGTATCATAGTCTGAAGTACCTTCTAACATTTCATTGTTCGGAAATGCTGTAGTTTTTTCTAAATCAGACATCATAGCATTTACAGTTTCAGTGTCCCAATCATCAGAAAATGCACTTGAGGTAATGATATCACTCAAAGAAATTTTAAATACATGTTTTAGCTTTAAAAGTTCAGTCGGGCCTAATATATCATAGTCAATCTTGTCCCATACTATACCGTCCGGTATAGGAACTGCTGTAATGTTCACTGAAGACAAGTCTCTTGGTTCAAGATGTGAGGACTGGTGTGGTTTTAAAATCAAATTGACTCTTTGGGCTGTGGCGCTTGGCTGGAGGTATCGTCCATTAATAAGCATACTAAAAGTTATTATTAAACCTAGCCAGAAAATGAAAAATAAAATCCCAGTGATATACCATAGTTCTATCCAAGGTGACACCAGGTAAGTCTTTCTAAAAAAGTTCAAAAAGTCAATGAGTTTCTGTTGGAGTGATTTTTTGGCTGGCGTCGTTTCCGGCTCACTTGGGTCCAGTGAAAACGTATTAAAGATCATGAAATAGCCAGAAGCAGTTCGATCAATTGTTGGAATTGCATCGGGATTTGTTGAAATCGCTGTGTTCTCTTGTCGAGGCACATTGACATAGATGTCTGTATTAGGTCTGATTGCAACTTGGTTGTTAAGTTGATTTTCATTTTGAAGATGAATTTCTTGTTGAAGTGGAACAAGTTCCATAGCATTGTTGCTTAGTCCTTCATTCCGTACAGGTGGCTCTTCAAACGTGATGAGTCTTTCTGTTTGAACTTCTTGGATTGTAGCGAGAGGAGGGCGTCTGCTACTGTGGAGTCCACGAGGCCTACTGTTTAGTATCGGCCACATAGTGTGGTTTGATTAAGTCAATTGAGACGAATCTTTTCTCCTTTTTTCCGGCAAGAGGCGGCAGAAGTACTGTTCTTGTGCCGTGGATTGCAAGGACCGGTACAGGCTTTCTGTAGGATGGCCCAAATTCTTTCTTGTCAGCAATCTTCTCTCTGACTAGATCCCCGAGTTTTGGGATCCAGATAGGTCTTGCTGTTACTGCCTTGACTTCCTCAGTGGCGGCCTGTTTCTGGAGCACGTTACTTTGTTGTGTCCTGGATTCCTTTAGATCCTGTAAAACAGCCAAACGATCATGGATATCAAATGGTTTTTCATCCGCGACTGTGCCTTCACAATCAAGATCAGGTACCCACATTCTTGTCCCAAATAGGACCTCGTAAGGAGTGACACCTCCTAGAGAGCTTCTTGTCTGATTATTGAGCGTGCGCTGTACCCCATAAAGGTGATCGACCCATCTACCGCCCTTGCCTAATACCCTAGCTGTTAAAGATTGCTTTAAGTCTCGGTTTTTCCTCTCCACAACAGAATTTCCCTCGGGATGATACGGAGAGGAGTACCACAATGCTACGCCCATTCCTTCCATGGCCTCTTTGTAAGCCCGAGAGCTAAATGCCGGACCATGCTCAGAATGTAACGTGCCAACTGCGTATGTGCCGATAAAGACTCGCAAATCTTTTATAACAGTTCGAGCGTCAGCCGAGCGCTGAGGCCAAACCCATAGGAATATAGAGCAGGAATCCACTGCAACCATGATATATTTCTTGGACCCGTCAGATTGTAGGGGTCTGCAGTGGTCCATATACACACATGCAAGAGGTTTGTCTGATTTCAGCAATGGTGTCTGTGCTGGGCGTGTTACCGTGGAGCCTTTTATCTGCTGACAGATGTCGCATTTCAAGACATAGGGGCCGATTCCGATCTCGGCCGGTAGGGCACCTAACACTATTTGTCCGGAAAAAAACCCAGCCGAATGCGTGTTTCCCGACCGATTCGAACAGTCGTCCCAACGAACAAGTACGATGCGCATAACAGCCCAGATTCCGAGTGAGCCGTACTTACCCATTTCAGCTCCTGTTCCCCGCCCGAGCCGGATCCGTAAACACCGAATCGAGTCGCACGGAACCAAATACACAGCACCTTCCGGCCGGACCAGTACGATGCGCACTCCGTACGCGCCGAACCCGTCGCTACGTCTGGCACGTCAGAGCATCCGGGAGAGCTGTACATAAACTCCGATTCGCGCCACAAGACGATCCACGGCGACGAGACGAACAAGCCAGCGACGAGTACGAGTCGAAGCCACGAGAAACCCGAACGAGACGAACAAACCATGAATCCCATCGCGCAGGTCCTACCAATACTCTACATCTATTACCGGAACAGGTACGGACGCGTACGGCGCAGACGGTAAGTCAAACACCCACTACACAAACAAACAACACGTACCCAACATATGTCACACACACATAGGGATGCAGAAATGACGTACACTAGCAACAGCAGAACCATAGGGGCGGGATGGCTACCACCAATGCCATACACGCCCATAGGGTGCTGGATGCCTACCACTACCACCACCCCTACTCAGGGGGGCCTGGATGCCTGTCACTACTACCATCCCTACTCATAGGGGGATGGATGCCTACCACTACCACCACCCCTCCTCAGGGGGGCCTGGATGCTCACCACTACCACCACCCCTACTCAGGGGGGCCTGGATGCCTGTCACTACTACCATCCCCACTCATAGGGGGATGGATGCCTATCACTACCACCACCCCTACTCAGGGGGGCCTGGATGCCTACCACTACCACCACCCCTACTCAGGGGGGCCTGGATGCCTGACACTACTACCATCCCCACTCATAGGGGGATGGATGCCTACCACTACCACCACCCCTACTCAGGGGGCCTGGATGCCTATCACTACCACCACCCCTACTCAGGGGGGCCTGGATGCCTGTCACTACAACCATCCCCACTCATAGGGGGATGGATGCCTACCACTACCACCACCCCTACTCAGGGGGCCTGGATGCCTACCACTACCACCGCTCCTACTCAGGGGGGCCTGGATGCCTGTCACTACTACCATCCCCACTCATAGGGGGATGGATACCTACCACAACCACCACCCCTACTCAGGGGGGCCTGGATTCCTACCACTACCACCACCCCTACTCAGGGGGGCCTGGATGCCTACCACTACCACCACCCCTACTCAGGGGGGGCTGGATGCCTACCACTACCACCACCCCTACTCATGGGTGCTGGATGCCTACCACTACCACCACCCCTACTCATGGGGGGCTGGATGCCTACCACTACCACCACCCCTACTCAGGGGGGCCTGGATGCCTACCACTACCACCACCCCTACTCAGGGGGCCTGGATGCCTGTCACTACTACCATCCCCACTCATAGGGAGATGGATGCCAACCACTACCACCACCCCTACTCAGGGGGCCTGGATGCCTACCACTACCACCACCCCATCTCAGGGGGCCTGGATGCCTGTCACTACTACCATCCCCACTCATAGGGGGATGGATGCCTACCACTACCACCACCCCTACTCAGGGGTCCTGGATGCCTACCACTACCACCACCCCTACTCAGGGCGGCCTGGATGCCTACCACTACCACCACCCCTACTCAGGGGGGCCTGGATGCCTGTCACTACTACCATCCCCACTCATAGGGGGATGGATGCCTACCACCCACACCACCCCTACACATAGGACGGGTAATGCATGACACAACCAGCATACTCCAACATAAGGAATGTCTGAAAAATACATCCCCCCAACATCATGACAAGCGTGTGTAGTCTGTGTCAAATGCCTACAACACTGAACATGACATTGAGCATACAATGTGACCCCCTATCACATGTGTCACACATAAATGTGTGTGGCCTCCACAATGCAAGCAGACCATGACCACTGTGGGAATGGGGTATAACACCCCATCATCACAGTGACCAAAAGGTAAGGGTGGGGTCCATAGCTGAAGCCCAATTGAACATTGTGGCAATGGAGTCTAAACCCCCATCACCACAGTGACCAAAAGGGAAGTGTGGGGTCCATAGCTGAAGCACATTTTGAACATTGTGGCAATGGGGTCTAAACCCCCATCATCACAGTGACCAAAATGTAAGTGTGGAGTCCATACCTGAGGCACATTTTGAACATTGTGGCAATGGGGTCTAAACCCCCATCACCACAGTGACCAAAAGGTAAGTGTGGGGTCCATAGCTGAAGCACATTTTGAACATTGTGGCAATGGGGTCTAAAACCCCATCATCACAGTGACCAAAAGGTAAGTGTGGGGTCCATAGCTGAAGCACATTTTGAACATTGTCGCAATGGGGTCTAAAACCCCATCATCACAGTGACCAAAATGTAAGTGTTGTCATGGGAAAAGCTGCAAATGCCAAACAGCATGGATGATTCCTGGTCACAGAACAACAAACACATCTGTGGCATAGTAGTGCTTGTGTCCCATAGCAACATAGATTGCGTGAGGCAAACAGTGCAGTGCAAATAAGATATACCTTTGGCCATGTGCAGACAAACATCACCCATGGGGGCTGACATTGTCAACATTTGTCAATAACACAATGACAGAAGTGACCATCATAATGCAGACCCACATATCTGCACCAATGGACACACAAATGTAGATATCCTGTGGAGACTGTAGATGTCAGGTGAACAAATACCATACCATGGCAGCAATGGGACATACAAACCATGATCATTGTGCTGACTGATGACCTAGGAGTCCCAGGGACAGCAGGGGAAAGCCACCAAACAACATACAGCCAATGGCACACTAAAGATATGCCAATGCAGTGGTGCAGATGCACAAACACAAACAGGCAGCCTCACACTGCATATCAAACACAACATGTGATGGGGTGGTGTGCCAGTGTCCCCAGGCAACCACACAACACATGAGGAGGCCTGAATCACAATTACACAGATGTGTATACAGTGCCACACAAAAGTAACTCATGGATCGGATTCCCCTATGTGGGCAATCAGGCATTGTTAGATGAGAGGGAGCCCAAATTACACATGTCACACAAGCTTGTAGGAACAGCAAATAACACAGCAAGAGACAGACCCACCACAGCACTACCCCCAGGACCCCACATTGTGGTGACCCTGGCCTGCATGATAATCCCACTGTGATGACAAAGCTAGATGTCGTTCACACTGTGAACCACAGTCATGTGTCCTGAGCAACAAACTACCATCACACCTACACAAGCACAAATCAATCAGCACGGCCTGTCAGCCAAGGCCAACATGGAGGTAGGGGTCTAGCCGTGCAACATCTCTCATTTGCACACACTCAACACCACACACCTTGATCTCCACCAATGTGCAGCAGTGAAGCTCACATGGACTGGTGACATTGCACATGCACCCATGACAATCCCAGGGGTGGTGGTGGGAACTAAGGTGCATAAACCCATCACACATGGCCAGTAAACAAGACTCGTGAATGTCGGACACACTGCACAGTACGCCGTACATGGGCATGACGTGAAATCCACCACAATCAATGAGATCCCGGACACAGTCACACACCAATGAAGAAGTCAAGGTCACCCACAAAGAACACACATAGACAACTTCCAACATTGCAGCTCTGACCCTGAGGAGTGGCAGCAGTCACACACACAACGTGTCACAATCACTGAAAGCTAACCCAAACTGTAAATTACATGACTTGTGTAACCAACAAGTGCCAAGGGGAATCCTGACTGTGTCTCATCTGCGTTTGCCCACAAACTCAGCCCTGACAGCAAACACACCTATGGATGACACCCTGATGACCAGTAATGTGCCATGCACCCACATCCCAGAGAACCCAGTGCGAAGATTTGGGGGGAACATAGGTCAACTCAGCAAGCATCACAAACAGGAACAACATTAGGGATCCCAGCCTGCGTAGCAAAATGGAAGTGAACACACACAGACATGCTCACACAACACACACCTTGGGCTCAGGCAATGTCACGGAATTACACACTGACATGAGGGGACTCCACTCCTGTGTAAGGAAAGCTGTGCCATACGTTGTCTCTGCAGGGCTCTATCATGTCAGCAGAATACTTGGTCACTCAGTCAACAATTAGCACAAAATGAAGGCTCTCGTCACATCAGCCTGGTCATGGGAGTGTCACCGAAATCATCTGCACAGATCCAACACACATGTATAGCAAGTTGCACTGATAACACAGATGAGTCCTTCCCCATTGATGCCCAAACTTGCATGTCCAGTGGAGATGGTCACACGGTCAGGGAAATAGACAAATTGAACAATGGCAAGCACAACTGATGTGCAGGGGTGTAAGCCACAGATGTGATATTGCAAATAAATGTAGGAAATCCCATTGGCAAATATTGAAAACATGACACCCTCATATTGCTGCAAAGAATGACATGGCTACACACCAGGATAGGACACATTCCCCCTGGACCACATGGGGTCTTGCACAGTAACACTTCATTTTCATGAAATCAAAAATCACCATCACTGCAGCAAGGGCATGGTTAGCATCATCAACATCATGTACATCTGAAGCAAAACCACCAGAGAACAGAAAGGAGCTTTATTCAGCATATGTGTGTGAAATAGAAAGTCCAGAAAAAATACAAAGGCCAATGGCCAGTCCAACAGTAAAGTCCGAACAGGGTGACAGTGGCAGATGTCACCCTTTGCTTGCCTGCACTGCTACGGACCAGGGACATTCCCCTCGGAGGGGCATACGGGGGGGCAGGACAAGCACCGCAGGGACAGGATCAGGGCTCACCAGAAGGAGGCAGGGAAGGGGTGGCTGGTGCTGGAGAGTCACTGACAACTGCAGTGGAGGTGTCTGACATGGTGTGTGCCGGCACAACTGGGGGCATGAGTCAGATGGTGTGGGTGCCGGCACGACTGCAGTGGGCTGGCCAGATGGAGTGGACAGGTTCCCCACTGCAGTGCCCAAGTCAGACGGGGTGGTAGTGGACTCCACTGCAGTGCCTATCTCCAGGGGAGTAGAATGGGGTTCAGGTAAGGTGGGCAGAACAGAGGGGAGGACACGGTCTCCACACCAGTGGCACAAACATGTGCAGCAGGGGTGTGAGGCTGGAAGAGCAAGTGGTAGGGGGAGAAGGCCGGATCATTTTGGGGATGGTGTATCTGTGGGTGGGGGAACCTGGGGCAGGGTGTGGTGGGGGAACCTGTGTTGTGGGGGCCTGAGGGATGGAGGAAGGAGACTGTGTGGTTGAGCTGCAGGGCGGTGGCGGGGTCTTGCTCATCCGGGACCGGGGGGACTTGCGTGTGAGGGCCTCAGTTCGTCTGTGCCTGGGGGAGGGTGTCCGGGGGTGAGGGGCACTCCCTCTGTGTGGGTGGACTTCCTCTTCCCCCTGTATGCTGGATCAGCTGGATCTGAGGGGAAGAGGCCGAGGTCACAGAGGAAGAGCTGC
This sequence comes from Calotriton arnoldi, assembly GCA_963921515.1. NCBI lineage: Eukaryota > Metazoa > Chordata > Amphibia > Caudata > Salamandridae > Calotriton > Calotriton arnoldi. The sequence continues at coordinate 382,521 of CAWUFW010007096.1, forward strand.
TTTTTAGGTGGGGTTGCAGGTGAGGCAAGGGAAGGGGTCTTGGAGGGAGAGGATTTGGAGGACTGCGGAGTGACTGTGGATGCCTGTGTGTGTGTCTGTTCCCCATCCCCTGTGGGTGTGGTATCAGTCCCCTGAGGATGCTTGCGTGCATGTTTTGCCTTTGTTTTGGGTGTTTCTGTGCTGCTCGTGTCTGTGTGTTTGGGTGATTGTGCAGGTGTGCATGTGCTTGGGACAGGTAGGGTGCCAGGGGTGAGGGACTGTTGGAGGAGGGACACTGCTGCCGTCAGGGAGGAGTCCATGGACTTATTGCTCCTCTGTAGGGCAGCCATGCCCGATGAGATGCCCTCCATGAACGACACCAGCTGTGTCAACAGAGTGGTGTGTGCATGGAGGACACTCAGCATTGCTGTCTGCCCTACATGGAGCTGGCGAAGTAAGTACACAGACTCCTCACTCAGGGCAGCAGGGGACACAGGGGCAGGGGGTGCGGTGCCTGGCACGAAGGAGACACGCTCCCGAACACGGGAGCCTCCACAGACCTCTGGAATGGGAGCCGATGGGAGGGCGGTGGTGGTGGTGGTGGTGGTGGTGGGGACAGCAATACTAGCTGGGGTGTGGTGGCTGCTGACACCCGCCTCCACAAGGGAGTCATCCTCTGAGCTGCTGTGGTCCTCAGCTGAGGTGGATGGTGCTGAGGACTCCTCGGTGTGGCTCCCCTCGCCCTCCGTGCCACTGGGTCCCTCCGACCACTCATCGGCTGCTGACCCAGTCTGGCTCTGCAGCTCCTCCTGGTCCGTGGAGCTGTCCCCTCCTGTGGCCGTGGATGTATCTGCAAACAATTAGGGAAACAGACAAACATCAGTCACCTGCACTAACCGCACACACCACAGTAAGTACAGCACATTACAGAGCAAGCCCTGGCATCCTTAGTTGAACATTGCCAAAAGTGCTCACACAGATTAGGAGAAGCCAATTGTCAGTCTGATGGTCAACCATGGCACTCACACCCCTCCTGGCCTTTGAAGTAGGGTTCTGTTCTACCATATGACACAGACCTATGTACCTTTCTGCTCTGCCCATGAAACATGGCACTCCCATATAGGCCCCACCAGTCAGGCCCTGATAGATGACCTAAGTTGTCCATTTTTCTTTTAGCCTTTTAGTACCTGTCACAATGGTCCACACCCCCTTAGATACATACACTTAGGCCCAAGCCCTCACAGTGGTCCACACCCCCTTAAATACATACACTTAGGCCCAAACCCACCTCCTTAGATGCACACACACATGTAGGCCCAAGAGGCCACTGCCTCTTGCTATCATTTTTAATACAACAAATCTTGTAGGCCTTTCTGACCTGACAGCAGGGACCTGTGCCATCCACCGCGGCACCAGCCCCCCCCCTGTAAATTTCCACAGTCACAAGAATAAGGTTAGCCCACACGTACGTGACACTCTGCTGGTACATCTTGCTCTTTCACAAGCAATGTTTGCAATATTTTAACTTATGAAACTTTCCACGTTTGCTCAACTGAAACTGAAAAGGCGGCTACGTGACAGAGAAATAACATATAAAATCTTAATTTCTGAGCATCTTACGGTAAAAGTTATCTTTTTCTTATGTTTTGCGGTCAAGAGCACCGACCACCTGCTAAAAGCCCCTGTTTTCACCATGATACCACTTCTCTGTTCTCCCAAAAACTTTCCATAGTTACTGTAAGCATGCGGTCAAGGACCCACGTCAGGGCCCACGTCAACTGTGGGTAGGAGTTCTGCATTAAGCCATATAAAAGGTTTGCACCCATGTCCACGCCCTGAACTCTTCATACCAGTGCATTGCATGGTGAGGGTCCCGGTCGTCCGTTCTCCTGATCTTGGGCCTAGAACTTCTACTCTCAAGGTGGTAATGCTCTTTTCTGATTGCTAGCCTTTTGGCTTTGTCAGCCTCTCTAATTTAGCTCATCCACACCCATTCATTGCATTTATCCTAGCTTAAACTGTGTAGCCTTGGATGGTTCTTGCTCTCTTATTTAAGATTTGCCTTCTAGGCGCTTGCCTATTCATGATCCCTCTTTTAAGACTTGCCCCATAGGCTGTAGCTCACTGATAGATAGTTACATAGATCTTTGTGCTTCACTTAAAATATGATTTGTAATATTGTTGATGCTTTCATTTTCATCCTGCTCATGTGTTGACGAGCAGCATTAAATGAACAGTTCTCGGTGTTAATGAATTGCTTAACAAAGTGCCACTGTATTTCACACCGTTGTTCCTTCTTTTCAAGTGAACGAGCAGAGTGCGGGTCGTGCTCTCATGAGCCGGTAAGCAGAAGGGTGTGACCACCCATTTACCCTCAAACAGCTTGCACCCATCTGTCTGGTGCCTGTCGGATGGTAATACCCCAGTGTGGACACATGCACCACCTACCCAGTTGTTGGACATTGCAGAGAACACGGTGAAGTATGTGAACATGCACACATCACATCTCTTGCCACTGAGTCAGTACAGGTGTCCGGATAAAGGGATGGCCAGAGTCTAATTTGAAATGCATGTGATGCATACCAGCACCAGACACCATGATGCACCCATGTCCTCATAGTCAATGCCACAATGGGGTGCATGTTGCACATGTCACTCCCCTGCAGGATCACTCTTAGGAAGTTTAATGCCATGGCACAGGCATGCCTGCAAAGTCATAATTCACTGTCTCCAGTCACATGGGCAGGGCAGCCAGCCAACAACAGTCTGCACTGTGTCACAATCCTAGGTCATGGGGAATGCAAGTTCTGTAGCTGACAAGTGCACATGTCCATCCCCCACACACCACATCATCTGAACTCTTATTTGTCCACGTCATACCAATTGGACATATGGGAGACATGAAACACAACTCTCTGAACCTGAGCACCTCACAGTCTGCTGTGAATGAAAAACAGCTGCCTGAACTTCTCAGTCGCATGCACCAGTCTGCACAGTCAAGTGATCAAACACCTATATGTCACACAAGTATCGTCTCTCATGGTCACATCTCAGATGGCATGCTGAGCCCTAACCGATGAACACCCCTGACAACGAAGCCACAGCACAATGACACAGAGGCAGACACCTGAGGGAACATTTCACTGAGCACAACGTGTCAGCTGATACACGGGAGTGGGAGTACAGAGTGTATTGTATGCCCTGGAGTAGGCATGACTGTCCTGCTCCATGTGAAAGAGGGATGAGCCCTGGACAGTAGGCATGTGGCTAAGCATGTGTGACACACTTGATATACATACTCCTGAGGCCCAAACATTGTTCCCACCCGCAGCATGGGGGTGTGCCAAATACCCCAGGCACATGTGGTGAGTCAGATCAGCAATTGGAACACATATCAAAGTTACACGCAGATTACATGTCATAACTCAGGCATTGTGTAAGCAATTGACCCACCCATGAAGCCCACCACAAAGGTACGGTAACAAATGCTGTCCCCCACCCTGAGCTAAGCAAAATGCAAGGACACAATACCCAAGTGACACAATTTCCAGACTGTAAGGGCCACACCTGGGTATCAGATGAGGAGTGGGCATGTCACAATTGAGGGACATGGGTCCTGGACCACAAGACTGATGTACTGTGGAGGTTTAACCAGGCCAGAGGAGGGCACATAGCATGTTAGACAAAGTTCACAGTGCAGTCATGGACTCACCCCCTCCTTGCTGCTGTCTGGCCTTCAGCTGCCCATCCAGGTCAGGGAAGACCACCGCCAGGATCCGGAGCATGTGGGGGTCAGGGTCCGGTGTCCGCCCCTCCTGCGAGGAGGCGACAGCTTCAGCTGGACCCTTGCGAACCTCCGGGTCCAGCCCCGAAGGTCCTGCCACCTCTTCTGGCAGTTGCGGATCCGGCGCTTGTAGTCCCCCACGGATCGTACTGCCCGGACGATGGTCAGCCAGATCTCCTGCTTCTGGTGGGCATCAACCTGTGAGGATGACAAAGTGAACAAGCATTTGCAATGCAATCGGTCTCGCCTTTGGGGCCTTATATGTATTTACCTATGCAGCACATTAGCCTGGGTGCTGAAACATCTACTGTTCTTTAACATGGAGGGAAAGTAAGCACCAAACTGCGTGACACGCCAGGTATGGGAACACATGGAGAGAAATATTGCCTTTCAGCGGGAAATGGCATAGTCCAAAGCTCTGTTTTTACTATAAAATCAGGGTCATATTGCTGAAAATTTAAGATCACTGCTTCAGTGTAGGTTTGCCCCTCCACCTCCTGTAAGTACCTGGGAAGTGAAGCCTTAATTAATCCATTTCATTCCCAGAAAAGAAAACCTGTTCCACAGTGACCCATGCTATGTAAGAGCAGGATACATTTTTGTACCGCTCAGAAAGAATACCTGCCTCCTTAAGGCATATAGTATATTTGGGAGAGCGATTGATATAAGCTTATTAGGGGACTTATTTGCTTAAAAAATTAAATTGCAGTTTTCTCCTTAGGTAATGTTCTGATGCGATCAGATAGCTTAATGATTTAAGTATTTCCTGATGAAAACGCATGCATAACTTGTAACGCTTACACATTTAATTCATCATTAGTTTAATTGGTTAAAACATACGTTGTGTCCTTCATGTTCCTATGAAGAATGTTGAATCAAGCGCAATGCAAAACACAAATTATGTGAGAATAAATCATTTGGAAAAAGGAAACTCATTATCTCTTCCCACAGGAAGTAAACAGATCATACAGCTGAGATAGAGAACACTCTAATAGTATCAGGTGCCATACAAATTTGGGAACGCGAATCAAAGCGGATGTTCAGTAATTTTGTGATCTCAATACTCGAGCAACACCGGATTGTATTTATGGTAAAACCCAGCACTTAAGTCGAACAACCCCCACCCCAAAAAGTGAAACCACATAATAAGATAAAGTAGGTATTAGGTAACTACTTCAATGAGATTAATTCATTACACAGATATCATAAAACAAGTACCGGCAACATAAGCAAGGATACAGTTGATGTAATACTCCAAAGCCGACGTCACCGTCTCCCAGGAAAAAAACTAACACAAACAAAAAAAAACAAAGTTTGAACTGCAACGCGCATCATAACAGCAATGTGCACAAAAAATGCACTGAAACAAATGTCCACAAGACCTGCGTGTTCCGGTCTAAAACCAGGGGAGTGACCACGTCTCAAGGAGTGGCCATGGTAGAGTCAGGCAAACCCCGGCCTTATACTGATGTTAGCATGGAAACAGAAAGGAGCGGAGTAAAGCATTGAATACATAACATGGCGAATAGCTACAGGAATAACTAACAAGCATTGGCCGCGCGGCCGTAAAAGTAACGCCGCGCGGCCGCGAAATTAAATAATAAAAAAACCGCGAGGGGTGACGCGAGTTGTGCGCGTGCGACGAGAAAAAGTGCTGTGCACGTCGCGCGCGCTTGTGCGCGTAACCGCACGCTGGTGGCCGCTTTGGGAGCACTTTTAAAAGCCCCTTACTAAAGACTCACAGAGCAACGCATGCGCGCTGGCTCAGCGAGACCTAAAAAGGCCATTACTACACATGCAACATATCCGTGCATCACACAGTTGGATATACATGTCTCAATCACAGGGGCATATGATGTACACAGGCAGTGCAACTATGGCTATGAACAGTTTACCAGCAGTTACTAAATGGTATCATTGCCTGGGAAGTAAAACCTTGTTGGAATGCACTGTTACTGCACTATACCTGTTCAGTGCATGTAACTACACACTTTGGGGGTGAGAACTACTCAGTGAGCATGCTAGCCAGTGGTGTGCACACTGGAAGTCTTGCTAGTCAGACAACATGCACATTTAGTAAGGCAGTGGACAGCACACTCACCTGCTCCCCTGGTTTCCCATACAACTTGCTGTACTGTGGAAGGAGGCTGTCCAGCAAGGCCTGGTTCTCCTCAGTGCTGAAGGCTGGGGCTCTCTCCACAGTACGTGCCATTGCAGTAGCCAGAGGATGCAGAGACAGCAGCAGTGTTGGTGGCAGATGTCGTCCTGGAGCATGTAGTGCAGGCAAGTGAGCTCTCAGGGGAACAGCCAGCATTATATGTGTGCTGCAGAGGCAGATACTGTCCCATGTGTCCAAAGTGATAGGTCCAAGTCGTTAGCATCTTCTGAATCTGGCCAATCCATGGAATTGCACCACTTATACACGCCCACAGCATCCTTCAAAAGTTCAACTGCATGACACCCATGAATTTGCAACATTGTTGTGGCTGGCCAACTGAATTCACTGCATCAGACTCGTTAAAGCTTCGAAAACGTGTCCGTTGCCATGCCAGGCCCTAGCCAATGCGTGCGCACCGATCGGACCATTGCTGTACAACGCGTCCCCGCTCACATCATATGCAATGGCCAATGCGTGCGCACCGATCGGTCCATTGCTGTTCAACGCGTCCCTGCTCACATCATATGCAATGGCCAATGCGTGCGCACCGATCGGTCCATTGTTGTACAATGCGTATCCGCTCACATCATATGCAATGGCCAATGCGTGCGCACCGATCGGTCCATTGCTGTACAACGCGTCCCCGCTCACATCATATGCAATGGCCAATGCGTGCGCACCGATCGGACCATTGCTGTACAACGCGTACCCGCTCACATCATATGCAATGGCCAATGCGTGCGCACCGATCGGTCCATTGCTGTACAACACGTATTTCTGTCCACATCATATGCAATGGCCAATGCGTGCGCACCGATCGGACAATTGCTGTACAACGCATCCCCGCTCACATCATATGCAATGGCCAATGCGTGCGCACCGATCGGACCATTGCTGTACAACGCGTACCCGCTAACATCATATGCAATGGCCAATGCGTGCGCACCGATCGGTCCATTGCTGTACAACGCGTCCCCGCTCACATCATATGCAATGGCCAATGCGTGCGCACCGATCGGACCATTGCTGTACAACGCGTACCCGCTCACATCATATGCAATGGCCAATGCGTGCGCACCGATCGGTCCATTGCTGTACAACGCGTCCCCGATCACATCATAAGCAATGGCCAATGCGTGCGCACCGATCGGACCATTGCTGTACAACGCGTACCCGCTCACATCATATGCAATGGCCAATGCATGCGCACCGATCGGTCCATTGCTGTACAACTCGTATTTCTGTCCACATCATATGCAATGGCCAATGCGTGAGCACCGATCGGTCCATTGCTGTACAACGTGTCCCCGCTCACATCATATGCAATGGCCAATGCGTGCGCACCGATCGGTCCATTGCTGTACAACGCGTATTTCTGTCCACATCATATGCAATGGCCAATGCGTGCGCACCGATCGGTCCATTGCTGTACAACGCGTACCCGCTCACATCATATGCAATGGCCAATGCGTGCGCACCGATCGGTCCATTGCTGTACAACGCGTATTTCTGTCCACATCATATGCAATGGCCAATGCGTGCGCACCGATCGGTCCATTGCTGTACAACGTGTCCCCGCTCACATCATATGCAATGGCCAATGCGTGCGCACCAATCGGACCATTGCTGTACAACGCGTCCCTGTACAAGTCACTCGCATATGTCACCATGCCTGTCACAGGTGAACGTATGCCAGCCACATTTACTTTCCAGGGACTCAGGGGCACACCTACAACACCACAGCCTGTCCACACTGTATCCTAAGGCATGTAAGGCTGCATTACCTTTTCTGTGTATGGGGGTCAACATGTGGTTTTTGGGTGGCACTTGGGGGCAGCCACTCCCAGGCTGTGCACGTGTTCATGGGGACAGAATCCTTTGTGTGTTGTGCACATGACCACTGTGATGTGCAACTGTTCATTTCAGAGCATGTGGCATGGTCACATTTCCAGGTTGTGTATGTGTATGTCATGTCACATACCCCCTGAGTCCCATGTGGGACGGTATGTACATCACAGGGTGACCCATTGCCACAATAGTGATGGCCCTCCACAGTCTGTGTGCATGTTGTGTTTACAATGTCTCTGATTCGATGTGCACAATGGGAGACAGTCTCCACATCCACGTTGTTTGTGCATGGACTTTGATGTTGTGCGTGTGTGTGTGTCACAGACGTCCATGTCTGTCCTGCAGAGGCAACAGGGACCACTACCTGTGGGGGTCATGGTTGTTTTGCTGTGGTGTATTCATGATACGCCATGTCATGCCAGTGTCCATGTGGCAATACAGGGTCCCTGGGAATCTACCTGTCAATGAGCTGTGATGCCTGGGGCACATCTGTCCTCACATATCACTGTGGTGTGTGTTTAGAACGTGACAGCAGTACATGGGTACTGTGACACAGCCTAATGATATCCCATAGCACAACCTGGAACTTGTTGTCAACACATGTTGAACTGTGATGTTAGATGTTGGCCATGTAGGTACCATACATGTCCTTACAGAACGGCACACACATCAGGTACTTGTGTCTCGTAATGATGTATCATGTGATATTGAGTATGGTCTATGCCACATATGTGGGGTGACTGACAATCTTTCTTTCTTCACCTATGCACTGCAGGGCACCAGCTGTCCATAGACCATTCCCTGACCTTGCAACCATGGTTGAACGGGACTGCATCCGACGGTACCGCTTCAACAGGCCGATGATTGAGGAATTGGCGGTGCGGTTGGCCCCACATTTGGAACCTGGCCGGCCATACCCTACAGCGCTGACCCCCAAGGTGAAGGTGATGGCAGCCCTACACTTCTTTGCCACCGGTACCTTTCAACACACTGTGGCGTCTGCTGGTGGGATGTCACAGACCATGTTCAGCCGTGTGCTACGCGATGTTTTGGAGGCAATGTTGAGATGCCTGAACCAGTACATCTATTTCCCTAAACATCAACAACTCACTGACGTCAAGAGTGACTTCTATGCCCTGGGGAGGATGCTGCATGTCATTGGCTCCATTGATGGGACACATGTGGCTTTGGTACCACCACAGGCACATGAGCAGGCATACAGGAACAGGAAACATTACCATTCGGTCAATGCTCTGGTGGTATGTCTTGCAGATATGAGCATCTCACACGTGTGTGCCCGTTTCCCCGGTTCTGCACACGATGCCTACGTGATGAGGAGTAGTCGCATCCCGAGGATGATGTCACAGATGCAGAACCAGCGTGCCTGGCTTGTCGGTGTGTACTGACTTTGTACCATTGTGTGTGTTCTGCAATGTAGTATTCCACCCTCTTTTCCAACTCAGCTAATGTGCAATTGTCTGTATGTAGGTGACTCGGGATACCCCAACATGCCGTGGTTGCTGACACCCCTCAGGAACCCTGTGACACCAGCCCAGATGCGCTACAATGAGGCACATGGTCGGACCAGGAGAGTGATCGAGCGGACATTTGGTCTCCTGAAGAGCCGCTTTCGCTGCCTGGACAAGCCAGGAGGGGCCCTCCCATATGCCCCAGCAAAGGTGTGCAATATTGTCATCGTCTGCTGCATGCTACACAACCTGGCAGTGCGGAAGGAGTTGCCTCTCATCTTGGATGACGATGACCAACATCCGCCACCTGTGGAGGATCCTGGCCTGGGCCACGATGCCAGTGATGATGATGATGATGAGGGTGATGTCCGCACACAGCTCATCACCAACTTCTTCAGCTGTATGTGAGTATCCAGAGATGTCATGTCAATGATGTGAGTTTGCGTGATATGTGTTGGTGGTGCTCTGGTGCTGTTTGAGTGTGGCCATGTGCTACTTGACTGTAAGCGTGCAGCGATGTGTCCTTACAGGTAGTCTGTACTCCCCAACAGTGTTAACATGCTAACTTGGTTTTGTGTAGGTATCTTGTGACATGTATTGGGCATGAGTATTGCAGTTCTGTCCTGTTCTTCAGTGCTTTTGACTGTGTCTCATGTCTGTCCTTCACAGGGTACTTTCAGAGTTGTTTGGTCAACTGTGATCCCCCGACACCATGATTCAACTACCAGGGTGGAAGCAGTCGTTTCCCTACATGTGATGTGCCACACACCCCTGGACTTTCTTTCTTCTACACTTCTTCACTGTGTGGCCACTGCCACGTGGGATTACCTTGCATCTGTAGTGCAAACAACATGTTGCAAATGTGTAATAAACCTGTGCTTCACTTTGGGATGTGCGTTGTCTGTGGTCACACATCTGACTGACATTTGCTTACTGCACCTGTGGGCTAGTTAACACAGACTCTGAATAGGTGTGGTGTCTGTGCATTCCACTGTATTTCCTGGCAACATCAGTGTAGGCGATGAGTCAGATGGCCCTGGTGTGTATGTGTTGTGTAGCCCTAGTGGTGTGTCTCCCTCATATGTGTTACGTCGCCATGACTCACATGACGGTGTTGAACTTGCTGTAGCAGTTAGCATGCACAGTGTCATTTAGCAGATCATCATCTCCATGACAGAAACCACGTTGGAATCACAACAGAGGCAAGTATGGTGTATTAGTGAGTTTATTTACATACATATGTGAGTATAGTGCACAGGATGGTGGGTGCTGTACATTGGGATTGTAATCCAAAGTTCACAGATGAGTTGGAAGCCTTGGTAGCAGAAATGTCCTGAGTAAAGTCAGCAGTCATCTGATACATTGGTCCAACTTAAACTCCCCATGTCATGTGGGAGAGTTGGGTTGCATTCGACAGGGTGAGCAGTTTGCACACAAAGGAGAATTTCCAGAACAGGTATTGGGTTCCTGGGGGATGTACATGGCCATCGGCCTCTCAGTTTTCCTTCCACGGACGACCCCTCTTCTTTGGGGGGGCACCCGCACGTGCAGGCTGCTGCGGTGCAGGGGACTCTCCGCCAGAGTCCTCCTCCCTCCCTGTGGCAGTTGCAGTTGTTGCAGCACCAGATGTTGTGGGCACACAGGGAGGTGTGGCCATGTTGGTGCTAATCTGGCGGAGGCATGTCAATATGTCCCTATGCACCGCTGTCAGTTCTTGCAATGTGTCCCACTTGGACTCCATGCCAGACATGTGTGTCTCCACATGGGACATGTGGGAGTCCAAGCGGGCATGATGAGCAGCCTGCTGATGTTGAATGTCCTTGAGGATCCCCACTACCTGGCTGACCTCTCCGGTGCTATTCTGGTACGCATCAGCAATGCGTACCAGTTGTGGGTCATCATGCAGTCCAGACCCCTCTGCAAACAGCGACCTATGTCTACCACCCCTCCCACCACCCCTGGCGACACGTGCGGGACCTGCGGTGGCACGCACAGGTGACCCTAGGCCCCCTTGGGGGTTGTTACTGGGGTTGTTGTCCATTGCTCCACATTGGGCCGGGGTCCCTGTGCTGTTGTCATCGGTGGTCCTTGGTCTGTCCGTGTCGGCGGGGGTGGTCTGTGTGTTGGCAGTTGTTGGAGGGGTGGGTGCAGGGGGTGCAGATGTTGGTCCTGCTGGTGCTGCATGATGACTCACACCGGAGGGGCCAGGTAGGTCTTCGCCATCCGAGGAGGGCAGAGGCTGTTCCACACCAGTGTGCTCAGTATCCCCCGGAGCCTGGGACAGGGACTCCTCATCATCTGCTGCTGTGTCCCCATCATCACCTGTTTTTGGAAGAGACACACAATGTATGTTATATTTCTACAGGCATCAATGGTTCACACACCTGACAGTTGTGACTGTACCTCTGGATGCGGGCCTGTACATTGCATTGTCCTAAGTTGTCACAGTCAGAGGTTGATATTGGTGTAGCACATTGTCCTGCAAACCTGAAGCATTTCAATGTGAATGTTGAGGTGTGTGCATGGACAGCATTGGTTGTATTTGGTGGACATCCGGCCCTCCTTCTCCCCCAGCCCAGTTATCCCACCATGAAGCATGCCACCCTTGCAGTGGGTTCAGGTTGACTCTCAGGATGTCAGTCAGTGGTGTCCTGCTGTTGGTTGGTGCCCAGTTCCCAGCAGGGCCTGGTACTCCCCACGACAGAGGACCATTGTCAGACATCTTAGAAGTGGCTTTTCACTCCCTGTGAGGTGTGCATGCTTCAGTGTGAGCTTGCTGGGCCATGTGGGTGGGGGATGTTGAGCTGTGACTACCACTCCCATCATGCTATTGCCTACACCCCCCTTCCCAGCATGCCCATACTTCCTTCCTTTTGAGTGGACTTCACTGTGTGTGAGTGTGACAGCAATGGCAAGATGGCTGACAGTGTGGTCCTGTTGTTGGTTGGTGCACAGTTCCCAGCAGGGCCTTGTGCTCCCCACAGCAGTACCCAGTGTCAGCCATCTTGTCAGTTGTTTTCCACTCCCTGTGATGTGAGCATGGTTCAGAGTGATGTTGATGGGCCAATTGTGAGGGTGACCAATATCTGTGACTACCACTCCCATCATGCTATTGCCTTCACCCCCCTTCCCAGCATGCCCATACTTCCTTCCTTTTGAGTGGACTTCACTGTGTGTGAGTGTGACAGCAATGGCAAGATGGCTGACAGTGGTGTCCTGCTGTTGGTTGGTGCACAGTTCCCAGCAGGGCCTTGTGCTCCACACAGCAGTACCCAGTTTCAGCCATCTTGTCAGTTGTTTTCCACTCCCTGTGAGGTGTGCATGCTTCAGTGTGAGCTTGCTGGGCCATGTGGGTGGGGGATGTTGAGCTGTGACTACCACTCCCATCATGCTGTTGCCTACACCCCCCTTCCCAGCATGCCCATACTTCCTTCCTTATGAGTGTACTCCACTGTGTGTGAGTGTGACAGCAATGGCAAGATGACTGACAGTGTGGTCCTGTTGTTTCTTGGTGCCCAGTTCCCAGCAGGGCCTTGTGCTCCACACAGCAGTACCCAGTTTCAGCCATATTGTCAGTTCTTTTCCACTCCCTGTGAGGTGTGCATGCTTCAGTGTGAGCTTGCTGGGCCATGTGGGTGGGGGATGTTGAGCTGTGACTACCACTCCCAAATGCTATTGCCTACACCCCCCTTCCCAGCATGCCCATACTTCCTTCCTTTTGACTCTGCTTCCCTGTGGGGTAGTGTGCCTGTGCTGAAAGGATGGCTGACAGTGTTGTCCTGGCGTTTGTTTGGCTACAAGTCCCAAGAGTGTCCCTGTGCTTCACACAGCATAACCCAGGGTGGTGGTTCTTTGTGGGATATTTAATTAGAGTGTGAGGCATTGCATTCTCCCAGGTGAGTTGTGTGGAGTTTGTGTTAAGGGGGTGTGTGAGAAAAGCTGCTTGTAAATATGGTCAGAGCTGTCAGTCCTCCTTCCCACCCAGCCAGATATCCCACCATGGAACGTGCTTCCATTGCAGGGAGTGCAAGTTGTCTTTCAGGATGTCAGTCAGTGGTGTCCTGCTGTTGGTTGTTGCACAGTTCCCAGCAGGGCCTTGTGCTCCCCACAGCAGTACCCAGTGTCAGCCATCTTGTCAGTTGTTTTCCACTCCCTGTGATGTGAGCATGGTTCAGAGTGGTGTTGATGGGCCAATTGTGAGGGTGACCAATATCTGTGACTACCACTCCCATCATGCTATTGCCTACACCCCCTTACCAGCATGCCCATACTTCCTTCCTTTTGAGTGGACTTCACTGTGTGTGAGTGTGACAGCAATGGCAAGATGGCTGACAGTGTGGTCCTGTTGTTTGTTGGTGCACAGTTCCCAGCAGGGCCTTGTGCTCCCCACAGCAGTACCCAGTGTCAGCCATCTTGTCATTTCTTTTCCACTCCCTGTGATGTGAGCATGGTTCAGGGTGGTGTTGATGGGCCAATTGTGAGGGTGAGCAATATCTGTGACTACAACTCCCATCATGCTATTGGCTACACTGACTTCACCAGCATACACAGAATTCCTTCCTTTCAGTGAGCTTCCCTGTGAGGTGGTGTTCTAGTGGTGGCTAAATATCTGACTGTGTTTGTTGGTTAGATTTGTGCCACTGCCTAGCTCTATTTGTTGTTGGGTTTGTACATGTCATGACACAGCTACATATCACTATGAAATGGCATGTATTGTGTTTATCTGACTAACATACACATCTTGGGATGATTATCTTTTGGTTGCTGTGGATTTGCTAAGGGTGCATGGTTTGACTATCCCCTTGACAGTGATGTGTGTGTATTGTCACACAATATTGTGTATATTTGTTGTGTACTCACCAGGCTCTGGGATGTTTGATAGTCCATATACGCTCACTGGTGGTAGGATGGCCCGCACCTTCTCCTCCCAGGGCCTGAGGTATAGTGGTTTGGCAGGAGGGCCACTGCCGGTGCGCTGACACAAGACGTAATCCTTCTTTAGTAGGTCCTTGACCCTCCTGCGCACATCATACCACCTGTTCTGGATGTCTTCCTTTGTGCGCAAACATGGTGATTGTGCGTTCACCCTGTTGACGATCCTCTCCCACATCTTGGTTTTCTGCGACATGGGGGTCTGTTGGACCAATGTACCAAACAACTGGGGCTCTACCCTGAGGATCTCATCTACCAGGACTTCCAATTCACTGTCTAGGAACTTTGGATTCTTCTTTGGGGGCATGGTGATGGGTGGTGATTGATGTGTGTGTGGGTGTGCAAGTGAGGGTGTGTGAGTGTAGGTTTTGCTGGGTGGATGTGAGGGTGCTATTTGTTGAGGTGCTAATGGTGTGTGGCTTGTGTGATGGATGAGCTGTGAGTGTGTCTGTGGTTGCTGTCTGATGGTGTTCTGTGCTGGCAGGTCAGTTGAATTTGCAAAGGATCATGGTAGGGATTTGTGGCCTTTATATGGGTGGAGTTGTGGGTGTGTCTTTGTTCCATGTTTTCCCCCAGTATTTATTGGCTTTGTAATTGCTTGTTTGGCCCTTTTTTTGTATTTTTTCCTTTGTACTTTTTGTGCATGTAGGAGACGTTCTTCTGACCGAGTAGGACGCTGCAGTTGTCTCGTGCGAGCTTCTCCGAGTCGTTCACGCTGTGTTTCTGCTAGGTTTCATGTGCGGCGTACGCGTCGGTCGCGGAGTATTGGGTTGCTTCGGCTGGGTTTTGTATGCGTGTCGGTCGTACGGCTTGGGCTCCGTGCGACTCGGTCTGGTTTTCCACGCATTGCATCGTACTGCGCGGGTCAGAGTTCGCGGGTACGTTTCGGTCGGGTTCATTCCTGGTGTGTGTCGGTCAGTTCGATTTGCGTGGTTTCCCGGCCGGATGGCTGGTTTCCGTGCGGTTTGGTCGTTCGGCTTGTGTTCCGTACGAGTCGGTCGTGATTCACATGCATTTCATCATACTACGCAGGTCATGCAGCGCCGGTACGTGTCGGTCGGACTAAATTCCCGTACCGAGTCGGTCGGTATGTTTTCCGGCCCGAATCGGAATCGACCCCATAGTCTTTAGTCTGCTTTGTTAACCCTGGCCACCAGTAGCGCTGTTTCAGTAAAGAAATAGTCGCTGTAACACCTGTATGCGCAGAACCCAAACCCTTGTGTGCCGCTAAAATCAAGCCTAGCCTACGATCCATATTTGGTATTACTCTATCCCCCACTCCAGGAATCTGAGCATATGGAATGTTTTGTGCATCTAACTTGTAGGAGTACTTGAGTGGAAATTTCTTAGGTACTGCTGTGCTGCCTTTGCGTGAAGCATTGACAGCTACCATAATCTCGCCGTCTACCCTCATCTTTGAACGAGTAACTGCAGCTACGGCGGCTGTGCAAACAGCCCCCTTTGCGACTTCATCAGCCAATGAATTCCCTTCAACGTGAACGCCATCACGCTGATGACTCAGTGTATGTATCACGTGAGCCCTTGATAGTTCGTTTCTCAACTCCACTACCTGTTCCCATAGCATTTTATGCTTTATTGTGCCACCTTTTGCATCTTTGAACCCGTTTTGTTCCCAATGATGTAAATACTCATTGTACGACTGTACACAGTAAAAGGAATCACACACAATAAGTGTGGGGAATTCGTGATCCGTATTTATAAGTGCCAGTATTAGTGCTTTGAGTTCTGCCAACTGAACCGTGCAGTCTCCTAAAGATTTTGTTTTTGTACAGCTTAGATGGAATTTGCCATCACGCATGCGACGTTTAACAATCGCACACGCTGCGCTGTAAGCTTGCTTGCTTCCTGTGGCTGGTTGAGCAGAACCGTCAGTATAGATAATGTATTCGTACTGATCGGGAGGCAAAATTTCATTTGGTAGAGGGTATTCTTGTTCGTATTGCAGGAATGCCTGTGTTTTAAAAATAGGATTAAATCTGTATTCAACATCCGTTGCAGTAAGAGAATTAGCCCATTGTATCCATCTTGGATGTAAGGCTTTCGCATTTGGAATGCTAGCTTTTGTAACCGCTTCTAAAGCTGGTACTGGGGTCACAACAATTATGCGTTTTCCCTGAGCCAGAGCTCTTTCTCTTGCTACAGCGGTCTGCACTGCTGTCAGGATTTTTTCTGTTGAAGTGAAACGCATTTCTGCGTTTGTATACAGGTGTGATTTGTATGCGATTGGTACTGTTTCGCCTTCATTAAAAGTTAAATAAGTGTACCCGCATTGACCCGCTATGACTCGGATCACTAAGTTGCGTACGTTTACGCGTGTCTGTAAATGTTTAGAAGCTATCATGTCTTCCTGTAGGGAACGCAGGATATTTGTGTGTTCCTGTGTCCATTGTTTGACTGAAAAGTCAGGTTTTATTAAGTCGTAGAATGGTTTTACCCTTTCTGCGTAATCCAAAATGTATGTTCGACTAAAATTTAGGAATCCCAGAATTGATTGTAAATTCTTTAATGATTTTGGAGGTTGGAGCAGCGCACACTTTTCTAAAAAGTTAGCTGCCAGGCTTTTTCCCTCACTTGACAGCTCATATCCTAAAAACAGGACATTGAGGTGGGCAATTTTTGATTTTTTGAAATTCAATTTATAGCCCTCAGAGGCGAATCCCATAATAATGGTGCTCACCCTGGTCAAGTGCCTCTTTAAGTCATCATCCGTCAGATAAATATCATCCACATAGGACAATGCTTCTTCATCCAAATTTTGGAGTAACTCCGTTACTCTTGCTGAAAATACCCCCGGGCTGTTTTTATACCCTTGGGCTAGGCGACAAAATTGTCGCTGGGACCCTAACGCACTGAA
Organism: Calotriton arnoldi; assembly: GCA_963921515.1. Lineage (NCBI taxonomy): Eukaryota > Metazoa > Chordata > Amphibia > Caudata > Salamandridae > Calotriton > Calotriton arnoldi. The sequence goes on from CAWUFW010007096.1 coordinate 399,566, forward strand.
GGCGGTCAGATACCTGCTTTCAGGCGCTATATTTTGGCAGAAAAATCCATTTGAGATATCAAGTGTTGTTTTGTATTTTTTCCGTACAATGTTATTCATTAATGCGGCACTGTGTGCATTTTGAACTGCAAATGTCTTTGTGCAAGTGTTTAAATGTCTGTAATCTAAAACTAGACGATATGTATTGTCAGGTTTCATTACGGGAAACAAAGGATTGTTCATAGGTGAAGTGCAATTTTCTATCACCCCCTGGTATTCTAGTTGGTCTAGAATCTCCCTGACTTGTTTTTTAGCTTCCTGCTTTATAGGGTATTGCCTTTGAGCAGTTGGGGAAACTTTTAACGGGATCACGTGGTGCGTTGACTCCTCATCCCAACCAGCATGATTTTTGTACAATGCTGGAGCTAGGGCAACCGCCCACTCCTGCGCATATGCATGTTTTAGGTGAATGGGAACGAGGTCGGAAAAGGCTGGAAAAATTATCGTTTCTCCCCTAGGGCGCTCCATGACGAATGCTGGCGGCCAGGCTTGTTCTGATAATAGAATGTCATAACCAAATGACAGATTTTTCCAAAAGAGACCCTTAACTTTTCTGGGCTTGTCCCCCTCCATCCGGAGTGTTATCTCATGTAACTTATGTGCGACACTTACCCGAGTATCAGGTGTTTCCACCGTGATATACTCACTCAACTCCGCTGTCACCAGAAATTCCTTCAGGTTCTGGCGAGCTATCGTTACTTCTGCCACACTGTCTAGCATCGTCAGAGCCCATTCCCCGTTCAAAAGCTGTGTCCTCAGAATTCTGGGCATGTCTGATCTTGAGACCTGCTACCTTCTTCTTTTTGAACTGAGGTTTTGATTTTTGTTTATCCTCTTTTTTAGGGGCGTAGACCGCAGTGTGTTGCGTGTCTCTGGACTTTGTACGCTCCTTTGATCGTCCTTCCCTCTCCGAGTTTCGTGATGAACCCTGAAAGGAACAAGAGGAACGAGTATCAGTATCTTGATACCTGTCAGGTTTTTTAATATTATCCCTATTCCTGAGGTTGTACCTCTTTTCAGAGGGCTCCTGTTGAGGAGACCTACCTCTAGATTGAGATCTGTTGTCTTTAGACTTTTGCTGTTTTTTATTATCCCACTTCTTTTTAGAAGACGTAGGTGTCTGCTTTGTAGTGTCCTTTTCAGGACTGCCCACCAGTTGTGGTTTTAATGCTTTCCCACCTAGACTGTCTCTGCCTAGTTCTGCATACGAATTTTCAATTATTTTGGGTAGTTCGTGTTGTTGATCCTCTGGACCGAACTCCCTTAGGCGTTGGCGGATCGCCACTGAAGCTGCTTCCCCCTTAATGTTAGCTAGTATTATGGCTGAGACCTGTTCAAAGTTGTTTAGCAACTTCATCCCTAAGTTAAGGGCAGGCTCTGCTCCGTACTCATTTTGTATCTGTTTCAATACGTCAGGTACTACTGCTAAGGACGGGATACCATGTGTTCTGGTATATATGGCAGCAAAGACTGAACCCCAAGAGGTGCAGTCCTCTACTTGTGGTGTAAGACCCACGGGCAAGCAGATTGTTAGGATTCTGTGTTTATCACTGGTTGTAGTATTAGGGAATACTGCTTCAAGCTGAGTTATTTTCTGAGCTATCCAGAATGGGATTTGTTCGCGTTTTGCTGGCATTTTGCCCATTATCGCGTGTAATGTTTGTGGAGTTATTTTATTAACTTTACCTTGGACTGGAGTGTCTTGTGCTGCAGCTGGTGCAGGCTGAACTGTTAAAGTCCTCATCACAAATTGTGTGAGGTTTCTGTAGATTTTAATTAAATCTCTGTGTTGTACGAGTAAGTCTGGCTGTGGCATTGTGTTAATGTCAGGATGCGGTGTGTATGCCGCTAATATGGGCCATGTGGCTCCTGCTCCTCCGAGCGGGCCAAATCTTGCTCTTCCTCGTACGTGGGGTAGGGCGCCTTTAAACCATTAATTATGCTCCTGGTAAGTGAGCGGGACCTCTACTTCCTCAAAGGGAGTATAGTCTGCTGGTGTTTCACCTTCTAGGTAGTAGTGAAACACATTTGTAATTGCATTTGTTGCCTGGAATGTAACCCACGAATAGAACACCTCTGTTTTATTAGATTTGTGTGCCTCAATCACGAAAATTACTGTACCACCCCTGGCTCTTAAGCCATGTTGTAGAAGTTTTATGGTGACTGCCCTTCTGAAATTTGGTGCAATTTGTATTGCATCTTCAGGGTCTTCTGTTCCGAAGAGGGCTGTGTCAACTCTCCTTGATTCGTCTGTGTCTTCCACCATTTTTAATTGGAAGAAGGGAGATTAAAGAGTTTTTAAGATAAGGTGTAAGTGCACAATTGTAGGAACTAAATATCCTTCAAGCTTGAGTAACCAACAGCCAATAAATAGTATTCTCGTACTACTCAGCTGCGGCGGATTTTGTGCCCACCCACTCCAGACGTCTCTGTGATTTTGTGAGTAGGTTCTCTGAGAATAGCGCGACTGAACTACTCAGAATCTACTGTTAAATAAGTACCAAAACAACGTTGGTGGCGCCATGTCGTGTATCTCCTATTGTACCCATGCAGGACCTGCGCGTTTGTGTAACATAAGCTGTGGGCTTGGTGGCAGACTGACTCTGTGCACCCCCACCGCTTATGTTAGATTGTTTTGCATTAGCTAGCTCGCAGTGCCACTAGTGTCTCCTCTTATCGGGGAGAGATTAGTTTCTGGCAACCTTAGAACATGACAACCCTGATTCCCTCAGAATCGTGGAAACAATGTACTACTTTTCGCTCAGTCACTCGTGCTCACTTATTCGGTTTGTCTCAGAGAGTTACACAGAATAAACAGTCGGGCGTTTCAATAAGTATTTATTGAACAGTTGTTATTCTAGTGTAAAATATATGTGCTGCAGAGACCAGCAGACAATAGCATGATCAGCAGTACGATAAAAGCAAAGGGATAGAACAGTTCTACCATATTGCGATAATCATGAGTACATACATGAATATAACTGCATTATGCAAGTGTGCGTACTCCTACGATGCCTACCTAGATGTACCTGTGTGTACCTAGCATATGTGTGTAGGTCTTAGAAGCTAAGAGCCAAGAATCCTCCTAGGATTTAGTCGAACCCCCATACCTGAATAGAGAGAGTGTGGGACCCTGTCCTGGTCTCGAGTTGGACACCCCGTCCGGGTTGTGTCAGACCACTGTCAGCTTGAGCGACTGCATGCAGGAGCCTCAGCGTCTCTGGTCAGTGTGTCAGCATGGAAGTCTCGGTTTCCTCTGTTTTACCGGGGCAAGCTGTGGTATATTTATACCCTAAAGAGTCTCGGTCCTCAGTATGGTTTGTATTGGACATGAGGAAGACGTCAGGGGTGAACTTTGTACATACATTATGCTGGTGGTGTATTCTTAGAAAGCCATGCATAATTAATGAGTACAGTGTGGGCCTGTGTTTGGAAGAACCCTGTTGCATTCAAAACCACAGGATAGATAACGTTCAGCCCTCAGAGCTCGTTGTGTACTAGCTGGGACCAATGTAGGTGAAAGATCATGCCTATACAAGGAATCATACTATAATAGGACATGTACAGTTGTGACCATAATTGGGCATATGCGGCCATGACCATAAATGGGCAAGTACGAATATGACCATATTAGGGTAAATATGAATACGTCCATTTTAGGGCATGTACGAACGGATCTACATTAGGGCATCTATGCGGGATATAACAATGTAAGGTAAATAATACAGCACTCAGTAAAGCTAGCTTAAGCAGCTAGAGCATGGTTTACCTCAGCTATAAATTACTACTGGGTATAGCACGCTTTCTGGATTTGATATTCTCTGTTTGTCTACGAACACTGAACTTACAAATCAGGTTAAGGATTTTGCATTTCAAATTATTTTATTGCATTTAGATATCCCAGTCCCATCCTACAATGTCCCAAGTCTGGGACCTATAATCACTGTAGACCATGTCTCACTTAATATTTTCTGCCTTCATTGAAGCACACAGAAGCACAGCCAAAAGAAGCACAATATATTACAAGGCCTCGCACATGGGGGAAATGTGTTTTTCTATTGGTAAAGTGTATGATATAGTTTTTACGTTTAAATATTGCTACTTTTCTACTTAAAATAACTTTATGAAGGCAGGTACTTTTCACATTTCAACAGATTACATTTGCTGTTTAGTTTTGTGTTCTGAATATCCGGGGGCCTGTGTTTTGTTTAACATAGGGGCCGGATTCTAAGTGCAGCTTGCACTGCTATTAGGGTGGTTGGGGTCAGCCACTGAGATGCCAATGCACTTTTGAATTTTTTGCAATTGCAAATTTTGATGTTAATCCAAAATGCAGGCTTGTCAAGGTAATGGGCTTAGTATTCCCTTGCAGCACTCAGCTCTCGACATCACATCACAACTGGAAGGTGTGTGGTTGCAGCAGACAAAGTTTTAATCCTCTACCTGCCCATAGTGTGAATAAATGATTTTCTATGGTATGATCCAGACGATGTAGCTCTATTATGACAATCAATGGGTTTTGGCTTTGCACTGTAGTAATAAATCCCCGGATCTGTTTTTAGCACTACCCATGCTCAAAATAGTAGGTATTATTGGACCACATTTATTTTCACCAACATGGCATAAATAATATACATGTAAAAGTGCCGACTTTGTATGCATTTTTATTACAAATGTTGAATGTGGGGATGGGCCATGCAAAGCCTTTGTTGAGTCATGATGCCCCTTCCCTCTGTCAACACTGGTGATAAAGCATATTATATTCTGCACTAGCCTAGACTGGTAAATTGCCCTTGAGCACATTTGGTCTATTTTGCACGGGGGAACGGAGGGAAAAAATTGCGTTTTATATGTCATTTAAAAAAAAAATCTGAATGACGTTTTAAGAAGTTTTATAAAATCTACTTAAACAGCAGGTTGCACCAAAATACCCATTGTGTCAGGGTACCTCGTCTTGTGGCCACTACTCCCTCTGTTTGAAGGGCCACTTGACTGCCGCCATCACCGCCTTAGGGGTGAGCAGTCTAGTTGGTATTCAGAAGGGGAGGAAAGGGCTATATAAACGGGAGCATTGCGCAACTACGCAGCTTAGATTGATTAATTGTGCTCGAGCACAGTTGCTCTAGTTTGCACAGGGGAACGGAGGGAAAAATTGTGTTTTGTGTCATTTGAAAAGAAAATCTGAATTATGTTTTAAGAAGTTTTATGAAAACTACTTAAACAGCAGGTTGCACTAAAATACCCATTGTGTTAGGGCACTGCGTCTTGTGTCTACTACTCCCTCTGTTTGAAGGGCCACATGACGGCCACCATCACCCCCTTAAGGGTGAGCAGTCAAGTTGTTAATTAGTATGGGTGGAAAGGGCTACATAAGTGGGAGGCTGGCACGACCACATAGAGGACGCGTGCACCGGGCATGAAGACGGCGCACCGAGGGCGCACCAAAGGTTAGCCCGTCCATGCCTGGACCAGGCCCAGGGCCAGTCCTCCTGGTTGTCCAGAGCCGCAGGCTGCCCCCCAGGAATGGTACTCTAGAGAAGCCCTGCTGGCAATTCAGACCAATAGGTTAGAAGCAGGATTGTCTTCTCTTGTGCCACATGAATCAAGACATTATACATTCACGTTGTCAGGGATGCAATACTAAGATCATTGATCTAGAACCCCAGGGAGCAGAGCAGCCACGTACATTAAATTCAGTGGGGGGCCAATTTCTGGGGAAGCAACGGTCCACATAACCAAATGCGCATTGATCAATGCCAGTTCAATGGTTAAATATCATATGGAAGTTGCAGAATTTATTGAGTCTCATTGTATTGACATAGTTTTTATAACAGAGACCTGGGACGATCAGGCTTCTGGCCCAGAGATGACAGCGGCAGTATCCATGGGCTATACTATCACTTGGCTTGATAGACCCCACAAAAAGGGAGGCAGTATAGCAGTTATGTTTCTGAACTTTTTATTAGCAACATATACACAGGCATCCTCTGACTCCCAGGAAGCCCTCTTGTTTAAATTTGAGTTAGCTAAAGCTCAGTCATTCAACAGAATTGTGATTTATCGTGCCCCAGGGCCAAGAACCCCTTTCATCCAGTCCTTAGAATTATTGCTGTAAGACTCTGCTGTTGAATCTGATTTTACAGAATTAGGAGTCTTTAACTTTCATCTTGAAAACAAAGAAGCCCTGGATACAGACTTGCTTATAGATACAATGACCTATCTCAGATTCACCCAGTGTGTAGTTGGTATGACACACAAGGCAGGGCATACCCTCGACGGAATCTTCTCTAATAATTCACTTCTCTCCTGTCCCTCCATGCTCTCGCTTACTTGGACAGACCATAAGGCGGTCCTTTGGGATACAATGCTTCCCAATAGTTTAAATATCGGGAAGGCTGTAAAAAAAACTGGTTGTCTCTCATGCTTGCCATAGGATTCAAGCCCCACAGATGAGTACTACTCTTAGGAATTCTCAGACAGAAGACACCTCTGATATTGTCTCAATGGAGGAAAATTTCACAGGCTGGATTAATAGGGCTGTAAATAAAATAGCCCCCCCCCCAACATTAAAATAATTAGGAGATGCAAGCCTATCACACCGTGGTTCAATGACACTCTCAGGGCAGTAAAACTAAGCTGCCGTAGACAAGAGAGAGTGTGGAGGAGGGATTATAGCAATACCCTGGAAACAGAGAAATATAAAACCTGTATTGGACAATATAAAAAATCTCATTTTTGAGGTAAAATCAGCTTATTTTTCCAAACAGATGAAGTCAGCTACAAACTCAACAAAGGCACTTTATCAGGCTGTTGCCAAACTCTGAACTCCAGCGACCCACAATTCAGTGGAGGGCAGTCAGATCCTCTGCGATGCACTGGCATGTTTCTTTCAACAGAAAGTGGAAGCCATCTTTAATTAATTCTCTAGTAGCGGATTTGCAGGCATGAACAAAAATGTAATCATTGCAGAGCTCCCTGACAAAACTACCCTCAAGGAGTTTGCTCCAGGAACAGTAGATCTAGTTTTGCAGGCTATTTCCAAATTAAAGCCAGGGTCACCATTGGAGCCCTTTCCACCTAGCATCTTTCATTTAGATCCAGAGGTAGTAGCCCCGGACCTGACAAACATATTTAATGCCGTGTTTAGTTCAAGTGTATTCTTAAAACAGTAGAAGGCTGCTTCAGTGTTTCCAATGCTGAAGAAACCATCTCTGGATGTGTAGGATCTTAACAACTATCACCCTATTTCAAGACTCCCATTCCCAGCAAAACTGGCTGAGAGAATAATTAACACACAGCTCATTGCTTTTGTGGAAGTTAATGTCCTTATAGATGACACAAAATGTGGCTTCAGAAAGAGCTTCAGTACGGAGTCAGCGCATACGGTTGCAACACAAGAGATCAGGACTGCAATGGATAAGGGGGTAATGCCGCCCTCATCCTGTTAGATCTATCTGCTGCCTTTGATACAGTCAATCATGACCTTCTGATAGCTCGGTTACAAAGCCTGGGGATCCAGGGTGTTGCCCTCAATCTTTTGAGATCATTCCTGACTTACCAGGTTCAATCAGTCTTCTATAAGTGCTTCATATCGGAACCCTTCACACTGCCCTGAGGGGCTCCTCAGGGCTCATCTCTGAGCCTACTGCTGTTGAATTTGTACTTTACCCCCCTGGCAGTACTAATCAAATCCTTCGGAAACCCATTAGTTTGTTACACTGACGACACCCAAATAGTGGTTTCCCTAGTGCATAAGAGCACAGAGGTGGATAAGACCTTTTGCAGCTGTATGAGTGCAGTGGGCTGATGGTTGGATCAAAACTGCCTAAAACCTAATTCATCAAAGACCAAAGTCATTCTGTTTGGCAATAATCCAACATTCTGTACACCAGACTGGTGGCCTGAGGAACTCAGCACTTTACCATCACCAATCCAGAAGGTAAAAAATCTGAGTGTCTTGATAGACAACCGATTATCTTACAAAGCACAAGTAAATAGAGTCACTTCGGCTTCCTTCTTTGCCTTGCGTTCAGTCAAGAAAATCGCTCAGTTCCTTCCTTTTGATCTGTAAAAGACTGTTATTATTGCACTAGTTCTATCTAGAATAGACTATTGCAATGGTCTATACCAAAACCTATCAATAAATTCATTGACTAAACTTCTAGTTCTATAAAACACGGCTGCTCGTATGCTTATGAAGGTCTCTAGATGTGGGTCAGCCTCCCAAACCATAAACAAACTGCACTGGCTACCGGTAAAGAAACAGATTGCCTTTGAGGGCCTTTTAACGGCCTATAAAGCTCTCCATGGCCTTCACCCCGCTTATCTAAAAGATAGATTTAGATGACACATTCCAGGAAGGAATCTTCACTCCTGCTCAGTAAGAGATCTGGTAGTGACCACCCACAGACTGGGTACCTGGGGAGGCAGGAGCCTAGTAAGTTGTACGGCCCGGAACTGGAATCAGTTACCACTGCAGTTAAAAATGCCTCCCTCTTTACTGAAGTTTAGAAAAGATTTAAAGACTTGACTTTTCAGGCATGATTAGTATCCCTGTTTCTCCTGTCTATCATTTTATTAGTTGAGCAGCGCCAAGACGCCCCCGGGCATTTGTTTGCGCTTTATAAATAATAAACCAAATCAAATCAAATCTGCATATATGGTTATGGCATGTCATTTTTATGTTCATTTATTTTTACACATGTATTTAACCAAAACCAGGATGCAAGTGGTTACATTGGTGCAGCAAGGTTAAATGATAATGAATAGATATTGTGACTATTCGGAGAGTTGTTTTGTTTTTTTAAATGTAAAGTAAATTGTTACATGGAATCGGTGAGGCATTTCCATGTGTAAAGTATTTGTCACATTCAAACATTGAGACAGTAAAAGGTATTTTTCTCATATCACTTTTGCTGTACTGTGGTAATTTGACCTTTACACTGTAGTAATAAATATGTGACATGCGTGTTTATTAGTATAATTGTTCTAAATAACATGTTATTTGGCCGAATTTATTGTCACTGCCAGGACATAAATATATATATTCAGATGTGCAGAGTGCAATTAGCCATTTATTAACATTGTTGAATGTTGAAAGGGCTCAATATTCTACAGAGGCGTAGCCTTCAATGGAGTTGAGATTCCCCTCCTCTAAATCATATACTACAATCTGTGCATATGTATATATGGTTTATGATATGCTGTTTGGTTATGCATATTAGTTCAAAAAATCTTATTTATCATTTTTATTGTGATCCAAGAGGTGAAATCCATGCACTGAATAATGGACAGGGCGGCTCTATTTAAGATGATCTCACTCGTTAGGTTTCATGCACCCTGCAAAATTAGCCCCATGAGATTCCACTGGGTTTTTCCATGGAGCTGCAAGCTCATATCCACACTTTCCTATGAACTGGTGAGTCACCAAGATAATCCTTTATTAAATGCATATAGATGGCATACAATGGTGGACTGGGACTGCCCAAGTTCTATTGCTTCTATTAGGCTACCCAATTTATCCCTCCAAACACAAAGTAGCGTGACACCCTTTCACTGTGCTTAGGGAAAATTATCCCTACTGCTAATATACCTATAGAGAAATGGGGCAATTCCAAGAATTGGATGAGGTAGGCTCACTCACGTAATTTGACATGTTTCATCATTTGCCACCTCATCCCACCCTGGTGAGATGATACTTCCAGGTCGGATTCAACCTCGGGGGGCTGACATGAGGGGGTTCTTAGAAATTAATTATTTTCTCTGGATAATATAAAAGGATCCAGTTAAAAAATTTAAAAAACCTTAGGATATGCCACAAAGTATCCTTTATTCGGGCGGTATCCTAGTCTTGAGTAAAAAGTACATAAAGTAGTCTCAGAGAACCTATGTGGTTGACACTTACGTACTGCTGAGTTGTCATGGCAACATGTTTCTACCCATTCACTAGAGCCTACAGGTCTCAGCATTCATCAGGGCTGGATGTATGTATCCCTACACTTATTTGATAAACGTGAAGAGTACCATAAAACACGTTGAGAGGACCTGCCTTTCTTCAAACAATCACCAGGAGTTAATACCTAGGTAAGGGAAAAAGAAAACAAATAAATATATAGCAGTGGTAGTAGGAGATTGAGTCTTAGATACTATAATGGTCTCAGTTTCCATGATGGTCATATCTTAGGGTAATGCACTATGACATCACTGTATATTAAAAACAATATTGTAAAAAACAGTAACAAATGTGTCACAAGTGACATAAAAACATTCATTCATAACATGCATACATGGATGGTATAAAACACGTGGGGGAGGGAAACCATACACAATCCCGGTGTGATTTCTTTACCTAGTGCCAGGGGGCCAGTTCCCGCATGGTCTGCTCTGGGAGGGTGCCTCCTTTAGGGGTTTGGGTTTCGTACCCACACCAAGAAATTATCATTTCTAACTAAAGATTGAAATGGCCATATTTTTTCGGAAGATTAAACTACAGGTCTTTTTCTCCACCCTAACAACAATAGGGGACAAGAGCAGTACAGAAACGAATTCCGGCCTCCATAAAAAATCCTTTACACCTACCATTTAACAGTTACCACCAGAAGTGGCTGCCTTTGAACAGGTGATTAATGTAGGTTTAGATTTCTTGAGACAGGTCAAACAGGATTTATTTCAAACTTTCTGCAGGGCAGAAAAATATACCCTAAGGGAATTAAGAGAGGACACCACGGTGATTATAAAACCAGATGACAAAGGGGGTGGCATAGTCTTAATACCCAAAGACATTTACCACACCAAATGTTTGAAACTGTTAGGGAATACTCTACACAATGAAAAACTTGAGGCGAAACCCTACCCCTGACACCATGTTGGAAATATCCTTCATGATCAAAGGAGCCCATGACAATGGTTGGGTGACCGAAAAAGAGGTGTCTTTCTTTATTGAGAAAGAACCAAGGATGCCTAACTTCTATGTTCTGCCCAAGGTGCACAAGAACCAAAACCCTCCCCCTGGATGCCCAATTGTTTCAGGCATAGGGTCAACTCTAGAACCATTATCACAATTCTGTGATTCCTTTTTGAAACCTTTAGTAACTCAGGTGACCTCCTATCTGAAGGAAACCAAGGACATACTAAATAAGTTAAAAGATATGACCTTTGAATTAGACAAAGAACTGCTATTAACCCTAGATGTGGAATCATTATATACAAACATCCCTCAAGAGTCCACACTAGAAGTTAGAGACCGTCTTTTGACTCCCAGACAGGCTAAGAAAAGAACACCTGCCGAGTTCATTCTCGATTGTGCACACATGGTCCTTACGAGAAATGTCTTCGAATATGAAGGGGATTTCTCTTTGAAAACGCATGGTACTTCCATGGGGAGTACTTGTGCCCCCAGCTTGGCATGTCTATATGTACAAAACTTGGAAACTGAATGAGTCTACTGTGATGAGAATCCATGCCTTAGACAGATGAGGTTGTGGAAAAGATACATAGATGATATCCTGATGATCTGTAGAGGCACCAGGGAGGAAGCTATCGAATTTACGAAATGGGTGAACAGTCTGGACCCCTTCCTGAGATTCACCATAAATATGAGCGAAGTAGAAATGCAATTCTTGGACCTACAGCTATAGCAAGAGGTGGGTATTCTGAAGACTGGGGTTTATTATAAACCCACGGATAAAAACAATCTTCTACGATTTGATAGTTTCCACCCCGAGCACTCAGGGAAGGCCTACCAATAGGTCATCCTAAGACTAAGATGCAATTGCACAGAGATTGGGAAGTGCAGAGAACATACGTAAAAACTTAGCAAAAAACATCGAGAAAGGAACTACTCAGAGAAAACTATCACCAGTGCAAGAAAAAGAGTCACGAATAACAACAGGGAGGCTCTGTTGGGCACCTATAAGAAGCCGCGAAAGTCAGGACTGATATGTGTAACAACTTTCACTCCCATCTCTAACTCAGTCATTAAACTAGTTAGGAGACATTGGGGCATTCTAAACTCTTGGAATTTGGAAATGGCAAAGGAGCCAAATTTACGTGATGCCCTGGTACACAAATGCTCAAAGAAAAGACCAGCGGATACCCAAAGGACACTATGACACACCCCCACCCGACGGGACATCAACCATGAGGTGGATGTGGGTTGTGTCAGTTCACTAAGAAATGCAGATCTGTTGACTTGGACCCCATGGGTTTTGAAACACCTGACAAACTGCAATTCAAGTCACATGAAATATGTTCTAAAATGTCCCTTCAAGCTCCTGTATATTGGTATGATCACCAGGAAGATATATATTTGCATTACTGAACATGGAAGCACAATAAGGTGTAGGAGCGACAATACAAAATTGACTAGACACTATATTAATCACCAACATATTGCTGATGACTTTGAATGGAATGCGATTCGAGAAATTGGAGCACAGGCCTTAAGATATGTGCATGGCACTGTTGAGATACAAAAGGTGCTGGGTGTCCTGCCTCCATACTGACTTCCTAGAACTCAATGACGAAATCCCATGGGGATCCCTGGGTAATTACATTACATTTAGGGTCACTGAGTATGGTCTATACTCTCACCCCCTCCACAGACCTGCCACCCTTCCTCTTCTCAAACATAAACTGCTGCAACCATTGGGCCCATGGGAGGGACCCTACTGAATTTTACCAGAATTGCGCTACTGTTTGTATATGACAAGAACCACCTTGTCTCCCACCTATCCCTTAGTTTGAGAGTAATAATTCTATTTGCACTAAGAAAAATACAATAAATAACTAAGATGGGACTGGGAAAGGGCCACTAAAACTCCCACAATTAATTCTGAAAATACAGGAGCATCTTGTCCTGAGTCCGCTCCCGTCATATCAATCCCTCTGGGAAATAGACATAATTTCCCACTTGGCCCGGGAGATAGGGCAGCCTACCACATGCTCCTGTAGCAGCGTGGCATGTACTATTGACATGGCCACGCCACACACGGGGCTCGCAATCACATAGTACAAGCCCCCTCCCGGGCTGTTTTGGAGCTACACATCATTCCTGGCCAGCACAGCAATATCTGGGCATGAATACCAGATCTAGTCCCATACTCCAGGATCACGTGCGTGTCACTGAGGCAAAAAACCTTTGAAACTAAGGCACCTGATGGGCAGGGCCACATCTCCCGGACACCGGTGCTCACAGGGTTCCTTCCTCCACAGCAGGTGGAGCTCATCAGTAACAACATCACCGCTAATTAACACAGCAGGCAGATTGGCCAGCTTGTGCAGCCCATTTTCTTTTCAATAGAAACAGATGCTGCTACAACCCTGACGGTACCAGTCAGCTGTTCGATGGGGCACAGTAGGATCCCTGCGAGTGGTCTTCCTTGACATAGTAAGTGATATGATGTTGAGATGAAAAGGAAACAGTGCCTACAAATTAGTAATGGACTCTGATACAACGTATGAGAACCTGAGGAGTTCCCTAAAATACATTCAGCGAGCACTAAGGGACAGTACATTCATTCACTGTCTCCTGTACTATTATTTTCTCTTCTCCTTCTCTGAGCTAATATATGATCACACCTATCAGAGTGAGAATATAGGAGGCGCCCTCCTTGAACAGACCATGAGGCAACCGGCCCCCTGGCACTAGGTAAAGAAACTACACCGGGATTATATACGTGTGTTTTGTACCACCCATATATGCGTGTTATGAATGAATGTTTTGATGTCATTTGTGCCACGTTTGTTACTGTTTTTTACAATGTTGTTTTTAATGTGCAGTGGTGTTATTGTGTATTACTCTATATGACGATAATGAAAACTGAGACCATTGACTACTGTAAAGGCTTGGCTGATGTGGTTCATTCTGTGTCTCATCAGGTTGAATCTGCAACTTCTCAGACGTCAAAGAATCTCTGCCATGATCTGAACCCAGGGGACTGCGTCCTTATCAAGAAGCACATAAGGAAAAACTCCCTCGAATCTCATTGGCGTGTTCCATATTAAATGATACTGGTGACTACGTGGCCGATGGGTCACAGGAGAGGACAAGCCAAGCTGTAGAGGTACTGGCAGAAGCTGGACTCACATATGGTCAATCTGAGGGGGGTCAAGCTACACAAGACCCTGGCAGAGACTCTGAGGGAGACGGTAACGTTGCGAGTGACAAAATGTCTGACTCGGTAGAAGAGACTGGTGTGACAAGTGGTTGTATGCAGACAAGGAAGAAAAATTACACTGGTGAAACATAGCCTGTGAGATGTAAAAGAAAGAACATGAGGCTCTCAACTGAAAGAGAACTTGCACCAATCAATGAATTTTCAAAGTCTGACCTAAGTGAGAATAAACAAGATGCCTTTTCGACGGTATTTCTCTCCCGAGTGGACTTATCTGGTTTCAAATGCGGGGTGAGCGAGGTCCGAGATTTTGGTACTGGTTGTCTAGATTTTGATGAGAGTTCCTCGCCTTGACATAAACGCAATGCTGTCACCTACTGTCCCTTTCCTACCAAGGCTAAGTGGCTTATGGACCCAGATACTGGAAGACATCAAATTCCCAAGTTTCGAAGTACTGCAGTCTCCCTAAGAAATTGCTGCATTGAGGGCTGAACTGTTACAGTGAGTCATTGGGGAGATTGGATCTTATCTCATCAGGGTTGTAAATTGAACTTTGAACTGTAAATAATTGCTTGAAGGAAGATAATCTAGGCCTGAGTGGAAAAGAATAAAATTTAGAGTTTCAATCTAGAAGAAGAAAGAGGGTTAGGGAAGTCATCAAAGCTGTGTAAATACTGTAAACAAGAAACCATGAAAAGAGTTTCCAAGGTTCAAGGAGAGTTGCTCGAAAGACTTTGCTAATCGTGAATAAGAGGCGAAGAAAGGAGACTCTGTGTGTTGATCCTCTTACGAGCTATAACACAAGCCACTTTGAAAATGGAGTCTGGAAATTTGAATCATAGGCACAAATATATGATAGGCACACTCATTGTAAGGGTATTTATAGTAATAGCTGTAGTCATCACTGAGTCAATATTAATTGCACACAAGGATGAGATACATGGAGTGGGGGTACATGGGACATCTACACCTACTACTGCTGCCTCAAAAGAGGGTACATTAGGATCTGAAAGAGGCTTATTAGAGCAAACTAGTCGCTTTTTGCATGTAGATTTGTCCAAAAGTGATTATACATTGAATGCTTACACCAAATTGGTTTATGAGTATGTCGACACCACTGAAGTTAGAGATTGCTATGTGTGTATGCAATTGCCTGCCTCAGTAGAAGAGGCTATCAAATACCACCACCTACCCTTGACCTATGGTATTAGTTGTAGTTTAATGCATAGCATGTTTTATAGAAAGGGTCATTACAAGTAATATTTCTCAAATTATGATGCAGTACTCTCAGAAATTCCTGTATATAAACACCTGAACAAGTATGATTATTGTAAGACAATAGACGGAATGGAAAGCTACTTTGCACCAACAGTAACACTAGATACTGCTTATGCACATAGATACAATTTAACTTGCTCACTAACCAATATAGAAAAGAAATTCATAGATCAAGTAGACGGTAGACGTAGGGGATTAGTCATTAGTACTGACAACAAGGATAAGAATTCTACTTGGACCAAGGAGGAATTACCTCATATGGCTAAAGGAAGTTCTGGTCCTTTAGCTTTGGATTGGGAACAACGAGGTAAACTAGATGTACGTCAGGCTGCGAGTCGTTATGATGCGCTATTTGTAGGAGTGCGTGTGACCATATCTTTTCAAACAATGTCCCTTATAAGACGTTCATACAGGAATCAGTTCGAATGGTACCAGGAGTGTATTTCGTGTGTGGAAAGAATACGTACATTTGAATCCCAAGTAAATGGTTTGGTACATGTTACCTAGCAGTGGTGCTTCCAAAATTTTACCATGTGGAGGACCTGAAGGGTTTGGTAAGGAAGTCGAGCAGCACGGAAAAACATGGATTGATTGCTGGTGAGGTTGTGGGAGATGTATTTGGAGCGATAATACCTAGCGTGGGAGTAGTGTCGAATGACATCTAAATTAAAAGGTTGTCTACAATAGTGGATAAGTTGTCTGTCAACATGGCTCAGTCTTTGCTGTTCATAGATGGAGAGATGGTTTCGATAAGGGTGATGGTGATGCAGAATCGCCTTGCTTTAGACGTATTACTTGCAAAAGAGGGCAGAGTCTGTTGGATGCTGAAGGTCCAACAGAGTTGTACCTATATCCCTGATAAAAGCAAAGATCTTAGGCGATATATCAGCAACATCGCTGACATACATCAGAAAATAAAGGACTTAGCGACTGAGGGAGTATAGGACAAAGCTGGTAAAGGATTTGGTAAGGTTGGAAAATGGTTTGCGAATTTGGGAAGCAGAATTTTGGATACATCCTTAAACCAATAGTGATAGTTGTGATCTGTATCATTGTCTTGGTAGGAATGGTAAGGGCGTGGCATATGGCAAGGCAGTTGGAGAACTCCTTAAGAGAGAGAAGGATGGAAAGACTGCAAGACAGTCACTATGAGAATCTGAAGCGAATAAAGGAGTTCAGACAGAAGAGACTAGCTACGTCATCTGTTTAGTTCGATCTGCTCTGCAGGGACGATTTGAAGTTTTGTGAAGAGGGGGGACCTGATGTAGCAGAAATCACATTTGAATTGTAGGGGTGCATTATAATCACGTGTAGAACACACCTGCATATAATCCTGCAATCATATTAATGTGAAGTGTTCGAATTTGAAATGTATTATCATAAACGTGGTGCACTTTAGGCCATATGCAAATCACATGAAGAATCAAAGTAGAGAATGAATGTAACTAGTAGAACCTAATAACATGAAGAACTTGTGTTGTGTAATTGACACTTATTTACGTATTGACATGTGTTTATTGATTTTGTTATTTCATACATAGGTTCATTTATTTACCGATTTTGCAATAATTTTATGTGAATCTGTGCAGCTTGTATGATGTTTCTCTTATGTTAGCTTAAATTGTAGGCCTAAAATGCAATTCCCTGAAAACTCTTGCATTAGAATTAATATTGTGAATGTCATGTGCAGTGGAATCTGTTCTTTCACACTTTGGCTTGGAGGTGGAAAAGTTATTTTATTACAGAAAAGTAATGTCTTTGTCTTAGAAGCTGGGAAAGGAGAGAAGAAGTTTTTTTATTATTTTGATCAAGCAGAGGAAATAAATACATTGAGTAGTTGCTTGAAATAAAACAAAAAACCAAACAATTATAAAGATGATATATATAAAACAGATAATACCTATCTGATCTCGATCATTAGCCATAATATGTATAAAAAATAGACATTATCAATTTTAAACAATTCAAAGTGTGACAGATATTTCTGATGCTCTAAACAGCTTCTTAAATGCCTGACACATCCCACATTCATTTGATTGACAAAGTGTGCTAGTATTTTTGCAGTAAAAGGTAAAGTGAGGTATATTCAATTAGGCCAGAATTAGAGCATTAGTTCAGAAGCAAAGCCCTATCCAATCTTTGCAGAAGCTATGATTCATCATCCAACATGTGCAATAAGCAATTAAAGTATAACAGTGCTACTTAGAAATATTATAAATTACTAAACCCATTGTCAAAACAATGAACTATCCTAAAGAAAGAAGCGCTTAAGTGTATGAAGAGCACAATATTGAAGCGCAGCAAATTACTCAAACGTATTTTGCATTCCCAAATGCATTCTCCATAGAGTACATTATCCTAAACTGAAGTGTCTTAGTGCATGACAAGTGCATAAATGCATACAAAAGTGCACCCCAGACTGCAGAGCAAAGAAAGATAAAATCTGATTTGGGACATTTTCTAGCAAACATGACCCCCAATTTTCATAAACTATTACCGAGTGGATGTTCATTGAGTATAGACTAGGAACCACATTTACTGTATTGGTGGAGGGTGCTGGTGGGCTATTCCTTCATGGTAAGGTACTGATCTTTAAAATAACCTTACACCTTAATTCAAGTTTCGCCAAACAGCATTAAACCCCCTACATGCTTTGCATATGCCTCCTCAAACTTCATAGTATGAAACATTTTATTCTTCCAACCCTGGACTGTCGGGATCTTAGCAGTCGTCCAATTCTGGAGAATGAATGAGTGTGCAATCGTCAATGCTAGGGATATAAAGTATTGTTGTCCTTTCACTAGTTGTAGGCTTCTTCTTGCGACACCAAATAGTACATGGGTGACATCTGGAACTACTGTTACATCCATAGCCTGACCAATTGCCTCAAACAGCTCCTGCCAGAAATAAAAAAGATGCGGGCATGAATAAAACATGTGGAGCCATCCTCCTTGTTGTTGACAGCGAAAACAATTATTTAATACCGCTGGATACATTTTATGTAGAGTTTCCGGGGTATAGTATGCCATCCATCTGGACAAGAACGACATTCTTTTAAAATTTGCATCCCAAAGAGATTTATTTTGCATCTCTGCAATAAATTGCCAATCTCTCTCAGATAGATGACATTGTGTTTTTTCTTCTGCCTTGGAAAGAAAACTAGTGAGATCAAACTGCAAGGAGAGATCCTTCAGCAATCTGTACTAATTTCCTATTCACAGCAATCTGCTCATAACCAAAGCACTATTAATTGGATTGGGCTTATGAGTTTCACTTTTTATTGTAGCCTGCAGAAAATGCTTGATCTGGCTGAAGCTTCAAAAATGTTGTGTACATAGTGGGGCACTCCTAGCTATTAGTTCTACCCGGGAGCTAGATTTACATCGTATAATAAAGTCGCCATAGGTCTTAAAACCTTATGGAATTCCTGAATCTCACTTCAGCATCTGCTAAACAGAGCCCCAGGTACCTACCCTCCTGCAGCAACAAAAATTAACCATCAAAAGGTGTCTTAAAAAGTTTGCTTAGAGCACTCATCCACCCAAAAGTATCCCGTAGAAACGTATATCTTTTTTTTTTTTGGTAGTTTAGCTGTTTTAAGAAAAGCTGGTATACTGATTTCTGATTCCTGAATCATCTTATTGATAAAAAAGTACCTAATGCTTTGTGCCCATTTAAATAGCTAGAGAGAATATCCATCAAGGCAGCATGATAATAGCTTTGCATATTGGGCAACACCAGTCCTCCTTTCAATTTCTGGCGTTGAAGAACCTCCATCTTCACCCTAGATAATTTCTTATTCCAGATAAAGCTTCTGAAAACCGTGTCTTGTTCCTGAAAAAACTGTTCTAGATTTTATTGGGCTATTGGAAGAAAGAAATGTTATCAGTGGCAGTACAGACATTTTAATAATGGAAATACTCCCTATTATTGTCAAGGGGAGCAGTGACAACCTATCAATCATTCCCTTTATCTTTCGTAGCATTTTGTTCCTAGTTCAGATGGAACAGACTAGAGAAATTGTTTGTCACTGATATTCCTAGGTATCTTATTGGGTACTGCGCCCTTGCTTGAGACTGTAATGAGATTGGAAGGTCGGCAGCTGTTACATCAAAAAGCAATAGTTCTGTTTTGCTATGGTTTATCTTATATCCTCCTAGTTTGGTAAAATCTGCTATCGGCTGATGTTAATCTGATCAGGCTGATCAAGATACTATCATCTGTGAATAATTTAAGCCTAGCATCGCTTCAATGGGTGCCCTTATAATGCCTCTGTGTAGTTGTTCCGCAAGGGGTTCAATACAAAATGTAAATAAGATGGGGGAAAGGGGACATCCTTGCCACGTACCCCTTTTGATTGTTACTGAGCCAGCCATCTTAGAATTGACCATCACCTTAAGCTGCGCCCCATTATATAGATTTGAAAGCATTCTGATAAACTGGGAGGGAAAACTAAATTTTTGAAGACCAAAAAAACAAGGCATCGCAGTTTACCAGATCAAATGCCTTTTCGGCTTCGACCATCATGTTTAGGGCTCATTTGCAGAGAAGTAATCTCTTGCCTGAATTAAAAACTGGGTATTAGCCAACATCCAGCCTGCCACAAAGCCACTTTGATCTTCATGGATTAACTGTTGTGCTGCTGGCGCTATACGGGTCGCCCAAATTTTCAGCAGAAATAATTTGTCTGTATTAAGTACATTCATCGGTCTATATGAATGGACCGATTTTGGGTTCTTATTCTTCTTTCAAAATTAGGCTATTGTTGATTCTTGGAAGGTTGTAGGGATCTACCACCTCTTCTTTAATATAATTAAAAAGAGCCACTAAAATTGACAAACATTCCTTGGAGAAGATCTTGATAAATTCTGTGGGTAACACATCATTTCCACATGCTTTAGCATTAGGCATTCTTTTAAGTGCGTCCTGAATTTCAGTGAATGTTATAGGCTTCAATAATGACTGAGAAAGAGAGTTAGATAGACTAGGAAGTTGAATGGTATCATAGTACTGTTCAATACTAGTCATTGACACAGTATATTGTGTCTGGTAATTATCACAATAATGTTGTAAATACACTTTAGCAAACTCATCCTGGTCTGCTACCAGTTGCCCCGTAGTGGGGTTCACTTTTAGTTCTAGTGGACCAGTCCAAAAACTTGCCAATATGTTGGTGTTCTTCATATATTTTTTGCTGAAAGGTGTTGGATTTATGAATGTCTTCCAAATTAAAATAATCTCTTACATTTTGTTTTGTTGTTGCAAATAAGCCTGCCACTGGCTCTATTCTGGGATTCCGCTCCTTTACATCAGTCGCACTATCTAGTGCTGCCTGCAGACTCGCTACCTGCTGGGAGTGTTCCTTATTCTGGTTTGCTTTAAAGGCAATAATCCTTCCTCTTAATGTTGCCTTAAAAGCCTCCCAGACGGTGAGCAGAGAGGCCGTTGCACTATTGATGGTAAAGAACTCTGGGATGAACTGCCTCGTTTCCATGACCCATTGAAGATTTGAAAGCAGAAATCTATCTAGCTGCCATCTGGGTCTGTCCCTATAATGTAAACCTAGATCCACTACTACAGAGACCAATGAATGGCCCGAAAAATCATTGGTCCAAATATCCGATTGCCATCTGCTCAATGATTTCAAAGCTAAAAAGAAATCTATACGCGAGTCCGTTTTAAATCTCTGTGAGAAACATGTGTATTGTTTGATATTTGGGTGGTCTTCTGGCCAAGGATCTAACAACTGATAACTGGACTTCAAAGCTTCTATTATTCTTTTTGTCTTTGGTTTTAACTGTTTTTTATTCCTATTTGATGCATCTTTGTCCAAATCTTGAATATAATTAAAATCCCTCCAAAAATCAAAGGACCTACTGCCTCCAGGGCTATTTTATAAAGCTGATAAGAGAGCCGATATTATCATTTATAGGGCCATAATAATTGATTAAATTTAGACTACATCCATTGATTGATACTGTGATCCAAATCCACCTGCCTTGTGGATCCCTGGTCACCTTCATGGCCTCCCAATCAATAATATTACCTAGTAATATTGCTACACCCCTTATCGTGGCCTTTGCTGATGCAAAGAATGCAAGCAAGTCCCTGCGAGGAACTGACAGCTTTGGGGTATTACTCTTTAGATGGGTTTCTTGCAAAAAGATGACCTCTGGTGAAAATGAAGATAGCCACCCCAGCAAACTGCTGTATTTACCTTTGTTAGTTAGCCCATTAACATTACACGAAAGGATCTGAACCTTGTGTTTCACAGGAAATTACATCATGAGGTACTTTTTATAATCCCTCTTTGCACCTAACACCAACCATTTATGGTCATATTATCACATTTTAATACTAATTTCTGATCTTCATAACCAAAAATTTACAAAGGTGCTCAGCTACCCTCCTCAAGTGCCCACGCTCAAAAACCTTAGTGTCCCCTAAAAAAGCCCCCAACAGGAAAGGGAAAGCATGTCTATCATCCATCCCTATTGTTGTGCCCTTTTGGTACCTTGGTATGGCACTAGAGGTCTCCGCTCCAGTGTTGGCCGCTGTGAGACCACCAGACCTCAAGCCCTTTTCTCGGGGATTGATTCTCTACCCTATCTGGGTTCCCTCTATAGACTAGCTAATGTATCCTAATCCACTATACCCCTACTTAGCCTGGCCTCCCATTATTTGACAGCCACAGAATCTCTTTCGCCTGCTGGATTGAATGTAAAATGTGAAAATGCCCTTTTACAAGAACTTTCACTTTAGATTGTTGCACTATGGCTGCCTGTATTGTCTGACTCTTAAACTGATCTAGCATTGACTTAGACTCTCAAAGCCATTGTGCAGCCATGGCTGACATGTCTGAAAAAATATTAAAGCGAAATTTATCAGATGTCTGAAAGCCTCTTGACTTAATGGCAGCTGTAATGATTGAGTCCTTGATTCAAAGTCCCCAAAGTTTACGAGAAATGCTCGTGGATATTTTGTTGGTCTGTTGATGGAATGGGACTCGATGGGCCCTCATGATCGAATGCCAGTCTTTACTGGGCCCCTCCCCTGGGAAGATATATTTATGAATAAGGTCAGAGGTAAATTGAATGGGGTCTTGACCCGCTTCCTGCCCTTCCGGGATACCCACAAAACGTAAATTTGACCGCCTGGAACGATTCTCAAACTTGTCAAGCTTGATCCGGTTGTCTTCTGGCTTCTGGCTATACTTTGTTTGAAATAACTCTTGATTTTTCTGAGCATCTTTGAGATCGTAGATGCGCTGCTCTGCAAGAGTTAGCCTTTGATTTAATTGTAAGATGTTGTCATTGATAGTGTCGAGCTAGAATTTTACTTCCCTGTGGGCCTTTTCCTGAGCGTTTTTTAGCTCCCTAATTTCCCCCAGAATTACTTGTGACATATCTCCCCTGATTTTTGATCCTGGCTCAGTTCGAATGGCTGCGTGCGATTAAAGGTTGCGATCACTTAGGGCAACTTGGGATGTTATCAACACGTTAAAAATGTTTATCACTAATGGTTCAGAGACAGGATTAATGTCTTCCAAGGAAGCTGGAATCTCTGGTATCAATTGCTGCTTATATCTCAAATCTGATCTCTTCTCTGATGGACACTGGGTATCTTCCCTGTTGTCTTTGCTCCTTTGCAACCAAACAATGATTATAGGGGTTTTTTCCCAGGACAATTATCTTTTGGTGCTCCTGGCTCCTTGTAGTTTGTTTGGCGTGCGATCTTGATGCAATTCTGGTTCTATAGAGGGGAACTCACCTTGATCAGCTGAATTTTTTTTCTTCTTCTGTGGGAGCGGCAATGTATTTCATTTGGGTGTTTCAGTTGCCTCTCCAGAAAAACAGCTTCTCTCCGAATCTGATGAACCATCGTGGGTCGCACTTAGATTTATGCTTGAGCTGTTTCCTTCAATATCTTCCTCTTGAATTCTAGGCCACTCTGCCCAGCCTGATTTTTACACGCTCTAGCCACTTTAGTTTAGCAGCTCTGGAGAGCTTTGCCAGAGTGTGGGACTTTACTGCCCCATCTCTTGCCATGAGACGTTTCATCTGGCCTAAAAAAATCATTTTGAACCTTTTTTAAGGTAGCGTGCTTTCTCCTAAATGCTGTCAATTTAAGGCCTTTCTCTGTTTTTAAGGTGCTTTGTGGCATGGGGGGACAGGACAGAGCAGGCCAGGCAGCAGCAAGCCTCACCCTATACCTAGGAGTGCCGCTTCCGCTACTGCCTGAGCACTACGCCCCTCGCAAGGGCTGCTTAATGCTTTCCTTACGGTTTACTCCCTTATCCGCCTTGATCCCCTGCCCCAGATGCCTTCATTTAGCCTTTTTTAATGTCCTCCCAATAGCTTCAGGCGCCTCTCATGGCATCTCTATCACCGCGTCTCGACCGGCATCTCACCGCTGCGGCAACCGCAGCTGTCTCCACCCTCACGTTCATTGCAGCTCGAAGCTTGAAGCTAAAAAGCCACAGCCACAATGGAGAGATGGCAACCCCTGTGCCATCCCTGGCTGACAAATTATCAGCGAACACTGTGGACAGAGCCCGGATTCCTGTGCTACAAGCAAGACCGGGACTCTAAGGCATGTCTCTCCATTGCAGCGCACAGCGACCTCAACCGGAAATGGATATGACTTCCTAGTCGAGGAGCATGGCTGGATGTCCCACGATGTCAAGGAGAGAAGAAGTTACAGTTACACAGCTTGAAAGTGATAGAGGCGGAGACGGTTTCACATGGGAGAAGGCCTGAGAACCAAGGACAAATGTTGCAAAGACCAAAGGAGAAGCTCACTGTGGAAGGCTTCTTATGACTCTGTCTTTTGTGAAACAAGATGTGCGCTGTGCATTATGGGAGGGTTACCTGCTAATAATTGGATATTGGAGTCAGGGAAAGTAGCCCACTTTTTCCTTGCTTTTCTTCTGGAATAGTGGCTTTATGCTGCCTGACCCATTTGATGGTGGAGAGACTTCTTAGGAAGACTCCACGCACTGACAACTTTATCCTTTTCACAGGGAAAGCTACGTAGAGATGTCACCTTAGTGATAGAGTAGGGAGAGAATTAATGCATTTTACACACCAACCCTGAAAGCACTGCAAATTGGACTCATGCTTCCTGATTCTCTGGATTCTACTTCTTAAAGTGATGGTTTTGTTTATGCTGCATTGGTTGAATTGGATACACAGATTTGGCTTCATGCTAATTCCTTTGTATTTCTACACACTCGTGTTGAGTTGTCTCTATGTCCAGTTATTTTTGGCTTTGTAATAAATTAACTAACCCTATCTAGTTGTTCATGAGTTAATATGTATCCAAGCAAAATAATGACTAATTGACTGTGATTTAATAAATTTTCTCCCGTTTACACTTTCATGCTGCGGAAAAAGAACAATCGGATTGTGGCTCTAGAACAGATCTGGAACTTATGGGCCCGGCCCTTTCACCATTGTGGCATCTTAGACTCAGTCTCCTACTACCACTGATGTATTTGTTTTCTCTTTCCCTTAACTAGGTATTAACTCCTGGTGATTGTTTGAAGAAAGGTAGGTCCTCCTCAACGTTTTTTATGGTACTCTTCACTATTATCAAATAAGTGTAGGGATACATATATCCAGCCCTGATGAATGTCCAAGACCTGTAGGCTCTAGTGAATGGGCACAAACAGGTTGGCATGACAACTCAGTGGTACGTAATGGTCATAACAACCGTGTACATCCTCTGATACTACCATATGGTACTTTTTACTCAAGCCTAGGATACCACCCAAATTTAAGATACTTTGTGGTATATCCTAAGATTTTTTTGTTAATTTTGAACTGGATCCTAGTTATTTATCCAGAGAAAATAATACATTTCTAAGAACTCCCTCAGGTCAGCCCCCACTGAGGTTGAGTCCACCCTGGTAGTATCATCTCACCAGGATGCGACGAGGTGGCAAATGATGAAGCATGTCAAATTACATGTGTGAGCATACCTCGTCCAATTCTTGGAATTGACCATTTCTCTACAGGGATATTAGCAGAAAGCAGGTACTTTGACTCATACTAGGGTTTGTGGGATAATTTTTTCTAAGCACACTGAAAGGGTGTCAAGCCACTTGGTGTTTGGAGTGTTTCTATGAGGCAGGCATGAGCCAGTGTTTTACCTCGTTCTCTCTTTGGTGCTGTATGGATGCCCAATTTATCCACATCAACAGCTGGCTCTTTGGGGATCAATACGACACAGATTAATGTAAGAATAACCTTTTTGAGTGAGCTGAGGTTTTGGGCTTACTCTATGTCTAGGCAGCTTTCTGTCTACTTCCCCTCGTCACCAGGATAATCTTGAAGTGCTGATGCATGGCCTTGAAGTGGATAAGATGGGACAGTAAACTCATATGTTAAACCCCACTATGGCAAGAAACATAGGTCATGCACAGAGCAAAGCTCAAAGACGTACCAGAGGGAATCATATAAAATAGTCTGAGGGATTAAAGGATGAATTTGCCCTTCACAACTCTGAATTATCATTACTTACAAATAAGATATACATTGGAGACACTCACTGCAGACTTGTCTGCCACACCTGAATTTAACCCGCTGGAGGCTAAATTAACTGTGAAGCTCTAGAAAAAATGGAATATCCTGAACTTAAAAATCCTTAGTGGTAAATACATCTGACCTGTTATAGAGCCTCAGGTGTCGATGGGGATGAGATGAGAGACTCCTGAAGGATGAGGAATGGACAGAAGCTAAAATGGCCCAAATGATTCTGTCCCACTTCCACCTAGTACAGTTCTAATATTACAAAACAGTATACAATACCTCAGAGAAGATATGAAAGATGGGCAAATTCTTAAAACCAAAATTCCTATGGTTTGATACTGCAGCGTCTACCTTCACACATATGGTCTGGGAGAGCCCAGTAGTTAAGGAATAAAGATCATATGTTCATCGCATCCTCCAAATTATGAAAGAATTACACATTATTCTGGATCCCAAACTAACAATCCTGGGGCTGATGGGTTGCTTGGAGGTGGGAAGCCCAGAAGTACTGTGCTGGTTGGAATGGGTCTTCTCTTGGTGAAGCGCAAAATGGCTCACCACTTGAGGTCAAATACCCGGTCCCTCAGTCAGCAAATGGCTCTGAGGGTTTGGCTGTGGCAAAGGAGGCAGTACATAAAGCCAGAGAATAGACTAATAAATATAGTAAGATCTATGGACCAATCTAGAAACACTTCAAAGAAACTGTACCTTGATTATGTTTGAGTACACAATGAACAGTTCTACGTAACTGTTGAATATTCTCAATATGCTCTAAACGTTCCTGGAAGATATATCAACTGTCTGCACATTTACCTGCTCTGGTTTTCTCGACAAAATAAATAAAACTATATGTATATATTACAACGGTACAGTCATGCCTACGTAATTATGGTTGACACCTCACTCTATAAGAAACATGATTACTGGATCCTTAATATCTTGGGAGCTTTTGATAAATCTGCTCCAAAGTCAAAAACAATTCCAGCTTGGGACTTGTATTACTTGTACTGAATTTGGTGAAGATTGGGTAAATGGTTCAAAAGTTGTAAGAACAGCCCACGGTTGGTTTTCAGTCTGCAAACAATGAGATTTCCCATAGGAACTTTTTTCCTGCTCATATTTGGGAAGCAACTGAGCAGATGATTACCACATTTTTATGGCACAGCGGTCTTTCAGTGATTTCGTCCCTTTTTCTGGTTTCATAAGACTCTGTGTGATTTAAAGCAAAATATAAGATTCCAGTGTGGATGGCAGCACAGATATATTCACAGAAGTTTTTTTAAAGTTCCAACAGTTTGCAAACTATTTTGAAAGTCTGCAAACAGTAGTGAAATGGAAATACTTGAGAAAATTGTGAACTTGGACTGAGTTTGCAAATAGTCTGTTCTTAAGACGAATAGGCAACATGATTCATACACAGGCTGGGTGCACATAATCTACATGAAAAGCACACCTAACACTCAGACACACTACATGTGATACAAATGACACTCTTCTATGATTCACACAACCCACAGAATCCTAATGCAACACACTATATGCAGTACACATGTCAGAAACATGTGACAGAGAAACACACTCCACCCGATACAATGCAAGTGGTGAGCAATCCGAACACACCGAAATTCCTTGTGATTTTTGTACACATACTTGAAAAACACAATTCCTGACTTATGACATACACACGAATAAAACACCCACACTCAAAACTCTTTGTACACACATACTTGTTAGGCTATTTTGAGGTGTTGTATTAATTTGCCAACTGTAATTTTGTACATATTTGTAATTTTATATCCATACTGGTTGCAAACATATGCACGCTTCAGTAAGCCTGTTTTGATTATGGTGTCAAGATAATGGTAAAGGCCGAAGACCCTACAGGCTCATTGGAAAATGCATGTCAGATTCCAGAGGTTTGATTGGTTTATTATGAAACGTTAGATAAATCCAGTAGACCTGACTTACTTCCAGTGGAAAGTATGTGTTAAAGGCAATCGTCTTTTAAGAGTGGATTGTTATTGTACTGTGCTAAAGTCTTTAGAAAGGTATTTTGCACCGTAGAAACTTGTAGATTATCACAGTAGGCAACATTTTTGATGTTGCTAACACACACGAACAAACTGAGGGTATCGAAGATTTGCACTATGCTAATCATTATTAAGCCTTCTCAGGAGGGATACCATATTGCTCTGATAACTGCAATTGTGCACATATTTGTATTTTTATTACAGTATACCCGATGGCTACCTTATGGGAAGGTTTATGCTCAATACAGTAGGTCTGAGTTGGTTATGTTGACAAGCCAATGATAAAGACTATAAACTTGATTGGATTAATTGGGGAAAAAATTCAGATGGTGGAGGTCTGATCTATTTATTTTGGAAAAGTTGCAACAAAGGCAGTAGGACTATTTATTACGTAATGCATAAGTTAAAGTCAATAGGCCTTCACTGGTGGACTGTTACTGCACCCATTTATGTCTAGATAATCCTGAAATCATGATGTTCAGCACCTGGAAGTACTTGTCAATTAAATGCTTTGATCCTGCTAGTGGTACATTACAATAGGAATAATAATAGCTACAAAATCTTACCTGTGGGTATCTGTGCACACCCAAAACTCGAGCCATGGGAATACTGGAGCGAGAACTTGCATCTCCAATGATTGCAGCTAGTAACTGCGAGCTCATACATTGGTAGTTTGGAACAATTGCCCCTTGCCCTGTTAGCATCCACAACATTCCTTCCAAAGCACGTGCCACTACCCCGCAAGAGTCATACATCCAGAATCCAAGTGTGACATTGGGTAAAAGAACAGGGTCCTTATTGATTTCTTCTATGGCAAACACCATGGCCAGGAGCCTCTGGTATAGCGCAATTGAGAACCTGTTAAGAATGTAAACATAAACCTATGACCAGAGAAAGAACAAGAACTGAAACATGCAAAGAACTGAGAGAAAGGGTTCTGAATCTTTGATTGAAGTCAACAGTAGACAAAATCAAAAGGCCTTATGAGAAACTCTACCCCTCAACCGACAAAACACATAATTTCACAATAATTATCAAGAAAAGTGTAACCACAAGTATATTTGGGAGGGAGTGAGAAATGAATCCAGTTGCGGCTCCTCTAAATGGGCTCAGGGGCTAAGCCCCTTTGTTTTCTGGCCCATTTGTTTTTTTTATACCAAGAGTGAATAATAATCTCTTATTCGCTCTTGACACAATAAAAATTGGGATCTCCTTCTGTCTGGCAAAGATATCTGTCTGATGGCTGAAGCAGGTGCACAAAGGGGTCTGCACCAGTCTTTAAAGAGAGATAACCAGGGATGGAGAAATTCCATCTGTGGCCTGGGGCCGTGGCACGCCTCTGTACCTCCCCCATTTGTGATGCACTGGGCATCATAGCTAAAGGTAGTCATGGGCGCTGCAGCCTTAAGTCCTGCAGTGCATGTGGCTACACACCAATCAGCCAGTCGCTACCACCCTTTCCCAACCTGCAACAGAGTTGAGGATTGGGTTGGGCGAAAGAGCAGAGAAAACGTAAAAATCTGCAACTGTGCAGGTAAGAGGCTTCAGTTTTATGCCGCAACACCGGAAGCGGAAAGGACAAGTGTCTAAACAGGATTTGCAGCAAGGTAAGTAAAAAAAACTTCAAAGCTTTCAAATATTGTGTACATTTATGTGGATAAGTGTATGTGGGGGGTAAGAGTGTCTCTGTGAGATACAGTATGTGCATGTGGTGTGGATGTGTGTGAGAGGGAAAGCGATAGGATCAGTGCATGGAGTCAGGGAGTAATAATGAGTGTTAGGAAGAGTGAGTATGAGTGTGAATGAATGGTAATGAGTGAAGGAGAATGACAGTGAGTGCTATTGTGAGAGAGAATGACTGTGAGTACTACTGCAAGGGAGAATGACTGTGAGTGTTACTGTGAGGGAGAATAACCATGAGTGTTACTGTGAGTTAAACTGAGTGAGTAACACTCTGAGCAAGTTAGTCTGAACTAGTGGGATTGAGGAGGAATGACTGAGAATGAGGGTAGATGAGATGAGTCAGTGAGATTGAATGAATCAGAGTAAGATTAATTGACTGAGAATGAGTAAACATAAGTGGGACTAAGTGATACTGATTGAGAAAGAGTGAGACTGAGTGAGTCACAGTCTGAGAGAGTCAGAGAATGAGTGGGAATAATTGGAAATGAGTGACACTAGGGGAGTAAGAGTGAGATTGAGTGATAGCCAGTCAGAGTGAGATCGATTGAGTGAGAATGAGTGGGGCTGAGTGAGAATGAGTGGGGCTGAGTGAGAATGAATGATATTGAGTGAGACCTAGTTCCACTAAGGGCCTGATTATGAGTCCCAGAGGCACAGATCTCTGTACTGGGGTGAATGTTTGACATTGTTCAACATTCTGTCCATCAATTGTTCTTTTTGATTCTGAGCCTGGCAGTCCACGGACCGCCAAACTCACTGTGGCATTGTGGTCCAGCCACCGCCGCACTGACAGTCCAACCGCTCAATTAAAAGTTGGGTGTTCGGACCGCCATTGCACCTCCGCAATCGCGGTGGCTTAGCGGTCTTAAGGCCACAATATGCAAATTACAAGTTTCCTCTCTGCCACAGTTTTCATGGCGGTTCCTGCTCCATGAAAACTGTGGTGGAAAGGAAACAAAGGGGGCCCTACAGGTCAACTTGTTGCCTCTGGGCCATAGGGTGCATGCAGGGAGCGCATATTGTGCCCCCTGTGTGCCTGCACCCCAGCACCTGCACGGCATGGACTGCATCAGTCCATGCAGGTACTGCCTTTGACGTTCCCATTGCAGTGCCTATTTTCAGAGGCAGTGCAGTGGGACTGGCAAAGAAAGGCCCACCAGACACGAGAAACACTAGTAATCTGGCGGGCGGTGCTCACACGGCTTTGGCAATGTGGAAGGATGGCAGTGGCGTACCTCCCGCTCCGGTACCGCTAAAATTTGTAATTGGGCCCTAAGTGACAATGAGGGGGACTAAGTGTCTTTCCTCCACTTAACACTCACTTTTTTCCACCAAACTCTCGTTTTTTCCCACTATAGCATTGGCTTTTCTCTGCCTGCTCATTTTCCGGTCTTCATGCTTTTTTCCCTCCTGCCTCTCGCTAATCTCACCGAGCACCCCTCCCAGGGAGGGTCTACTTAATAGAGGCTGCAGAGCGGCCGCAAAGTGGATGCGCCAAAGGCAATCCCATCTGTGCCTGGCTGTGCCTGGGCCACCCCCAGTGCCAGGAACCCTGGCTCTCCCTGCCATCCACAGCTACACCAGTGCCGAGATGATAGCCCTGAAACCTGGATCTCATGACAACTTCTGCACCTATGCATCTCCACGCTCAACCGTAGCACAGTTCTCCTACTGACACAGTTTCTTTTCCTATGATGCCAGAGCACTTGTTCAAGCACCCTCCACTACCATGTCTACCACTACTGGGCCTGGACAACTTCCCTGCTCAACACCCAATCACTCCGCAAACACACCACAGAAATCTGGGACACCATCACCTCCCTCATTCCTAACGTCATCTTCCTCACCGAAACTTGGCTCAACCCATCATCCGCACCCGACATCGTCATGACCATGAGCATCGGCTACAAGATAGCACACCAGGACTACATCAACAAATACAGAGGTGGATTAGCCATCATCCACAAAAAATCTATCCACTGCACAGCTGCCACAGACGACACCACTTCAATCATGAAACACCTCAATTTCCAACTCAAAACAGGCAGCAAAGAAACCATCAGAGGCACCCTCACCTAAAGACCTCCAGGATCACTGCCTGGCTTCTGCGATGCCATCCCTGACTTAATTGACCCCCTGACCTTCAATACTGAGAACTTAATTTCCTCATAGAAACCTCAACTTTCACCTCGCCGACCCCAACAATGCCAACATACCCTTTCGCCTCAAAGAACCTCGGCCTCTCCCAACTAGTTAACAACCCCACACACAACGCCAGACACACTTTCTACCCTATTTTCACAGCCAGCAACAGAGTCAGGTACAGCCATGTCTCCGAGCCCACCTGGTCGGTCCACTCAATCGCCTACTTCACCATAACAGCAGCCACCACCACTAAACTGCCCAGCATCATTCACAGGAGCTGGAACAAAATATCCAAAAGCCAATGGACTGACGCCCTCAACACCTCCCATCCCAACAACCACCTGAAACCTCGAAGAGGCTGTCAAGAACTTCAACAACTGGGTCACCGACTGCACCAACAGAATAGCCCCCCCGGCAAGCACTCCAAACTCAGGAGACCCACTAAGCATACCAGCTGGTAAACCTCGGAAGTGAGAACCACGAAACGCTATTGCAAACAACTAAAAAGAATCTGGTGCACTAGCAAGGAGCCAACTGCCCACTCCACCCTCAAGACAGCACTCAACCACTACCACAGATGCCTGAAAGTGACTAAAATGAATGCCTTGGCCGATCCTCTCAAAGCCAGCTCCAACCACAGCAAAGAACTTTTTAGCATTGTCATGGAGTTCTCCAACACCTCAGCAGCCAAAAACATCATCACCCCTTCCCAAGATCTCTGCGACACCCTAGCAGAATTCTTCTACAACTATATCTCCACCATCTACAAACACTTCAATCCACAACCCTCAGCCACAAGCATCCTCAGCCTCCTCACCGCCACCGAATCCTACCCCAACCACCAGATCACCGCATGGGACCGACTCACCACACAGAGCACCACAGAAATCATGCACCAGGGACCCCTGTCCCCAACATATATTTAACCCCAGAAACAGTTTATCAGCAACGAGCTCCCCGCCATCTGCAACACATCCATCATCTCACCCACTTTCCCAGAAGAATGGAAACATACGGAAGTCAAACCCCTACTCCAAAAACCATGCACTGACCCAAATGAGCCCAACAACTATCTGCCCATCTTCCTGCTACTGTCTTTACCAAGGTCCTTGAAAAGGCCATTAACTGGACTACCAACAGAATAACGACCTTCTATACCCATCAGCACAGCACAGAAACCCCCTAATCGCAGCCACCGATATTTGGACTCTCCTAGACCAGAGAGAAACGGCTGGCCTGATCCTATTCGACCTCTCAGCAGCTTTCGACTTCGTGTCACACCAAACTCTGATACAGAGGCGCCCTCAAATGGAGAGCATCGTCCTCACCGGAAGAACCCAGAGGGTCAGCCTTACACCTTACATCCCGCAAGGGTCATCCCTCAGCCCTACCCTATTCAATACCTACTTGACCCCGCTGGCCAACATTGTCAGGACAAGTAGGTCACTAATCGGAAACTACCGGAGACACCTCTACTGTCAACTGACAGCATTAGTCTCAAGCCCTTAATTTAGGAAAAATGCATTGCTGTAAATTTTCCTGCTATTTTTTGTAATTTTTATTGAACATTAATCATTATTGTGACAAGTAATACACAGGTTGATCTGCCAGCATTAACAGCCCCAACCATCGCACAAAACACTGGATAATAAATGACACCGTCAATCCTTTTAAGAAAACTTACATGCATAAATGCTGCCTTCTTGCAAGGCCATCGCAAATGGTGGAACTACTAGCGATATTTTCCCCAGGACCTCATCTTTTCAGACCCCTACATAGATTCTTCTACATCCATTTCCTTATAGACACAAAAGAGATGTTGGTATTGTAAATCCCCAATACTCAATTCTTAACCACTGGGATGCAGATGAAACATGGTGATAATTTGTCCTTATGTCACCAAACTTCAGTGGGGTTGGCAGACCCTGTACTTTTGCTTATAGAACAGGTATAGGGCTACAGGATACCTCAAATGGCCTAGACGAATGCTGCAGTGATACCCATCTTACAATGAATATTGCGGAGTGAAATATGAGAAAATATGTAAGAGGGAAAAAGTTGGAAGAGATTGCAAAGCTTTGTAGTATAAGTATTTAGGGTGAGTGGGTGTTCAGGATGGATTCCTGGAGGGAGATAGTTATTCCATACAGCAGTACTGAGACCAAAGACAAATTATTTGGTATTTACCCTGAATGAATGAATAAACTTTATTCGATCATTAAAAAACAATCATAAAAGCACACACACACACTCACACACATATATATATATATATATATATATATATATATATATATATATATATATATATATATATATATATATATATATATATATATATATTGGCAGTACTGTGAACAAATTAAAATTGCGTATCCTCCAACATTTGCGAGCCATATCAAATAAGGACTTTACTTATGCAATGGCCAAACACATCTGGAGAGAACATGAAGGAATTTTAAACAAGAATAAACTCTCATACTCTGGTATTGAACAAATAACAGCTCATATCAGAGGGGGAGATAGAGAGTTGACATTGAGACGTGCAGAATCGAGATGGATTGTCAACTTAGGAACAGAGATACCATGGGGACTAAATGCTGATGCGGAATTATACACCTTTCTGTAAAAACATTCCTGGTTCTCCTCGTCTTAATGGAATGTCCTGATTTTATTTGCATTTTATGCCAGGCATGTGATATGTATAGGACCACAAATAATGGGCCTAATGTTGATTAATTAACTCCGTCTGGTCCATATGAATTGTATTGCTGTATCCCGTTTAAGAGTTTTTAATTATTGTGATCATGTGTAATTTTTGCATTGGCCATTTTTAGAATCGTGGTAAACAAACTGATCATTTATGTGGGCTTTTTAGCAGAAATATTGATGCGGGGTAGCCATGAGTAGGTGAATTTCTATCTGTAGTAATTTTAGATTATGGAGGATTGCTTTCCATACAGATTAGGAATGTACGTAAACATGAAACAGGACAGCAGTCATCTAATTGGGAGGCAATTTGACCATCTTTTGGGGATTAAGGGAGGTGGCTGGTTTTAGACCATGATATATAATATGGTTTTTAACATATAGGCACCCGGCACTTTATTATGGAGTGCGCAATACATAGGAACAAATGTATAGCACTTCAGTATAAGTTGGAGAGTAACTGGGAGGGG
The DNA here is from genome assembly GCA_963921515.1 of Calotriton arnoldi. NCBI lineage: Eukaryota > Metazoa > Chordata > Amphibia > Caudata > Salamandridae > Calotriton > Calotriton arnoldi. The sequence continues at coordinate 434,566 of CAWUFW010007096.1, forward strand.
ATTAGTGATAGTTGGTCAGGATAACTAACATCATTCTCTTCTATATCCAGCAATTTCGTCCTTATGCACCCATTCCCCATCTTCTAGAACAAATGGCAGCTGCACCTTTGCACTTTAATATGTATATGCACTTTGAAGTTCTTTCTGCTATTTTTCACATATTTATCTCCGGACTTTGTACATACATGTTAGAGAAATAACACAATGCATTTTTTTAAAAGCATGAGTCACTTTAATTGTCTGTTCCTGGAGGGATGAAAGATGAATAATTGTATCAGAAATAGACTAGTAGACATGACCAAAGAATTGGCCATATGGGACCAAGAGGCTTGGGAGGATTCATCATACAGTAATGACTGAATGTCAGATTATTACTCCAGGGCCGTCTATTTGTGAATTAGTTGGGATAATAACAAAGAGTTGAACTTGGTAAATTATCTATTTAAATTTTGGAATAAGAATTTGACAACCTTTGCTTTGCCATGCAATCCACCTAGCATAAATATAATGAGTTGATATGTGTACTTTACAAGTGGATATTATGAAAAGAGACATGCAGATTGGAAAAAATGAAAATAGAGATTGAAAAAGTATTTTTGTTTAAATGTCATAATGTAATTGAATACAATGCATGTATATGCCCCCTTTAAGAAACTGACCTTGTTTTTAATTGGTGGTGGGGGGAAATGAGCCATGCTTCCCCTTTAGATAGCACATTTTGTTTTGCACATGTTGACCCAGTAGAAGGCGTAAGCCGAAACGCGTAGGTCATTTCTGTTTTTGTATGCACCTCCTGCACTTTGCTTTGAGAGGCTTCTAATGCGAGGGGCCTCCTGAAACAACGAAAATTAATAAAGCCCTTCGGAAGCCAGTTCCTGGTAGTGCTGTGCTTCATTTCGCCCTGGAAATCATGTGTCAAGAGCGAAGGGCAATTGTGTGGAGTAAGTGAAGGAATATATATATATATATATATATATATATATATATATATTACCTACTGGCGGTCGCCAGTAGGTAGTTATAGTTAGAACCTAGTTTCCATTGGAAAAGCATTTTTTGATTTGCTAATAACTTTGGCGTCGTTTGACGAATCTTCCTGAAATTCTCCCCCCAAAAAGTCTAATCAGGTCAGCTCCTATCCTGAAAGTTTGGGGGTGATTCGTCAAACGGGGGATGAGAAAAAAGGGGGGTCCCAAAACTCGTTTTCTCCATGTTAATTTCCCCAGGAAATTTTGCGACGAGCTACAGCCCGAACTGCTGAATGGAAATACCCCAAATTTGGCAAAAAGTAGAGCTTTGTTCAGAAAGCGACCTTTTTTTAAATGGTGTAAATCCGTTCAGTAGTTTTTGAGAAATCCAAAAAATAAGAGTCAAAAATCAATTTCCCATAGGAAACTTTGTGCAAGGCTACAGCCGAAACTACTGAACGGAATTACTCCAAATTTGGCAGAAAGGTAGTGCTTGGGTCAGAAAGCGACCTTTTTAAAAATGGTGTAAATCCGTTCAGTAGTTGCTGAGAAATTAGAAAAATAAAAGTTTTGATATCTGGGCGGAGCCTAAGTCGCTTGCGCGAGCTTCACTGTGATTGGCTGCTAGTAGTCCAAACCAGGAAGTGTTGGCAGCCATCTTGTGGCTCGGTAGAAGCGAGTCACCCGAAAACGGAGAAACAAAGGTATAAAACAAGAGAAGGGGGCAGGGTAGAAAAACCCTGACCCCCTAGGCCTGCTCAGAGGGTCCCAGAAGGACCCCCAGGGCCCAAAAAATCTTTTTTTTTTTAAATAAAAAATCGGCAAAAATTCGCGCTGGGGTCGCGGGTTCTCGCGTTTCATTTTAATGAGGCCCTTGGGTGGGCTAGGTTCCGGGGGTATTTCTTAAAAAATAATAGCAGGGGCTCGCAGGGGTTGCGGGGGTGCGCTGGGGTCCGCGCAGCCCCGGGGCTTCACTCATGTTGGGAGGGGGGTTGCGCGGCCCCCCTTCTGGAGCCTTCTATGTGCTTGTAACTTTAGCGTTGTTTGACGAATCTTTATGAAATTATCCAAAAAGTTTCTCTTTTTTTGATTAGCTCTTATATTGAAAATTTGGGGGTGAATGGTGTAGGAGGGGCTGAGAAAAAAGAGGGTCCTAAAACGTGTTTTATCCATGCAATTTCCATACGAAACTTTACAGAAGACTACAGGTGAAACTGCTGAACGGAATTACGCCAAATTTGGCAGGGAGAAAGGTGATTGTCCAGAAAGCACGCTTTTGTTTAAATGGTGTAAATCCGTTCAGTAGTTTTTGAGAAATATCAAATTTTACAGATATCGATATTTGAGAATTCTGACATGTGATTAGCTGAGGGGTTACAAGCACCAGCTTGCGGCTTATTGGCTGTGAATGGTTGAAACCAGGAAGTTTTGGCAGCCATTTTGTGATTTACTCCGTCAGTTCGCATCTCTCCGTGTAGAAGCCATCGGGTTCGTAGTTTTACCTCTGCGAGGCAACACTGGCATCTGTGTCTGTGTGAGATATGCCTTTCACGCTGCCTCTCTTCATATCACCAGGTCGCGGATATGCCTTTAGAAGCCCGTCCGTCGGCTCGGAGCTTTGTGAGTCAGTCTGTCGGTACGATCCCCTACACTACCCAAAGACTACCCAAACACCACTGCACTGTCGTAAACTCTAAAACACTACCCCCAGCACGATCCCCTACACTACCCAAACACCACTGCACTACCCTAAACCCTAAATCTACCCCAGCACGACCCCCTACCCAAACACCACTGCACTACCCTAAACCCTAAAACACTACCCCCAGCACAACCCCCTACACTACCCAAACACCACTGCATTGTCGTAAACCCTAAAACACTACCCCTAGCAGGACCCCCTACACTACGCAAACACCACTGCAGTACCCAAAATCCTAAAACACTATCCCCAGCACGACCCCCTACACTACCCAAACACCACTAGACTACCCTAAAACACTACTCCCAACATGACCCCCTACACTACACAAACACCACTGCACTACCCTAAACCCTAAAACACTACCCCCAGCATGACCCCCTACACTACCCAAACACCACTGTTCTACCCTAAACCCTAAAAGACTACCCCAGCACGACCCCCTACAGTACACAAACACCACTGCAGTACCGTAAACACTAAAACACTACTCCGAGGACGACCCCCTACACTACACAAACACCACTGCACTACCCTAAACCCTAAAACACTACTCCCAGCATGACCCCTTACACTACCCAAACACCACTGTATTTTCGTAAACTCTAAAACACTACCTCCAGCACGATTCTTACACTACCCAAACACCACTGCACTACCTTAAACCCTAAAACGCTACCCCCAGCATGAACCCCCAAACAGTACACAAACACCACTGCACTACTCTAAATCCTAAAACAGTACTCGCTGCATGACTTCCCACACTACACAAACACCACTGTGCTACCCTAAATCCTAAAACACTACTCTCAGCACGACCCCCTACACTACACAAACACCACTGCACTGCCGTAAACCCTAAAACACTACTCCGAGCATGACCCCCTACACTACCCAAACACCACTGCACTGCCAAAGGCAGTGCACCCAGGACATGCAGCAGACGTGCAAGGTATAGGTGGACGTGAATGGAGTCGACCATGTGTTCGGGATGCCCTACCATTGCGTCAGTGGCTCTGCTTGTAGCTGCACTGGCTTGCCGTGTGCCAGTCTTGTGGATGAAATGGCACAGCTTGGTGCAATGAGCCGGGTCTGTGTACAATGGGTGCAGAGCAGGGGTGTGGTGGGAGTATGTGTGAAGGCCATTGCACGCACGCTAACTACGACGAAGTACTTTTGAGTGTGGGATGTGTACTCGTTGTTCTCAAATCGGGCAGTGCGTAGTGTGGGAGACGGATGCAAATATTTTCGTATCTGTCATGGGGGGCTGGCCACTTGCAAATTCCTTCTCGGAGCAGCAGATGTGTTAGCGCAAGATAGCTCAGACAAAGAACCTTTCATCCCTACAGTAAGTTCTCCAGCTGCATTCATACAGGATGTGTACAAAGGCCGGTCGTGGGTGTTGTGGGATGTCTGCGACCCTGGTCATCATGGATGAGATGCCCAGCACGTGGCACATGGGCGGGTTCACTGTGTGTTACGTTGCCAAACAGCTGCTCCTCCCTCCCACGAGCCCCCACACTTTTGTGCGCTGCACTGTTGTATCCCGTGCACTCCTACGGCACACCATTGTAATGCTTATTCGCGCATGTCCTGCAGCATTCCAATCACACCGTGACACTGCCGTTTGGAGGTGGTGCATGCCACTTTACAACATCGACTGCTGCGGCCCTTGTGGCGGACACACCAGAACACAGAGACACACTTACTGCACTTCTTGCACACGGACATGTCCGAGACACTCCGTTCCCCTTGCTGGATAGGCACACCCCTGCACTGACCTGTGTACGCCGGACCAGCACACGCCGCTTGTGCATGCAGGAGGATGCGTGCTTAGCTACATGTCCAGGCTCACTACCAACGCTGAGGTAACATGGTAACGTCCGCTGAAGACAGCACACTGTGATGTTGCAGGGCCCGTGCCCATCATGCTAACACAATGACCACACGGACACAGTTGCTCAGATGCGGGTTCGGGGGGCGTTGGCGGTCCTGGGGTTGTTGCGATGAGTGTTGTGGCCCTCATGGGTATCCGTGTATCATGCTCATTGACTCTATGGCACCTGTGGGTGTTCCGGTGTGGCTCTTGGCTGTGTTCCCTTTCATGCTGCAGGTAGTCGTCCTGCTTAACACCAGCAGAAAGCAGGTGTAAAATTCCTGGTGCTAACACGGCTTATCGCCGGAATTTGTGTCGCATCGCAGTTTTTGCCTTTCGTTGTGAAAGTTGTGAAAACGAACTGGGCAGTGTATCCCGTCAAGATTCAGCACCTGACCTACTATGCCCAATCAATATAAATACAATGAGATTTCTTCATTGATTTTGTGTGTACACTGTAAATGCACCCACTACCACAGTGCAATTCAATACAGGATTTTAGTATTTAGAATAAATCGCAAAGGTGTACCTCGTGTGTTTTTGCACGGGAACGCCTACTCTGCATCTCATTATCAGCATTTTAATGCAACTTAAGTTGAGATAAATCTAACACACTATTCAGAAGCTGGTGCAAACTGCAGACATCACCAGTATTCCCGCGATAACTGCCCCAAAATTTAACACCATGGTGGACACCACCAAATAACAGTAATAAGAATGAGAAAGAGTCACACAGCACTTAAGTAACACCCAAAAACTTTATTGAAATTTTTTTTTAAATCTTTTTTTCAAACTTTATTTTTCCATTTACGTACATATAGAGGATAAACTAAATTTAACAAACTCAACACAAAACAACAAGGTGGAAGACTCCTGTCGGGTCCATCAATGTAGACGACACAGCCTGGAAAATAAAGCACAAAATAAGGACGTGTGTAATGCGCATATCAAAGGAGTGAGACACAGAGAAAGAGAGAAGGAAAAAAAAGCCAGAGAGAAAAAGAGAGGGAAGGAAAGAAAGGGAGTGAGAAAGGGAGAAGGGAGAGAGAGTGAGAGAGATAGAAGGAAAGGAAGGAAGAGAGTGAGAGAGTGAAGAGAGGGAAGTGAGAGAGAGAGAGAGACACTGCCGCCCCTGCGCATCCATGACCAAATAATTACCTGCTGCCACCGGAGTGTCTACCAGTGGGCACTCCACGTGCCCGTGAAAGCTCCAGGGCCCGGTCCCGCCACCATGGCTTGGTGCACATTATGTGGACCCGCTCCGCGGCCCAGCAGATCCCACACATGTTGCTGAGTCCTGAGTCATCAATGGCGGAGACCACATCAGCTTTTGGTGCCACTAACCCTGTGCAACGCAAGTCAGCGCCACTTGGTGGTAGGCCGCTGACGGCCATACAACTTAGGGTGCGACTAACCCTGTGCAACTCAAGTCCGCGCCACGTGGTGGTAGGCCCCTGATGGCCACATCAGCTTCGGGTGGCACTAACCCTGTGCAACTCAAGTCCGCGCCACGTGGTGGTAGGCCTCTGACGGCCACATCAGCTTCGGGTGGCACTAACCCTGTGCAACTCAAGTCCGCGCCACGTGGTAGTAGGCCCCTGACGGCCATACAGCTCAGGGTGCGACTAACCCTCTGCGCAACTTTTCATGGACTCTTTATGATTGAGAACCGTGGAGCGTCCGCCATCCAGTCACCACCGGTAATAAAGGATGTGACGTTGTCGATCCATTATATTTGCGTGGTCACATGGCCTGTGACGCATGTGCCAGATGGGTGTGGTGTGTGTGCAAACCTGCCCTCAGGGAGTGGCCGTGACATTTTGACAACTTGACCACTGACCTGCACACCAACAGCGAGTACGCCTGCGACAGGTAGCTATGTGAGGGGTGTGAAAACGTGTTTTCTCAATGGATTTTCCATAGGAAACTTTAGACAAGGCTACAGGTCAAACTGCTGAACGGAATTACGCCAAATTTGGTAGGGAGAAAGGTCTTGGTCCAGAAAGCGCGCTGTCTTGCATCGAGTGAAAATATAAAAGAAAGGTCCCGGGGGCAATTTAATATACCGGAGCTCTGTCTGTGCGAGATAACCCTTTCGCGCTCCCTCTGCCCAACATCACCACTTCGCAGCTATGCCGTTAGAAGCCAGTCTGTCGGCTCGCAGCTCTCTACCTTTGCGAGCTAGTACGCTGCTGTGCCTGTACCTCTGTGAGCTACTACGCTGCTGTTCCTTTGGGAGCGGACGGCTCGTAGTACTGCGTCTGTGAGTCGAGCGGACGGGCCGCAGTTGTCCCTCTGCGAGCCTGGGTGCGAACTGTTCATAAGTCACACTACATAAGCATTGAAAAGCCATTTTGTGATTCAGTCCGTCAGCTGACATCTGTCCGAGGCATTTCTGAAAACATACCGGAGTTCTTTCTGTGAGAGATACCCCTTTCACGCTGCCTCTCCCCACATCAGCAGGTAACGCACCCTCTTCCCACATTACCAACATACCCCCAACAACCTTCTTGGGCCCGGAATTGTCCCTGTGCGGTTGGACAAACAAGAATCTTAGTCATGTATAGATTTACATATAAAACATTTTATTTAAACAAAACAACAACAAATAAAACTGAAGGGAGTCTGGTGCTGTGGTCGCTGCCACGAAGTTGGGGTCACTGCCATTCAGGACTCATGACACAGTTCCACATGTGGGATCAGCTTGTATTGAACAGGGTTAGTGGCACCACGTGTCGCGCCTTGTGTTGTACAGGGTTAGTGGCACCACGTGTCGCCGGCCTTGCATATGGAAATATGCCTCACTGATCGAAGGGAGTCTGGTGCTGTGGTCGCTGCCACGGACTTGGGGTCACTGCCATTCACGACTCAGGACACAGTTCCACATGTGGGATCGGCTTGTGTTGAACAGGGTTAGTGGCACCACGTGTCGCGGCTTGTGTTGAACAGGGTTAGTGGCACCACGTGTCCAAAATTCGAATTGCGAGCTCTGCTGCCCGCAGTGTAGACTGCTAATGAGTGTTCGTTTGCACTTGAAGATGAATTTGGTGATTGTACTAAAGCTATAACTGATATAAAAAAAGTTCTTGAAGCAAGGATACTAAAAGGATATTATGCAGGTTTTAGGCCTGTGATAGTTACTTGCCTACTGGACTCTGTAATTAATGAATCAAGACTTAATTTTAATTGTGAGGCCTGATGACCGCAGTGTAGGCCAGAGGTAGCGGTCAGCAAGGGCCCTAAGCCACGTGACGTTGAGTTGAGGTGCACAGTTAGTGGCACCAGAAGCATTGAGAATGTATGAGCCTGTGATGCTGCTTGGTGCGGACGGGCCGCACTGGGAGCAATGTCTCTTGCCTACTGGACTGCGTCATCTGCAATCGCGACTGTATCTGAATTATGAGCCCTGCTGACCGCAGTGTAGGCCAGAGGTAGCGGTGAGCAAGGGCCCACAGCCACGTGCATAGGTTGGTGGCCCCACCGGCCTGCGTAGTTCAGGTTCAGTGGCACCACGTGTCGCCGGCCTTCCTTATGCAAATACGCCTCACTAATCGAAGGGAGTCTGGTGCTGTGGTCGCTGCCACGAAGTTGGGGTCACTGCCATTCAGGAGTCCCTATTAAGTCCCCTTGAAACCTGCTCTGGCTTCCAAAATCCAAAGCAGAGTTTGCTATGACAGGGCGGGAGCCATGCTCCCGCCCTGCCATAGCAAACAGCAGTGTCCCGGGGGTGGGCACCCCGGGACACTGCAGGAGCCTGCCCTGGGGGGTGGCGGTCCCCAGGGCCAACAGGGGCTGCAGGAAGGGGGCCGCGCAGCCCCCCTCTCTTTATGAAAATAGCCCCGGGGAGGTGGTGGTCCCTGGGGCTCGGGGGTCCATAACGGACCCCCCATTTTACATTTTTATTGCCCCGGGGAGGTGGCGGTCCCCAGGGCGTGTGAGGGGGCTCGATCCCCCCCACACAGGTTTAATAATTTTAAAAAATAGAAGCCCCGGGGGGTGGCGGGCCCCGGGGCAGCGGGGGGCCGTGTGCCCGCACGAATATTTAAGAAAAGCTCCGGGGGTGGCAGTCCCCGGGGCTTGGGGGGGCCTTAGAGGCCCCCCCACACATTAATAAAAAAGATGCCCCGGGGAGGTGGCGGTCCCCGGGGCTGCGGGGGCCCCCACGCGCCCCCACAATTATATATTTTATATTGTGCAATGCCCCCGGGACCTGGCCCCCCAGGGGCCTCATTTAAATGAAGCGCATTTTTTTTTAATTCGGCGGGATTCCCAACCCCAGCGCGAATTCCGCCGAATTTAAAAAAAAAATGCTTTTTTGGGCCCTGGGGGTCCTTGTGGGACCCCCTGAGCAGGCCTAGGGGGTCAGGGGGTTTCTACCCTGCCCCCTTTTCTTGTTTTTTGACGTTTTTTCTACTGTTTTCTTGTGACTCGGTTCTACCGAGTCAAAACATGGCTGCCAACACTTCCTGGTTTGGAGTGTTGGCAGCCAATCACAGTGAAGCTCGTGATCGGGAGGGTTCACGAATCCACCGCGATATCCACCCTAGATATCGAAACTTTTATTTTTTGAATTTCTCAGCAACTACTGAACGGATTTCACAATTTTAAAAAAAGGTCGCTTTCTGAACCAAGCACTACCTTGTTGCCAAATTTGGTGTAATTCCGTTCAGCAGTTCGGGCTGTAGCCGTGTCTAAAGTTTCCTATGGGAAATTGATTTTCCGACCTCTATTTTTTGAATTTCTCAGGAACTACTGAACTGATTTACACCATTTAACAAAAATGACTCTTTCTGAACCAAGGGCTACCTTTTTGCCAAATTTGGTATAATTCCGTTCAGCAGTTCGGGCTGTAGCCGTGTCTAAAGTTTCCTATGGAAAATAACATGGGGAAAACGCGTTTTGGGACCCCCCTTTTTTCTCAGACCCCGCTTCGCAAATCACCCCAAAACTTTCAAGACAGGAGCTGACCGGAGCGCCCTACTAGTTTTGAAACTTTCGCAAAGATTCGTCAAACGACGCCAAAGTTATTAGGAAAACAAAAAATGCTTTTCCTATGGAAAATAGGTCCTAACTATAACTACCTACTGGCGACCGCCAGTAGGTAATATATATATATATATATATATATATATATATATATATAAATATATATATATATATATATATATATATCAAAGCATCCCACAATACAGATTATCCCGGATGATTAATTCACTGATAAAAAGACTCTTGCTGGTATGACATGTTGTGTCCTCTGAGAAGGTACCACTGAACGGACGTGACGCAACGCAAGCGACGAGCTCTGAGCAACAAGGCAGGTGAGTGAAGCTGCTGGAGCAGCAGGAGTACCCAAATGCCAAACGCTGACCTAATCCAAAACCAACCCAAAAAGAAGTTGGGAACCGGTGCTGAGGTACTGTAACTTTGTTCCCGACCCTTTTGCGACCCATGCCGGGTTCGTAGGTGGCAAGGGGCTTTGTGAACACTGGTCCCAGGAAAGAAGATACAAAGAGGGAGCCAACAGAGCTGAGTGAGCACGGTGGCTGTAGTCAGCCACAGCAGAGTCTAATGCGAGGCAAATCAGGTAAGGCACCCAAGCGCAGCAGCTGCTAATACCGCACGTAGTGAGAGGCAGACCTGCGGAAGTAGCCCAGCCTAGTCTGGGTGCGGCTTGCGGGACTTGCCCGGTGTGCTTTCCAATCGGATTCCACTTACTTCATATTTAGCACATTCTCCCTAGCCTTAGCACAGCTCGTCCCAGCGTAGCTCTGACCTCACCCTCACCCACAACTAGGCCTAGAATTAGGCCCAACCAGGCCCAACCTTGACAACCCCAGCAAAGCAGCAGCGTTCTTCCAGTACCTTGCAGTAGCAGTAGAAATAGTAGTGGAAGCGGGAGCTGGTTTGGGGCAGGCCACCAGCTCCTCCCGACCAACGTACTCAAAAGGAGAAATGAATAAACAACGCAAAAACAGGCCGGGAAAGTACTTGTCTTGGGAGGAGATGAATCAAAGAAAAAAGAAAGCAAGAAAATCCCATTTGGAAGGAAGCTCCATGGACCCAGGACTGAAATCCACATTACGTTTCTCGAATTAACGAACCAAAGCCTGGCCTGCCAAGAATCCGGAGGCTACTATGGACAGAGAGCAAAATCTCTCCCTTTCGTCAATTAAAAGTATTCCATCTGCCAAAAAACGCACTCAGTTCACAACAAAAGAAGCACAAACTACAAGTGATCATTCATTCTTCATCTTTGATCCACTTCGATCGCCCAACGAAATATAGAGAAAATAGGTAAACAAAACAAAAAAGGGAAAAAAATCGAAAAGACAAGGAAATTGAAAGAAGCAACCGCAAATTATTTTTCCAATATTTAAGCAAACAAGGAGATCTGGAACCAACACAGAACAACAAACTATTTCATTCATTTATCAAGACTTAAATGAAGTTGAACGTAATTCCATCGTTCCTCAGCAAATCCATCTAAAAGAGAATACGAATGACCACAATCTAAATAAAGTAAAATTAGAATCATCTACTTTCATTGCAAGAAAGGCTCAAAGTACAATAAGAAAACAAAAATAATACGTACCAAGACCTCAGGATCTACAACAGCAAAGGAACACTCAGTATATAATCCGACACACCATTTCACCCAAGTCTACTGTGGATAGTGATTCACAACTAACGTCCATTTCAATTAAACCATTATTGAAAAGAACACAAACAAGCATTTGCAATGCAACAGGTCTCGCATTACAGAAAGTTTGAGCTATTGGTGTTGCATTATTATTTGCATCGCCAATAGCTCATACTTTCAGTAACGCAAGACCTATTGCATTGCAAATGCTTGTTATAAACTACCAAAGTGTGTAAAATCAGAGGGGAGCCTAAATGAAGCATGCATATTTGCAGGCCTGTCAATAAAAAAAAATTAATGCAGGCTCCGCATAGTTCTTCTTCTGTTTATTCCAGGTGCCCTGAGCACTTGCTTCAAAGTTTTAAAAAATGTATCATCCAGTAAACCGAGCACATCCAGAAGCTGCCTCATCATTAATGAACAGGAAGGCTTTTAAAAAAAAATATATATATATATAAATTAATTCTGCAGTAAGGGGTGTGGGCCCTGAAAAGGGGGAGGGGGCCTTTGGCGTAATGCCCCTTTCTTCCCTCGCCTTGTTACGGTCCTGCATATGGCTTTGAAGGGTGTTCAGTAGTGCACTGGGAGGCCTTGAGTCCCACACTGAACCCTGCACACTGTAAACATGGGTTGTGTAGAAGTGCCTTTGAGTGGCCATACTTTATTTACTCCAGCGAGGGATCAGGTGCAGCGCAGAAGGTAAAGTACAAAGCACAACTTTAGAAACGCATTTACTTTTGATGAGCTTCATCAAGACTGTGCGCACATGCAGTGAAGCTGCCATAAACCAGGGGAAGAGCAGTCCTCACACCCTTTGTACCGCTGCCCAAGCAGGCAGTATCCTGTGAGGTTAATGGGGACCACCCACCTGTCAGGGTTCTTTACTAATGCCTTTCCAAAGAAACTTCCTCCGGCATAGCCACATGGTGTATGGGTGCCGGAGGCTGTGGCAGGTCTCTGCGATGCTCACCTCCTGCGGTGGTGAGTTTTACTGTTGTTGGCAATTGCTATAGCAATTCACAGTTAAAATAATTACACTAGAAAAGTAATTCAGAGTGCAGATCATTGTGTTAAAAGCAATTATGTAGTAAAAATATTGCATAATTAAGAGTATAGTTATAACAACCAATACGAACAAGGCATTATAATAAAAATATCAGATTAGACATCAAAGTTGTTGCCCGAAGATCAGTGTTTAATATAAGCTAGTGTTTGCTGGCATAACGTTCTTCTCGACTCCGGCTCTTATGAAATCACATGGTGGCGCTCTGTGTTTATTTTTTATGTAAGCTCATCAACAGATTGTTTAATAATTCAATATATGTTAAAAATTAATAATACCAGTCGCCCAGGCAATTCTTATAGATCATCTTAGAACTGCTGGAAAGCACCAGAAATGGAAGGGCACTAACCGATATGACACACAGGGGGATATTCTCAAGAACAGGCGATAATCATCGCCAACCTAGGCTAACGCAACTTCACATAACGCCGTGTATCGCAGGAAACTAACGCTGTGTTAACGGCGTATTCTCAACACGCCGGCAACAGGCGATAGTGTCCCGATAACGCGTTAAATGTCCGCGTTAAAATTTCCAGGACGCCGATAAAAAAGCGAACCTGAACGTGAAAAAAGTGGCAATGTGCCCAACAACGATCAAAAAATCAGCGATAATCAGCGCCAGGCTTGCTATTCCCACGTCAGGCGGGAAAAAGCACCATAAAAGCAGCAAAAAAACCCAAAAAAGAATAAAAACAAAACCGAAACAACTGAGAAGCACCATGGAGGAAGCTGGAGCAACTATAGAGGCCAGCCAGAACCCCACAAACCCCCCGGAGGACCAGCCAGGGACCTCGGGGAAGGAGAAGGGCAAGGAGAAGAAGAAGAGGAACCCGCGATTCAGTCCGCAGGAAACAAGATCCTGATTACGGAGGTGATAGAACACCACCAACAACTGTTCATCACCTCCACTTTGTCATTGGCAACTAAAAATGCAATATGGCAGTCCATCTTGGCCAAGGTGAATGCAGTCGGAGTGAAGAGAAGGGAAGTGGACGACTGCAAGAAGCGCTGGAATGATGTGAAGCGCAAAACCAAGCTGAAACTCACTAACAAACGGAAAGCAGCAATGCAGACTGGAGGTGGAAGTCCAGCGCCACAGCAGGCGCTGGATGAGATGGAGGAAATGGTGTCCACAGTCATCAGTGGGGAGACGGTGGCAGGAGTTGGGGGACCGATCACTGCTCAACATGACCTGACCCAACAGCAACAGGGTGAGTAACGACCAGGGACTGGGGGGACGGGGGGAGATGGGCACAATGGCACACATGCACAATTAAGTATAGCACAGTGCACACCCACAATGACTCTGGATCATGGCCCTGATCTCCTTGGCATACTGCAGCACACATAAAAACAGCAAGTAGGCCCCAGTCGACAATGTGCCCAGAGGGGGCCCTCCCCACACATCACCAATCTCACAACAAACCCATGCATGTGCAAACCCATGCATAGGCACAAGGCCGGCCCTCCACGGGGCAACAATGTAAAGTGGGTTTTGCATGGCCATGTACTGGTCCAGCTTCAACACTCCACCGAATGTGACCAAAACATTCTAATTCACACAGATGTGTCATGTCTATGATCAAGCAAGTATGAAATCATGGATGAATGTAGGGGCAGTGATTCCAAAAAAAGGTACTCCCTGGGAACTGATATCAATGCGCATGTTTGACCGTGACCCAGACAGGCAGTGAGATGACTGGGAATGTGTGAACTACCTGTGGCCTCATTGCTCCTAAACAACAATCTCGCAATTTCCCAACTTAGCCCCACGTCAATGTAGGAAATAGGGATGTGTGTAAAAAAGCCTAAGTGTAAGTTATGTGGATGCCACAGCTCGGAGCAATGATTTGTTCGAGTGTGCAGGGGTTGGACTCCTGGGATGGTCTGTGCATAAGTGTGAAGGTCATTCCATGCAAGAGAACTGCGAGCAAGGACTTCTGTGTGTGGGGTGTGTATACGTTGGTCTTTGGTTAGCGCTGTGCGTAGTGTGGGAGTCGTCATCAGCTGCTATGGTATCTCTCAGGGGGTGCCGGGCGCATGCAATTCCAAGGTCGGAGGTGCAGATGTGCTACCGCCTTCTAGTTCAAACAAAGGTGCTAACATCCCTAATGTTAGTTTGTCATCTGTTTGCATTCTGGAAAAGTGATGTGGATTGTGGGGAGGGGGGGATGTCACTGCTTCGCCTTCCGGCACGGTTGAACCCTAACCAGCCATGTACGTGCCCTCACGGTCAATTATGCATGCTCTGATGTAGCAGTGGTGTTTTGCTGCAGTCTGACAGTGATGTGTACAGGTAGCTGTGAGGAGGCACGTGACTTCTCACCTTGCACCTATTAGATGACACTGTTCACTACTATTGATGGATGACGTCCGTGTACACATGTGATCTGTACATGGCACATATGTCATGGGGACACCTTGGTGTGTTCCACGCAAGGTATTCCTGCTGGCTTTTTGGCTGGCGTGCATCTCCCATGTTGCTGAGGTGTTCCCTGGGCCCCCATCCCCCTTACGTCCATGTTGCTCATGTTGTGGGACTTGAGTCACAGGGTGCATCTCTGCATCAGGGTGGTTCATAATTGACCCCAAATGACACCCGCAATTCCATATTTGACCCCAAATGACACCCGAAATTCATATCTGACCCCAAATGACACCCTGTTGTCTTTTTTTTAACACCAATGACAGCCTTCATGTCATGTTATTGTACACATGTGATAAGCTGATGAGTGGTATTACGTACTACATTTGACACCCTGAAATGGCATTTCGAATACGTGACACCCTAAACAGCCTCTCTGTACAGAGGTGACATACCCACCATCTATATGCTAATTGTGAGATTGTCAGCACTTAATGTTGCACTTACACTTGTCAGAGTGATGTGCTAATGCAGAGGACTGACATGCACACAGGGAATGTGTGTTGCAATGAATTTATTTGCACATGCTGTTCATGTGGTCATTTTGTACTGTTCCATGATTGCTAAGGACAGTCACAATGTGACATGCTCATGCGAAGAAATTGCTAATGATCGTGTTCCTTCGGGCTATTCCTGCTGCAGCTGCAGTGGGGTGTGGGCCACCTGCCTCATCTTCCTCATCATCGTCTGGTGCATCTGGCACTCGGATCCATGGGGCTTTGGTGCGTACACATATGTTGTGCAATACACAACATACAATGATCATCTTGCACACTATTTCTGGGCTGTACAGAAGTCTTCCACCTGTGATGTCCAGTCACCTGAAACGTGACTTTAACACGCCAAATGTGTGCTCAACAATGCCGCCGGTTCGTTTGTGGGCCACATTGTACTGCCTTTGGGCCGGGGTGTCCGGGGCTCGGAGGGGTGTCACCATCCACGGGCAGAGTGCATATCCTTGATCACCTGTGAGAGGTAAGTGAGATTAGTGTAAATTGGTGGTTCTGCATGCTGTGTTGGCAGACTTACAAGTTTTGTGGTGTGTGATTTGTGTGATTTTGGGATTCATGTTTGCCATGTATTGCTTCTGGCAACTGTGCGGGATCAATGTGTATTACGTAGCCTCACAGCTGCTCCTCCCTCCCCCCAAGCCTATTTACTTGTGTGCGCTGCGCGGTTGCATCACTTGCACTCCTACGGCACACCATTGTCATGCCTGTCTGCGCATGTCCGCAAGCCTGACAACAACACTGTAATGTTGGCCGTTGAAGGTGGGCAGCCACGTGTGTGTAGGCCTATGGTAAGGATAGGGCGGACACAGATGTGGATTTCAGGCCTGGCTGAACTTGCGCTGTGATTGAGGCTAGGCCTTTGGCTTATGCTGCGGCAATGAAGATACACACACAACATTTGGCATGTATGAGCCAAGACCCTGAGCGGTCTTGTGCTCCTTTATTTATCCATTCGGGCGAGCCCGCCCTCCGGGTGCATGCTACATTGCAAAATTGTCAATTAAGGGCCGGGTGGCGCCGACACTACAGCAGAGACACACGCCATAGTTTAGTTACTCTTGTGGCCAGCCCGGAACTGAACCACGCCCAGAGCCCGGAACTGAACCACGCCCAGAGCCCAGAACTGAACCACGCCCAGAGCCCCGGGCCATTTCTTCACACTCCTCACAGGCCTACGCGTGTGCCACCACTGCGGCGCTGGGATGTCGTGCGCTTCGGAGTAAGTCTCTAGACGTTCCGCCCAGGCTTTCCAGTGGCCTGCCTGGGACGGGGGTGGCCCCGTGACTGTGAAGGGCCCCAGTGGCGTTACCGAGGACATGCTGTTGGCTGCTGGAGGCGGACTTGTGGGGTAGCCCCACGGGACAATGACTTGCGGTGCACTGAGGTAGGCCCACCTGAGGAGCTGAGCGGGTGTGCAGCCTGCGATGATGCAGTCGGCCTGGAGGCTGGACGGTGACTTGTGGTGCACAGAGGTAGTGGCACCTGAGGCACTGCATCCGGCACGGGCCTACCGCCACGTGGCGATGACTTGCGGTGCACTGAGGTAGGCCCACCTGAAGAGCTGAGTGGGTGTGCAGCCTGTGATGATGCAGTAGGCCTGGAGCCTGGACGGTGACTTGGGGTGCACAGAGGTAGTGGCACCTGAGGCACTGCGTCCGGCACGGGCCTACCGCCACATGGCGATGACTTGAGGTGCACTGAGGTAGGCCCACCTGAAGAGCTGAGCGGGTGTGCAGCCTGCGATGATGCAGTAGGCCTGCAGGTCAGGACTGGATTTGATTTGTGTGAGACCTGCTGGACCGCAGTGTATGCCGGAGGGAGCAGTCAGCACACACAGAACTCCGCGGTGCGGTGCCGCAGGGTGCGCTTGGGGCCTGTTGCACGGAAGCCAGCGGTCGTCTGAGGAAGCTGCCAAGCTCGCGGGCCTCGGTCTTGAAGATTGCACCAGCACATGGTGGGCCCTCTTGGAGACATGCCGGTGGCAGCAGGTGAGCAGTGTGGCCTGGGTGCGCAGGGGCGGGCAATCACCGCTAGGCACCGGACGGGTCTGGGGACCAGCGGGCTGGGGTGCAGCAGGTGCACAGGATCGCGCAGGCACCACCGGTCACGGCAGTGGCCTCGTGGCAGGGTGAGGGGCGCCGCCCTGGCAGACAAGCCCCTGCAGGCGATGACGAGATGTGCGCTGGGTGGCGTGTGACGTAGCCACCTCGTCGCCGGTGTAAATTTGGCCGTGGAAGGTGGTCGGCCATGTGTGTGTAGGCCTATTGTCAGGATATGGCGGACACAGAGACACACGCAGTAGTTACTTTGGTGGCCATCCGGGGAGTGAACCACGCCCAGAGCCCCGGGCTATTCATTCACACTCCTACGCTGGACTGGCGTATGCCGGGCCAGCCCACTACACTTACGCTTACAAGGGGGGTGACATAGCTACATGTCCAAGGTCTTCCCCACTGCCTGAGGTAACATGGTTGCATCCACTGTCCACAACACCACAAACACCAGCAGTATATGTCCACATGGACATGTCTGTGCTCTGCATACTCAAGACTGTCCAGCACATCACCGCCACACTTGGCATTGTGTACATTCTTATTCATGGGTCACTTGCCTCCTTCGCACATTCTTGGTTCCCACCTCTCCCCACATTCTGCAATTGTGTGGCAGAGGGGCTATGCCTTTGTGGATGGTTTGTCTACATGTCTGGCCCCTGTTACCACAGTTCCTTGTCTTGTCGTGTCTGGTAGGTGGGCATGTTGGTTGGCATGTTGTATGTGATTTTGTTACGTGTGCATTCCCACAGTTGTGAGTTGTATGATTGTGGAGTTGAGGTGTGTGGTGTGTTCCATTGGTACTTACCAACGAGCAGTGCATTTCCATAGGTGCCATTCTGAAAGCGCTGGTTGATGATGGACTGTCGGAAGATAAAGGAATCATGCACACTGCCTGGGAAGTTGGCGACGACATTGGTGAATAGTCCCCGGTGGTCCACTATTGCCTGCACATTGATGGAATGCGTGTGCTTTCTGTTGCGGTAATTGTGTGCAGTGTTGGCAGGGGGCACAAGTAGGACATGTGTGCAGTCAATTGCCCCCAACACGTGCTGGAAGCCAGCTATGGCGTAGAAGCCTTGATTGGTCTCCAGCTGTTTCTGCGCAGTGTGGGGGAAGTGAAGGTGCTGGGGTATCAAGCTGATGATGGCATCCAAGACATGTGTGATGAACTTTGATAGGGCTGGCTGTGAGACTCCTCCGACTCTGGCAGTTGTTGGTTGGAAGGTACCAGAGGCCAACAGGTGCAGCACAGCCAGCAGCTTTGTCTGCGGAGAGATGTTGGTTGTCCGCTGTGTTCGTACTGTCAGCCTGTGGGCAATGTGGGTCAGGATGCGGAGGATGGTTGTCCTTTTGAGCCTGTAGTGGGCAATGACATCCTCTGGCGTTAAGTCTCTGAGGCTGGTGCGTTTTCGGCAGGTCCACTGTCTTGTTCTGCGCTGCCTCGGTGGCAGTCCGGGGGGGTGGTCCTGGGGGTGGGAGTTGTCCTGGGGGTGGTGGCGGTGGGTGTGAGAAGTTGGCCTGGCATATGCTGTCCACTAATTATAGTGGGCACCTTGCACCAGTCCAAACAACCCCTTATTGGAGATAGGTTAAAGACAACCTTATTGAAAGCTATCCTAGTGGTAGCTATGGAGAGCAGCCTTCAGGCTAAGTCTTGAAGGAATGTAAAGCAGCTTGTTTTACCAGTCTATAATCTCTTGAGTGATCAAATGAAAGAGCACCACACCAGGTATATATTCAAAATATATGTATTTATTGCTAAACACACCCCTCTAGTCTCTTTATGAGGCTAGAGTTCGAAGTACATAAGTTAGAAGTTATTAAATCACAGTAATAGCACAAATACACGTTTGGGCCCTAGGGGCGTACAAAACCATATACCAATAAAGTGGTATGCGAACCACGACTGAACTAGACACTAGGCCTATAGCCTCTAGAAGTGCTTGGACCACAAGGAACCACCCAAGGTAGTGACACAGGGGACCCACGGGAGACGCGTGCAGTGTAAATACACAACCGCGATACGCCGTTGACTTCTATGGAGAAAGTCGGGATCGGGAAATTAGAGAAAAGGGACACTTAAAAGAGGACTAGGACAAAACCCTTTGAGATCTAGGACTTTGAAGAGTCTCTACCCACGGGAGCACCGGAGTACTCGTGTTACCTCACCCAGGGAAGCCGGGTGCATAGGTGCCTTTCGGGGTCGGGTTTCGTCGTCGATTCGAATGGCGATCTGCTGCAAAGTGCTGCTGGCGGCCAAGAGAAAAGTGTCCGGGTGGATCCAAGAGTAGATCGGAGTTCTGAAGAACCTGAAAGCAGAGGGGACAGAGTCTGGGTCACTAGCCAGTGACCAGGAAGGCGATGGACAGATGCCCACCGATGTCGAGTGCTTCAGGTGCGTTGACGGCCATCTTGACTCTTCAGCCACGAGGTCCAGGAGGCGTTGTCGGCGACCAGGAGCAGGATTCGGGCTGGTACACGATGTCTGTCGAGTGCTGAGGTGTCGGCGACCGGATTGGACCCAACAAGCCTTGGCAACGGCAAGTCTCGGTGAAGATGTAGATCGTCGATGGTGCAGACCAGCAAGGTTTGTGGAACTCACCCAGCGAAGGTAAGCGAGGGCAGGCCTGAAGCAACCAGGATGCCAAGTTAGAAAAGGATTGGCCTTCGTTAAGGGCTACTAGCCAACGGGCTAGCGAACGCGAAGGAGCCTCGTGACGCCGCACGTGGATCTGGCTTACAGGACACTCGTGGAGTGGGGGCCAGTGATCTTCGGTGCAGGTGGTTCTGGAGGCTAGGGCTACTCGGAGCCCAAAGCACGACTTCTTGGGAGACCCAGAAGAGGATGCACTTGCAAATGTGCTCGGTGTCCAGGGGTCACGGTCTCAAGTCACCCACGATAGCCACGGGCCTCAGCTTTGCTGGGGACTCAGGGTGGCCTCGGGGAAGTCTGAGAATCCACCTCTGGTGATGCGATGACTTCGGCGTCCGACGGGAGCTTCAGAAATGCGAACCAGACAGATGCTTCTTTGGTGCCTGCCAAGCAGGGGAGTCACTCCTTGACCCCAAGGGAGATTCTTCTGTCCTCTAATCGTGAGTAGAGCGTCGAAGGTCCAGGATTCAGTTACAGAGTTTCGTCCAGGGATAATCTAAAGTCCTAAGGACTGGGTTCCTACCTTTATACCAAAGATAGGGGTTGGACTACTCTGTGGCCCCACCTATGGGTGGGTCAGGGCAGAGGGGTGGCTACACCCTTTCCCTTTGTCCAGTTCACGCCAAAGCAGGGGCTGCAAGCCCTGATCCGGTTTGAACTGGGGTATGCACAGGGACACCAAATGTGCCCCCAGTGCAAGACTTCAAAGCACCCGAAAGTGCTCCCGCCCAGCCCCAATACACATTATCCTGTCTGGGGAGGTGGTCACACCTCCCTGGGACAGGAACCCTATTGTCCAGGCCTCCCTGCCGGAGTTTCGTCCAGCAGCAGGAGGCCAGACTCGTGTCTGTGGCAGCAGCATCCATTTTGTGATGCCAGGGCTCTGGAAAGAAGTTACCGGACTAGTCAGAGTTAACATGTCTTTCCCTCTAGAAGGGTGTAATGCTACCCCTGCCGCCAGGATTGGCGGGGGGGTAGTATTCCAAGATGTTTGACACCAAACACGACATGTTTAGGTGCAGCCATTCCAAAGTTAGCATTTTACCGCGAGGATATAATGCGCTTAAGAGTATATGGTCAGGCTGCACTACAAACAGCATCAGAGATGGTCTCCGAACGCTGCAGAGGGGCCTTGCTCATGCAGGGGCACCCTCTCACATAGGAACCATGCACTCTGCCTTTAGGATTGATAAGGCCTGCCTTAGGAGTGACTTATAGGTTTATATGTGTGTATGTATTTAGTGATATAGGTAACCTATATCACAGTAAGGGGTGCCTGCACCACCTTACCCAGGCTGCAGTAGCAGACCTGTGGTGTCAGTTTGGATGGCCTTCCAGGGGTGGCATAATACATGCTGCAGCCCCTGGCAGGCCTCTGAGGTACCTATGCCCTTGGTACATAGTATACCATATACTAGGGACTTATAAGGGCACTCCAGATTCCAATCAGTGATGTGCCTAAGGCACATGGAAACCATTTTAAAGAGGAATCTGGGGTTCTGATTAGCAGGGCCCCAGCCAGACTAATGTCGAAAAACAGTGAAGCATCAGCAAAAAGTGGGGGTACCCATGTGAAGCAGATCCTACTCTCCTACAGTGGGTGTTGTGGCCCTTTTGGGTCTCCAAGCTGCATGATTAGTAGCTCCATGGCATCTGTTGGTCTTCAGATGTGGCTCTGGGCTGGGCTCCCTTTCTACTGCAGGTTTTCGTCCTACTTAAGACCAGAAAAAAGCAGGTCTTAAGTCCCTGCTGCTAATGTGCCTTATCGCCTGTTTTTGGGCCACATCGCCGATCTGGCTGGTCGTTGAGAATATCACGAAGTGGTGTTTTCGTGAGTTTTTGCACGGGAACGCCTACTCTGCATATGATTAGCGTTAGTTGTCGCTGTCAGCCTTGGCGATGTTTTTAGCGGCAGCTATCGCAAGTAAACTGGCGAAGTCGGCTGTTTGCGCAGGCTTGTGAATAGGGCGATAAATCTATTGCCACTTTCGTGGCGGTAAAGTGCCGCTAAATCGGCGATGTGTCCTTGAGAATATGCCCCATAGGCTCTCCACTTTGGGACCCGACTGTAAACAAACTGAAACAACATGTGAGAGAGGCCCCAGCACCCGGACCTCAGCTGCCTCAGCTTGCTATTAAATTATGATAATTACTAGTCACAAATTTATTACGGATTGACTCCATAGTGCACAGGCTGCCCATCCCATCACAGCACTGGGCTCTCTGTCCATTTGTTTCCTCGTCTGTCCATTTGTTTCCTCGCCCACATCGAGCTTTGTGACAGGAAAATGCACAGTTCTTGCATGGAGACCTTGAACAATGTTCACATCTACAAACCCCTTACGAGGCACTAGAGATTGAGAAGAATACATTGTGAAAAGAATGTCGGACGAGAAGTACTTTGTTAAGGAAATAAAGTGTGTATTGCAGCTGTTGAAGTCACAGACCAGCTTCCTTACAATAATACCACGTGCCGTCGCTGGCACAAATACACACCCGTGTCCCTGCAGTCCACTGAAAACGCTCCTGCTCTGTGTTTGTCTCAAATTTTAACTCTGCTCAAGGAAGATGAGAGAGACGTTTTTAATAAGAGGTAAATTATGAAATCCTAGGAAATTAGTTGGTGCCTAAAACATAATCGTTCAATAGAATGCGGCATTACATCACCCGAGCAACCATTCAAAACGCTCATACTTTTGGAGATTTTTGTGGAACAATGGCAGAAAGGTGAAAGGGCGGGGGGGAGAAAGAGAGGGCAGAGGAAGACTGAAAGAGGGGGAGATGAAGGAGAGGAAAGACAGAGCACATTGCACTTTGGGGCTTGCCGTTTTGTTAGCATGCACAGTGCTGCAGGCCACAATGCCAGGCAAGGCATTACGTGTTAACTGAAGTGGAAGTGTCCAATATTTTGTCAAACTCCACTCGGTTCCAGGACGAGCGCGAGCTTCTGCAGTAGGAGTTAGCTCTAAACTGCTTTTCAGACACTGGGTCCTGTCTCGTGTGTATGGCGAGACAGAACAAGGCAGGCAATCTTGCGAAGGGGATATCAGCTGCCCACCAGAAACAACACACCCTCAAACATCCCAAAAATATTAGCTAAGGCTAACAATCTTACCTTTCAGATCTTCCCTCTAAAGTGCACTGGCTGCGGCGCAGCAAGGAAAACGAAAGCTGCCGGCCGCTTCCTTAACATCTCTGGGGCCAATCAACCACAGCATGAGTGGGGTGGCGGCTTCACCAAAAACAAGCGGTTGCGAGTGTCCCGGAAAGTCCGAAAGTGAAAGCGCGCACAACGCGCTCAATGTAAACAAAACACGTCATCCTGCCTCAAGTAGGACAAACTCAATAAAGAATACAGTGCTTACCTAGTAAGAACCGAAGCAAAGGGGCCAGTAGCTATGGGAGGTTATAAATGACGACATGGCCATAATAAGGAGGGACTAACAAGCCTCATAATGAATCAGAAGACAGCATTTACCAAGGACAAACACACAAGCCAATGAAAAATGAGGGCGGGGGAGTGGGCGAAGCTTCTCTCCATACTGAACTACCACAGATCTTCGCAGAGCAGCGCTTGCGCGCTTGCTCAGGCACGACCTAAAAAGGAAAACCCCATCAATGAGTTGCCACACCAGCTTAGTTCAGACTACCATAGATAGGGAAGCACCAGTAAAACAATGTACTCCTTTAGGAAATAGGCTTCCAACTGCTACTGATTTGGTACGCAAAAACACAAATCAAGAGATGTTGCGAAGGGAAAATATAAAAACTCTATTTCAGCCCCATTACAAATCACAGGGTTGAAATGACATTTTAAATAGATCTAACATTTTGAAACTAATTGCGGCACAGGAAGACTTAAAACATCTATCTTCCACAAGTCTAGAGGCAATAGAGTTTAAGAGTGGAAATCCATATGAGGCACACTAGTAACTTGGTCATCTCCCAAAATTTTAGATTTGATTACATCTAAGCGTAGCGTTTTCCTTGACCGGGGAATCACGATAGCAGAGATAACAGAGGAAAATATCCATCAGTTCTCTTACCTATCGATCAAGCACTCTCATCAGTCAGGTATAAGACAGAAAATGAGACAGGGCAAGTAATGACCATCTCTTTACTGAAGAATGCGAAAGGTGCTGGTAACGTTGCCCCTACTCCTACAATAAAGCCACTAATAATATCTCTGAACCAATCGGAAGAACGTACCTGTCGATTCTCCAACATAGAACACTATTGCTCATTGGACTGAAATTGGCTTGCCCCTACGCTTAATCAAAATAAAATAGATAGACATGATCAAAATCCTGATACTCCTTATGGGAAAATCAAGCCTCAAATTCAGTTAAATTTCCGCAAGCAAAACCAAGCTAACATCAGTCTCTGAAGTAAAACAAGCTGCCATAATGCCAAAGTCCATAACCATAGTTTCATGGAATATTGCAGGCACAAAAATTGTACACAGATCCTGAATTCGAAAAGTATTTAAAACGTTTTGACATCATATGTCTACAAAAGACATGGAACATGGGAGAATAGCCATTAGGAAGCTATGCAGGAATATGCACTGCTGCACAAAAACCAAAGAAAAATGGACAATCAAAAGCTGGACTTTCTATTTACGTATTATTAGATAAAAACTTATCCTATACTGGCTTGTCAATTAATGCAACTTCTATGCAGGGAATAATAATAAATAACTGGAAGTATGAAAGCACCACGGGCCTTTATATTTATCCTAGCTCAGCACAAAAACAAAGAAGTATAAAACTAATAAAAAAAATTATTATGCAATTGGAGACCTCACACCATGACATTCCATGTACAGTCACTGGCGACTATAATGCAAATCTAGCTAATCACCTGGGGAGAAATGGTTACCAAAAAAACACAGACACAAAATGGAGAATTCCAATACAAATTTCCAAATTTGGTACAGTAAATAAACCAGATCATGCATTTCTGCAAACATTGGAGGCACTCAAACTCCGGGCACTGAATGGGTGTACTCAAGTAGACATCCCGATGACTGCAACAAGAAAATCTAATAAAACAGATTCGGTACTAGACTACACTTTCGTATCACTAAAACTATTCCATAAGATTCTGTCCTACAAAATAATTGCAAGGTGTGAAAGTGATCACTCCACCAATCAATATTGTAAATTATAATGCAAAGAGTTGGATCTTTAAACCAATTGGCCCGCAGGACACAGGTACCAACTGGAAAAAAATAAGATGGAACAAATTGTCAACAACTAGATATGAGACCTGGAAAAGGACTGGCTCAGCAATTAATTGGAATTCAAAAGATCCAATCTTGGCCTAGAGCACGATGCAAGAAGAACTCAAAGCTATGCTCATAACAGCAAACAAAAAATGGACACCATCGCAATGCTCAAAGAACCTAATTTGGTATTCAAAAACTCTTAGACAACAGCGAAGGGCCCTAGACAAGGAAATGAAATCCATCAGTTCCCAATCAGTTATCCAGGCACAAGAAAATATCAGGGATCTGCAAAAATCTTACAAAAAAGCGATTTGGGAAGCAAAAAGGGCCAAAACCGACCAGGATTGGATAGACATAGTACAAGCATGTAAAAACAACACACAATCTTTATGGACATTAATAAATCGATTAGATAGAAATTCCATGGGGGCAGTCGGCAACAACGTAACTGAAAAATCATGGAAGACATACATAAATGCCTTATATGACACACAAGTTGTGCATGCACCAAACGCCCCAAATATCTTAAGCAAAATATTGATCATCTTCACCCAAAATGAAATTATAAGAAGGATTGGGAAAAGTAGAGGTAACAGTGCACCTGGCCCAAATGGCCTACCCGGGGCCATATATAAAGAAGACCGAGAGTTTTGGAGCTGCCGTTTTCATTCCTTGTTTAACTTCTGCCTAGCAACAGAGGCAATCCCTGAAACATGGAGTGGCTCCATCTTTCAGCCAATACATAAGAAAGGCCCTTGTTCTTCCCCAGATAGCTACTGCATGATTGCCCTCATGGACACAGATTCCAAAATATTTGCGGGCCTAATATTGATTGATCTGGAAAAATGGGCGTAAAGCAAAAATCTAATCCCATTTAACCAGACAGGTTTTAGATCAAAATCCAGCACTGTAGACAACTTGGTAGCACTCACAATGATCATGGATAAATGTGTATCAAAAAGACAACTTCTGTACACATGCTTTGTGGATTTCTCCAAAGCTTTTGATTATGTCAACCGAAATCTACTATGGAAGAAGCTGATCAACTGGGACATCCCTACAAATTTATTGCACGCTATACTGCTCTTATACACTAACAACTGGGCCCAGGTCAAACTTGGACAAAACAAAGGGCTGACAGATAAAATTCTAATAAAAAGAGGCCTGAAGCAAGGCTGCGTTCTGGTGCCAATTCTTTTTAATCTATTTTCTGGTGGATCTAAGCAACATTTTAGGTTCAGCCAACTCCCATCCTCCAAGTCTGGTGGACACAAAAGTGGCCTCGTTACAATATGTGGATGATTTAGTCCTGCTGAACCTAACTGGGATTGGACTCCAAAGATTACTAAACCACCTAGATCTCTACTGCACCAAAAACGAAATGACTATTAATTTCACAAAAACACAGGTTGTGATTTTTGGCAGGAAACTCAATAAGAAGGGGAGCTGATCACTAGGTGGGAAGACACTTCTTCGAGGCTCATTGTATAAATATCTCGGCATTTGGTTACAAGATAGATTAACGCATCAACTCCCTCCGAATACTTTGAAACCAAAAATTGCTTCTTTAAACTCAGCTTTTCAACAACTACACCATAAATTACAAAGCCCAACTTTGCAGCCAGTACTTGCAGCAATAAAGGCCAAATTTATGCAACTCTTTGCTATGGTACAGTAGTCTTCCCTGTAAAGTTTGGTAACTTTTTTAATTCTGCACAAAATAAGGTTTTTTAGCTCTTGCTTCATCTCCCCCAGAGCTCTTCATCAGCACAGATTCAATTAGAATTTGGTCTGACCAACCAAAAATTGGTTCAGACAGGCTGCCTTATTAAATATATGTCATTACTAAGGGCTTCTAATGAAATCACACTCCGTGGCCTGCTGTGGGAAGAAATCCAAAATAAAACTCAATTTTATTCAAATACTTGGGCCCGGGCACTCGAGACAGCATTAAATGACTTGAAAGCAAAGGAGTTATGGAACTCGGTACTACCTATTAACATTAACAAACAAATAAGGATGTTGTCATGGCACAAAGATAAAGACGAATTCAGTAAAAGAAGACACACCTGGACAATAATTGACTCTTAGAAACAGCCTCGCCCACAGATGTATTTAACAACATTATTAAAATCATTTAACAAAATTAAGCTACTTCACCTACAATTTGGCATATGTCAAACACTAGAATACATCCATAAATGGCAATTGAAACCACAGGACACCAAATGCAGACTATGTCAAAGATATGAACAAAGCCTAACACATATTTTATCAATCTGTTCTATATTATTAGCTGAACGTAAAATTTTACTGAAAAGACTTTTTAATTTATATGGCATTAGAACTTGTTGGCATGATTTTCTTCTTTGCATGAAAGGGAGACTCCAAAAATAATAGCATCTTTTATAAAATTCTTTCTTAAAGCAGATCAGTTACTGATAGCAAAGGGACTGGTAAAGATGATGCAATCTATTAATACTTAAATGTGACGCCCTCACTGGTAGATGTACCCTGGTTATAATGCTATCACAAATGCACTTTAAAAGCCCATATATGATCATATCAGTAGTGAAATTTGAAAGAGGTGAAATAGGAGGGCCATTGTGTTCCTAAACTAAAAGATAATTTTTGTTAGTCTCAAGTTGATTTTGCACAAACACGCATGCACTTTAAAATAGATAAAGTTATTACATTGGAGCAGAATGTCATAAATATTCCAACAGGCAAGTAGCCGCTCTTTATATTTTTAGCAATGGAATTTTAACTGAAAATTTTCAAAATGCAATTTAATTGCAACAAGAAGCTGTCTACACTTAATGAACCTGAAAGTTCTTTCTGTATGTATTGAGTTGTGCAAAATATTATGGTTTTAATTAACTGAAATAAATGATTTTGACTTTGGCTGATAAATAGAAAATCAAAATTACAGTAAAAAATTAAAACATTAATTATTTCCTGTGACACAAGGCAGAATTTAAAATAAAACAAACACTAAAGCACATTAAGTGGGTACTTAGATGTTGGAGAAATACCAAGGCAAACATACATTTTACAAAGCCAGTCCTCCTCAATAGTGGAGTGTTCATCGCTGGGGCATATCATGATAGTTGACCAATAGAAGTGGTCCAGGGGGAAACATAATTAACTTTTAATGATCCCAAATCTGAATTTGGTCAGTAAGATCCCATCCCATGTGTTATACACATGTCCAGACATGGCTCCACACTCATAGTTGTACATATCCTAAGATATTCAAGGTTTGTTGTCTTAGCTAGTTCCACATTTTTCCTACCTTCCCTTCAGGGCTATAAAATTTGTTTTCAGGCATCCTATTTCATTTGCATTTAAATCTGGGATTGGAGAAGATTAAAGACCTACCCAGCATATTGCTTGGTTGTTTGATATAAGAGAACCATGGGATCCGACAACCCCAGTCACAAGACAAGCAGTCATCAATGACCTCAATGTTAAAAGTAGCCAGATCGAACACCATATCAACAGGGGAGCAAGGTTGATATAATCTTCCACATACATGAGACCTGACTCCTCGTGAATCGCATATGCAGGGCAGCTGGCTGGGAGTTCCAAAATATCACTGCAAACTCTATTTTCCTGGGTCTGTAGAACCCTCACGTTCTTGCATCCCCATACTCCTGAACCACAGGTTAAAACAGGTAGACACTTTCTCTTGTAAACTTATAGAAGAAGGCTGATAGGTTTACTTCTAATTGAGGGTGCCAAATTGAACAGAAACCCAGCAGCATTAGAAAATCTCTGTATCCTTTTTGTCAAACATGGTGCCCAGCAACCCTGAGTGTCAAATGTTACACTCAAATTGGGATACTCATGAATTCTGACAATGGGCCTAGCCTGTATAGCCATTCAGAGAGACTTAAGATTTCTAGGCCCACACACAATAGCAAAGGTTTTGGTCAAATTAGTTTTGAGGTTCGGTTGGGCTATAAAATGGGCGAAGGTATTCAACAAGAATTTAAGCACATTGGAAAGTTACGCCAGCAACACAGCGTCATCCTCATATAGTAATAGGGGTCTAGCCTTATACTTAACAAAGGGCGTAGCCAGTGCTTTATTTGTAAAATAATAACTGCTGGTGCCCAAAGCGTTGCTCGACATCCACGGCCGGTGATATAAGTGTCAGCTAACCGGTTCTTTAGGGTGCGTAGTCTTGAATCCACCTCAGGCCTCTTTAATTTGGTGCCAGACACTCCCTGCCCTGTTATCTCACTCTTGCAGGTTTCAGCTTTCTCCCTTGGTGAGGGGTTTTCTGTATTTATCTTCCTCCGTCTTTCCATTTTTTCTGTTTTTCCCTCTGTTGGTCTCAGGAAATGTCAGCCAAGGAGAAATAAGTGCTGGTCCCCAAAAAAAAGTATATCTCATCAGAAAGGGGGGAGAAGGAAGAGGCAGTGATCCATTCGACTTCCTTGTCGTAGTATTCAATATCAAAGGGGGGGGGAGAAGGATCACTTGTACCTGAGTAACCAGGGTTCAATGTACTTGTCGTCTTTCTAAAAAAAAACTCATTCACGTACACAGGTCGTGATGTGGCATATCTTGGTTCTCCTCCAAGATGTAGGCCAAAAATAGACGAAGGAAGAGGAGAGTAACTGGACCCTAAAGGTTCACAGTTGGGAATCCATATGATTGGATTATATTGCCCTCACACACCTTCTCAGGTGTCATGCTTCATCATCGGGCTGCTCCTCGTCGGGTCGGCAGGTGCAATACCCGACGGGCTCCCTATAGTAGGGGCACTTTCTCGGAGATCTTTTTCCAATTGCCGATGGGTGAGGTGGGAGTGAGGGCGCTAATGTGTGTAGATGAGGGTGTAAGTAAGTGAATCTAAAATAGGGTTGGGAGTACTACCGATAACAATTTTAATCAAGGAGTCTCCTACCCTAACTAAAAACAAAAAACTATAAGGCGCTGTGCTGAATATTATGCCTCAGATCATGGTGCTCTTATAGATGGTAGGTCAACATGTTTCACGCCTCTTGGATATTCTATGGGCGATTCGTCAGGACCGGGGTGAAATTCTATCTACAACTTTAAAGCAAGTGACGTGGTTACACACTCACATCACCATATGACTCAATAGTCAAATACCTGGTTATACAGGAACTACCTATAGACAGAAAACAAAATGCATCAATTTGACAATATTGAATAGCTGTCATCTCAAATCTTCCTTGTGAATAGTGGCCCTCAATACTTGTGGTGAGCATGAACCACAAATTATTAAAAACAGAGTGAGTTAAAATTGAATTGTCACATCGTGAACAACCGAGGTGAATAAAGGTGGACTTCACCCCTTGTGGCACACAGTGACATCGCAGAGAGACTAACAACACTCACCCCAAATTCAAGGAATGTCCAGGTATCACAGTACCCGGTAGGTTCACACACAAGGAGTTCCTCATGTGCTAATCTGGTCATGGAGAAAACATAGAGAACATGGGGTTAATAGTACAGTGACAAACATCCATCTTGCCACTGATATTCGTGCTCGCGCTTCATCTCTGTCTAACTGACTGAGTGATACCGATCAATGCAAGTAAGTACTCATTAGGGGTTACTGAGCTGTGTAATGGCATCCACTGTTTGAAAACTGTGCAGCGTAATGCTTATCTCAGAGAGTGAGTCACTGGCGTGTCAATAAAAATGTGTCGATTCCGTGGTTGGCAAGAAGGAATCACGTAATCTGTACGATGCTGCTTACATCATGAACGGGTAATCACACCTGTCTTAAGCGTTACTGAGCGGCTGACATTCTCATATTCTAAATTGCAATCACACAGCACTAACGCGAGATATTTCTTATGCCATGTGTTCTGTTGCGCATATCCATTCACACCCATTCAAGCTCAAAGTAAGTAAGTAAAGGATCGCCTAGCATGCAGGACGGTTACTGGGCTGTGTATTAGCATCCACTGCTTGAAAACTGTGCGGCGTAATGTTTATCTTAGTAAGTAAGTCACTAGCGTGTCAATAGAGATGTCGATTTCGTTGTTGGCAAGAAGGAATCACGCAATCTGTAAGTAAAGGATCGCCTAGCATGCAGGAGATGCATTATCCCAAACTACTCACTTGTATGCCTGTAGCACGTCGTCTGTACACCTACCCACTGCTACCGGGACCGGGTGGTGAGGCCATGTTGGTTCACGGAGAATTTAAACCATATCCGGTGGGCGGGGCCATGAGTATCAATTGCGACGTCTAGTGCGTCAGGCATTATTTTGGGGGCCCATCGGCAATTGGAAAAAGATCTCCGAGAAAGTGCCCCTACTATAGGGAGCCCGTCGGGTATTGCACCTGCCGACCCGACGAGGAGCAGCCCGATGATGAAGCATGACACCTAAGAAGGTGTGTGAGGGCAATATAATCCAATCATATGGATTCCCAACTGTGAACCTTTAGGGTCCAGTTACTCTCCTCTTCCTTCGTCTATTTTTTGGCCTACATCTTGTAGGAACAGCATAACTTTTTTGTTTATACCATGTCTCTGGGCCCTTATGCTGGACCTCCTTAAAAAGCCCACTGTCCCTTTCTCTTGATCATCATTATTAGCACGGGCTACCCCCGTGGGACTTTCTCTTGGTGGGTAAAACGATTGTTGTCCCCCAACTATCTTTTGAGGCACTGCCGCAATAGGGTGAGTGTCCCTGGAGCATTCTCAGCTTTTCAACAACTGTCCCTGGAGCAAACTCAGCTTTTCAACAACTACACCATAAATTACAAAGCCCAACTTTGCAGCCAGTACTTGCAGCAATAAAGGCCAAATTTATGCAACTCTTTGCTATGGTACAGTAGTCTTCCCTGTAAAGTTTGGTAACTTTTTTAATTCTGCACAAAATAAGGTTTTTTAGCTCTTGCTTCATCTCCCCCAGAGCTCTTCATCAGCACAGATTCAATTAGAATTTGGTCTGACCAACCAAAAATTGGTTCAGACAGGCTGCCTTATTAAATATATGTCATTACTAAGGGCTTCTAATGAAATCACACTCCGTGGCCTGCTGTGGGAAGAAATCCAAAATAAAACTCAATTTTATTCAAATACTTGGGCCCGGGCACTCGAGACAGCATTAAATGACTTGAAAGCAAAGGAGTTATGGAACTCGGTACTACCTATTAACATTAACAAACAAATAAGGATGTTGTCATGGCACAAAGATAAAGACGAATTCAGTAAAAGAAGACACACCTGGACAATAATTGACTCTTAGAAACAGCCTCGCCCACAGATGTATTTAACAACATTATTAAAATCATTTAACAAAATTAAGCTACTTCACCTACAATTTGGCATATGTCAAACACTAGAATACATCCATAAATGGCAATTGAAACCACAGGACACCAAATGCAGACTATGTCAAAGATATGAACAAAGCCTAACACATATTTTATCAATCTGTTCTATATTATTAGCTGAACGTAAAATTTTACTGAAAAGACTTTTTAATTTATATGGCATTAGAACTTGTTGGCATGATTTTCTTCTTTGCATGAAAGGGAGACTCCAAAAATAATAGCATCTTTTATAAAATTCTTTCTTAAAGCAGATCAGTTACTGATAGCAAAGGGACTGGTAAAGATGATGCAATCTATTAATACTTAAATGTGACGCCCTCACTGGTAGATGTACCCTGGTTATAATGCTATCACAAATGCACTTTAAAAGCCCATATATGATCATATCAGTAGTGAAATTTGAAAGAGGTGAAATAGGAGGGCCATTGTGTTCCTAAACTAAAAGATAATTTTTGTTAGTCTCAAGTTGATTTTGCACAAACACGCATGCACTTTAAAATAGATAAAGTTATTACATTGGAGCAGAATGTCATAAATATTCCAACAGGCAAGTAGCCGCTCTTTATATTTTTAGCAATGGAATTTTAACTGAAAATTTTCAAAATGCAATTTAATTGCAACAAGAAGCTGTCTACACTTAATGAACCTGAAAGTTCTTTCTGTATGTATTGAGTTGTGCAAAATATTATGGTTTTAATTAACTGAAATAAATGATTTTGACTTTGGCTGATAAATAGAAAATCAAAATTACAGTAAAAAATTAAAACATTAATTATTTCCTGTGACACAAGGCAGAATTTAAAATAAAACAAACACTAAAGCACATTAAGTGGGTACTTAGATGTTGGAGAAATACCGTCCTGCATGCTAGGCGATCCTTTACTTACTTACTTTGAGCTTGAATGGGTGTGAATGGATATGCGCAACAGAACACATGGCATAAGAAATATCTCGCGTTAGTGCTGTGTGATTGCAATTTAGAATATGAGAATGTCAGCCGCTCAGTAACGCTTAAGACAGGTGTGATTACCCGTTCATGATAATAAGCATTACGCCTCACAGTTTTCAAACAGTGGATGCCATTACACAGCTCAGTAACCCCTAATGAGTACTTACTTGCATTGATCGGTATCACTCAGTCAGTTAGACAGAGATGAAGCGCGAGCACGAATATCAGTGGCAAGATGGATGTTTGTCACTGTACTATTAACCCCATGTTCTCTATGTTTTCTCCATGACCACATTAGCACATGAGGAACTCCTTGTGTGTGAACCTACCGGGTACTGTGATACCTGGACATTCCTTGAATTTGGGGTGAGTGTTGTTAGTCTCTCTGCGATGTCACTGTGTGCCACAAGGGGTGAAGTCCACCTTTATTCACCTCGGTTGTTCACGATGTGACAATTCAATTTTAACTCACTCTGTTTTTAATAATTTGTGGTTCATGCTCACCACAAGTATTGAGGGCCACTATTCACAAGGAAGATTTGAGATGACAGCTATTCAATATTGTCAAATTGATGCATTTTGTTTTCTGTCTATAGGTAGTTCCTGTATAACCAGGTATTTGACTATTGAGTCATATGGTGATGTGAGTGTGTAACCACGTCACTTGCTTTAAAGTTGTAGATAGAATTTCACCCCGGTCCTGACGAATCGCCCATAGAATATCCAAGAGGCGTGAAACATGTTGACCTACCATCTATAAGAGCACCATGATCTGAGGCATAATATTCAGCACAGCGCCTTATAGTTTTTTGTTTTTAGTTAGGGTAGGAGACTCCTTGATTAAAATTGTTATCGGTAGTACTCCCAACCCTATTTTAGATTCACTTACTTACACCCTCATCTACACACATTAGCGCCCTCACTCCCACCTCACCCATCGGCAATTGGAAAAAGAGCTCCGAGAAAGTGCCCCTACTATAGGGAGCCCGTCGGGTATTGCACCTGCCGACCCGACGAGGAGCAGCCCGATGATGAAGCATGACACCTGAGAAGGTGTGTGAGGGCAATATAATCCAATCATATGGATTCCCAACTGTGAACCTTTAGGGTCCAGTTACTCTCCTCTTCCTTCGTCTATTTTTTGGCCTACATCTTGTAGGAACAGCATAACTTTTTTGTTTATACCATGTCTCTGGGCCCTTATGCTGGACCTCCTTAAAAAAGCCCACTGTCCCTTTCTCTTGATCATCATATCTTGGTTCTCCGCCTTAATTAATAATGTGACAGCATCATCATTGGGTTTCTTTTTTCAACATGCTGTCCTCCACCAGGAGGAAAAACCACTGGTTATTGCAGTAGTGATCAGTGATAAAAAAGTGAGAGTGCTCAAGTGAAGTGAGTTAAAAAGGTAGGGACCTCCTATTCTCTAAACTGTATCTTTATTCAGTTTGGAATGAAGGTGGATAAAAACAGTGTTGTGCATCGAGAGACGAGTTATTAGTCTCAATGCACTGAGTTGTCCATATGTATGGTCGACATGTTTCAGCCCCTTGTGGTCGCCCTTGTGGGTCGGGGGGCCTTCATCAGGACCTTTAAAAACTGGGGAACTGTGTATTGTCACAGCTCTGGTGGATACAACATTGGTGCACCAATTATAATAAGGCCAGTTAGTACCTGTAAAAGTGGAGAAAAAAGAAGAAATGGAAAATGCTAATATTGTAAATACGATGTTATCAAAATGCATGTCACTATCTCACTAACAATATTTCAAGAGAGATCAATTCACATTTAGAGTATGTATTTACTGATAAGCAACTCAGAAAATGGCAATTCTCTACCCCCGTTAGCTAACATGGTGGATACAGGGGTGCTGCGAGGTTAGCATCCCTGTGGATTGAATCATGTGTTCTGATCATCTGGAACCCGAATATGTAGCCCTGTTGGAGTGGTATTGTATTGATGTGCGTATGTAGCGCCTGTGTAGTTAAACAGATGCTGCACAGTGGGATTCAATCTCAGAGGACCTCGTTTTGCTTTCGCTACGCGGGCGTGATAGTCTTAATTAGGAGCGTACTTTTCGTTGTAGAGGTTAAGGGCGTTGTCGAGTGACACACCCTCGTGAAGTGTAAAAATTCTTGCTTATTAAATGTGATGTTATGAGCTAGGAATTCAGCGAAGTGTCTGTGCTTTCATTTTGGGTAAGTTGTTACGCCCAAGAATGATCAATTAGCTGCCAAGGGTGTTTTTTGTATTATATGTCCCCAAAGCTTAATGCGGCATAAGTGAAAAAGCCCGCGATATAACGTTAGAAGCGGGGCGGTCGTATTTCGAGAACGTTAAGTGTTACATGTAGATTACTTTGGCGTCCACAATTTTGGACTTCCTCGGGGTGCCGGCGGGCGTACTAGCCTGTTGGAATAAAGGTTACATTTACCATGAATAAAAATAAAAATAAAAGGGGTTTAAATACGATACGTGTCTGTCGATCTTCTAAATCCGTATTTGTAAAGCGCGAACTACTCACCCTTACGGGTCTCAAGGCGCTGGGGGCCGTCGTGGAAATTAAGTGAGCTTTTGCCCAGAGTCACATGGTGCTGAGCTGAGCTGCCGCCGGAGCCGGGGATCGAACCATGAACCCTATGCTCCGAAGGCAGCTGCCCTGGCCGCTGCACCACACCTCTCCACTATCTTCAGTGCTGATCGTCCGTAACCTCCTCGCGTTGTACCTGATTTGAATGTGATGCACGACTTGTGCTCGCTCTTCCTACGGTGCCCCGGTAGAGGCGGGCCCGCTGTTGGTCATAGTTATATTCTGGCGGCTTGGAAGAAACCATGGTAAACAGACTTGATAACATGGGAGGATGTCAAAAAAAGGGGAAGAGGGTTTTTTTAATGTAAAAGTGGCTGTTGTGGCAAGAGAATAAAAACATTATTATTATCTCTTGATCATAAGTTGTATTTTTATAATTGTCAATGTGGTAAATTGATGGTTTCTGTTTATTTATTTGAGGTTGGTGACCTATTTTAAATGGCGCTCATTAGGCTCTGCGTTGCACTTCCTGAATCTCATCATTGAGTTTACATAAGTTCAGAGGGAACTATGCCCCCACTTTGACAGCGCTGTTATAGTAAACAATAGATCCCTTTTTGTGATCGGGGTTAGCTTGTAAGTGTGTTTCCTTAGTTTTCTCTGCACCCCGTAAATGGACAAAAATGGGGTTTCTTTTCTTGTCGGAGATTTAGATCCGGATTATACTGATTCACACCTGGGGTTATCCTCTGATTAAGTTCTTTATTTTAGGTTTAACCAGGGAACATTGTCGTTCAAACCTCTGACATTTGTCTTAAGGCGGTGTACCCACTTTTGTTCCTTTTCGAAGAGTAGGCGTTCTGTGTCTTGATTTTTTACTTCCATAGTTTCCAGAATTACCCAGTTCAGGTCGTCCACCGTATGTTGTAGCTCAATGTAATGGGTGCTCATTCTTGTCGTTGCTTTCTTGCACTTTACGTTGCTCCTGTGTTCGCATATTCTTTGCTTCACTTTTCGGCACGTCGTCCCAATATATCTTAAGGTGCACGGACATGTGATCATGTAGATCACGTGTGTGGAATTGCAATTGGTGTGATGTCTGATGGTCCATTTTAGGTCAGGTAGAAGTTGGATAGTTTTTGTTGCGGTGGTCAATTTGCACACTGAGCATGTGCCGCATGGGTAATGTCCAGTAATAGGTGGCATATTCCACAGTGTGGTCGTCAGTTCTCTTTTGGTCTGTTGTGGTGGTCTTGTGTGTACAAGGATATCCTTGAAGTTTTTTGTTCTCTTGTTGGCGAACCTTGGTTTGGGCCAACTGAGTGAGCCAGATGTAAGGATCCTCTAATTCTTACTGATGATCTTTTTCACTTCGTTGTCGCAGTACTGTATGTAGTAACACAAGTTACAATATCATGTTGTGGTTCTCTGGTTGTTGTTTCTAGTAGACTCTCTCTGGGCTGATTCCTTGCCCTTTTCTGGGACTTTTTGATCGTCTTTTCTGGGTAGTCTCGTCTCCTCAGTTTATCACAGAGATCGTCTGCCTGAATTTTGTATTCTCCAAGGTCGCTACAGTTGCGTCTAAGATGTAAAAATTGGCTGTACGGGAGATTGTCTCTTAGTGGACGAGGATGAAAACTTTTGTATGAAAGTAGACTGTTTTTGGATGTTGGTTTGAAGAATGTCCTGGTTTTGATCTTATTGTCCTCAATGTGGATGGTTATATCTAGGAAATCCAGTTTTCTATTGTCTGCAATGTAGGTAAATTACAGACATTGGTCTCTAGTGTTGATCCATGTGTGGAAGTTCTTTAGACTCTCATGGGTGCCTTCCCAGATCATGATGACGTCGTCTATGTAACGTTTCCAGAAGCGTATCATAGAGAGAAATGGGTTGGTAATATTTTGTATGTATGTGTGTTCGAAATTGCTTACATAGAGCCCTGCCACGCTCGGGGAAAAGGTGCTGCCCATTGATGTTCCGTGGCATTGTTGGTACATGGTGCCCTTATATTCGAAGTAGTTCTCTGTGAGGGCTAGTCGGCAACATTCTAAAACGAAGTGTCTCGGTGTTTGGAAATCCCATTGTTCCTTGAAAAGGAGTGTTTCAAGGGTCTCCAGAGTCTCTTGTTGTGGGAGGCTCGTGTATAGACTTTCTACGTCCAATCCGACTACGAGCATTTTCTCATCCGAGAAAGTCTGGTCCTGCAGGAGGTTCAGCAGGTCCCTGGTATCCTTAAGATATGTCGGTGTTTTTTGTACCAGGGGTCTCAGGTATTGGTCAGCAAATTGTGAAAGTGGTTCTAAGACTGAACCAATGCCTGAGACAATTGGACGTCCTGGTGGTGGTCTTCGCTCCTTGTGTATTTTGGGGAGTGAGTAGAAGTAGGGAACTCTAGGTGATTTTGTTTTCAGAAAGTCTGCCTCATTCTTTGAAATCCAGTCGTTTAATTCTGCACAGCCAAACCAATTTGGTGGCGATTGTAAGAGGGAATTACCAAAGGAGATGGTAGACTTCAATTACGATGTCCTCCCACAGCTGTCCGCTGCTTAAATCATATCTCATCAGAAAGGGGGGAGAAGGAAGAGGCAGTGATCCATTCGACTTCCTTGTCGTAGTATTCAATATCAAAGGGGGGGAGAAGGATCACTTGTACCGGAGGTGGAGGACATAAAAAAAAAAAAACATTCATGAACGTTACGAGATCAGAACAACGGGCGTTAGATGAACTCAGACGACATGAGAACCTCGTAATCAAGCCAGCTGACAAAGGTGGTGGAATAGTCTTACTAAGCCAAGTAGGCTATGACCAACAGTGCCTAGCACTCCTCTTGGACAAGAAATTCTACAAATTAGTCACTATGGATCCAACTATAAGACTACAGAGAACCATAGAACCATAGAACTTATGGTAGACGAAGCTGCACCCTTGTATCCACCATGTTAGCTAACGGGGGTAAAGAATTGCCATTTTCTGAGTTGCTTATCAGTAAATACACGCTCTAAATGTGAATTGATCTCTCTTGAAATATTGTTAGTGAGATAGTGACATGCATTTTGATAACATCGTATTTACAATATTAGCATTTTCCATTTCTTATTTTTTCTCCACTTTTACGGGTACTAACTGGCCTTATTATAATTGGTGTACCAATGTTGTATCCACCAGAGCTGTGACAATACACAGTTCCCCAGTTTTTAAAGGTCCTGATGAAGGCCCCCCGACCCACAAGGGCGACCACAAGGGGCTGAAACATGTCGACCATACATATGGACAACTCAGTGCATTGAGACTAATAACTCGTCTCTCGATGCACAACACTGTTTTTATCCACCTTCATTCCAAACTGAATAAAGATACAGTTTAGAGAATAGGAGGTCCCTACCTTTTTAACTCACTTCACTTGAGCACTCTCACTTTTTTTATCACTGATCACTACTGCAATAACCAGTGGTTTTTCCTCCTGGTGGAGGACAGCATGTTGAAAAAAGAAACCCAATGATGATGCTGTCACGTTTTTAATTAAGGCGGAGAACCAAGATATACCGCCTCACGGCCTGTGTACGTGAATGAGGGTTTTTTTTTTAGAAAGACAACAAGTACATTGAACCCTGGTTACTCAGGTACAAGTGATCCTTCTCCCCCCCCTTTGATATTGAACCCCAAAAATAAGTGCCAGTGCCTCCCACCGGCAACCACCCTCTGGCTCAAATTAAGCACTGGGCATATCCCTTCCCTGCTTAATTAAAGCTGCTCCATGCCCGTTAAGAAGGGAAGAAAAGAAGAGGAATGATCAGTGACCACAATTGCAAAATATGTTGGGTTTAATAAGTTTAAAAAAATGTTCCACCCTTTATTCTGGGACTACATTGGCACAAACACAGCTGTTTCTGCAAGTGGTCATCTTATGATGATTAACTACATGCCAAAACTGACTGGTATTTACTCTGACACCCCATGCAAGAAAATTAACATGACAATCTGTAATGCTACTTTTGGATGTTATCAGAGCAAAATGTATCCCCTCAATAATGTGCAGGTACAAGGTGCTCCCTGCTCATGCAATGAAGTGGTTGGATTTAACCTATTGCAGTCTGTTTAAGCAGCTGTTTAAGCTTCCCTCCTCTTCCTCAGACAGGGTTGGATTGCCAAAGCGGGCAATCGGGCATGGACTGATGGGCCGATGCTTAATTGCTTTTTTTTGGGCCTCTGTCAACTGTCCACAGTATGCAAA
This sequence comes from Calotriton arnoldi, assembly GCA_963921515.1. Lineage (NCBI taxonomy): Eukaryota > Metazoa > Chordata > Amphibia > Caudata > Salamandridae > Calotriton > Calotriton arnoldi. The sequence goes on from CAWUFW010007096.1 coordinate 474,735, forward strand.
GAGGCCAAGTATTGTTGTGGCCTTTGGGCCATTCTCACCTAGTTGTCAGTTCTCACCACGGCCCCATGGGGCCAGCCCGTCCCAGAAGTGAAGCATTGTCATTCACCTTTCACCTGCTCCCTCCTCCAATAGTACTTCACATTTAGGTCATGGTAGGAGGGGGTGGGGGAGCGCACAAAGGCTGAAAGTCCTCGCTGGAAGGCCAGGCCAGGTCAGGTGTTGTGGCTATTTTCACCTCGACCTGGCTGGTTCAAATTTCATTAGATAATCTACCCAGCACATGCCCAGTTTATTTTGTGTACTTGTAGCATGTACTTGCTGGAGAGATCTGTGTTCTGTCTAGTCAGGTTTAACTTATTAAAAGTTAGCAGAGAGGATTTATATGGCTGCTGCAAACACAACATGTAGCTTGCAGATCAAAGATTTGTATTTTATGTAGAAAGGTCAATGGGTTACTGCTTAGAGGTCCTTTTGTTACTTGCAGCTCATAAATTATAATCACTGCCTTTGTATTTATGCGGTAGGGAGGACCAAATTATGCAGCAGTTGACAACATTTTGCGGCAAGAAAAGAAAAACTATGCAACTTTTTGATGGTATTGTTTCATTATCTTGTCACTTTATAACATTGTCATCCCAGTCTGGGAAAATGTTTCACCTCATTAGTATCAGTTTATCATTCAAATAAAGCAATAACAACTGAAAAACAAGCATTTGCAATGCAATAGGACTCGCATTTACGCGAGACCTATTGCTTTGCAAACGGTAGTGAACACGGACAACTGGAGGCACGGACAACGGGAGTGCGGGCGGGAGAGGGGGAGAAGGCATGGACAATGGGAGTGCGGGCGGGGGGAGGGGGTGAGAAGGCACGGACAATGGGAGGGTGGGGGGAGTAGAGAAGGCAGTTAATTAAGAAAATAGTGCTCACAGTCAAAATAACACGTACTGTGTAACACTTGAAGTAAAGGGGCCAGTAGCCATGGGAGGATACAAATGACGACATGGCCGTCATAAGGAGGGACTAACAAGCCTCATAATCAATCAGAAGACAGCATTTACGAAGGACAAAGACACAAGCCAATGAAAAATATGGGCGGGGCAGTGGGCGGGGCTTCCCTCACATACTAAACTACCACAGATCATCCCCAGAGCAGCGCTTGCACGCTGGCTCAGGGCTCGACCTAATGACCAGTCAACATTAGAGGAGGGCCTTCCAATGCACAGGAACACGTCACCAAGTTTTTTGTAAACTTTTAAACTGACTGAGCTAGAAACAATTTTTTCCTTAAGATCTGCATATTATGCATTAGATGAAGAATTAAGTGGCAAATGTGCCAAATCCATAATTACAGAGAAAATGCAGTGACTGCTGAATCACATAATTCAAGTCCCCCTAGTTATAATCCTTCCACTGCAGCACAGTGCACTATGAACCAGCATTAAGGAGCTGCATGCAAACTGCAAAGCAAAGAACCTTATTTCATTTTTAATCAATCTTTCTTTATTTTGATATTGCTAAAAAAGAGTTCTTTGGGTAGTAATAAAGTCTCAATACTGCAGACAACCCCAACCATTGTGTTATGTTTTAATTCTTGTCTGTGTTTTACCTGACCAACCACTCTTAACATATTATACCAACCAATATGGAAGATATGCTACTTTTACACCTTGTAACCATCATTGTCTTATATAACATTTCCTATCAATTGATTTAGACACTTATATGATTCATTTTCTGTGTACAATATGTGAGTATGATGTAAATGGCTATGTCACCCTACACTGGGACACATAGCGCTATAATAGAAATCAAATAAGAAAATAAATGATGCCTGACCCTTACAGACAGGGGTTGAACAAAGTCAAAAAGCTGCTTTGAAAGTGGAGTGGTGTAATACTTGCTCTGTATTCCTGTGAGCAAGCAAAGCAAGCATGCCCAAATTAAAGGAAGGTTCATGGGGTGTCTCCCCCTAAAACCCATTTTAAAAAGGAGGCTAAAAAGTGTATTTTAAAGCAGAATTTTCACATAAACTTGCTCAAAAACCATTGTCTCTCAAAGTGCACTTACTAAATACTGAAGTACTTTAAAGGTGTGCCAAGTCAATGAAAACATTTGACCCCATTTAATTCAAAATGTGCAGCGGGTGCCCCTATATGTTAATAATTATCTCCATGTGTCAGGGCTAGAATTATTTTGGTAAGGATGGGTCCCATATCCCATGGGCACTCTGTTAATGCCCAAAATTACATGCGGTATGCCAGTGGCACAATGTTGCCATCGACTGCATCCACATATTTGTGATGGGTGACCCAAAGGTTAAAATTACCACTAGAATGTCAAGGCCAGAATTTTGTTGTGGTTGCCTGCGTCCCCCACCCAATATGCCATGGTTGTTCTCCATAATGCCCAGAATTATCTTGAGTATGGTAGCACCAGCATTTTGCCATGGCTGTTGCATATGCCAGGAATTACAGCTTGTGTGCCTGCATTTTACCTAGGTACATCAAATAGCAAGAATTACCGCCTTCACTCTTCTTCATTCTCACTCACCCAGTCACCCTAGCTCACACTCACTTGCACTCACTTTAACTCACTCTCTAATTCTAACTTAGTCTCCCTTATTCCCACTCCCTCTGACTCATTCAATCTCACTTAGTTACGCTATCACTCATATCCACCGCACACATACACTCTCACACAAAATTTCACAGGGTTTTATTTTACATACTTACCTTCAGCTCCCTGACCTGTTGTGCTTCAGATAATGGTATTGGATAGACTTTCAGGGCAGGTACACAGCTTCTTCCAGCCTCGGGAACTGAAGCACAAAGTAGGAGACTGCACAGTAATGCATAGGCTCCAGCTGTCAGTTTCTTGCTTTTTCACCTCATCTTGTCATAAGGTAGGGTGCGGTGAGTGAAGCTCTTGCTAACCCCTCTCCCCCGTAATGGGATGGGAGAGGATGAGCTGACAGCATGATTGATGGGTAGCCCTGGGCATGGTAGGGATTACCACAAAAGTGCCCAGGGCAACCTGTACCAGTGACACTACAGCATGCCACTAATGTGCCTTTGCCAGCCATGATTTACTGCTTCAGACTGCAGCAAAGGTGGGCATATTTTCTATTATACTAGTGAATAACAGGTTATTATTAATTACTTGTATTATAAAAAGGGGGCCGAAACAAGGGCGAGTGCTACTGAAAATAAAAGATTTTATTCTATGAAACCTGTATGTAGTGAATCAAGAGGAGGAATTTCAGAGCCGCTTTTTCTCTTCTACTTGCCATTGTAGGTTCTTTTGCCAGGGACCCTGACCTGACCCCTTTTGCCCCTTGGATTTGTACTAGATTTCTGATTGATGTTATAATCAGAGTCGAGGAGCTAGTTGATTGAGAGCAGGATTCTTCCAACCTTGTACAAGGCGTTGAGACTGAAAAGTATTCAGCTTTTACAGCTACAGTGTTTCCAGTCTTCACCAATTCTACTGACCCTTCAAGCTTAAAAATGCTTAATGTCCCACAAACTTCTCCAAAAATTAGCCTCTTGATGCTAACCAAGCAATGTTTTGTGAAAGGTTGCGCTCCTCAAATGTGGGCCACTTTTTGGGGGTTGCCCAGGCCTAATTTGGTCCCAATGTGACCAGTGGCCGCTCGCAGAGGGAGTGCTGCAGGGCGGTGGGGCGGGGGAGGGGCAGGGTGCGGGAGTAGTGGACTCGGACATACGACGGAACGGACTAAAGGAAGTAAATAAATAAATAAAACTATTTACCTTGTGCGCTGCATCGCCGAGTTGGCGATGCAGCTCGCGCAAGGTAAATAGTTCTATTTATTTATTTACTTCCTTTAGTCCGTTCCGTCCTATATCCGAGTCCACTACCCCCGCACCCTGCCCCTCCCCCGCCCCACCGCCCCGCAGTACTCCCTCTGTGAGCCGCCACTGAATGCGACCCTGTTCTCACAGGCTCACATCCGCCAGAAATGTTTTCTACTTACGCAGACAGTAGTGCAGGCCCCCCTGGTATTGCTTTTAACACGCTAAAATGGTCTCTTTAAGAGGCACATTGTGGGCAAAGTTGTAGAATATTAGCAATAATACAAACACTCACCATGATGCCCTCCTAAATGGACTGGTTTTACTAGAAATACATGAAGTCTGGGAGAGCACAGAATCATTAACCCAATTTGAAACTATTTTCAAAAATCAATTATGTGAAAATAATTTAAATCGTGTTTTAAAGTTTGTTCACTATTAAAACACGTGGGTATTGTTTTAAACCGATGTATTTCTGGCACTCTCCAACCATAGCTAATAGAAGCAACGGCATTAATAACTAAAACAGAATATGAGGTTACGATTGATGCTGTGTGTGGGTGAAATCTAATAACAATTGAAAATCACCAGGGCCGCAGACGCAGTGGATACAAATGTCAAAGTTTAACACACGTTCTATTTTGCTGCCTAAGACCTCAGGATTAACTGCAGCTTTTACTACAACCATCCCTTTAATTTTTTCACTGGGGGAGGGGGCGGGAAGAGTGTAGGGGGGGGCAGAAAATGTGTGGCGCTGCAAGCTGTAGTACAGCATCTCGCAGCCATTTATGTTTCAGTGTTTAAAATCGAGGAAATAATATCTTTAGCTACATACTAATTTACTAAGACAAACATAGTTGATTTATAGTCAGCCTATTTCTAAATACCGATGTGTCAAAAATGACCCAAATAATGTATGATAGGTCTCCTTTGCCTGATAGAACAATGCAGCCAAAATATAATTATTTCTAGCAATTTACATAATAGCAATTTATTTCCTCTATTATGTGGAGAAATCAATTCACTATTTCAGTTCCTTCAGGGTATCAAAGATCTGGGAATTTACAGAAGACAAGGAGCAGAATCCACTGGGTAAAATGGATTTATAAGAACCTGAAAAGTGTAATGTTTAAAGACATTTCATAGACATGGAAAACACACCGGAGGAGGTTACATGTCTGTTTTAGAGCAGAACAACAGCCGTTATAAAAAAACAACTTATAACTATCAAGTAAAATACAGTTTGAGTAAAATTGTAATGGAAATAAACAAGTGTCAGCAAATTGATAGGTTTCTATTTGATGCGGTTAAGGGTGTTTTAATTAATAGCAGAAACCATCTTGAAATTCCCTTTTAAATACTTCTCTTTGAGAACAAAAAGCTCACAGGCATTAAAGCAAACATACTAATTCCACAAACAGATACAAAGTAACTCACGTGTGACATTGAAACGTGTCCTTCGGCTCAGTAAATGCAAAGGTGGAGTTATAGCTGCTGTAGTGAAGGGGAAAAATGCCCCCCAAGATGAAGTCCCCGCTCTTGGTGTACCCCTCTCCCTTGCGGTCCTGCATCCTACACCCGGAGTCCCCAATGGTCAGAGGGAGAGCTGCAGACAGGACGAGCAGGACCCATACCACACGGGCCATCAGCCTGCCACCCCTGAAACTTCAGGGATCAGAGAAGGGGGTCACGGGGAGAGGTGCGCCTAGAGGGCCTACTTCTGAGCGCGCAGGAGGGTTTTTAGCATCTAACATAAACCTTCCCATAAGCTGTGCATGGACACTCCGCTGATTCTGCTCGTTTTAGAGGAACCCTTCAGTGTCTCTGGACCTCAGCCTTCCATTGGGTGTAAAAAGGGTGAGCATCTGCCGGTGACCTTGGGCAGGGGACATCTGTGCTCAGGCCAGAGAGCTCCGAGGGTTTTTTTTATACTCTGTCCACAATCCCTGCAGGCATCCTCTCCTCAGATGGCTCAGGAAAAATAATAATGTTTATTTTTAGGTTATCCTTGTCTCTGATGGCTCAGGAAAAATCTTATCATTATATTTAATTACAGTGCATGAGATTACTGCTGTTAAATAACCATGCATTATTCAGGACCCAAGACATTTCTTGGATATTGAGGAGTCGAGGATTCTCTAAAATGAAACACCTGCCACGAAACCTGAAAATGGCACCAAAGTGTGTCCAGGCCTGAGTGTAGGGGTGCGGACGGCCCTTGGGCTGGTGATGGAGGAGTACCTTTTGAAACTGAATGTCTGGCTCCAGTGTTCTCTTCCACTAGAGCCATAAAGAAGCATTGGGGAAGCAGACATAATCAGCCGCATTATGGGACAACCACTGTTTAAGACACTGAGAAAATATGTACAGTTTTCAGCATGTTTGAGAAGAAAACATTTCTGCCTTTAGTAACACTCGTTACAATGATTACTGTTGGGGTCATTAAATGTATGGCAGGAGGGCTGCTGTCGTGTTCACCCCAATATTATTAGAATCACACTTGATAGATCCGCTCTGACACAAAAGGAAATGTGCTCTTTTTAGAGAAGAAGAGAACTGGCAGGTTATTTCACTCCTCCTCTAGAGAGGTACCCTCAGTTAGATGGGACGTTTTAGGAGTCAGACAGTCCTGTAGGAGAATTTCCTATCTGCAGGTAATGGTTAGGTAGAGCATCGCCCTCGTAACCCCAAATCAATACACACACACACGCACGCACGCACACGCGCACACACACACACACACACACGCAAATTGGTATTTCACATTTATATGATGATTTATTATGTAGTACTTGTCAACATAACAAGAGTATCAGAATGATCTCAATTATTATAAACAACTCAGCAGATAATATGCAACTTGAGTGGAGGTTAAAAAGGCTCCATATTTCATCAAACATCCCTATACTATGGACCTCTTCTCCACTCAATGTGTCTATAATCGTTTTAGCCCTCCAACCTAATGGCAATGTATATCCACTAAGCCTTATTTTTCCAAGTCATGTATAGCTCCCTGCATAGCGTAGGCTGTCATTGAGTCAGCAGTCAGATTCAGTTTTTCCTCATATCCCCTCTGCAACTGGTCCATGTGTTTAATCCCTCCCTGCACCGGTCTCATGCATACTTTTATCACTAATGGTGTCTTATGAGGCAAGGGGAGGACACTTGTGCGCAACTTCTGCTTTGCTACATAAACATGCGAACAATGCCCACACACATAAGCATACAGAAGTTAATGCTACTTTTTTTAAATTTACCTTTCAAGATGGATCTATGAAAGGTCATCTTCCCCTGCACCGGCAATTACAGAGAAATAAAATACATTTTTAGTATCACTATTCAAGTTGTTTGTCTGCCATCCTAGGTCCTATACCTATACTTGCAGATTCTAATAATAAATAGTTGTGTTTACATGCAATCAGGCCTGTCTTGCATGTAATATGCATTATTTTCATACGAATGCCCTGCCACAACGACATTGAGACTTCAAGTTTCACTGTAGAGCCTGCATATACCACATTCCATAGAAGACAATCAAGATGCAGGAGGCCAGAGCTATTCTCACTGAGACCCAAGAAAGAGGCTAAAACATCCGGATCATATCCCAAATGTCCTGGACTCGTTGTGACGGTGGGAAAGCCCAAAATAGCATCTCATCGAGAATGACCCGATGAAACAGCTTTGTGAAGGATTCAGATGTGACTTTATTACGTTGATCCCCAATGAAATCAGAAGGTTTGCCCTCATCTGTAGGTGGCCTACATTTGACTGTATTGAGCCAACCATTAACAGCCAGTTGTCGAGGTAGGGGAAACCTGGGAGCTCCATCCTCCAAAAGTATGCTGCGACCACCGCCATCACTTTCGTGAACACCCAAGGAGCACTGGTGAGGCTGAAGGAGAGCTCTGCAAATTGAAAATGCTCCAGGCCTACCTTGAACTGCAAGTAGCACATGGGGGACTGCAGGATGGACAGATGAATGTAGGAGTCCTGCAGGTCCAAAGCCACCATCCAGTTGTCTGGACACAGGGCAAATAGAGCTTGGGTCAACATGGGCTTCTTGAATGTGCCTTTTCCTAAGAAGGTGTTCATAGAGCAAAGATCTTAAATTATGACGAAGGCCTCTGTCCTTTTTCGGCATGAGGAAGTAGCAGGCATAACAGCCAGTCCCTTTTTCCAGCACTGGAACCTTCTCTATGGCACCTTTGACCACAAGAGCTTGCACCTCTTGAAGTAAGCTGGAAAGGTACTCCTCTGAAAGCAGCTCTGATGTGGGTGAAAGATGTGGCACGTTGAAAAGGAATGGCAGGGCATAGCCCTGGTGAATGATCTGAAGGACCTACCTGTTAAATATAATATTTTGTCACCCTTGGTGGCAATGTCTGAACCTGCCTCTCACAAGTTGGTCATGTGCCAGCAAGGGCAAACTAAAGCGGCCTGCAAGTTGGTGCTGCGGGGGACTGGGGAGTTCATTTTCCCTGGTGGCCCAGATTTTTCCAGCTTGATCCCCATTCCCCAACCATGAAAGGGCTAGGAGGCCAGTTGAATAGACAGCAGGCCTTGGTGTTGCCGGTATACCAAACATCTGCAGTATCCTCGAAGGGTGTGAACATGTTGATGGTACTGTCTTGCCAGATTAAAGAGGCCTAAGGATTGTCCCACAGCAGTCTTTGAAGATTTCCAGTGTGGAATCAGCCTTCTGCCAAGAGAATAATATCATTTGAATGGCATATCCACTAGTGAGACTTGCACACAACCAGAAAAGCCTGTGAATCTCGTGCATGTGTGACACCGAAGCATCACACAAGAGGCTATTGCACAGCTGAAACAATCAGTATTGTGCAGCCCAGAACAGACGACGTATTTGGTAGGCCAGTGCAAAATTTGAATTACTCGGGTGAAATTCAGAAATTTAGCATTAAGGTTAAGTGAAATTCCCATAATTATGGCATTACGTCACTTTGAGTAATTATGCACCATACCCAGTAAACATTTGCTGCAAATTGCACAATTTATAGTAACAATTTACCACAAATGTAGGGGAACAACAGAACACAAGCGGCTGTTGTTCAAGGTACTTTTGTTAAAATACATCGTTGTGCCAAAATCTGATGTGAGGATGCATTTTTTGATAAAATATAGCGAAAAATGGCAGATTCGCAGTCAGTGTAATTAGGTGTAATGCTGCCTAATTACTCAACTGCACACATCCCTAGTATTTGGATGCATCATGACCATTCTGGATGATTTGAGCCAGGCTGGCCCGAAATTCTTGAGGGACCACTGGCAGGATCTTGCTAATCATCTCCCATTAAGCGTAGGAATATCTCCCCAGCAAACAGTGGCATTGACTGACCGGAGTGCTCGGCTGGCCAATGAAACTAACCAATTCCAGAATGCTTCAATTCACTTCAACTCTCCACCTGGGGTGGTTGTAGGGAAGGAATTGAAGTTTACACTTCTGGTGGAAGCCTGAACTACCTGACTTTCTGGTGTAGGGTGCAGTATCAAGAAGCCAGGGCCACCTGGTGCCAACCTGTGGCTCCTGCCTGGGAAACATCACATTGCATGCCATTACAACGACTGCGTTGTTGCATCGCAAACCATTACAACGCAAGTCATTACAACGACTTGCTGTAGGGAGCAGAAGGTGTTGGATTTATAATCCAACACCTTCCCTACTGTTGCACAGACTGGAGTTGGAATAGTAAATTATACTATTCCAAAATCCAGCAGCCCCCCTACAGCAAGTCGTTGTAACGACTTGCGTTGTAATGGTATGCAATGTAACAAAGCAGTCGTTGTAATGACCGCGTTGTAATGGCATGCGATGTATCGCATGCGATGTAACGTTGGCTATTCGCCTGCCTACCTGCATGTTCACCAGTGGCCAGAAACAAGACTTAGCCAAGGTGCCCATTAAGGTGTCAGTCAGGGCTTCATTGAATGACAGTAAAGTCTCAGTGGAAGCCTGACAAGGTTGCAAAATGTCTGTTAACATGTTAGTTTTAACTTCAACGGATAGCAGCCATATATCTAATACCTCAGCTGCATGACTTATGACCCCAGCAAAGGAAGCAGTCTCATTCATCGATGGTCCTGGGGGGGGAACACAATACAGTGTTTGGGGTAGTGTCCAACCCACTGGGCTCCTAAAAATCCATGTACATGTTGCCATCATTGTGTGGGTGGAAATCAATCCCATCGTAGGAAATTGGAGTATTATGCACTGAGGCTGGTTAGGATGCACTATGAAATAAGAAACTCCCAATACTGCAAAAATGGTCCTGTGGAATCACACTTATAAATCTCTACTCATTCCTGGTGGTGTGCACAGAGCAGTCAGGTTTAACTACAGGAACATGTGTTAAGCATTTCAGAGTACCAACATGGATGATAAGCAATTGACATGACTCAAAAGAAATCTGACACTAATATATAAAAATAAAGTAGATTTTTATATTAATTTAGACACTAAGAAGAAGATAATCAGATGTATATAACTGGAACTATGGATTTTAGAAGGAAAACGAAATCAATGCAATTCAATACTGCAGAACGTTAACCCCTTAACTGCTGGGCCTTCCCCCCCCCCCGCCCCAGTGCTGAGCCCTTTTTTGGCTATTTGGGGTAGTTTGTGCTTAGGGCTTCATAACTTTTTTCCAAATAAGCTATCCATGCCAAGTTTGCGTCCTTTTTTCAAACATCCTGGGGATTCTAAAAGTCCCCAGGGTTTGTGGATTGCCCTGGAGAGGACCGAGAAATTAGCCAAAATACAGCTAGATTTTGGGTTTTTCAGGAAAAATTGGAAAAAAGTGCTGAAGACGGAAGCGTCTGGTTTTTTACCTAAAAATAGTATTACCAAAGCGTTTGTGGTGCTAAAATCACCATCTTCCCAGCTTTCAGGAACAGGCAGACTTTAGTCAGAAAACCAAAATGTTCTACACAGTTCTGGCATTTTAGTGGGACATGGTCTATTTTTCCTATTTCTGGTGCTTTCACTCTCCTTTCAGTTAGTGGTAGAAATTGATGTGAAACCAATAATGGATCCTAGAAAGCTATACATTTAAGACAAGTAGATACAATTCTGAATTCAGCAAGGGGTCATTTGTGCAGATCCTTCAAGGTTTTCCTACGGAAAGTGACAGTTGAATTAAACACGTATTCAAAACAAGTTGAAAAAAACAGCCATTTGTGCCTACGTTTTCACCTCTAACTTCTTCTTAGTATGGCAGATTTTTAAAGCAATATACCATTAATTCAACTGGACCCTTATGGTTGCAGGGGTATATAGGACTTGTAGGTTTGCCAAGAACCCAAAGTGCCCAGAGCCAACAACTGAGCTGTGCCTTGCTATGGTTTTTCATTGTGTACCGGGTATACAGCAATTCACTTGGTGAAATATAAAGAGTGAGAAATAGGTATCAAAGAAAACTATGAATTTCCAAAATGGGAACAGCATACGGAGTTTAGAAGTAGTGGTTATTTGCACAACTCCAAATATGTGGGTACCTATACCAGCATGTGAATTAGAGGGCAATTTTGAAAATTACTTCTTTTTTACACACGGTCTCACATTTGGGAAGGCAGAAATGCATAGAAAGTCAATTGGCAATAACACTTTTTCTACTATTCTTTGTTTCCCTAAGTTCCTCGATAAAAATGGTACCTCACTTGTGAGGGTAGGCCTAGCGTACGAGACATGATATGGCCCAAAATGCAATGTGGGCACATCACATTTTTCCAGTGAAAACTGATTCTTTTTTTGGAATGTGCCTAGCTGTGGTTTTTGGACCCTAGCTCAGCTGGCACCTAGGGAAACCTAGCAAACCTGTACATTTTTAAAAACTAGACACCCAGGGGAATCCAGGATGGGGTGACTTGTGTGGCTCTCATCAGGTTCTGTTACCCAGAATCCCTTGCAAACCTCAAACTTCATTAAAAAAAACACATTTTCCTCACGTTTCTGTAATGGAAAGTTCTGGAATCTGCGTGGATCCACAGACTTCCACCCACCTACCATTCCCCAAAGTCTCCAAATAAAAATGGTACCTTACTTGTGTGCGTAGACTTAGTGCCCACGACAGGAAACGGCCCAAAACATAACATGGACACATCACATTTTTCCAGTGAAAACTGTACCTTTTTTTATAATGTGCCTAGCTGTGGATTTTAAACCCTAGCTCAGCCAGCACCTAGGAAAACCTAGCAAAACTATACATTTTTGAAAACTAGACACCCAGGGGAATCCAGGATGGGGTGACTTGTGTGGCTCCCACCAGGTTCTTTTACCCAGAATCCCTTGCAAACCTCAAACTTTGTAAAAAGAAAAAAACACAATTTCCTCATATTTGTATGATAGAAAGTTCTGGACACTGCGTGGATCCACAAACCTCTACCCACCCAGTATTCCCCAAAGTCTCCTGATAAAAATGGTACCTCACTTGTGTGGGTGGGCCAAGTGCCTGTGGCAGGGAAGGGTCCAAAACGTATTGGGGAGACATCAAAATTACCAATCACAAAACTAACTGGTTTTGCAAGGGGGTCACCTGGGCTTTTTGCCCCGGGCTCGGCACCCATCTAGGGAAACCTACCAAACCCAGACATTTCTGAAAATTTGACACCTGGGGGCGTCCAGGGAGGTATAGCTTGTGTGGATCTCCCAAAGTTTTCTTACCCAGAATCCCCTGCAAACCTCAAATTTTGCTGAAAAAATCACATTTTAGTATCTCCAGAAACGCTGGCTTCAAAGCACAAATACTTATCAAAGTATATAAATATTGAAACCAAGCTTTCTGAAGGTGAGCCATAAAGCCACTTCATGCCACCAACCGCTTTATGGTCCATTTACATGCCATTCACGCACCACCCACCAGACTTCCATACGCCAGCCACGGGCCCAATCAAACAGATCACTTGCACTCACATCAACATACCGCCGCCATGCAAGTGCCCATCACATTCATACGCCACAAGATGTAATGAGTTTGACTGCATTTTACCACCTGTCAAGTATCCGCCTCCTTATTCCTGAACATTACCAAACACATGCGGAGTGAACCTTTACTAATGGCTCCCATGACAGCCACATGAGGCTCAGGAAGACATGTCTTTCATGCGCCTTCAGCGCACTCATCGTGCTAAATCCAACTCCTTCCAGTTTGTGGATGCAAGTTGGGGGGTGCCCGAGTATGCAGCAAAGTCATTCCTCGATCTGAGCGAGCACATCTACCTTTGAAAATAAGGCAAACATGCTGGAAATTTTCCAAAGCTTTCTAAAGAGAACATTATAAACTATGAAGAACGGTAGAATGTGAAACACAGGTAGTCCGTGACAACGTAGCATATGTCCAATCCACCGTTATGTGCAGTGACTGTAACACACTTATCATACAGCAAACTGAACATATACTAAGTTCTGAAGGAGGATGAACATGGCAAGCAGGTCAAGCATTGACCCATAAGTACTATAGTAAATTCAATGCGAGTGTGGCAGAAATGGATTTGAATCCATGGGTGAAGATGAAGTCATGACGTATATCTGTACTACCTTTTCTATCTGCCTTCTACCTATGTAATATTCTCGGGAAAGCACACCTACCATAAGCTTTTCTTACCCGCTCATGTGTCCGTCCTCATCAGAGTACTGACTAATCCTGTCTAATTGTCAAGTGAACCTATACTAATGCCTCCCATCTTTAGCTACTTGAAGCTCGAGAAAACGTTTCTGTCATACATCATCAATGCACTCATGTGCTAAATCCAACTCCTTACAGTTTGTGGATGCAAGTTGGGGGGTGACCAAGTATTCCGCAAGGCCATATCTCGAACTCAGAGAGCATATCTACCTTTGAAAATAAGGCAAACATGCTGTGGAATATTGCCTATGTTCCCTAAAGTAATAAGTCAAACAAATGTCCTGTGGGTCTCATTCACCAACACTTTTACTTTGACAGCATGAAAATTCAATTACTAACTTGCATCATACACAATGTTATTGAAAAAGGGTACAGGACACAATATTTTGTCTGATGATTGTTTTCACATCTTAAACTAAAGATGTAAAAACAATCTTCATACAAGATACTGTGTCCTGTATCCCTTTTCAATAACATGGCTATGATACAAGTTAATAATTGAGCTTGCACACTTTCAAAACAAGTAGAAATGTTGGTGAATAAGTGCCATTGGATATTTGTCTAACTTAAAACGCTTATTGTGGTTCTCGATGGCAATCAGGGTGGTCCTTGTGTAGTATACATATGTTCCCTAACAAGCACTTCAAAATTCAGTCAAGCCTTTAACATTTTGCCAAACAGGGTACTCCGTGACAATGTGGCGCATATTCTGTCCACCAGTATGTGCAGTGTGGGGACTATAATGCACTTGTCAATTGGTGAACAGAATAACTACCACGTTCTGAAAGCAAATAAAGGTGTAGAGAAGTCCATGATTTCCTGAAATAGAGGAACAAATATTCTGCAGCTGCTTGCCTAGCGAAGTGTGGTGCACAGAGAGTAGGTATCCATTCACAGCAATTGAAAGGTTTACCTAATGGCAGCTCCACCTCAGTCAATTTCCTAGTACTTTGCTTTAGTATGACACAAGGCAGGTTTACTTGGGCACTGGGGACAGTAAACACACGTCTCCTGCCTCTTTCCCTGCATCGAGCACACTTTACAACTACGACATGGTTGCTCCTTTTTAGGTGTTGCAGGAATTTTAACAGCAAAGTGTCACTGCTGTAGCCTTGCCATGTCCTCCAGAACACAAGAAGTGGAGGCTGCTGCTTCTGTAGCAGTGAGACTTTCAATCACGGACAACTGAAAGTCAAGGAAAGACATCAGTCTTCCTGTGGTGGTCCGATGCATATGCATTGTATGTTGCCATCTGGATCAGGTGAGTAAACAGTTTCTTATAACAAGTGTGAGTTTTACGACTCGGATTGTATGGCTGAAGAACCTGGTCGTTCTTGTCCACTCTGCCCACGTACTTGTTGTAATCAAGTATACAGGTGGGCTTGTGAACTTTGGCCATCTGACCGCAAATCGTGACGGGGGAAGTGCTGTCATCATGAATTATAGTGAGCACGTACACATCACACCTATCTGAGAACTTAACTGCGAGCAGTTCGTTGGAACGCAACGCAGTACTCTGGGATTTCTGGAGCTTCTTGTAAACAAGGTCCTGCTGGAATCCTTTGTGGTGACAACGAATTGTACCGCAGGCCACAGTGCCAGCTTTGTAGAGCTCACTGAACAGCTCCACTTCTGTATAGAAATTGTCCACATGAAGGGTATAACTTTTGTGAAGGGTTGGCTGGACAAGCTCCCCTACAATATTTCCTGTGACCGCAGACGTATGAACCATGAATGTTATACAAAATAAACCTTACTTAACCATACATTCTAATCAATACCGCACACATTCATTCATACATCCAAACACATAGACAAGACAAAAACCAGACTGGTCAACTCCACATGTATCCAAAATTCATGGAACCTTGGATAGTCAAACATATAACAGAAGATGGTTTATACAAATACTTTCCTAATACAATGCCGTAATGATATCAGCACTTTCTGTTGTTATGTCTAATAGATTGTTTTGTACATGTTTTGACATTTTATACAGAAAAGACAAGAGCATGAAATGACATTTAATCTTATAGAAAAGTTGCGCCAGTCGAGTAGGGGGATGCGCCGACGCGCGTTCAGTGAAAGACCTGGGTGTAAGGGTCACACTTTCTTCAGGGTGCTTTAGGAATAAGATAAGGGAACAACAAATGCCTGGGGGATCGACGTGCGTTTCGGTGAAAGACCTGGGTGCAAGGGTCACACCTTCTTCAGGGCGCTTTAGGAATAAGATAAGGGAACAACAAATGCCTGGGGGCCAACTAGCCCACCAGGTACCTCCAGTAAGCGCCACACAGCTGGATTACAGAGAGGTGGTCCGAGGCCTCACCCTTTTTTACACCACTCTGCAAACGCACCTCTTGGCGCACTGCTGGTGGGGTGATGAGGTCCTCTTGTGTCCTGAAGACCTCAGGACACAAGTGGACTTCATCCCCCGAGCAGCACTGCGCCAGGAGGCACGTTTGCAGAGTTGTGTAAAAAGGGGGCGTGGCCTTGGACCACCTCTCTGCAATCCAGCTGTGTGGCGCTTATGGAGGTACCTGGTGGGCTAGTTGGCCCCCAGGGACCCTCATGAGGAAAGGGGTCTTCATCCCCCAACCAAGAGCGCGCCAGGAGGTGCATTTGCAGAGTGGTGGAGAAAGGGGGCGTGGCCTGTGTCCACCTCTCAGCAATCCCACTGTGTGGGGCTTACTGGAGGTAAGAGGTAGGCTAGTTGGCCCCTAAGGACCCACAGCAGTGAAGGGGACTTCAATCCCCATCCAAGAGTGCGCCAGGGAGCGCGTTTGCAGAATGGTGGGCAAAGGGGGCGTGGCCTGGTATGAGAACTTATCAATCCTGCTGTGTGGTACTTACTGGAGGTAATAGGAGGGGTAGTTGGCCACCAAGGATGTCCTTGGGGGCCAACTACCCCTCTTGTTACCTCCAGTAAGTCCCACACAGTTGGATTGCTAAGACTTTTTCGGAGGCCATGCCCCCTTTCTCCACCACTCTGCAAACGCACCTCCTGGCAGACTACGGGATGGGGGATAAAGTCCACTTTACTCCTGAGGGACTTTGGGGGCCAAGAAGCCCTCCTGGTACCTCCTGTAAGTCCTACACTGCGGAATTCCTGAGCGTTGGTCGGAGGCCCAGCACCCTTTCTCTACCACTCTGCAACCGCGACTACTAGTTAAAGAAGCATCTTTCTGCACCTCTGACTTAGAGGTAGTTTTAATCCCCCTGCCCTATTACGTACTAGGGCCTTACAGGGGAGGTCATGCCAATCACAGGGGTACCCCAACCCATAGTGTACCCTAGTGTATGTAGGTGTTTTCACTGTATTCTAAGTGTCTTTTAGCATAGCACTGGCTCTAGGCCTGGTTAGTCAGACTCAGGTACCACCAGTACCCGTCAGCAAAAAGTTGGGGGCACAGGATGACTTTGCAACAAGGCCTTCTTTCTGCCCCTCTGTTGGTTCTTTCTGCATATCTCTTGCTTCTTTCTGCACCTTTCTTTGTCTTTCTGGAATTCTGTTGCCTCTTTCTGCATTTCTCTTGCTTCTTTCTGCGCCTTTCTTCCTCTTTCTGCATATGTCCTAGCTATATAGGCATAGTTTGAAATTAGCATTTAAAAAACCTTTAAAATTCACTGAAAAAAACATAGGTTTCAGGGTCGTTATAATTAGAAATTAGCATTTAAAAAACCTTTGAAATTCACTGAAAAAAACATAGGTTTCAGGGTCGTTATAGTTAGAAATTAGCATTTAAAAAACCTTTGAAATTCACTGAAAAAACCATAGGTTTCAGGGTCGTTATAGTTAGAAATTAGCATTTAAAAAACCTTTGAAATTCACTGAAAAAACCATAGGTTTCAGGGACGTTATAGTTAGTTGGACATTTCACTCGTACAAAACCAGAGAAATTCTGCCTTTATAGTTAATTCAGCTAACTATAACTCGCGCCCCCGCAATGCACTGCTGATGACGTCACATATTACATCACTCATAACATGGTCAGTGACATCACTAATGACATCACTGATGACATCTCAAATGACATCACTGATGACATCACTCATATGGTAAATAACAGGCAGCTGATTCTTCGACTTTTTAACACAGGATTTCAAAGACAGTAAAGAAAGACGAACTAGTAAAACGTTACTTCACTGAAAAGTTAACACTTAATGCAGCATCCATTCAGAGAAACAGTGAAAATGTACATCCATTTTTAATGTGTTTGTATTTCATCAGTAAAAGTACTGCTGTTTTAATTCTGGTGTTAAACAGTCACCTCATAATATTTGTTTTTCACTGTAGAGTCTCGCAATATTATTCAATCTAGGACTCTAATGTCCAAAATGCACTGCCTAAGTGATGTTCAGTACTTAATTCAATATTTCGAACTTTATTGGCCTTTCCGACGCTTGAAATGTCATAAATCCTTTAAACTTGCCTCAGAGAAATCAATTCCTTGTCGGGCAAAGGGTTTACATTTCTTGCAGATACTGCTCCTGATGTTTATAAAAGATATTCCATGTTACTTGATGTTGCAAGGAAGACTTTTGCCGTAGTTTAACACAATTACTCATTACGACATGTACAGAAATAGAGCAGTGATGGATAAATGTGCAGGCTACGAAACAACAGGAACTGTGGACAGCTCTGACATAAGTTCAGCAGATGAGGAATCAAACACATTGAATCTGGATTTTTTGGGAGAGATGCGATTAGTTCAGATGATAACGCGACAAAGAGGAAGAGGAAGAGGAACAACATGGGGAAGAGGACAAAGCAAAGTACAACCAGAAGAAGCAGAAAACAAAGTAAAAACCAAAAAAGGAAGAGGAAAGAAAAAGCAAAGTTAAAGAAAAATCTAATCAAGAAGGACTTAGTGATCAACATCTCCGATAAAATCCTAAATCCAGATCAGATACAACTGCTAAACAAAGGGCTAACCTTCTGCCCCAACAAAGATATCGACATACCTAACTTCCGTATTGACCTGTACAAATTCTGCCCAAAAATTAAAGTTAAAAAGTACTTTGACAACAAACCACAGATCCCAACGCAACCAACAAAGGCCAGCATGGATATATCACCTCTAAAGCAGAATGACATACCCACCTTAAGGACACTAACCTCCTTAGGGGAAGGCCAGGAATCCAGACTCGGGGAATTGGAACAACCTTTGGAATCGGACAAAGAATTTTGTCAGAAAATGGGCATTATTACATGGAAAGGTGGAGATAGTGGGCTGAAAGCACAATCAACCTTCTGCCCACAACTCCCACCGGGCAATAAAATTGACTTATTCCAAGAAATTATGGTAGAGGACATCAACCAAATCACACTGAATAACTCCCAAATCAAAAAAGAAGAAAAACAAAAAAATCATGGAATTTAATACCGGGAGAGTACAAAGCCCTAAAAGAACTAAGAGATGACCCTCAGATCATCATCAAAGCCTCAGACAAAGGCGGAAACATCGTGGTCCAAAACCTTAACAACTATATAGATGAGGCCAATAGACAACTGGGGAATGAGGATCACTATGAAAAACTTACAGAGAACCCAATGGAGGCCTGTACTCGAGAGTATCATCTCATGCTACAGGGATGGATAGATCATGGCCTAACTGATTTCTAAGAGTACATGTATCTAAAGTTCGACCATCCCATCATTGCAACAATCTACTTTCTACCGAAAGTGCATAAGTCAATCACCAATCCACCGGGAAGACCAATAGTAAGTTCTATCGGATCACTGCTTGAAACAACATCTCGCTTCATTGATATCTTTCTAATGAATTATGTAACATCTTTACCATCCTATTTAAGAGATACAATGGACTTCCTCAATAAAATTTAAAAAAAGTCATGGAAAGAAGGTCTCATCATGGCAACGATAGATGTAACATCTCTATACACCTCAATCCTCCATACTGATGGAATAACAGCTGTCAAACACTTTTTCAAATGAGATCCATAAGTTACCTGGAACACTCGGAGATGTTACTAGAGATGTTGACATATTGTTTACATCATAACATATTTCTCTTCAAGGGTGACCTCTTCCGACAAAGACAAGGGACGCAATGGGGACATCTTTTGTGCCCACCTATGCCAATCTGCTTATGGCAGTATGGGAGGCTGAAGTTCTGAGGACTTAAGATAACCCCAACATTAAAATCTGGACAAGATTTATTGATGATCTTTCCTTAATATGGGAGGGAGATCGCATAGACCTTGAGAACTTCATTAATTCACTGAAAAACAACAAATACAACTTATCCTTTACATCTACAATCAGTAAATCAAGTGTCATCTTCTTGGATGTGGACATTTTCATTAAAAACCAAAGATTATGCACAAAGATGCACAGAAAACCCACCTTGTGCAATAGCATTCTGCACGCCAATAGCGGACATCCACAAAATTAAAAATGGAGCATACCTTACAGAGAGATGCTGAGAGCGAAAAGAAACTGCTCAGAAGTGTCTGATTTGGAAATCCAACTAGATGAAATGAGCAACCGCTTCCTTGAAAGAGGCTACCCGACGGAAGTCATTGCAACTGCAAAAGCTAAAGTAAAATTGAAAATAAGAAGAGATCTCTTAACACCACGCCAAAAGAATCCAGAGGAAAATAACAAAGAAGATGCAACAACTCGACTGATCATCAACTTTAATAACCAGAATAAAGAGTTAAGATAGATCATTCAGAGGAACTGGAAAGTATTGATGCTAGATGAAACCTTAAAGAGAACGCTGTCCTCACGTCCACGCATCACGTATAGGAAAACAGCGTCCTTTGGAGATATTTTAACGCAAAGCCATTTAGAAATAAAAGAAACAAACACATCCTGGCTAAATACTCCTAGTTTCTGGAAATGCTCAAAATGCAGAGCCTGCGAGCATGGCCAAAACTCAACGACATACCGACTCCAGAATGGAAAAGTTGAACGCATACAAGATCATATCACATTCGAATCAAAGTATGTGGTATATATATTAGAATGTCCCTGTAAGAAATAATATGTGGGAAGCACAATTAATAAATTAAAACTGAGAATCTTACAACATCTGCGGGCCATCACGAATAAAGACTTCACCTATCCAATGACCAAGCATTTCCATGACTTCCACTCAAGTGATAGCCAACAGTTAAAATACTTTGGCATAAAAATTGTGATACCAAGAGAATGAGGAGGTGACAGAGCACTAAATTTAAGACAAACAGAATCACAACTCATTTTAGCAATCGGTACTGAAACCCCATATGGGCACAACCTGGATGCAGAATTGCACATTCATTCATAAAAAGTGACATTCAATCTGAAAAAAGAACTCCGGATGGCAATTAAAAACATGTTTCTGTCAACCTCAGCTTCACACACAAACAAGAAGGAAAAAGAAGGAAAAAGAAAAAAGAACAGAAAAAAGAATCTTAAATGGGACAAACTAGTAATCAAATAATGCTGTGCTGTTTTATCTGTCTCTTGTTAATCTGACAAAGCTTACAAAATTTACCGGAAATTTCCATGAAATATCTTACAATGCAATGGGACAGGAAAGCTTTAACATGATTTGACAAAATTGGAGTATACAACCCCCCCTTTTTTTTTCTTCCCTTTTTGTAATCGAATTGTTGAAATTCCGACTATGGCATGGTATAGGAACTGATGGCTGTACTTTACGATAAAATAAACCATAAGAGGAGAGTGTCCACCTAGCTTTATCAGAATCACATACACTGTTAAATAGATCTCTTTTTATCATGGCAAATTTTAAAATAAGATAGATGGCATGGAATTTATTGAACTAGTACTTGACTGTTATTGAAAGGACATGAGAACACTCCATATCATCTCTTATTTTTAACACTCAAATGCACAAGACACTTTAGGATGGAAAATCCCCGTATGGGCTGACACATAGATATGAATTGAGTCCTAAAGAAACTGCAATTGAATTGCAACTATAATGAAATGAGAATAGTCTCTCTATTCCTCACTCATAGTATATAAATGCACATGTCACTTTATATAAATTGCCCTATGAACCAACAGCTGGATCCAAGCCCAATAGCTTTCAAACAAATAGGAACCTATATTGACTGATGCACCTCTCTCCCTTGTATATAGGTAAAGTTGGAAAATATCACCTATACCTTATGAATGTACACATAATGTACTTGTACTTTATGGAGGACTCTCATGAAATAATAGAAGCATATACTTATTGAGTTTTTAAGTCAAAATGTACTTACATTGAATAGAATGAGAACTTCTTGCCAATATTGCACAAACGCACTAGTCACTTTATCAATTGGTAGTCTCCCAAGAACGTTATGTGTAGACATGAATTGAGTAACATCACTTCTTGTTGGAAAATCACCAGAATTGAGGGTATTTTTGTAATTGTGTAAAAGAGACTCCAAGAAAATCACCCCATTGCATAAATCAGAATTAACTCTCTGTTAAGAAAAATAAATATTTGCACCTGAACTTTCTGTTATTTATAGCAATTGAATGTACTTCACAAATGATATGACAAAATGGCTGATAAATTTGCGATTGTTTGCACATGAGGATTAGCAGTCTAGTTACTGAATAGCAGTAAAAAGTAATGATGGATTAAGCACTTGAGCACTTTAAGAGACGTTCTAGACAAGAGGACTCTACGGTCCAGTAGAAGGCTGGGAGCCGAAGCACGTAGACCGTCCTCAATTGTTTGATTTGCACTATGGTGTGCTAAACGAACACTCTTCAAAAATTACCTTCTGTTGTGGTGCCGTGAACTCTCTCGCCGTGTGGAGGAGCGGAGAAATCTTGGACATATGTATATATATACTATATATATATATATATATATATATATATATATATATGCCGAATCCTCACCTTGAAAATCCTTTGCCAGGAAAAGAACGAGCGCAGACCCAGGTTCAGTGCTAATTTTTAGGTTTATTCAACACACCATCACATTGCCATAACGCGTTTCGGCAGATCCCTGCCTTGATCACATGACAACGTTGCTTTACGTGAAACCCCTTTTAAAGTGCCAGTGCATATTTTCCAGGTAATAGACATAGTAGAAATCCTTACAATTCCTGCATGACTGCATAAATCCCCAACTGTTTAAATACAATCATTAGCCAGTTAAAATTGATGAATTAGTAAAACATGAAAAAAGGGCACTTGTTTTCCCTATTTAGATAATTATAAATAATTATTGTCAAAATTTCTTGCTTCAATGCATTTTCTTTATCCATCACCATATTGAGCTATGCTTATACCTGTTCCTATAGATATTTTGCCAAAGTGCCTAAAATTTACCTTATAAAAAACCTAAATGTTCCCCACCTAGTGCAAATTATGTAAAGTGCTAGTGCTAGTTAAAAAAGTCATATCAAATTGCCAAAAACATTATATTAATGATATAATATCTCATCAGTTGTTGTTCTGGCAACATAAAACCATGTGCAACAGACAGCATGTGCAAAATAGGCTATGGGCAAACACCTAATATTTTACCTGAGTCAAGAAAAATGATTCCCACAATCATAATTATATTCTCATAAATATGTAAATAATTACTATAAATAGATAAATACATATAACCGTCATATAAATACAATTCATTTGTCTAAAAACCAAGTAAAAGATTATTACCTAAAAAAGTTTTTTTATGTTTAAAACATCATTATCACTAAATCAATTTCATTCTCAGAAATAAATGAATGGTCAGATTGCAATTATATATCATATATACATGGGTAAAAGAAAAGAATTAAATTATCTAAGACCCTTATGTGGACCGAACTAGTAGAAATAGCTAAAATCTCTCAAATACTATTATCCTCTTTAACCTACAAATTAACTAAGGAGACTCATGTGGTAACAGGGGGTTGCTGGGACATCTGGGATTAACCAATTCTTACACCCACATCTACACTAAGTGAGGGTTTGCAGAGTAAGTAATATTTATAGGTATGTATGCAAATCCTCACTCGTGTTTAATCCCCCTGGATGTTTAGTGTCTAGCTCGAGAATATAGCGAGTCTCGAGACATCTCAGCTTTCCTTCTCGATCTCCCCCTCTCCTTTGTGGCGGGACTGTGTCTATGACATAATACTTCAGATGCTTCAGGTTGCTCCCATGCTGCTCTTTAAAGTGTCTGGCCACAGGATAACTAGGGTCATTTTTGGTTATCGCCCTAGTATGTTGTAGAACCCTTTTGTGTGCCGCCAATTTAGTACTACCAATGTATGCTAGATTGCAGCTGCATTCCAAGACATACACCGCATAGTCTGTTCTACATGTTAGGTGTTGTTGAATCATATGTGGCTTATCATTGAAAGCAGAGCGGTAAGACGTTCTATTGCTTCCATACAGACACGCTTTACAGCTAGAGCATTTAAAAAATCCCTTTCTCGCAGAAAGCCAACCCCCTGATTCTTGGTCCTCTGGACTGCTCTTAACTAAGGTATGGGCCATGGACGCTGACTTTCTGTATGTTATGGCTGGGAATCTGGGAAGAATGCTGCCTATAATCGGGTCATCCTTATCTATAGGCCAATTGCGTTGAATGATCCTCCACAATTGCTTTTCCTGTCGAGAAAAAGTCAGAATAAGTCTGACCGGTTCCATGGGAACCCCTAGACCCTCATTTGATGACTGCTGTGGATGTCCCTTATAGTTAAGCAAATCTTCCCTAGCCAAAATTCTGGACTTGCGGATAGCTGCATCTATGATTTTAATATTGTAGCCCCGTTGCAGAAAGCGTGCCTTACTGTCCATTTGGTGTTTCTCCATGTCCCTTTCATTGCTACATATCCTGCGCAACTGCTGCATCTCCCCGTAGGGGATGCTTCGAATTAAGTGGGGGGGATGTGCACTGGATGCATGGAGCAGAGTGTTGCCTGCTGTCTCCTTGCAGTATAGGGATGTGGTTAAAATGTGTATTGTGACCCTCACATCCAAAAATGTAACACTGCTGTCACTGATGCATGATGTGAATGTGAGGTTGACATGATTCACATTGATTTGAGCAATGAAATCTCTGGCCTCAGTCTGTGTACCATTCCACACAATAAAAAGATCGTCAATATATCTGAGCCAGGACACAACATTTCCACTATAAATTTGCTCAAATTGCTTTTTGAGGACCAACTCCTCCCACCAGCCCATAAAAATGCAGGCATAGCTGGGAGAGAAGCTGGCCCCCATTGCAACCCCTGCACCTGCTGATACATTTGTTTTTTAAATAAGAAAAAATTATTTTCCAAACAGAAAGTCAGCATGTCCATCAACATTCTATTATGCTGCATGTACTCTATGGGTCTGCTTGCCAAAAAGTGTTCCACTGCCTTTGTTCCATCACAATTTCTAATACAGGTATATAGCGAGGACACGTCCAAAGTTATTAGTTGGTATCCTTTCTGCCAAATAACATTCCTGATTTTTCGAATAAAGTCGCTGGTATCCTGTACATATGACTCCAAACTATGGACATGTTCCTGCAGAAAAAAGTCTATATACCTTGACATGTTTTCTAATGGCCCATCACAGGCTGCAATGATGGGCCTTCCAGGTGGCCTCTCAATGTTCTTATGCACCTTCGGAATAAAATAAAAGATGGGAATTTTCGGGAATTCCTTTCTTAGGAATTTGAATTCTTCCAGGTTAAGCAGACCCAAACTTTTCCACGCCAGTAATTTGATATAGAACTGTTCCTGCATGGCTTTAAACTTAAGGGGAGTACATTTTCGGTAACAGTCAGTGTTGTTTAATTGGCTATAAGCTTCTATCATATAGTCCGAAAGGGGCCAAAGCACTATATTTCCCCCTTTATCTGAATTTCTGATTACTATGTTCCCCTCTTTCTGGAATTTGGCCATGAGCTGTCCATATCTTCTTTCGTGATTCGAAATTTTTCTTTTTTCTTTGTTGATTTTAATGTTAAGTTTCTTTATTTGAGCCACGACTAGTTCATTAAAAACATCCACAGAATCTCTCACCGTGATCGTTGTGAATTTAGATTTAACTTTGAAGGGGGTTTCCGGCTTACTCCAGGTCAACGCTCCAGGTCCCGGTGATTCCTGTCCTGCATATTCATCTGTATTTACCCCCTGCGGTCCCTCTCCTTGGGGGATGTCAGCTCCACTTTCTAGTTCCTGCAAAACTTTCAGAACGCCGTAGTCCTCAACTGTTAATTTCGGTGTGCCAGAGGTAATTGTTGTTACACTCGAATTGGACTGGGTTTGCGGCTGTAATTTATGGAATTTCTGAAGCTTCAGTTTCCTGATAAATTTGTACACATCTGCTCACGTTTGTGTATAATCAAAATTAGATTCAGGACAGTAAGTTAACCCCAGGGAGAGAAGCTGTTCCTCTGCCGCAGTCAGGTTTATTTTGGCCAGATTGATGATCGTATTGGCGTTGGCATGTCTTGGGGGGGTATGACTGTCAGCCTGTTTACTTGTTCCTCCATGTCCCCCGTCCCCGACCACCCCACTTGCTGCCGGCTTTGCTTGACTGCCCTCCTTCTTTCTCTCCTGCTCCTTGTGCGCCGTTTTTTGCCGGTTGGCCTCTTGGTCGCAGTGTTTCTCTCCTACTGCGTCTCAGGTACTCTAATTCCTCTCCCATTGTGAGCCTAATTGGATTCCGTTTCTGTCGATTTTCCCGACCCTCTGCATCCGACTCACTCTCCGCCGCAGAACTCAAGTCTGAAGTAGACGGAGCTTCCTCTTGTGATGGATTGTGTCCCGACTGGCTCACCTCCTGCCTACGTTTGTTAGCTGTGGCATTTCTTAGTGTATCATATTTGCGGGCAAATGTAAATATTTGCCCGTTATCGTAGTCCTCTTTGTCCCTCCTAAATTTGTAAGTCTTACGTTGTTTGATCTTATCTTCCTCCTTTTGCAATCTGAACATCATTTCTTCATTTAATTTGGATTTCTGTTGTTGTGAGTCGCTCAGCGCTTTTATTTCCTCGGTAAGGGCATCGATTTTAGTTAGTAATTCTCCACGGTCACTTTCTGCGTATTTAACTATTATTTCAACTAGTCTCCGGGAGGAATCCAAATTGCACTGTGCCCATTCAGCCATCATCAGGGGGTTGGGCGTGTCATAGCTTGGAGCAATCATTATTCTCTACCCCCTAGGGATTCGTCCGACATCCAAATACTTTTGCAGTGATTTGGACTCCCACCATTTGGCTGTTTCCTGGCGCATGAGCTTTTCTAATACTCGATATTTATCCTTCAGGCTTTTTGCCCCTGCATTGCTGTCTTCGCCGGCACCTTTGCTATTACTTCGCTGTTCCTGAGGAGAGTCGGCAAACATCTCCTCAGCAGCAGACTCTCTATCTCGCAACGCTGCAGCAGACATGATGGTGTGTATAAATTGAAACTATTGTCCTTTCTAGGATACCCCCCACTGGCCGACTGCTCAGTAGACGGGCTCCCGGTTGCACACCCCCCCACCTGCTGTCGATCTAGCACAAGTACCGAACCTGTTTCAGAAGGCAGCAATTGCGGCACGGCCACCCCGCGAAGCTTCACTCCTCCGAGCGTCAAATCCCGCGGCGAGCTCTGCGCTACAGCTGTCCACTTCCCTGCGGGACCACGTTGCGTTGCAGCAGGGGGCTCCGTGTTTCCGTTCCCGAATCGTTTATCGGACGGCTTCGGGTTCTCCAGCTGACTCGAAGCCTCGATGCCTGCCAGTATCCGCCGGATGCCTGTGACTTCCCAGGCACAGAGCCAACTTACGGAGAGGGGGTCCACGTCACCAGGGAAAGTCAGCCCGGTGGAAATATGCCGAATCCTCGCCTTGAAAATCCTTTGCCAGGAAAAGAACGAGCGCAGACCCAGGTTCAGTGCTAATTTTTAGGTTTATTCAACACACCATCACATCGCCATAACGCTTTTCGGCAGATCCCTGCCTTGATCACATGACAACGTTGCTTTACGTGAAACCCCTTTTAATGTGCCAGTGCATATTTTCCAGGTAATAGACATAGTAGAAATCCTTACAATTCCTGCATGACTGCATAAATCCCCAACTGTTTAAATACAATCATTAGCCAGTTAAAATTGATGAATTAGTAAAACATGAAAAATAGGGCACTTGTTTTCCCTATTTAGAGAATTATAAATAATTATTGTCAAAATTTCTTGCTTCAATGCATTTTCTTTATCCATCACCATATTGAGCTATGCTTATACCTGTTCCTATAGATATTTTGCCAAAGTGCCTAAAATTTACCTTATAAAACTCTATCACCGTGTGGAGGAGCGGAGAAATCTTGGACATATGAATATATATACTATATATATATATATATATATATATATATATATATATATATATATATATATATATATATATATATATATATATATATATATATATATACAGAAAGAGAGAGAAAGAGAGGGAGAGAGAGAGAGCAGGCCCCTATCGGGCTCTCCCTTTTTACTCTCGCCCTCAGGATAATAATAAATCTTAACTCTGCACCAGTACCACACTTTACTGCCTTTAATGTAACTTCAAAGTGACTCATTATAGTTCTTTTCACAGTCTCATCATTTCATAACTGAAGCATTTTCAATATGCTGCTATACAAGAACAAAGTCCTAGTTGTTGCTTATTTATTTTATGCAACTAACAAGCATGGACAAAGCCAATAGTACTGGTTTGTTATAGGTGTAATGTTGCTTGTTGTATTATATCTGGATGCCATGACAGAAGTAGCAAAATACCAGTCGGGCAGCACACTAAGCTAAGCACAGATTTTCAGCTTACATGTTTTAAAGACACGCCCTTAACTACAGCAGCCACACCTCTTTGAGAGACCCCCCAGTTTTTTCACCTTACGCAAAGCCCTGACACAGAGAGATCTCTGTGTGTATATATACATATATATATATATATATATATATATATATATATATATATATATTACAGCTCCAACATGTGCACCTCCTTCGTGCACTCGTAAACGGGTGCTCTTGCGCGGGCGGTGCACCCGCTAAACATCTGCTTCCAGTCTCGCACTCCTTAAACGCAAGAATAGAGCACTCATGGGGGCGAGTCCAAAATACTTTATTTACGGACTCACGCTGCTCCAGACAAGACCCGTGCCTCAGGGAACTGGCCAACAAGATACCTCAGAATCGGAGGTAACGGACCCTGAGCAGTCTGGGGAAGAGAGTGGAGGAAGCTCTAGTATGGCCCCCAACAAATCCCTTTTTCACGACGAATTTCGTGTCATTCACCAGTCATGGCAGAAAGGCAACAGAGGGAAACCCCCAGAATCAAAACGCGGAGACCAACAAGAAGAGGGGGACAGTGGCGCAAAAGGACGCAGGTCCCCTCCGGTTACCAGAAGCAAGAAAAAATTCAACAAACGGCGCTAATGCGAGTAACAGGAGAAAATCTGACCATCATTAATTTGACACCACGAAAATTGACACAGTGTGATCAAGAAGTATTGAAATTGGGCCTTACTTTCTGCCCTGAAAAGAAACTCGAATACACACAAACAAGAATAGATTTATTCAAGTTTACAAGAAAATTAAAGTTACACAAATTTTTCAAGTTGAGACCAACAAAACAGCAGACAAAGAAAATTGGAGAAAAATCTACTACCACCGATATCTTAATCGGACATGATCTACCTGAGCTACAAGCCCTAGAGGACTTGGGCAATGAAATTGGAAGCACCTGTGAGTTCAGTGAACAGGCTGGGTTACTAGGCATTGAACAAATGAGTGCAACGACCTCTTTCAAACCTGTATCCACCTTTCTGCCTCAAATGCCTAATGATATTATCGATACATTCTCTGACGCTGTGACTAAAGAATTGGTAGAACTCAGGAAAAGGAAATGTACACGTAGCAGAAAATACAATTTCACTCAAGAGCAATATCAAGCAATTGATAATATCAGAAGGGATACATCTATTGTCTGTAAGCCCTCAGATAAGGGCGGTAATATAGTGCTTCAAACTTATGATGCATATAATAAGGAAGCCCTACGACAATTGTCTGACCTATTGTATTATGAAAGAGTGAGTAAAAATGTGTATAATTTGAGCATCACAAATTGTCATGTGTTACTAAGGAAATGGTATGACAAGGGCATGTTAGAGACAGAAGAATATTTGTTTCTAAGGTATTTAAATCCGGTCACACCCAGTTTTTACCATCTGCCCAAAATACATAAGGATGCCACATTACCACCAGGGAGACCGATTGTCTCCTCACAGGGTAGCCTTTTGGAACACATGTCTATATACATAGATCATTTCTTGTCTGATTTTGTGACAAAATTGAAGCCCTATATTAAAGACACCAAGGACTTTCTTCAGCACATAGAAGAAGTGCCGTGGCAGGAAGGTGACATCATGATTGTAATGGATATCACTAGCTTATACACATGCATAGCGCATCAGCAGGGCCTACAGGCGTTTCAATACTTTTTGAAGAACAGACCGCTGAAATTCAGTGAGCACAATGAGATGCTGTTGGAATTCTTGGGATTCTGTTTAAATAACAATATATTTTTGTACCAGGAGCAACACTTTAGGCAAGTATCCGGACAGCTATGGGCACCTGCTTCGCCCCCAGCTATGCAAATTTATTCGTAGGCTGGTGGGAGGAGCAGGTGGCCTGGGCAGATGCTAACAGCATCTGGACCAACAGGATAGTTGCATGGTGCAGATGTATAGATGATCTCTTCCTGATTTGAAGGGGATCGGATGAGACAGCAATTGAGTACGTGCAGATGTTAAATAACAACAACATGAATTTAAAGTTTAGTGCAGATATCAGTTTAAACGCAGTGCATTTATTGGATCTGGAAGTATGTGTGGTGGATCAGAAATTTTGTACCAAACTCTATCGAAAGCCCACTGCGAGCAACTCGATATTACATGCCGCGAGTAATCATCCATCGAGATTGATTAGCAGTTGCTACGTATAAAAAGGAACAACACTAGGGAGACTGACTTTCAGAAATATGCTGGTGAATGTCTGGAGAGATTTAAAGCGCGAGGATATGGGGAACAGATTTTAAGTGGTGCGCATAAAAAAGTGAATTCCGTTCCCAGGAGTAAATTGCTAGAAGAGAGAAGTATTGAGAAATCTAACGATTGTAAATTTAGAATGATAACTACATTCTCAGATGAGGCAGGGGAACTGCGAACCATCTTGAGAAAAAATTGGAACTTGCTAAAGATGGATCCAGTTATAGGAGCAGACATTCGAGCGTACCCAATGTTAACCTTCAGGAAAGCCAGGGCTTTAAGAGATTCTCTTACCAGTAGTCACATCACTAAAGCAGTACCGAGTGCATTTGGAAATATATTACGGGGGTTTTACCCCTGTGGCAAGTGCAAAGCCTGTGTAGGAAGCAAGAGAGTCTTAACATATGAGGTACCAGGAGTAGAGAAGCCCAGGCCTATCAAAAGATTTATTACATGCAGCACACCGTACACTGTGTACTGCTTGATTTGCCCCTGTGGACTTAAGTACATTGGGAGTACGATACACCAAACCAAGATACGAATCTTGGAACACACAAGGGCAATTAAGAACTGTGATATGCCCTACCCGGTGGCCCGACATTTTAAGGCGAAGCATAATAGCAATAGAGATCTCTTAACCTTTTTCGCCCTAGACCATGTTCCATTACATCCAAGGGGGGGTGATAGAGTTACAAGTCTGAGAAGGCTGGAATCAAGGTATATAATCGATCTCCAGACCAAAACACCTGAGGGTTTGAATATTAATGAAGAGTTTGCAATACACCTAGGGGAGTAGAAAGGGGCGTGGCCTCGGACCACCTCTCTGCAATGCAGCTCTGTGGCGCTTACTGGAGGTACCTGGTGGGCTAGTTGGCCCCCAGGGACCCTCAGGATTCAAGGGGACTTAATCTTCCAAGTTACAATGCGCCAGGGGGCGTGTTTACACAGTGGTGCAGGGAGGGGGCGGGCCTGATATGGCAAGTGTGCAAACGCACCCCCTGGCGCCTTGTAACTTTGGGGATTAAGTCCCCTTCAATCCTGAGGGTCCCTGGGGGCCCACTAGCCCACCAGGTACCTCCAGTAAGCGCCACAGAGCTGCGTTGCAGAGAGGTGGTCTGAGGCCACGCCGCTTTTTACACCACTCTGCAAACGCAGCTTCTGGCGCACTGCTGGTGGGGTGATGAGGTCCTCTTGTGTCCTGAGGACCTCAGGACCCAAGTGGACTTCATCCTCCGTGCAGCAGTGCGCCAGAAGCCGCGTTTGCAGAGTGGTGTAAAAAGGGGCATGGTGGGTTTTAAGTTGGGGGATTAATTCCCCTTCAATCCTGAGGGTCC
This sequence comes from Calotriton arnoldi, assembly GCA_963921515.1. Classification (NCBI taxonomy): domain Eukaryota; kingdom Metazoa; phylum Chordata; class Amphibia; order Caudata; family Salamandridae; genus Calotriton; species Calotriton arnoldi. Next base: position 506,534 of record CAWUFW010007096.1, read on the forward strand.
CTGGGAGCCAACTAGCCCACCAGGTACCTCCAGTAAGCGCCACAGAGCTTCGTTGCAGAGAGGTGTAAAAAGGGGCATGGCCTCAGACCACCTCTCTGAAACGCAGCTCTGTGGTGCATACTGGAGGTACCTGGTGGGCTAGTTGGCCCCCAGGGACCCCCAGTATTCAAGGGGAATTAATTCCCCAACTTACAATGCACCACAGGGTGCGTTTGCAGAGTGCTGCAGGGAGGGGGCGGGGCCTCCGGCGCAATGCCGGCTTTTTTTTTCAGAAGGGGGGCTGTGTGGCCCCCCTTCTTTTCGCACTTTTGGGGCCCTGGGGACCCCATCCCCCAGGGCCTGACCCCTATTGTTTAAATTTTTTTTTAAAAAAATAAACGGGAAGGGGGCCGCGTGGCCCCCCTCCCTGAGGCCAATTTCTGCCCCGGGGACCCCATCCCCCGGGGCATGGCCATATATAAATATTTAAAAAATATATATTTTCAAAGGAGGGGGGCTGCGTGGCCCCCCTCCTGAGGCCTCTGTTAGCCCCGGGGACCCCATCCCCCAGGGCTCTGCCTCGTTTTTTAAAAATTTTTATTTTTATTTTATTGGGGAGGGGGGCCATGTGGCCCCCCTCCTGGGCCACTTCTAGCCCCGGAGACCCCATCACCCGGGGCCTGGCCACTTCGTTGGGAACCATGGGGGGAGCCCCAATTCCCCCACGGTCCCGCCGGCTCCCCGCCTCCTGCGGGAGTCGGCATTGTTTTTCCACACGGGGAGCTGCTGACATGCAGCTCCCCGTGTGGAAAAGCAATCTGCTTTGGATTTTGGAAGCGAGAGCAGGTTACCTGCTCTCACTTCCAAAATCCAAAGCAGAGTTTGCTATGACAGGACGGGAGCCGCACGGCTCCCGCCTTGTCATAGCAAACCGATACAAAAGGGGATGATGGACGGAACGTTTGAGCCAATCAAACACTCACCCCCAGTCAACTGATCTGGGTTTAATCCATCATCATTCTTTAGCTCACTCCACCACCCCAGTTCAGACATGGCCATATGCAAATCAGTCTGACCCTGTGCCTCATGGGAACAGTCCAGCCCGAACTGCCAAGCCATGTCTTCCCTGGACCGGAAACAAGCATCCTAGGACCGGTTTCTGGCATTTCAGCCGTCATCAGCCAGGCTTGCTTGAATCCAGTGGCAAAGTGAGCAAGGGACCCACGTCTGGGCATACCCCCGCCAACTTAGGGCGACCAAAGCGATACAAAAGGGGATGATGGACGGAACGTTTGAGCCAATCAAACACTCACCCCCAGTCAACTGATCTGGGTTTAATCCATCATCATTCTTTAGCTCACTCCACCACCCCAGTTCAGACATGGCCATATGCAAATCAGTCTGACCCTGTGCCTCATGGGAACAGTCCAGCCCGAACTGCCAAGCCATGTCTTCCCTGGACCGGAAACAAGCATCCTAGGACCGGTTTCTGGCATTTCAGCCGTCATCAGCCAGGCTTGCTTGAATCCAGTGGCAAAGTGAGCAAGGGACCCACGTCTGGGCATACCCCCGCCAACTTAGGGCGACCAAAGCAATACAAAAGGGGATGATGGACGGAACGCTTGAGCCAATCAAACACTCACCCCCAGTCAACTGATCTGGGTTTAATCCATCATCATTCTTTAGCTCACTCCACCACCCCAGTTCAGACATGGCCATATGCAAATCAGTCTGACCCTGTGCCTCATGGGAACAGTCCAGCCCGAACTGCCAAGCCATGTCTTCCCTGGACCGGAAACAAGCATCCTAGGACCGGTTTCTGGCATTTCAGCCGTCATCAGCCAGGCTTGCTTGAATCCAGTGGCAAAGTGAGCAAGGGACCCACGTCTGGGCATACCCCCGCCAACTTAGGGCGACCAAAGCGATACAAAAGGGGATGATGGACGGAACGTTTGAGCCAATCAAACACTCACCCCCAGTCAACTGATCTGGGTTTAATCCATCATCATTCTTTAGCTCACTCCACCACCCCAGTTCAGACATGGCCATATGCAAATCAGTCTGACCCTGTGCCTCATGGGAACAGTCCAGCCCGAACTGCCAAGCCATGTCTTCCCTGGACCGGAAACAAGCATCCTAGGACCGGTTTCTGGCATTTCAGCCGTCATCAGCCAGGCTTGCTTGAATCCAGTGGCAAAGTGAGCAAGGGACCCACGTCTGGGCATACCCCCGCCAACTTAGGGCGACCAAAGCGATACAAAAGGGGATGATGGACGGAACGTTTGAGCCAATCAAACACTCACCCCCAGTCAACTGATCTGGGTTTAATCCATCATCATTCTTTAGCTCACTCCACCACCCCAGTTCAGACATGGCCATATGCAAATCAGTCTGACCCTGTGCCTCATGGGAACAGTCCAGCCCGAACTGCCAAGCCATGTCTTCCCTGGACCGGAAACAAGCATCCTAGGACCGGTTTCTGGCATTTCAGCCGTCATCAGCCAGGCTTGCTTGAATCCAGTGGCAAAGTGAGCAAGGGACCCACGTCTGGGCATACCCCCGCCAACTTAGGGCGACCAAAGCGATACAAAAGGGGATGATGGACGGAACGTTTGAGCCAATCAAACACTCACCCCCAGTCAACTGATCTGGGTTTAATCCATCATCATTCTTTAGCTCACTCCACCACCCCAGTTCAGACATGGCCATATGCAAATCAGTCTGACCCTGTGCCTCATGGGAACAGTCCAGCCCGAACTGCCAAGCCATGTCTTCCCTGGACCGGAAACAAGCATCCTAGGACCGGTTTCTGGCATTTCAGCCGTCATCAGCCAGGCTTGCTTGAATCCAGTGGCAAAGTGAGCAAGGGACCCACGTCTGGGCATACCCCCGCCAACTTAGGGCGACCAAAGCGATACAAAAGGGGATGATGGACGGAACGTTTGAGCCAATCAAACACTCACCCCCAGTCAACTGATCTGGGTTTAATCCATCATCATTCTTTAGCTCACTCCACCACCCCAGTTCAGACATGGCCATATGCAAATCAGTCTGACCCTGTGCCTCATGGGAACAGTCCAGCCCGAACTGCCAAGCCATGTCTTCCCTGGACCGGAAACAAGCATCCTAGGACCGGTTTCTGGCATTTCAGCCGTCATCAGCCAGGCTTGCTTGAATCCAGTGGCAAAGTGAGCAAGGGACCCACGTCTGGGCATACCCCCGCCAACTTAGGGCGACCAAAGCGATACAAAAGGGGATGATGGACGGAACGTTTGAGCCAATCAAACACTCACCCCCAGTCAACTGATCTGGGTTTAATCCATCATCATTCTTTAGCTCACTCCACCACCCCAGTTCAGACATGGCCATATGCAAATCAGTCTGACCCTGTGCCTCATGGGAACAGTCCAGCCCGAACTGCCAAGCCATGTCTTCCCTGGACCGGAAACAAGCATCCTAGGACCGGTTTCTGGCATTTCAGCCGTCATCAGCCAGGCTTGCTTGAATCCAGTGGCAAAGTGAGCAAGGGACCCACGTCTGGGCATACCCCCGCCAACTTAGGGCGACCAAAGCGATACAAAAGGGGATGATGGACGGAACGTTTGAGCCAATCAAACACTCACCCCCAGTCAACTGATCTGGGTTTAATCCATCATCATTCTTTAGCTCACTCCACCACCCCAGTTCAGACATGGCCATATGCAAATCAGTCTGACCCTGTGCCTCATGGGAACAGTCCAGCCCAAACTGCCAAGCCATGTCTTCCCTGGACCGGAAACAAGCATCCTAGGACCGGTTTCTGGCATTTCAGCCGTCATCAGCCAGGCTTGCTTGAATCCAGTGGCAAAGTGAGCAAGGGACCCACGTCTGGGCATACCCCCGCCAACTTAGGGCGACCAAAGCGATACAAAAGGGGATGATGGACGGAACGTTTGAGCCAATCAAACACTCACCCCCAGTCAACTGATCTGGGTTTAATCCATCATCATTCTTTAGCTCACTCCACCACCCCAGTTCAGACATGGCCATATGCAAATCAGTCTGACCCTGTGCCTCATGGGAACAGTCCAGCCCGAACTGCCAAGCCATGTCTTCCCTGGACCGGAAACAAGCATCCTAGGACCGGTTTCTGGCATTTCAGCCATCATCAGCCAGGCTTGCTTGAATCCAGTGGCAAAGTGAGCAAGGGACCCACGTCTGGGCATACCCCCGCCAACTTAGGGGCGACCAAAGCGATACAAAAGGGGATGATGGACGGAACGTTTGAGCCAATCAAACACTCACCCCCAGTCAACTGATCTGGGTTTAATCCATCATCATTCTTTAGCTCACTCCACCACCCCAGTTCAGACATGGCCATATGCAAATCAGTCTGACCCTGTGCCTCATGGGAACAGTCCAGCCCGAACTGCCAAGCCATGTCTTCCCTGGACCGGAAACAAGCATCCTAGGACCGGTTTCTGGCATTTCAGCCGTCATCAGCCAGGCTTGCTTGAATCCAGTGGCAAAGTGAGCAAGGGACCCACGTCTGGGCATACCCCCGCCAACTTAGGGCGACCAAAGCGATACAAAAGGGGATGATGGACGGAACGTTTGAGCCAATCAAACACTCACCCCCAGTCAACTGATCTGGGTTTAATCCATCATCATTCTTTAGCTCACTCCACCACCCCAGTTCAGACATGGCCATATGCAAATCAGTCTGACCCTGTGCCTCATGGGAACAGTCCAGCCCGAACTGCCAAGCCATGTCTTCCCTGGACCGGAAACAAGCATCCTAGGACCGGTTTCTGGCATTTCAGCCGTCATCAGCCAGGCTTGCTTGAATCCAGTGGCAAAGTGAGCAAGGGACCCACGTCTGGGCATACCCCCGCCAACTTAGGGCGACCAAAGCGATACAAAAGGGGATGATGGACGGAACGTTTGAGCCAATCAAACACTCACCCCCAGTCAACTGATCTGGGTTTAATCCATCATCATTCTTTAGCTCACTCCACCACCCCAGTTCAGACATGGCCATATGCAAATCAGTCTGACCCTGTGCCTCATGGGAACAGTCCAGCCCAAACTGCCAAGCCATGTCTTCCCTGGACCGGAAACAAGCATCCTAGGACCGGTTTCTGGCATTTCAGCCGTCATCAGCCAGGCTTGCTTGAATCCAGTGGCAATGTGAGCAAGGGACCCACGTCTGGGCATACCCCCGCCAACTTAGGGCGACCAAAGCGATACAAAAGGGGATGATGGACGGAACGTTTGAGCCAATCAAACACTCACCCCCAGTCAACTGATCTGGGTTTAATCCATCATCATTCTTTAGCTCACTCCACCACCCCAGTTCAGACATGGCCATATGCAAATCAGTCTGACCCTGTGCCTCATGGGAACAGTCCAGCCCGAACTGCCAAGCCATGTCTTCCCTGGACCGGAAACAAGCATCCTAGGACCGGTTTCTGGCATTTCAGCCGTCATCAGCCAGGCTTGCTTGAATCCAGTGGCAAAGTGAGCAAGGGACCCACGTCTGGGCATACCCCCGCCAACTTAGGGCGACCAAAGCGATACAAAAGGGGATGATGGACGGAACGTTTGAGCCAATCAAACACTCACCCCCAGTCAACTGATCTGGGTTTAATCCATCATCATTCTTTAGCTCACTCCACCACCCCAGTTCAGACATGGCCATATGCAAATCAGTCTGACCCTGTGCCTCATGGGAACAGTCCAGCCCGAACTGCCAAGCCATGTCTTCCCTGGACCGGAAACAAGCATCCTAGGACCGGTTTCTGGCATTTCAGCCGTCATCAGCCAGGCTTGCTTGAATCCAGTGGCAAAGTGAGCAAGGGACCCACGTCTGGGCATACCCCCGCCAACTTAGGGCGACCAAAGCGATACAAAAGGGGATGATGGACGGAACGTTTGAGCCAATCAAACACTCACCCCCAGTCAACTGATCTGGGTTTAATCCATCATCATTCTTTAGCTCACTCCACCACCCCAGTTCAGACATGGCCATATGCAAATCAGTCTGACCCTGTGCCTCATGGGAACAGTCCAGCCCGAACTGCCAAGCCATGTCTTCCCTGGACCGGAAACAAGCATCCTAGGACCGGTTTCTGGCATTTCAGCCGTCATCAGCCAGGCTTGCTTGAATCCAGTGGCAAAGTGAGCAAGGGACCCACGTCTGGGCATACCCCCGCCAACTTAGGGCGACCAAAGCGATACAAAGGGGATGATGGACGGAACGTTTGAGCCAATCAAACACTCACCCCCAGTCAACTGATCTGGGTTTAATCCATCATCATTCTTTAGCTCACTCCACCACCCCAGTTCAGACATGGCCATATGCAAATCAGTCTGACCCTGTGCCTCATGGGAACAGTCCAGCCCGAACTGCCAAGCCATGTCTTCCCTGGACCGGAAACAAGCATCCTAGGACCGGTTTCTGGCATTTCAGCCGTCATCAGCCAGGCTTGCTTGAATCCAGTGGCAAAGTGAGCAAGGGACCCACGTCTGGGCATACCCCCGCCAACTTAGGGCGACCAAAGCGATACAAAAGGGGATGATGGACGGAACGTTTGAGCCAATCAAACACTCACCCCCAGTCAACTGATCTGGGTTTAATCCATCATCATTCTTTAGCTCACTCCACCACCCCAGTTCAGACATGGCCATATGCAAATCAGTCTGACCCTGTGCCTCATGGGAACAGTCCAGCCCAAACTGCCAAGCCATGTCTTCCCTGGACCGGAAACAAGCATCCTAGGACCGGTTTCTGGCATTTCAGCCGTCATCAGCCAGGCTTGCTTGAATCCAGTGGCAAAGTGAGCAAGGGACCCACGTCTGGGCATACCCCCGCCAACTTAGGGCGACCAAAGCGATACAAAAGGGGATGATGGACCGGAACGTTTGAGCCAATCAAACACTCACCCCAGTCAACTGATCTGGGTTTAATCCATCATCATTCTTTAGCTCACTCCACCACCCCAGTTCAGACATGGCCATATGCAAATCAGTCTGACCCTGTGCCTCATGGGAACAGTCCAGCCCGAACTGCCAAGCCATGTCTTCCCTGGACCGGAAACAAGCATCCTAGGACCGGTTTCTGGCATTTCAGCCGTCATCAGCCAGGCTTGCTTGAATCCAGTGGCAAAGTGAGCAAGGGACCCACGTCTGGGCATACCCCCGCCAACTTAGGGCGACCAAGCGATACAAAAGGGGATGATGGACGGAACGTTTGAGCCAATCAAACACTCACCCCCAGTCAACTGATCTGGGTTTAATCCATCATCATTCTTTAGCTCACTCCACCACCCCAGTTCAGACATGGCCATATGCAAATCAGTCTGACCCTGTGCCTCATGGGAACAGTCCAGCCCGAACTGCCAAGCCATGTCTTCCCTGGACCGGAAACAAGCATCCTAGGACCGGTTTCTGGCATTTCAGCCGTCATCAGCCAGGCTTGCTTGAATCCAGTGGCAAAGTGAGCAAGGGACCCACGTCTGGGCATACCCCCGCCAATTTAGGGCGACCAAAGCGATACAAAAGGGGATGATGGACGGAACGTTTGAGCCAATCAAACACTCACCCCCAGTCAACTGATCTGGGTTTAATCCATCATCATTCTTTAGCTCACTCCACCACCCCAGTTCAGACATGGCCATATGCAAATCAGTCTGACCCTGTGCCTCATGGGAACAGTCCAGCCCGAACTGCCAAGCCATGTCTTCCTGGACCGGAAACAAGCATCCTAGGACCGGTTTCTGGCATTTCAGCCGTCATCAGCCAGGCTTGCTTGAATCCAGTGGCAAAGTGAGCAAGGGACCCACGTCTGGGCATACCCCCGCCAACTTAGGGCGACCAAAGCGATACAAAAGGGGATGATGGACGGAACGTTTGAGCCAATCAAACACTCACCCCAGTCAACTGATCTGGGTTTAATCCATCATCATTCTTTAGCTCACTCCACCACCCCAGTTCAGACATGGCCATATGCAAATCAGTCTGACCCTGTGCCTCATGGGAACAGTCCAGCCCGAACTGCCAAGCCATGTCTTCCCTGGACCGGAAACAAGCATCCTAGGACCGGTTTCTGGCATTTCAGCCGTCATCAGCCAGGCTTGCTTGAATCCAGTGGCAAAGTGAGCAAGGGACCCACGTCTGGGCATACCCCCGCCAACTTAGGGCGACCAAGCGATACAAAAGGGGATGATGGACGGAACGTTTGAGCCAATCAAACACTCACCCCCAGTCAACTGATCTGGGTTTAATCCATCATCATTCTTTAGCTCACTCCACCACCCCAGTTCAGACATGGCCATATGCAAATCAGTCTGACCCTGTGCCTCATGGGAACAGTCCAGCCCGAACTGCCAAGCCATGTCTTCCCTGGACCGGAAACAAGCATCCTAGGACCGGTTTCTGGCATTTCAGCCGTCATCAGCCAGGCTTGCTTGAATCCAGTGGCAAAGTGAGCAAGGGACCCACGTCTGGGCATACCCCGCCAACTTAGGGCGACCAAAGCGATACAAAAGGGATGATGGACGGAACGTTTGAGCCAATCAAACACTCACCCCAGTCAACTGATCTGGGTTTAATCCATCATCATTCTTTAGCTCACTCCACCACCCCAGTTCAGACATGGCCATATGCAAATCAGTCTGACCCTGTGCCTCATGGGAACAGTCCAGCCCGAACTGCCAAGCCATGTCTTCCCTGGACCGGAAACAAGCATCCTAGGACCGGTTTCTGGCATTTCAGCCGTCATCAGCCAGGCTTGCTTGAATCCAGTGGCAAAGTGAGCAAGGGACCCACGTCTGGGCATACCCCGCCAACTTAGGGCGACCAAAGCGATACAAAAGGGGATGATGGACGGAACGTTTGAGCCAATCAAACACTCACCCCCAGTCAACTGATCTGGGTTTAATCCATCATCATTCTTTAGCTCACTCCACCACCCCAGTTCAGACATGGCCATATGCAAATCAGTCTGACCCTGTGCCTCATGGGAACAGTCCAGCCCGAACTGCCAAGCCATGTCTTCCCTGGACCGGAAACAAGCATCCTAGGACCGGTTTCTGGCATTTCAGCCGTCATCAGCCAGGCTTGCTTGAATCCAGTGGCAAAGTGAGCAAGGGACCCACGTCTGGGCATACCCCCGCCAACTTAGGGCGACCAAAGCGATACAAAAGGGGATGATGGACGGAACGTTTGAGCCAATCAAACACTCACCCCCAGTCAACTGATCTGGGTTTAATCCATCATCATTCTTTAGCTCACTCCACCACCCCAGTTCAGACATGGCCATATGCAAATCAGTCTGACCCTGTGCCTCATGGGAACAGTCCAGCCCGAACTGCCAAGCCATGTCTTCCCTGGACCGGAAACAAGCATCCTAGGACCGGTTTCTGGCATTTCAGCCGTCATCAGCCAGGCTTGCTTGAATCCAGTGGCAAAGTGAGCAAGGGACCCACGTCTGGGCATACCCCCGCCAACTTAGGGCGACCAAAGCGATACAAAAGTTGGCGGGGTATGCCCAGACGTGGGTCCCTTGCTCACTTTGCCACTGGATTCAAGCAAGCCTGGCTGATGACGGCTGAAATGCCAGAAACCGGTCCTAGGATGCTTGTTTCCGGTCCAGGGAAGACATGGCTTGGCAGTTCGGGCTGGACTGTTCCCATGAGGCACAGGGTCAGACTGATTTGCATATGGCCATGTCTGAACTGGGGTGGTGGAGTGAGCTAAAGAATGATGATGGATTAAACCCAGATCAGTTGACTGAGGGTGAGTGTTTGATTGGCTCAAACGTTCCGTCCATCATCCCTTTTTGTATCGCTTTGGTCGCCCTAAGTTGGCGGGGGTATGCCCAGACGTGGGTCCCTTGCTCACTTTGCCACTGGATTCAAGCAAGCCTGGCTGATGACGGCTGAAATGCCAGAGACCGGTCCTAGGATGCTTGTTTCCGGTCCAGGGAAGACATGGCTTGGCAGTTCGGGCTGGACTGTTCCCATGAGGCACAGGGTCAGACTGATTTGCATATGGCCATGTCTGAACTGGGGTGGTGGAGTGAGCTAAAGAATGATGATGGATTAAACCCAGATCAGTTGACTGGGGGTGAGTGTTTGATTGGCTCAAACGTTCCGTCCATCATCCCTTTTTGTATCGCTTGGTCGCCCTAAGTTGGCGAGGGTATGCCCAGACGTGGGTCCCTTGCTCACTTTGCCACTGGATTCAAGCAAGCCTGGCTGATGACGGCTGAAATGCCAGAAACCGGTCCTAGGATGCTTGTTTCCGGTCCAGGGAAGACATGGCTTGGCAGTTCGGGCTGGACTGTTCCCATGAGGCACAGGGTCAGACTGATTTGCATATGGCCATGTCTGAACTGGGGTGGTGGAGTGAGCTAAAGAATGATGATGGATTAAACCCAGATCAGTTGACTGGGGGTGAGTGTTTGATTGGCTCAAACGTTCCGTCCATCATCCCTTTTTGTATCGCTTGGTCGCCCTAAGTTGGCGGGGTATGCCCAGACGTGGGTCCCTTGCTCACTTTGCCACTGGATTCAAGCAAGCCTGGCTGATGACGGCTGAAATGCCAGAAACCGGTCCTAGGATGCTTGTTTCCGGTCCAGGGAAGACATGGCTTGGCAGTTCAGGCTGGACTGTTCCCATGAGGCACAGGGTCAGACTGATTTGCATATGGCCATGTCTGAACTGGGGTGGTGGAGTGAGCTAAAGAATGATGATGGATTAAACCCAGATCAGTTGACTGGGGGTGAGTGTTTGATTGGCTCAAACGTTCCGTCCATCATCCCTTTTGTATCGCCTTGGTCGCCCTAAGTTGGCGGGGTATGCCCAGACGTGGGTCCCTTGCTCACTTTGCCACTGGATTCAAGCAAGCCTGGCTGATGACGGCTGAAATGCCAGAAACCGGTCCTAGGATGCTTGTTTCCGGTCCAGGAAGACATGGCTTGGCAGTTCGGGCTGGACTGTTCCCATGAGGCACAGGGTCAGACTGATTTGCATATGGCCATGTCTGAACTGGGGTGGTGGAGTGAGCTAAAGAATGATGATGGATTAAACCCAGATCAGTTGACTGGGGGTGAGTGTTTGATTGGCTCAAACGTTCCGTCCATCATCCCCTTTTGTATCGCTTGGTCGCCCTAAGTTGGCGGGGTATGCCCAGACGTGGGTCCCTTGCTCACTTTGCCACTGGATTCAAGCAAGCCTGGCTGATGACGGCTGAAATGCCAGAAACCGGTCCTAGGATGCTTGTTTCCGGTCCAGGGAAGACATGGCTTGGCAGTTCGGCTGGACTGTTCCCATGAGGCACAGGGTCAGACTGATTTGCATATGGCCATGTCTGAACTGGGGTGGTGGAGTGAGCTAAAGAATGATGATGGATTAAACCCAGATCAGTTGACTGGGGGTGAGTGTTTGATTGGCTCAAACGTTCCGTCCATCATCCCTTTTGTATCGCTTTGGTCGCCCTAAGTTGGCGGGTATGCCCAGACGTGGGTCCCTTGCTCACTTTGCCACTGGATTCAAGCAAGCCTGGCTGATGACGGCTGAAATGCCAGAACCGGTCCTAGGATGCTTGTTTCCGGTCCAGGGAAGACATGGCTTGGCAGTTCGGGCTGGACTGTTCCCATGAGGCACAGGGTCAGACTGATTTGCATATGGCCATGTCTGAACTGGGGTGGTGGAGTGAGCTAAAGAATGATGATGGATTAAACCCAGATCAGTTGACTGGGAGTGAGTGTTTGATTGGCTCAAACGTTCCGTCCATCACCCCTTTTTGTATCGCTTTGGTCGCCCTAAGTTGGCGAGGGTATGCCCAGACGTGGGTCCCTTGCTCACTTTGCCACTGGATTCAAGCAAGCCTGGCTGATGACGGCTGAAATGCCAGAAACCGGTCCTAGGATGCTTGTTTCCGGTCCAGGGAAGACATGGCTTGGCAGTTCGGGCTGGACTGTTCCCATGAGGCACAGGGTCAGACTGATTTGCATATGGCCATGTCTGAACTGGGGTGGTGGAGTGAGCTAAAGAATGATGATGGATTAAACCCAGATCAGTTGACTGGGGGTGAGTGTTTGATTGGCTCAAACGTTCCGTCCATCATCCCTTTGTATCGCTTTGGTACGCCCTAAGTTGGCGGGTATGCCCAGAGCGTGGGTCCCTTGCTCACTTTGCCACTGGATTCAAGCAAGCCTGGCTGATGACGGCTGAAATGCCAGAAACCGGTCCTAGGATGCTTGTTTCCGGTCCAGGGAAGACATGGCTTGGCAGTTCGGGCTGGACTGTTCCCATGAGGCACAGGGTCAGACTGATTTGCATATGGCCATGTCTGAACTGGGGTGGTGGAGTGAGCTAAAGAATGATGATGGATTAAACCCAGATCAGTTGACTGGGGGTGAGTGTTTGATTGGCTCAAGCGTTCCGTCCATCATCCCTTTTTGTATCGCTTTGGTCGCCCTAAGTTGGCGGGGGTATGCCCAGACGTGGGTCCCTTGCTCACTTTGCCACTGGATTCAAGCAAGCCTGGCTGATGACGGCTGAAATGCCAGAAACCGGTCCTAGGATGCTTGTTTCCGGTCCAGGGAAGACATGGCTTGGCAGTTCGGGCTGGACTGTTCCCATGAGGCACAGGGTCAGACTGATTTGCATATGTCCATGTCTGAACTGGGGTGGTGGAGTGAGCTAAAGAATGATGATGGATTAAACCCAGATCAGTTGACTGGGGGTGAGTGTTTGATTGGCTCAAACGTTCCGTCCATCATCCCTTTTTGTATCGCTTTGGTCGCCCTAGGTTGGCGGGGGTATGCCCAGACGTGGGTCCCTTGCTCACTTTGCCACTGGATTCAAGCAAGCCTGGCTGATGACGGCTGAAATGCCAGAAACCGGTCCTAGGATGCTTGTTTCCGGTCCAGGGAAGACATGGCTTGGCAGTTCGGGCTGGACTGTTCCCATGAGGCACAGGGTCAGACTGATTTGCATATGGCCATGTCTGAACTGGGGTGGTGGAGTGAGCTAAAGAATGATGATGGATTAAACCCAGATCAGTTGACTGGGGGTGAGTGTTTGATTGGCTCAAACGTTCCGTCCATCATCCCTTTTTGTATCGCTTTGGTCGCCCTAAGTTGGTGGGGGTATGCCCAGACGTGGGTCCCTTGCTCACTTTGCCACTGGATTCAAGCAAGCCTGGCTGATGACGGCTGAAATGCCAGAAACCGGTCCTAGGATGCTTGTTTCCGGTCCAGGGAAGACATGGCTTGGCAGTTCGGGCTGGACTGTTCCCATGAGGCACAGGGTCAGACTGATTTGCATATGGCCATGTCTGAACTGGGGTGGTGGAGTGAGCTAAAGAATGATGATGGATTAAACCCAGATCAGTTGACTGGGGGTGAGTGTTTGATTGGCTCAAACGTTCCGTCCATCATCCCCTTTTTGTATCGCTTTGTCATAGCAAACAGCAGTGTCCCCGGTGTTGGCACCCCGGGACACTGCAGGAGCTGGCCTGGGTGGTGGCGGTCCCCAGGGCCATCAAGGGCTCCAGTAGGGGGGCCGCATGGCCCCCTCCCTTTATTTACATAGCCCCGGGGAGGTGGTGGTCCCCGGGGCTGGGGGGTCCGTAACGGACCCTCACATTTGCATTTTAGTGCCCCGGGAAAGTGGCGGTCCCCGGGGCATGTGGGGTGCTCGAGCCCCCCCACACAGGTTTAATTTTTTTTTTAAAAACAAGCCCCGGGGGGGTGGCAGTCCCCGTGGCAGCGGGGGGGCCTTGTGCCCCTGCGAATATTTAAGAAAAGCCCCGGGGGTGGCGGGCCCCGGGGCTTGGGGGGCCTTGTAGGCCCCCCACACATTTATAAAAAAGATGCCCCGGGGAGGTGGCGGGCCCCCGCAATTATAAATAATAAATTGGGCAATGCCCCGGGACCTGGCCCACCCGGGGGTCTCATTTAAATGAAGGGCGGGAGCCCACGCTTCATTTTTTTTTATAATTTCGGTGGGATTCGCGACCCCAGCGCGAATTCTACCGAAATTATTTTTAAAAAAATTGTTTTTTTGGCCCTGGGGGTCCTTGTGGGACCCCCTGAGCAGGCCTGGGGGGTCAGGGTGTTTCTACCCTGCCCCCTTTTCTTGTTTTTCACCTTTGTTTCACTGTTTTCTTGTGACTCGGTTCTACCGAGTCACAAGATGGCTGCCAACACTTCCTGGTTTGGAGTGTTGGCAGCCAATCACAGTGAAGCTCGTGGTCGGGAGGGTTCGCGAATCCACCGCGTCCCTAGATATCGAAACTTTTATTTTTTGAATTTCTCAGCAACTACTGAACGGATTTACACCATTTTAAAAAAAGGTCGCTTTCTGAACCAAGCACTACCTTTTTGCCAAATGTGGTGTAATTCCGTTCAGCAGTTCGGGCAGTAGCCTTGGCTAAACTTTCCTATGGAAAATTGATTATCCACCTTTTATTTTTTGAATTTCTCAGGAACTACTGAACGGATTTACACCATTTAACAACAAGCATTGGCATAGCCAATAGGTCTCGCCTTTGGGACCTTATAAGTGTTTAGCCATGCAACAGTTGATGTTGTTGCACCAAGGATATTGTGCTGGATAACTAAACACTTATAAGGTCCCAAAGGCGAGACCTAATGGCTATGCCAAGGGAAGCTAAACCCCCACTGTACACTTATTACACATATGGCTATTCATTCTATGCCGAAACGGAACATAAACTTGTGTAACCCAAGAAGAGTCTGGATCGTCTGGAGAGTGTGGAGAGAGAGAGAGATTTAGAGAGAGAGAGATTTAGAGAGAGTGAGTGTCTTCCACTGGCAACAACAACGGAAAACAATATTTAAATAGCAACAGTAATGCGCATCTCTACTGTCTGCAGCATACAATATGTCATTGCAACGTAAGCAATAACTTTGCAATATTTCGAGACGTGGTGAAAACAGCTGTCCCTCGATTTCAAAGCAGGCGAAGCTTTAAAAGTGCAACACTCACACTTCTACCTTCCTCCCAGATAATCTTTCGCAATACTCAGAGGCCTACAGAAAAAAACAAAACTCACTATATTTCAAGATTGCTCTCCTGGTCTGGTGACGGGAAGAGGGCCTCACCTATTGGCGGAGAAGCAGGACAAACACCGAAAACAGCGTCCCAAGATTAACGCGGCAGACAGAGACCAAAATCTGACGTTTTTTACTATTGGAATTATCATTATATGAATCGTTAGCCTGTTTTGTTAGATGTTGGGCTTTAACTCACCACATAACTCTACGGAAAAAGGCACCGACACCTGTAGAATATGTAGGTGGAGATGGATATCAGCCAAGAATGTAAACATTACAAAAAGAGGCCATAAAACGTTCTAAACAAGGGACCTGAAGGTCAAGAGCAACAGGTACAGGAAGCAAAATCAGAAGTTAAGGATGGTAAGTAAATACAAGCATCCTGACACGGGCACTCGAGCATTCCAGTCTGATCCTGGGCGAAAGAACAAGTGTAAACCAGGATAAATAGGGCGAAATGTTTGGTGGGAGCAGAATGAACTGTGAAATGGAAACAGTGAAAGACTTAGCACGCGGAACAATGTAAATGTTGGGGATAGGCAACAGGGACAAGAACAGTGGATATGTGGGTAGAAAACTGAATAACAGTGCAGACTAGGTCTAATCCCGAATAGCTCGTTCGGCCCTGGATGTTTTATTGTTAATTGTAGTCCTCTTTCTTAATGATAAATTCAGAACTACCCGTACCAGAATGCAACGGAAAAATGAACTATTTGAACTACCCAGGCACAAACCTAGAGAAAGGTGGAATTGGAAAAGGGTGAGATGGGAACAGGTTGAAAGGGAAAGGCGAAAGATGTCAGGAACGGCGTGAAAGGTGGAATAGAAAAAGTAGAATTGTCAGGAAGAGGGCGGAATGTGCAGCATGGGACTGTGCGAAATAATATTAGATTTAGTGCAGGAAGGGCGGCCGAGCTCCTATTCTTGCACCACGCATTATTACAGAGACCCACGGAAGAAAAGCGAGGGCGTGTAAACGGGAACACGGGGTGTGAATAGAACTGTGCTGTATCATGGTGGCAGCGACCCTGCCTTAAAATTACCGCAATCAAGTTGACGAAGGTGGTCTTGCCGCTGTACTGAAGCCCCACCAGCGTAAGCTCCATCTCCTCCTTCCAGAATAGGGACTTGAACCAGTCCAACAGTTTATTGATGAGGGTCAGCATGTCAGCGGTGGGGGGGGTTCAGCGGTGGGAAGGGAAGCACCAGCAGAGCTCGAGCAGAATAGGGGCTATAGGGAAGCGCCGCTCAGGCAGCAGATGTCATATGACCATTACACATCACAAGACAACAACTCGAGACGCGACAGCAGGCGGAGTTTAACTCCCTTTGGCACCCTCGGGGTACAGACAGGGCTTAGTGCCCGGGGGATACCAATATTACGCCTCTGGGGTACTGTTGGAAAGCCTACATTATTTTACTATGATTTATTCCTAATGATGTGCCCTGGATGCGTCTAAAGCACGCTCAAGACGCCACGTTTCTTCTGAGCACTGCGGAAGTAAGGCATCCTGGCTGTTTATGCTCGTGCGAGACTTTTGGCGCATGCGTACGATATAAGGAAGCGCGCGCATGTTAATGCGCACTACTTTAAAAACAAGCATTTGCAATGCAATACGGCTCGAATTTATGCAAGAGGTATTGCATTACAAATGAGAGTGCGGCCATTTAAGAAGGCAAGAACGGGAGTAGAGGGGGTGATGGGGGTTGAGAAGTGACGAACTGCAGGAGGGGGAGGGGGGACATAGGGCATAAAATAATGTTTCAGTAAAGGGGCCAATAGCCTCGGATGTGCACAAATTACGCCATGGCCGTCGGGAGGAGGGACTAACACGTGCAAAACCAATCAGAAGGCAGCATTTAAAATTGAAGCCAATGAAAAACATAGACGGAAAGTGGGCGGAGCTTCCCCACAATACTCTATACAGCATCTCTCGACGAGACAGCGCATGCGCTGCCTAGCCGAGACCTAAAAAGGACTCTTTCTGAACCAAGGGCTACCTTTTTGCCAAATTTGGTGTAATTCAGTTCAGCAGTTCGGGCTGTAGCCGTGTCTAAAGTTTCCTATGGAAAATAACATGGGGAAAATGTGTTTGGGACCCCCCTTTTTTCTCGGCCCCCACTTGGCGAATCACCCCGAAACTTTCAAGACAGGAGCTGACCGGAGCTGATCACTAGTTTTGAAAATTTCGCGAAGAATCGTCAAACGGCGCCAGAGTTATTGGGAAAACAAAAAACGCTTTTCCTATGGAAACTAGGTCCTAACTATAACTACCTACTGGCGACCGCCAGTAGGTAATATATATATGTATGTATATATATATATATATATATATATATATATATATATATATATATATATATATATATATATATATATATATATTATCTACTGGCGGTCGCCAGTAGATAGTTATAGTTAGGACCTATTTTCCATAGGAAATCCATAACATTCTATTCCCAATAACTTTGGCGCCGGTTGACGAATCTTTGCGAAATTTTCAAAACTTATGGCCCGCTCCGGTCCGCTCCTATCCTGAAAGTTTCGGGGTGATTCGTCAAGTGGGGGCCAAGAAAACGGGGGTCCCAAACGTGTTTTCCTCATGCAATTTTCCATAGGAACCTTTAGTCGCAGCTACAGCCCGAACTGCTGAACGGAATTACACCAAATTTGGCAAAGAGGTAGCCCTTGGTTCAGAGTCGTGCCTTTTGGTTAAATGGTGTAAATTCGTTCAGTAGTTCCTGAGATAATCAAAAGTAAAATCACATATATATCTATGGCCACGGTGGATCTGCGCACCCTGAGCGCACCCTCCCGATCACGAGCTGTATGCTAATTGGCTGTCAACACTCCAAACCAGGAAGTGTTGGCAGCCATCTTGTTCCTCGGTAGAACCGAGGCACAAGAAATTAGAAAAACAATTGCGAAAAACGCAAAAAGGGGGCAGGGTAGAAACACCCTGACCCCCTAGGCCTGCTCAGGGGGTCCCACAAGGATCCCCAGGGCCAAAAAAAAGCATTTTTTTTTTTAAATCGGCAGGATGCACGCAGGGTGCGCGGATCCCGGCGTGATTAAAAAAAATGGAAGCGCGGTCTCCCGCGCTTTGAGGGTATTTTGCCCTCGGGTGGGCCACGTCCCGGGGGCATGCGGGGGGTGGGTTTATATTTTAGGGGGGCCTCTAAGGCCCCCAAGCCCCGGGGACCACCACCCCCGGGGCTTCAAATAAATAATGCTGGTGGGGGGGCACACGGCCCCCCCACATGCCCCGGGGACCGCCACCTCCCCGGGGCACTAGTATTTAAATTCAGGGGTCCGTAATGGACCCCCGGCCCCGGGGATCACCACCTCCCCGGGGCTGTGCAATTGTTGGGAGGGGGGCCATGTGGCCCCCCTCCTGGAGCCTGTGGTGGCCCTGGGGACCGCCACCCCCCAGGGCCAGCTCCTGCAGTGTCCCGGGGTGCTTACCCCCGGGACACTGCTGTTTGCAATGGCAGGACGGGAGCCGCACGGCTCCCGTCCTGTCATTGCAAACTTGCTGCTTCATTGAAGCGAGAGCAGGAAACCTGCTCTCGCTTCAGTGAAGCAAAGCAGATTGCTTTCCATAAGGGGAGCTGCATGTCAGCATCTCCCTTATGGAAAAGCAATGCCGGCTCCCGCAGGACGCGGGGAGCCGGCGGAACCGTGCGGGGATTGGGGACCCCCCACGGTCCCCAACGAGTGGCCAGGCCCCGGGGCCATTAGTGGCCCGGGAGGGGGGCCACGTAGCCCCCTCCCTAAAAATAAAATTAAAAAAACAAATTGAGATGTCATCAGTGATGTCATCAGTGATGTCACTGACCATGTCATGAGTGATGTAATATATGACGTCATCAGCAGTGCATTGCGGGGCGCGAGTTATAGTTAGCTGAACTAACTATAACGGGGGAATTTCTATGGTTTTGTACGAGTGAAATGTCCAACTAACTATAACTTTCCCTAAAACCTATGGTTTTTTCAGTGAATTTCTAAGGTTTTTTAAATGCTAATTTCTAACTATAACGTGCCTGAAACCTATGGTTTTTTCAGTGAATATATATATAGGTAAATCATCTCTTGTCGCCTTCATTTGTGGAAAAAGATTAAGCAAACCCAAAGTATGGTGCAATTTGTGTTTAATCAGTCCCGTGCACCGTCGCCGCCATAACGCGTTTCAGCCCTCGTGGAGCCTTGATCACATGACACGTTAGAGGAGCAAACATAGCCTATTTAAAGTGACAGAGCTACTGAACATGACTATAAAATTCATAGACATGGAAAAAATTCTTAACACTATTGTTCACAATGGCAAAACAGTTCCACATATTGAGAACTAGTAATGGCATAATAAGTATGGTGCAAAATGAGCAATAAGGATATAAATATCGATAAATATGTAAATAAATATTAAATAAATACATACAATGCTCTTAAAAGCTGCAAGAAAGAGATGGTATTAAAAACCCCACAGATTGGATAAAATTGCATACTAAAAGTAAAACAAATGTAAACTTTATCATATAAATAATGGCATATTCCCAATCTAACACGGATCAATTTTATGCGTCTCGTTGCCAATTTGTCGCAATTGTGAATACAAACTAATATAGCCCATGTGGGCTTTGGATCAATCATTCCATGCCTAATAATAAAGTGCTAGTGCAATTAAAAATGTCAGCTAGTGAACCCAGAGGTTCACATGTGCAAATTAGTACAAAAATACAAAAGCCAAATGTTAAAAACAATGGTGAGGCAGCGACAAGATTAGAACAGTTCGATTAAAACCAGAATTTTCATAAATATGTAAAGAAGTCCTCACTGAAATTCAAACCATGTGGTGTCTTGCAATCCAGCTCCAAAATATACTTGGTTTCGAGCCTTCTCAGTATTGCCTCTCGGTCACCACCTCTTCTCAGAGGTGGGACCGAGTCCACAACAAAATATTTGAGCTCAAGTGATTTCTTTGCATGCACTTCCCCGAAATGCCTTGCCACGGGATATGTTGTATCACCGTTATTGATTGCTCTTAGGTGCTGGAGTATCCGCTTGTGGACCTGGAGCTTGGTGCTACCTACATAACGCAGGCCACAAGGACACTCCAGCACATAAACGGCAAATTCAGTCTTGCATGTCAATTTTTTGTTGATATGGATCGGTTTGTTGCTAAAAGGCGTGACATATTCAGTCTTATTGACACCATGTTTACAGGCTTTGCATACAGCACATTTGATGAATAATTTGCTGGCATTGAGCCAAGTCACATTGTTTATCACCTCTGGGCTACTTTTGACCAAAGCATCGCTCATAGAGCGGGATTTCCTAAATGTGATATTGGGTGACCTGGTTAATTTTTCACCTAGGACTGGGTCATTTTTCACCAATGCCCAATTTTTGTTAATCACCCTACGTATAGTTCTATGTTGAGTGCTGTATGTAAGAATTAATCTAGATGGTTGTGATGCCTCTGACAACATGTTTATGTCAGTGCTACCTTTACAAGCCAATGCCTGTGTTCTACCCTGTTCATTCGCTCTGATCATGGCTTTATTGATCACATCTAATGAATAGCCTCTCCTGAGAAACCTATCTCGGCATTCTTCCTGTGCTGTTTGACAATCAAGGTCAGAGCTACAAATTCTCCTTATCCGCAGCATCTCTCCATAGGGGATGCTGCGGATCAGATGGACAGGGTGGTGACTTGCAGCATGAAGCAAAGCATTGCCTGCTGTAGGTTTTCTATACAGCCTTGTATGCAACTGATTATTCTGAGCCAAATTGCTAATCTGGCCAGTAAACCTAAGATTGAGATTGTTATCATTTATTTGCTCAATAAATTGGAGGGCACCAATCTCCGTACCTCTCCAAATTATTAGCAAATCATCTAAGTACCGAAACCATCTTATTACATTGCTTGACATGATTTCCCCAAAGGTGGACATGAGGACCTGTTCCTCCCACAGCCCCATGTGTAAACAGGCATAGCTGGGGGAAAAACAGGCCCCCATAGCCACACCCCGAACCTGCTGGAACACCTGGTTCTGGAAAAAAAAAATATATATATATATATATAGGATCTACACAAAGAGAAAGAGACTCTCTCTCTCTCTCTCTCTCTCTATATATATATATATATATATATATATATTTATTTAGACATACATTTTTTAAAATATATTATCCTTGGATGGGACGATCGCACCCCCCCTCCCCCAGGGAAAAATAACACTTACATTTTTTAAATATATGCCCCTGGGGGGGCAGACCATTCCCACGAGGGCCGACCCCTCCAAGACATCCCTGGTGTCTAGTGGGGTTTCCTGGCCTTGGATCGCAGTGCGGCTGCGATCCACTGCCAGGAAACCCTTTCAGGAAGGCCTTGTTTTAAAGGGGTGATTCTACCCTTTCAAACGAGGCCTCCCTGAAATCTTGGGAGGCCTGTTTTCCCCATCAGAGTCAAGCGAGGCCTCACCTGCTGTATCTTCGGCTCTGGTGGGGAAACCTGTGACGTCAGAGCGCCTCGTGGCACGCTGATGTCACAGATGGGTGGGAGGGGAGTCGGGAGAGATGCGAAAAGCCTTCCGCCTCTCCCCTGGAGTAAAAAAAAAATGAAACCTCCTGTGCTTTGCACCGGAGGATTAAAAGGGGCCCTCACTT
Organism: Calotriton arnoldi; assembly: GCA_963921515.1. Lineage (NCBI taxonomy): Eukaryota > Metazoa > Chordata > Amphibia > Caudata > Salamandridae > Calotriton > Calotriton arnoldi. Next base: position 528,253 of record CAWUFW010007096.1, read on the forward strand.
GTGTCGGTCATTGGATGTGTGCTGCACCAGGGAGGTAGTGCTTGCGTCAGCCATTGGCCGACGCAAGCACCAAAGGGGTTAACATTGCAGTCAATGGTAAAAGGCACTAGTGACAAGTGATCACTTGCAGGTCGAGTTTCATCGAGCCTACTGGGGTGTAACGTAATGCAGGTCCCAGGACCAGGCCATAACAGTCAGCTGAATTTTACCTGTGAGTAGGACACAGGTGCAGAGTTGCTCTGGCTGACACTGGTGCTGAAGCAGGAGCCATGGGGGAGCTGTTTTTACCTCTTAGATGGTGCTGATAAGGAAATGGATGCAAGAAGTCGACAAAGGGGCCACTGAGGTGGTCATTTGAAGGGGCTGCAGCATTCTGTTGAGGTGAATCATTGAGTAAAGGTAGTAGTATCTGGACTGGACACCAACAAGGCTTGGCAGCAGTAAGATCAGTGGGAAGATATTTCAATGTCTGGAGGTCAGGGGAAAAGTGATAGCCACCTGAACTTTGCTGGAGGTCAGGACTATGTTTCCCACAATGTACTAAACCATCTACTTTTGGGCAATCCCTCGGAGGGCCCGATGGCTAGCAATTCTTTGATTCTAAGATAATGTTTTCGCCTTTGGGCTGCAGGGGACGAGTGCCACTAGTCCATGGGAGTCTGGAGTTGCCTTAGGCTCTCATGGGGGCCCTTTGCCTGGGGGAGCCAGTCTTTGGACCGGGACGAGTCACAGTTGTGCAGCTGCAGGGTGGTTGCTTCAAGTGCAGAGTATTATACCTTTGTTCTGTGCAGATCCTGAAGTTGCAGACTTGGGTATCATCTTTGTCCTTTTTTGCAATTCGATTCAGAACTGAGATTATTGTGTCAGGGAAGCTCCTTAAATCCAAGATTTAGGGGAGTTAGCAGTGTGGCAGCCGGTAGCCAATGGGCTACTAGCCCTAGCGGCGAATCCACCCCTGAGGTGACCACATCCAGGGGGTGTACCACCTTTTCTACTCAGAGCCCTCTATCCTACCACTTTTAAAAATGGCAGAAACTTTCCTTGCTGTATAGACCTGGTAAGACACCATAGGGGTCTAGCTAGATTTCTAGGGGTGCACACCTCCTGACTACATAATTTTCCCACCTGCCTGGGATCAATTGCGCCTGGGTGCAGAGGGAGGAATGTTTCCTCCTTTGGAAGGCAGCCTGGATGCATATCAGAGGCAGTGAAAGGCTTGAAGCTCTCCGCCTTGATGACCCACTTCACTAGCCATCCGGTCAGGGAGAAAGTTGTTACCACCTTCCCAGGCAGGCCTTTGTTTCCGAGTCCTGGGTGAGTTCACACCACCTGGCAGGGGGACAGATTCCTGTCTTGGTGTCAGCAGCTGCAGGCTGTTAGCCAGGCAGAGGACAGGCGGGGGCAACCAGTTGGGAAAACTCTAAGGTAATCACCTGGGTGCATGTCACATCAAATCTAACATGGGAATCATTTCAGGGGTGATGACACAAGTTGTTTGATACCACACATTACATATTTCAGTGGGGCTATAATGGAGCTGGCAACCTTGGTGCCAGCTCATGTTAGCCTATGGTCCCCTGACCCACTTATAGTAGCCCTTAATGAAAAGAGATGACCGTAGAGACTGAAGGGGTTATAGCTTGCACTTATATGTCCACACCTTTAAAATAATGCACCTGTCTCCCGTGCTCAGGAGGCCTACCTTCAAGGTGACTGACATATATTGAAAATAGTGCTGTGACCTTGCCACTCGTGCTGAGGACAAAGTCGAATTTGAGCAGCTTGCACTCCTCCCACAGTGTGCAATGGCATGCCTGCTGTCATCTGCTTATGTGGGTCTCTCAATGTGGCACAATCAATGCTGCAGGCCCTGGTGACCCCTCTAACTTGCATATTTAGGGAGAGAGCACTGGCACTGGGGCCTGGTTAGCAGGCTTCAGTGTACTTTCAGAGTTATACACCAGCAGCTAGTAGTCCAAATGGGGTCAAAATGTGGTGGGAAACCTGCAAAAAGCCTGTTTTCTTACACCCATCATCTTCATTGTCATCGCCAAAAGTGGTTAACTCTGATCAAAGTCAGAACTGAAAAGTTGGTTGAGCACTGGAGTGCGGTATAGGCATGAGTCTGATTGAACTGGGGACCAGATGCATAGATATGGCTTTGGGACGCGACCTCAGTCAAGGCTGAGACAAATTTTACTTGGACTCAGACACGACTATTGGGACGTGGTCCTTCACGAGAAATAGGACACGTTACAACGCAAACATTTACAATGCATGCTTTTACAATGCGGTTTTTATATCGCAACATCCATTACAACGCATGATTTTACAACGCATGCCATCACAACGCATTTCTAGAAACTACATTTACAATGCATTCCATTACAACGCATAATACTTTTAGGGCAACAGTAGGGTAAGTGTTGGATAGTGTAGGGTTTAAAAATTACTATTCCCACTCCAGTGAGTGCAACAGTAGGGTAAGTGTTGGATAGTGTAGGGGTAAAATTTACTATTCCCCATTACTTACCTTATAATGCGTGGTAATGGCATGCGTTGTAGTGACATGCGTTGTAATGGCATGCGTTGTAGTGACATGCGTTGTAATGGCTGCGTTGTAATGACATGCGATGTAAAGGCAGTTGCGTTGTAACAACCGCGTTGTAAAGGTAGTGCATTGTAATGACTGCGTTGTAATGGATATTTCCCTTCACCAGCAGCATCGGAGCCAGCACCCATGTCAAAGGGACTCTTGTGGATTTTGCCGCCAAATTGGTAGTTTGCTTAAAAGTCAAAGTGCAACCTGCAATGGGTTCAGGAAGCGCAGACAGTGGGTGATGAGGGTGGATCCACTGGCGGTAACCAGAATTGATGCCTCTGCGGATCATTGGGGCTCAAAGGTGCACAAGAAGAAGTTGGAAGAGTGCCAACTATTCTCAATATGGCCTCTCAAAAGGCCTCAGTCTGTTGCAACATCGCCAATAGCTCCAGAACTAATCGGAGCATCAAGATCAGTTGTGGAATTGACTCCTTTACTGGGAACCGGGGGCAAGACCAAGAAGCATCCTGACATCCTTGTGACTTCTTTGCCATAGACTGGAGGGAGTGGAATGAGTCCCACTTGGCCTTGTTTTGCTTCCACTTTGACATTGACTTACCGGTAGAGTTGGAACGTGATGAGGACCTGTTGCGGAAATGGGCCTGAGAGTGGGAATGTGTCTGCACCCTCAGCTTTGAGCGTTAGGCAGAACTTCAATGACTTCTTTCAATGTATGGCAAGGCATCTTCGCTTCACATTTCCGGATCGTCTTTTGATTCATAAGGGTTAACTTCCTTGCAGTACTTGAAGTTGTGCTCCAAATTGAAACACCAAAGGCATACTTTGTGCGGGTCTGTAACGCAGCTGTGCCTAAAAGGTTTCAACCCTGTAGCTTTAGGTGGGGGGAACAAAACCTTGCACACTGGCAAAAGGTGTGGTCTGGGTCTGCGTACAAAAGTGCAGATAGAAAGCAATTGACATTGATGCACCGGGGCGGTGCTTATATGCTAATCGATAATTACTTCCAGGACAGAGAAATATCAATGCAGAGCCTCCTGGTGCCACCTACCTGCCTGTGAGAGCAATGCTGTTTAAATCTTCTGGATCCAGTCTGGCACCTGCGGATACTCTAAAGGTGAGTAAGCTTCTCTTTAGAAGTATCCATCAGAAATACTATGTTCAAACATGTAATCTATTTTTGCCAAAACAGCCTGTGTCCATGGTCTCACAGTGTGTGGCACATATCTTTTTAAATTCTGGTATCATCCATAGCAGCATATTGCAGAGTATATGGGAGGTTGCTGCTGTGATTGTATATATTTATGCCAGTAATATTTTATTCGCTCTGCCAAATTGATTCATGTGTGTCATTATGCAGTTGCTTTACTCAATAAAGTATCTGCAAACATTTGTTGGATCCAAAGAGCAAAGTTCTCCCTGTGTCTTCAATTCGATACCTTTAGTGTTAGAGTTTGCTTCTCTCTGAAACTCATGTAAATCATCCAATGCATATCTGTACAGCTCAGTGTTACAATCCAAGCTGGTGCACCTACATTTTGCAGCATACACTTGAGCTCACCATGATGACGATACCAGTATTCATTGGTCCCATGTTGGCATCCTATCAAATAGTACTCAAGCTCCTTATCTTTTCCATTATTTTCTTCTACAAAGTCTTTTGCAGACATATTGTGCACATTAACTCCTGTCTAAGAATATGGTTAACAGTGTATGACAGTCAAGACAAATTACTTTCAAACAGCAGATGGAATATATATGGAATGCTTTGTCGAAATCTAGGGTCCGCTGAATATAATCTTGTTGACCTATACTCTGGTGCAGGTATTTGCACAGGATGGTCGTCAAACTATCCACCTACTCCAGTTGGAAATAGTTGAGGAAAACTTGGAGCCTCTACAAACTCATTGATGCTCCTTTAGCTTGTTTCATCTGATGCAGTTCAATGGCATCCCCCATAACCTCTTTTGAATGCTGTTGATGGATACTCTAGTGATCATATATTTATTCAGATCAAGTTATATCTACTTTTCAAACTGTCCACTTGAAGACAACATTTCTTCCTCCATGAAAATCCCATGTTTGACAAGATCTACATCTTTATAGTACTCAATGCAGGAATTTTAACAAAGTAAACTCTTCTAACTAAGGGTATATTTACAAGGATTGATGCTAAGCAGTTTTCACTCTGCTTAGCGTCAATTTTTTTACCGCTGCCGATTGCCAAATCCTAACACCATGTTTGTGACGTATTCACAATATGATGCTACGTGGCGTTAGGATCAGCTAGCGGCCAGAAAAAATGACGCTAACGTCAAGGCATTTGAAAACAACACATTAACATGAAAAGGGTGACAGCTGGCCAATTACCGGCAAGAAAGTTCGCGCTAGTCAGCTGAGCGTCACTTTTCAGCGTCTAGCGGTCAAAAAAAGCTTACATATACGCCGCTAACGATTTTTTTTTTATAATAACCTGATTGCAGCAGCCAGGACCAAGTTCAGCACAGTACAACACCCACCCTCAACTCCCCAACAGCCAGGATGAGCAGCCAGAGTCCCAGGGGAAGAGGAAGAGGAAATGCAGATTCAGTCAGGAGGAGAATGAGATCATGATTGTGAAGGTGACGGAGCATCAACACCAGCTCTTCGCCAGTTCCAAGGTGTCATTGGGGACCGAAAACGCTATATGGCAGTCCATAGTCAACAAGGTGAACTCCATCACAGATGTCAAGAGGACAGTGATGGACTGCAAAAAGCACTGGCATGATGCCAAGGGCAAGACTAAGCAGAAACCGGCGAACAATCCACAGGCAGCACTGCAGAACGGAGTTGGGAGTCCTGCGCCCCAGGAGGAGCTCAATGCCTTGAAGGCACAGGTGTCAGCAGTCATCTGTGAGTAGTCAGTGGTTGGAGTAGAGGGACTGGACATTGCCGACTATGATCAGCTACATCAATAACAGGGATAATAACAACAAGGGGGGAAATATGTCATGTCCTACAGTCTAGGCACATATGCCTCAGCGCTCTCCCACACTGTGTGCAGGTCAAATGCTAGCCACGTTGGTACTCTGGGGCTCATTCACAAGCTCTTTGCACTGCGGGTATGTCACTTTTGTCCTTATTGGAAGTGGCATACCGGTGGTGTCTTGTAATGAAGCCCATCATGCGTTCAAACAATGACAAGTGAACAGTCATGTGTCTCTTATCAAAAAGTTTACATCAGGCAGTGTTGCAAGTCTCACAGTCATCCTAGATTAACACACATTGTAATAGCAGTCATGTGCATTGTTGTCAAGATATGGCAAGTGCCATACCCTGTTCTAACTATGGGGCATATATACCATAATCTAGCGGATCTTGGTGTTACCCCGAATTTTGGTAGCATGGTGCTCCGACAGAATAGAAATGCAGCAATGCTCTGTATGCACAAAAAATACAACACACCCCTGCATGTCCCTCAGTGCTGTTGTCTTTAACATTGTTTAGCGCCAGCGCAGCTACCCTTGTGCCATGATGCTAGGGTGTCTGTGCAGCAGTGCCAAATGTAAATGTGCATGAAGAGACACCTTCCTGCACATAAACAATCCTTACAGGTGATTTGCTGTTTCTATGTGAGCAGCAGAATGCAGCACTCATACAAAGAGCAAAATATGAGGAGAAATGTATAATTGTGTTTTCCACATTTTGCTCTCCTAAGAACAGGGCCATAATTTACAAGCCCTTTGCGCTGCTGGTGCATCTTTTTCAACATGAGAAAAAGTGACATGCTAGTGGCGCAAGGGACTTGTAAATTAGGCCCTAGTGTCTACCTGTCCTTACTTGTTGGTTCTGCCCCAGCCTTGTAGATATGGGATAGTTAAAAATGTACATGCCTGTTGTGGTGGAATGCTCATAGAAACACACATTGCATGTCCCTTTCAAGGTAAGTGAAGGGAGGGAAGGGGCCTCATTCCCTTGGAGGCATTAATCAACGGTAAGTGGCTTCACGCTGCCTTGCTAATAAGGAGAAGTTGATATATCTCCCGGAATATCGCTAAAAGTGATGTTCTGTTGGCAATATAGCATTGTACTTATGGCCTTGGGTTTGGTGGTGACAGACACCTATGCACAATAATGGAAAATGGCCCCTAGGTAATGTCCAATGTGGCGTGTTGCAAATGCATACAGATTGGTTTGTATCAACATGCATCCTTTCACAAATGCATGAAAGGACCCTATACGCTGGAGTATGTCTCATTTATGTGCACACCCCTGTGCTGCTGTAAAAAGGTCTGCTGTGTACCTATGCAGCCATCCTTGAACCCTGCCTCAAAGTTGTCTGTCTTGCAGCTTGTCTGTTGTCATCATTGCCACTGCAGGGGAAAACACAAGGGGAAGGCACACTCATTCTTATTATGGGGCAGTCCTGTGTATGTGGAGAGATGCTGGGTTGCATAGATTAAGTGCTTGCTGCACCATGTCTAGTCAAAATCCTGTCTAAAGGACCCTCCATAGGGAAATCTCTCTATCACCCAAAAAAAAAATCATCTAGGGTGCTGCATGACACAGGTCACCTCGTAACAGCTTGCAATATCAGTCTGTTGGGGATAGCCACAAATGATGCGAGTGTAGTAGATAAAGGCTTAAGCCACTCATCATCCTTGTCACATAACTGTGTGGCAGTAAGTTGGTTGTCTGGACCTTTGTCTTCAATGCACAGATATATCAATGGACACATACAAGTGTGTGGAAGAAATACACAAGATGTCTCACACCTTGCAAAACACCTACTCTTCACATGATGAAATATAAAGGATGTCAGTGATTCCCATTTGATGAATAAAATAGGCTGTAGCCACTTAGAGACATTATTTACTACAGAATGGCTAAGTGTGGCTTTAAACAAACATTGCTAACACCAAGCTTAGCTATTTACAAAGATATGATGCACCCCAGCATTTCCCTTAGTGCTGGTGCTAAATTAAGCTGCCTAGCGCCAACGCAAGGGTGCAAGGGTGTCTGTATTGAGGAATGATTATTTATGTGCAGGAAGGTGTCCTTCCTGCACATAAACAACCATTCGTGGTGTTTTGCTGTTTCTATGTGTGCTGCACAATGCAACACACATAGAAACAGCAAAAATGAGGAAAAATAAAGCATTTCTCCTTGTTTTGTCATGTTAAGACCAGGTTTCCCTTGGTCTGTATTTTGGCGCGGCCTCCTATTTACGCCACCCTTGTAAATTGGGGGAAGTGACAAAATCAATAGGTGTTGCAGGAAAACGTCCACCGCAACCCCCCTTGCCCACCCCTTTCACGCTAAGTGTGGAGTGAAAGGGGTCCTTCCTTACAAGCAGGCATTAAGCCATGCTAAGTGGCTTAGCGCTACCTTGTAAATAAAGCAAAGCTCCCATCGCCACATGAAACGTCAGAAAAAGTGACGTTCCTGTGGCGATAGAGGCTTGTAAATATACCCCTTAGTGTTGGTACACAGGGCTAATGTCAAAATCCTGAACTCTTAACATGTAACAAAAGTGCCATGCACTTTGAATGTCAAACGCTTAACAACATTTCAACATGTAACAATAGTATTTGCCCTTTCTATTGCAAAGGAAAAAACCTTACCTCCTGGCAAGTACTTTGTCCCATACATCAATGATGATGGTGATGATGATGAAAACCTTCCAACCTTTGACCATGACACCCTCCAAGAGCTCCTGGACACCATAGGAGCATCATCACCAGACCAGACATCTAGTAGTTTAACCATGTGTAGGTTCATGTTGCATAGATGAAGGGGTGTGAAATGACTGACTCACACACAACACTCGCTCAAAGCAAGATTGTGTTGTACACGACAATCCGGGGACAATAGGTGCTTCTCTTGTGACTGCAATTTGAGAGTGGTAATCACAGCATTCATCGCTCAATCTACTATTGACAGCTGAGTGTCAGAAGACACCTAACCTACAAGGTGCTGCCATTTTCCATCTCACCAGCACATCAGACTCTGAGACATCAGTCTACCATTGTACTCAAATGCGTCATGTTCATTAATTACTAGGAGGTGCAGTGCCACTTAGCCTGGCTTGGGCCACTTTGTAAATATGGCCTTTACCACTGCAGTCCACTACAACAAAGGGGCAGGCAAAAGGTGTTGGGGTGGGCATACAAACACAAGACCCATTTCTTTTGATGCTGGCCCAGATTTGCAAGTCTGTGGCAAGCCCAAATCTAACAACTCCAGGAAGGAGGTGTTAGGGAGGACCTTTAAGAGACAATGGTTAAATTTCTCCATGTAATGTGCTCTACCTATGCATACTTCATTCTGCAGCACACATAGAAGCAAGAATTCACAGTGAGACATAGTTTTTATGCAGGAAGGTGTCCCTTCATGCACCAAAACCATCACCTCTGCAGCACAGGCACACTCTGAACATGTCAGCAGGGTGCCTGCGCAGGTGCTAGGCAGGCAACTTGTTACAAGCCTAATGAGATATACATTGGTGTCTCTTCTCTCATAACCATATGGTGCACCCCTGTGTTGTCAAAATGTCAGACGGCACCGCTGGCAAATTGGGCACAGCTCCACAGTTTGTGGATTTTTGGGTAAACATGCCCCTATGTTCCGTATGACATGACTCAACACGTTGCACATATCTATCAGCCACAGTAGACATGGAGTCTTCAGGCTGTTTCTGACCTGACATATCAACATTGTATAAAGTTTTATATATGGGACACACAGTGTGAAGGCAGAAAATTATATATATCTACTTACTACCTTGCCTGCAAAGGATGATGCCCAGGATGTCCAAGAGGTCGCCCTCCCGACCAATGCAATCCTGCCACCAATGCTTTAGTTCGTGGACCATCCTGTCCACACCAACGATGTGCAGCATGTGCCTGCGGATACGGTGCCAGCACACTTTCCGGACCATCACACGTCCCCCACTCACAACCAACCTGGGGAGGTAGAAGTTCACCAGCCAGAGGAATGCCCCAAATGCATCCTCTGATATCCGCACCTCCCTTCCTTCCACCAACATCTTCCCCCACAGTCCTATGCCCACTAAGAAATAAAAACCCACCCTGAAATAACTCTAACTAACCAGTAATTAACTATACACCCAGTAGACAGACACCCACCAAGACAAGAGTACAAACGCAAAAAAAATGACAAATACGCAACACTGGACTTGGCAGGGACAGTAGGGACAGTAGGGACAGCAGACTAGACACTACAACTACACTCTGACCACAAAAATAAGCAAACTCCTCCAAACACAACCACACAGCTCAAAGGATACTAACATTGTGAGGAAAAGTAAAAGTGAAAGTGTACAGCACAATTCCTGGGTACAGGATGCATGCTGACATCACTTCCTGTGCGTTTGTGGCACGTTTTTGGAGTTTCCGTTAATTCTTTTGCCGCTAACGTTTTGGAGTGGAATATTCATTGACAACTCATGTACTTTCTGAGTTTTTTGTATTGCGTGCATGAAAACTTCACACTAATGTGTAATGCGGTAAAAAAATTAACACTAAGTGGTATTTGACCTGAAATTGTACCATAATTTTTGGCTGTTGCATGCCTGGCAACAGTCTATGGCTATTGCATGTGACATATGTTGTGTATGTGGCTTTCCTTGGTCAGATGTCTTTGGTTCAAAATGTTTCTAGGCTCTCAACATGCAAACCTTCACAGATTCATGCTGCGCCATACTTCGCAATGTTTGATTGGCAATGCATGCAATTGTATAAGTTAAACTGTTTTCCATATGTTGTATGTGTGCCTATATATGTGGGAAGTACTTACCCCATTCCGGTAAGGTGTGTACCACTATCATGGGGTTGATGCACACACATATGTGTCAACCAAACATTTACTACTTGTGCCAAAGATTTGGGGGCATGCATACAAGGCACAAACGCCCACGGAACATCACTTTTGTTTATGCTCTGGTGGTGTTAGAAAATATCCCCATATTACATATTTTGGCACAGCCTCAGATTACTAAATCTGGGGCCCCATCATGAGGCTAAGTATATAGCAGCAGAAGACCCACTGCAATACCCTTTGCACCCCCTTTCATGCTAAGTGGAGAATGTATCTGTGCCTAAATTTCAGTGCAGCATTCAGCAAAGTTACATGGCTTGACACCACTTTGAAAATCAAGAGAAGGAGAGTTCACTATCAGAACGTCTTTAAAAGTGACGTTCTGATGGCGGTATCCCCTGGTAAATGTGGCCCTAAGTAGTTTCAACTCATTAAGCATGTCCTTTTAAATGGAGAAATATGTAGATGTGTGTCCTGCATGCTGCTTATGTCCCACTATGTTTTTGGGCTCATATGTGCATGAATGTGGGAGGAGATGGTAGCATAGGATGGTGTGACACCCAATGATATTTGTGTGTGTTCTTGAGTATTTTGCAGATTCCTGGTGACAGACAACCCTATGTGACATGACATTTCCTAGGAGTGCATGCTCATATTTGTGTTCAACTATGTTGACAGGCGTAGTGCCAACAAATACCTAGCTAACATCCATCAACCTATGAATGTTTCAATTAGTTGTGTAGCATTTTCGAACTAGGTGATGCCTCTTGATTGTGATACCATTTGCTTTTTGAAATTTCTGACCACATTGTTTTTGCCTTGGAGGGTGTAATTAGTTGTTGGTCACCTTGAATGTATTGGCCATGCTTGTTGGGATCCTTGACACACTCTACTCATAAGACTTGCATCATTTGTTTTGTGGCTTGAGACACACAGTAAGTGTGCTGTGATGAGGATAGTGCCTGTTATCAAATTTGAGTGCCATTGCACATTCATGGTGGTGGCCATAGTACATCCACACATTGTCATCATTGCACTGTTATCTTATTTGACTTACGTATACATTAGGGAACGTTGTGCTTTCTCAGTTATCACGTGGCTAACCTATGTTTTACTGTTTGTGATTAGTGTTGTAGGGCAATTTAAGATCGGTACAGTGTGGAAAGATGTCATACGCAGTTTTTGCATTTCAAGACATTTACCAACCTATAGTTACAGGAACACACGTGTGAGGTATAGTAGATGTATCATTTGCAACACCGGACATTATGTATATAATTGGTGAATGTTGTTGTCCCTCCACTGTATTGCTGCAACAGTTGGTCTTGATACCTTATGCTTTTCTTCTTCAGCCTCCCCACCTTCCAGGTGATCCTGCTCGCCATTGCCATGTAGCTATGGAATTTTTGTATGCACACATATTTTATGTGAGATACAGCACACCAAGATGATTTCACACACCATTGGCAGTGAGAAGAGCAGTCTGCCCCTAGATAAATCTATGCACCTGAAGCAGGATATCTTGACTCCTAAATTCAAATGAATGATGGACCTGGTGCTGCATAGGGCACAACATATAAAGCACGTGTTTTTCGCAATGGTACCCCATCTGCATTTTGTAGTTGACATGCACTACAAATTTACTGGTACCAGGTTATGTTATAGGTGGTGTCATATACTCTGCTAGATGATTGGTCTGTGTGACAGACATGAGTGGGCCAACTACAGTATGCCAGAAGTGTAATGTGTAAAAGTAAAATAAAATACTTACAAGTAGTTTAGTGACTGTTTATTTATATACATACTCAAAAATTAGAATAGAACATATTTTGCTGTAATTTTGAATTTTATATGTAATTTTGTAAAGAAATTAGTGATGATTCCATCCCTTCTCCATGTTGCTGCTGCTCTACTGGCAGGTTGCCTCTGGTCCTCTTCTTCTTCCTCCCCACCCTCAAGATTTTCATGATCACCATTGTAGCCAGGCAAAGGTGCATAAGTCGGGACACATATGTTGTGTAGTATGTAGTGAGGTACCATTTTTATCGGGATACCTGGGGAAACGCTGGGTGGTAGATAATTTGTGTCAGTCCGGTGATCCCACAACTGAACTTTCCCACTCAGAAATATGAGAAAAATTTGATATTTTCAGATAAATTTGAGGTTTGCAGGAGATTCTGGGTCGGAAAACTTTGGGGGATCCATGCATGTCACACTTCCCTGGACTCCCCCATGTGTCTAGTTTTCAGAAATGTGTGGGTCTGGTAGGTTTCCCTAGATGGCCGCCGAGCCCAGGATCAAAAACGCAGGTGACTCCCTTGCAAAACTAAGTCTTTTTATGATCGATAATTTTGAAGTCTCAACAGTACATTTTGGGCCATTTTCTGCCACTGGCATAGGCCTACCCACACATGAGGTACCATTTTTATCAGGAGACTTTGGAGAATGCTGGGTGGGTGGAAGTTTCTGGATCCACGCAGATTACAGAACTTTCCATCACAGAAATGTGAAGAAAATGTGTTTCTTTTTACAAAGTTTGAGGTTTGCAAGGGATTCTGGGTAACAGAACCTGGTGAGAGGCACACAAGGCACCTCATCCTGGATTCTCCTGGCTGTCTAGTTTTCAAAAATGTGCAGGTTCGCTAGGTTTCCCAAGGTGCCGGCTGCGCTAGGGCCCAAAATCCACAGCTAGGCCCATTGCATAAAAAAAGGCCAGTGCCTAGTGGGCTTTCTGCCGCCCTGTGAGGGGGGCAGATCGGGGGCTATTGCCCTGATATGCTCCCAAGAGGGGCAGAAAGACTGTGGCCATTTTGTTGGTGGGGCATTGGCGTGCCAATTCTAGGCAGCCCCCACCCCTATGTATAAAAAAAAGCATAATCCCTGGCGCCTAGTGGGCTTTCTGCCCCCCCTGAGGGGGCAGATAAGGGGCTATTTGCCCCCATCTGCCTCCCGGGAAAGGCAGAGAGACTGTGGGTAAGTTTTTGGGTGGGTGGGGGCATTGGCATGCCTATTCTGGGCAGCCCCCACCCTACGTATAATAAAAAAATAATCCCTGGTGGCTTGTGGGCTTTCTGCCCCCCCGGGGGACAGATATGGGGATATTGTCCCCATCTGCCTCCCGGGGGGCAGAAAGACTGTGGCAATTTTTTGGGGGGTGGGGACATTGGCATACCCATTCTGGGCAGCCCCCACCCCTACGTATAAAAAAGCAAAAATGAATCCCTGGTGCCTAGTGGGCTTTACGCCCCCCCACCCCCTCAGGGGGGCAGATCAGGGGCTATTGCCACCATCTGCCTCCTAGGGTGGGCAGAAAGACTGTGGCATTTTTTGAATGGAGGTGGGGGCATTGGCATGCCCATTCTGGTCAGCCCCCACCCCTGAAATATGAAATGAAAAGTCCCTGGTGCCTAGTGGGCTTTCTGCCCCCCCTCTGGGTGGGCAGATAAGGGGCTAGTGCCCCATCTTCCTCCCGGGGGGGCAGAAAGACTCTGGCAATTCTTTTTCGGGTGGGGGATTGGCAGGCCATTCTGGGCAGCACCACCCCTATGTATAAAAAGAAACAACAAATCCCTGGTGCCTAGTGGGCTTTTTGGCCCCCCCGGGCAGATCAGGGGCTATTGCCCCCATCTGCCTCCTGGGGGGGGCAGAAAGACTTTTGCGTTTTTTTGGAAGGGCAGGGTGGGGGCTCGGGCATGCCCATTCTGGGCAGCCCCCACCCCTGACGCAAACAAAATAATCCCTGGTGTCTAGGAGTGCTTTCTGCCTCCCTGGGGGGGCATATTGGGGCTACTGCCCCCATATGCCCCCCGGGGGGCAGAAAGACTGGTTATGCCGATTTTGCTATGGGGGGAGCAAAGGCCCATGCCCAAGGGGCAGCTCCCTGGTGCCTAGTGGGTAGATCCCTGCTTGGGATCAACTAGGGAAGGGTACCATTGGAAAGGGGAGTTTCTCCCCTTTCCAACGATACCTCTCCCATGTGATTCGGTGCTTGGGTGGCTGAGATAGCCCCACGAGCACCGAAACAATAAAACTAAAACTAAGTTTCAGTTTCATTTTTCAATGGTCTTATGTCAGCGCGCCATGCCCGCAATCGAAAGAAGAAAGAAAAGCCTCAGGAGGTTGGGGAAGCTCTTCCCCTCCTCCTGAGGCAAAAATAAAAAAAAGGAAATCCCTCTGCTGTCTGCAGCAGAGAGATTTTGTGTGCCTGTGCACATGACGGAATGGTTCTGTCATGATCACAGGAGCACTGGTGCTCATGACGGAACCATTCTGTCATGAGCACCGAACAGGTTAATTACTATATGGTGTTTTTGGCTAACCGAGCAGCCATCATTGAACCATTGTGCACATGTGTCATCTTGTTGTATGGAGATGACGTTAGGTTATGTATTACATATTTAAAAAACATTGACATTAAATCTGTGGTTCTCCCTCTTACAATGTGTGATACATATTACTGGTACTGATCAATGTGTAGATGAGCATGAACCCTATGCTTCGGTATCCTCTGTTGTGATTCCGTAGGGTGGCACACCACTTGCACACTGTCACAGGGTCCGCCTACATTGGATGTGTGTAATCAGGTTGTGGTCTAAATTATTCTTGACTGGGAAGGGGTAGCACATTGTCCATGTTATACAACATTGGGATTTGCAAACTGTGTGATGTCCTTTGTAGCGGCCTGCCTTACTTTATACCAATTAGGCGTTGCAATGTTCTGCAGACAGCTTTCACATAACCAGGTAGGAATGAAATGGCCATGTGGTCCACCATAGCATCATGATAGATGACGGTCCCTCATCCAATTAGACCTGTTTTTGTGGGTCACACTGGCTTAGTAAGTGTCAACACGGGCAACTCAAGGGTGTAGGTAATCACCCGCTATACCAGCTTAAGTGGGAGAGATTTGTTTTACAGCCCTTTTTAACTATCATCTGTGGCTGTATTGTCATTGGAAGTCAGAAGGAGAAACTTATCATCAGTGAAAGATTTAAATACCAGGCTATGAACTTTGAAGGGATATTTTGTTCCATGAGGCTCAAAATGGGTGGTATTTTAATTTCCTGGATACTCCCTTGGTGCAACTTATTAACTATATGTTGTACCTTTGCAGTGTACATTTGTAGATAAATGTTTATATCACAAAAAGAGGGACAAGGGCTTGGTAGGTCCAGCACCCAGGCCCCAGATAACTATGACAAAAACAAGGTATGTAGTTCCTAAGGGGGGGCGATAGGGGGTGGGGGAAGGGAGAGTTTGATTGTAGATACCAGGTGTTCCTTATGGAGAAGAAAAACTGAAGGTGGAATAGTTCCAATTAGAAGCAAGAGCCCTCACACACCCTGAAGGGTGTCATGCTTCATCATCGGGCAGCTCCTCGTTGGGCCGGCGCAGCAATGCCCAACGGGCTCCGCAGGGGGACTCTTTGTTGGAGGTCTTCTCTGGTTGCTGATGTGAAGCTAAAAAATAGTATTGGGGCGTATGTGTAGTGAGTAGAAATGGGAAGCAAAAAGTGTGAATTAAAAATAGCTATAGGACTCCCAAAAACCAATTTTATTCGCCGGGTTCCTATGCTATGAGTAAAAACAAACGACTGAAAAGTCGTGGCTGAAGAGGGGAAATTATACCCGCTTGAGCTCAGAGTGATATGTGTGGGGTGAAGTTGGTCGACATGTTTCATGCCCTAAATCATCCAGTTGGATCTTGGCATTTCATCAGGACCGGGGGATCCTCATCTGCTCTAGAGGGGACGGTATGGGTATGTGTAATGAAGGTCACGTCGTCTACAGTCTGGACTCGTGTCGTAGTCCTGTGTGAAAGTAAATGGGTTGAAAAAAATGAGGAAAAGTGAGGTATACCTTCCGGAGAACACCTAGAAGGGGGGTTATTTTGGCCCCAACCGTGACGTCAAGGGTACTCGCAATATGGTGAGAGAGGAAGCACTCAGCTGGAGGTCCTCCGAAGCACGGGACCTACCCACATCTGGACATCACTTCAGTTTTTCTTCTCCATAAGGAACACCTGGTATCTACAATCAAACCCCCGTCCCTCCCCTCCCCCCTTAGGAACTGCATGCCCTTGCTTTTGTTGTAGATAAATGTTGCCACAGAATCAATGTATGCACAGTGTAAGTCAAAACATGACCAATTTGACATTGTTTGCCTACACGATTGAGTGCCTTGTGGTCTGCCGTGTGTTAGTGTTGTACTTACCAACAAGCAGGCCATTCTCATAGGTGCCATTCAGGAAATGCTCGTTGATTTCAGATTGGCAGCAGATGTAAGAGTCATACACACTGCCAGGGTACAACTACATTGATGAAAACACCAAAATGGTCCACAATAGCCTGCACATTCATGGAGTAGGCATGCTTCCTGTTTCTGTAAATGTGTGCAGGGTCAGCAGGAGGCACAAGTTGCACATGGGTGCAGTCCCTTACCCCCAATACATGCAGAATGCCAGCAATGGCATAAAAGCCTTGCTTGTTGACCAGTTGTTCTTGCACAGTTTTGGGGAAGTGAAGGTACTGAGGTGTCAGGCTTATAACGGCATCCAGGACAGTGGGGAGGAACCTGGAAAAGGATGCCTGTGATGCTCCTGCCACTCTGGCGGTGGTAGGTTGAAAAGTTCTTGGCAACAGCATGTGGAGAACAGCGAATAGCTTGGTTTGCGGAGGCCAGTGGCGCTGCTGCTGTGGTGGTGGTGGTGGTCTCCTTGGTGCTCCTAGCTGCAATTGCAGAAGATCCATGCTGTCGTTGAGCTTGCCAAGGATGATTTGGAAGTGTTCTACTTTTAATCAAGTGTGTTAGCCAAATTTTTAAGACCAGGTAATTCCTAGCTGTAAAAAAAATGCCACTAATGGGATTTAGCGGCAGTTTTTCGTTTTTAGCGCTTTGTGTTTTGCAGAAGTTTTACCGCAGGAACGCCTACCTTGCATCTCATTTTTGGTAAGTCACGCTAACCAAAGTGGTGCTGTGAAAAATTGTGAAAAATTGTCGCTAACTGTGAAATTATTGCTAAAGGGGCTTTGCAAAAATGTGTAAATATGGCAATAAAATGACGCTACTGCAACATTAAATCCTTGTCAGTATGCCCCTAAGTTTTGCATTTTTCAGTGATGAAGAACCAACATTCAAAAATGCTGAAAAGTAGTCTTGCACACATTCCTGGATAGATATGACAATGAGTGTCATTGTAAATGAGAATATTTCCTCACTTTGCATGGATCTAATTCTTGTAACATTGCAATTTCACGCTTTACACTTTTACATGGAAATAATGGAGAAAAGTTAAAGTATCAATTGGTTCCTGACAAAAACTACAGATACTACTGCTGTTCCATTTATACACAGAGGCATGTCTACGCCATCCTGGTTTTTTTTCTTCATGGATAACACTATTTTATCCAGTGTTTTCATTCTGTTTAGTATCAAGATAAATAGTTTACACTTCATGGCAAACACTTTATCAACCATACTCTCAATGTATTGCTTCCATTTAAGTGCTGCCCTTCTCCTCTTATACTGCTTCATCTTTTGTAGCAAATTCTGTATTACCCTACTTCTAAACATTGTGATTAAAATGTCTTTAAATAGTTTTGCCTCCTCACCAAATTAGGTGTTCTTTATAACATTGTTTACTTTTAATCTGACTTACTCCTTCTCTGTTCTCAAACAATTGAGAACCAGGATCTATGAGTCCTAAACAGCCAATTCCAAGGTGACATCTCCCCAGTTCTATCTTATCATTCTTCCAACGGAAACGCCCTAATAGATTACACGCTGGCATCCCTGTCCTTGCTACAGTTAGTCATCACTTTTAAAATAGGCTTAAGACCTGAGAGTGACCTCCTGCCCCATGAACTGGAATTTACCCTTGCCCTGAGTGAGAATAGGCATACGGCAGAACCTGAAGGCTTGATATATACGGCAATAGGGTTACTGGCACAAAAAGCTGAATCTACAAAATATTTGGAGCTGTAGCCACTTTGCAAGGGAGAGTTTTTCTAAACAACACGCCTCAAGAGTCAACTGAAAAACGGCCCCATCAGTAGGTCACCCTCTGACTGGCCAAAATCATCACAAGATCGGGGTGATGAAACAACTGAAATGGAAAGTTAATAAGACCCTTCAAGCAGTCTGGTGGTCTCCACACAATGAAATCCTCATAGCAGAAGTGAAGCTCATGAAACGGGAGCTAAAACGAATGACCTGGACAGCAAAGAGGCAAAACACAGAAGCCGTCTGGGCCAAATTAAGCTGGGACATCAAGCAAACACAACTCCAACACATTTTGGTGAACAGTGAATGCCCCAAGAAATCCATCACAGCCTCGCCTGCACTGCAGTGTCTCTGAGGACGCATTGGCCACCTTCTTGTATGCCCACTTCAACTCGCACTTTGGTACAGGGGTAAAACCAGAAGTTGAAGTGGAAGCTACACCTGAGGGTAAAGGCACAACAGCCGCACAGCCCAAAAACACAGACAGTGTGCCCATCACTGACGTAAATACCCATACATCGGTAGATAACCAAGGGCAGAACCACCAGAGCCCCAGGTACAAATGGAATCCCCCAGGCCATCTACAAGACCGATCTGACAAAATGAGCTGAGTTCATGGCCCTACTATTCAATCACACCCTAAAAGGAGCAATAATATCAGCATCTTGGAAAGACTCCATTATATAGCCTATTTTCAAAGGAGGCAACACATTAGAAGCAGAGAACTACAGACTCATAGCCCTCATAGACAATGGGGCAAAATATTATGCAGGTATTTTACTGGAGCACCTTCTCAAATGGGCCACCACACACTCAATTATACCGATCAACCAGACTGGGTTTACAAAAAAGCTGGGACTTTGACAAACATCATGGCCCTGTCATTACAGTTTGTCTCCTCAAAAGCCTACAAAAGTCCTCTTTACTTCTTCTGCATCGACTATAAAACCTCTTTCGATCTTGTAAACTAAAACAGGCTCTGGAGGAAATTAAGAAGCTATTTATACCCCCGGTGCTCCTAAGAGCCATTAAAAATCTATACACTAATACCTGGGTCAAAATGAAGCTGGGAAGCGGAGACAACCTATTCTGGGCCATTCCAATGTCATGCAGGCTTAAACAGGGGTTTGCCCTGGCCCCTACACTTTTCAAACGTTTTTTAGCAGACCTTTCCTCCACTTTGACGTACATCAACTCTCATGACCCGAAGTTTGGCTCCATATTCTCCTCTATGCTGATGACCTGGTACTGATCAGTCAAACAAATTTTGGACTGCAGTGCCTTCTGAACACTACCCAAGCATACTCCACCAGAAGCAACCTGACAATAAACACCAAGATGGCAAAAATCATGAACTGCTCCACAAGAATAAAAGTTAAGGCCAGCTGGTTTCTTGACTCTAAAAGGACTGACGAAACAAGTGAAAGTTACATACCTCGGCCTTCAATTCAACAGTAATGGAGCATTCAAACCCCAGAAGGAAGAAATCCAAAGAAAAGGGATCGCCCTGGTAATAGGGTTAAGGCCCCTATTCTGAAACCTAAATGGCCAGTCGTATAGCCCCATTTTAGAAATTGCCAGGGCAAAGGTGGTACCCACCCTGGCTTAAGGAAGTGAGGCCTTATGGGGCAGAGACTCAATAATTCTGAATACCATCACTGCAAGAATTTACAGGCAAACTTTACATCTCCCCAGCTACATTTCATCAGCCCAGATCAGGCTGGAGTTTGGGTTAATCAAACAGTAATTTGCCAGGCGAGCAGCGTTTGCCACTAACTACTACAGACCTAATTACGCAGAGGAGAACACCATAAATTACAATGCATGATTGGAAATAACCAACAGATCTCACTCACCTGCTAGAGACTATCTCAATGCAACAATCAGTCTCTTCGGTCTTGCAAAATGGTTGTCTGCAGCAGCATTTTATGAAACCTTTAAAAGAGTTGTCAACAAAACATCCAAAATACTATCATGCTTAGACAACAGGGCAAGCCTAGAGAAACACTGAAATGCCTCGATGGCATTAAGCAGTTACACAACCTTGAAACCACAGCAATACCTAGGAGAAAGCTTCAAAAATAGGATAAAGTCCAATACTTGAATTACCGGCTTGTCATCTTGCCTTCAATTTCACACGCCACCCCCTGGTCTAGGGCAGAAGGGAAGTTGGCTTGCAGACTGTGCAGTCACCCAAAAGAGGACGCAATTCACATCACATGCCTTTGCAAGTCTACTGTAAGCCTCCGTCAACGCTGGCTGCATCCTCTCTGGAATCAGTCAGGGGTGCGCTCCTGCAGACATGCAATATTGATCTGCCTTAATTCTGTCGAATTTCAATCAATCTCCTGAACAGTGAAATACCGACAGGGGGATGAAAGAGACCAAAAAAAGGTATCCGACTGGGCCAAACAGAACTACCCACTCTGAACTCTTCCAGCCAAGGAAAAGGGGTGACATATTTACCTTCAGATAAAACCAACTACATCAGCAAATAATTTCTTCCATACTCTGGGGTGGAACTGAACAACATTCCCCACACTTAAATTTTGCCTTATCAAGGAAAGGGGAGAGAAGAGTCAAAGTTTGTCAATAGGCTGTTGTCTTATGTTGCATACATTTCTACATTTCCACTCAAAAACTGGCTGTGAACCATGCTGACCAAATACCTCATTAGTTATTTCTTCTTCCACATTTATAGGCACTATTGTTTTTCAATCGGTATACCTTCATTGATTTCATATCCATGACAATTTCTATCAATTACAAAGACTAACTGAGTTTCTTGTAAAGAACTCTCATTAAAAAATGCCTCAGTACTGGTAGTCTGTTTCACTCTCCCTGGAAAATACTGCAAACGTTTACTTTACTCACTTGAACATTTTGGTGTCATTTTTTCTTCAGTGAATTAATCAATTTATCTAAAAATCTTTTCTTCTTCAAAATGTGAATAAATAGCTTTCTTTTTATTATAAACGATTTGTCAACTAAACACTCAACAACATCTTTATGGTTGTGCAAAGTTATTTTGCTTTTTACTATTCTCATGCTTCTTATAATATTAGTCACTACTCTTCTGCAACAGAACTTCTGACGTGGTTCTTTAAATTTCTTTTTTTAAGTCTGTCTAGTTTGGCTCTTGTTTTGTGGCATTATCTTTTTTTGAAGAATAAAATGTTTTTTGTTAGATGTAGGCACATGTTGCATTCTACCTACACTGGCAGAAGAAAGTGTACATGATTTATTATTTTATTTAAAAAGGTTTGGGTGCTCTTACTTAATTTGTATTTTTCTTTTACCATAATTCTCTTTGTGTGGCTGTGTTTGATGTTTCAAGACTTCTTTGTAGTTACATTGGTTATCTTTTTTTCTTCTGTTGTTTTGTTGGCATCTTCAAAAGTCTGGAAGTCCTACGGACAAAATAAAACACCCATAACATTTCTTTCTGCCTTTTATAGACTTACTACTAATACAGCGCTGTGTGTAGCGGCATAAGAGAAAAGCTAGATTCTGTGTAACTACATTTCAACATACTATACATTCTGCATGCTACAGTTTCATCAAATACTGATCCTATTGCACAGTACTCTATAACAGCCGTCTCTCTAGGTATTTGCTCAGCAGAGATGAACTGGTTTGTGTGCAAGACCTGTTGGAGGTAGTACCTTCTATGTAATACAGCTTGAGAAACCACAAGGTATCTCTTAATATCTTGGAACAGAGCAAAGGGTGTGTGTACAAGGCCTCAAAGAAACACTAAGCCCTGTGCTACTACATTTTACCACAGGAAAGATGAAGGGTAATTCAGTTTGATTTAAAATGAGGGGTTAGTAATGCAGTTGTATACAGAGTGATTGGCTCAGTTCTATGAGAACATGCTCACTACTAATAGGTTTGTCAGAGGTTATAGATTGGGTGCAAAAGGTTTTAGTGAGTAATCTGCCCCTACACAATGGCATCTTCTCTGAGATAACATGGTGTATTAATGAGTTTACGGACAGCAAGATTTTTACTGATACATCTGAAGAGAAGAAAGGGCAAGAGGAAATTGTTTTAGACAGAGGGCCAGATTACGATCTCGTTAGGAGGGCCTCCTGACGGGTACCGGAACGTGTGAATCCGATTCGGCGCCTATGTTTCTGACCGATTCGTCACCCGCTCCGAACAACCAAGTACGATGCGAAGATCTCGTCCGCGTCGACCGAATCGTTTCCGGAACCCAATCCTGTCCAACCGACTCATTCCCGGACGAATCGTGTCGCGCAATGGAGCCAGATTCTGACTGAGCGAGTACGATGCACGATTCGGTCAGCTGTATCGCCTCGGTCTCAGCGAGACGAAACGGCTGTCGGAAACGGACTTCGGGGGCCGTAGCAGGCCCTCCTTCACCTGGAGCCCTTCGAATCGGTCACGGGGAGTGCCCATGGGTCCCCCCGATCCATGCATGCACAGTGTGGCGGGTAACATGGCATGTACGCTTTTCCCCACCCACCCCTTTTTGCTATGGGAGCCTGTGTACACGTCGGTACGCGGGCTCCCATAGAGTTCAATGGGAGTCCGAGCGAACCGAGTCCATCAGCATATGGCTGCATCGTACTCGTTCGGTCGGACTCGCACACCGCAATTCGCTTGGAAAGCCCTCTGGATCAGAGTCATACGGAGGGCTTTCCTAGCGAGATCGCAATCTGGCCCAAAGTCTAGGTCCTCTCCTACCAGATTTAAACAGGGTAGAATTTGCTTGTGGTATTGTTTCATGAAGTTTTAACTTCTTGTTACATAGGCTCTTACAGAGTGAATGGTTCACATTTATAACAGCACAACATCTCTCCTGACAGCCCTGTACAGGTTAAGCAGTGGGCGTGAATCACTTTAGTAATAGAGGCATGTGTATCAACAAATGCTTTCTCAGTGTGAATAGCGTGTTTGCTTCAGGTTGCAAATACCTATCTGTATACTGACACTTCTCAAGAGGATGAAGGTCATATGTAGAAGGATGTATACAAACATAAGGCCTTCTATTATCACATTTTAACAAACCTCCAATTATGTATGGCTCAGTTTAAGAAGACAGTGGCTCCTTTTACTATAAGTATATACAGCTAAATGCATCTTTTGTTTGACAACATATGCTGTCTGTTCAGAGATCTCCTCACAGAGAGGACTAGTGTGGCTTTACTGACCAAGTCAACCCTCTATAAAGATATATTGTCTGAGTGAATAGGATGTTTAGTTCAATACAGTCACAATATCCTCTCTAATGATTCCTCTGAGCAGAATAGAAATCTATGTAGAAGCATTAAAAGAACAAGTAGGGCTTGTGCAACTATATTTCAGCAGGCTATGCATTCTGCATGGTGCAATTTGATCAAACAGGGATCCTATCTCATACTACCCTGTAAAAGAGCTAATGTTTTGAAATCAAGACTTTCAGAGCTGGTACCCCCTGTGTTACATGGCTTTATAAAGAGCAAGCAACCTATTGATATCACCCCACAGAATAAAAGGTGTGTATAAAAGACCTCAAACAATAGTCCCTATTTATTACATTTAACCAGAGGGGAGGTGAGGGCTACTGAAGTTTGATTTAAAGTGAAAGTCTTGTAATACACTTCTATACATAGTAATCGGCTCACTTCTATCAGAACATTCCCTCTCTACTAATAGATCTGTTAAAGGTTATAGGTTGGGTGTAAGAGGGTTTAGTGAATAATGTACCCTTTCACAAAGGTATCTCTTCTGACAGAATATGGTGTATGAATGGGTTTACAGACAGCAGGATCTCTACTGATACCTCTGAATAAAGGAAAGGGCTAGATTAGAGGGTTTTAGAGAAAGTCAAGGCCCTCTCCTACCAGATTTAAACAGGGTACAGTTTGATTGTGGTACTGTTTCATGAGACACTAACTTCTTGTTTCACAAGCTCATACAGAGTGAATGGTTAACATTTATAACAGTACACCATCTCTCGTGACAGCCCTGTACAGGATAAACAGTGGGTGTGAAAGACTTCAGTAGTAGAGGAATGCATCTCAACAAATGTTTTCTCATAGTGAAGAGGTTGTTTGTTTCAGGTCAAAAACAGGCATCTAGGAAGTGACACTTCTGAAGACGATAAGGGATGTATGTAGAAGAATCTATAAAAACACTTGGCCTTCTATTATCACACCTTAACAAACCTCTGATTCTTTATGGCTCAGTTTCAGGAGAGAGGGGCTCCTTTTCTAATAAGTGTATATAGGATAAATGCTTCTGTTTTTATGACAACATACACAGTCTGTTCATAGATCTCCATAAAGTGACGATTGGGTGTGATAGGCTTTTTGATAAAATCATGCCTCTACAAAGATATTTTATCTAAGTGAATAGGGTATTCAGTTGTGTACAATCACACCCCCCTCTCTAATGATTCCTCTGAGCAGAATGGACAGTCGCTGGAGAAGCATTAACAGAACAAATAGGCCATGTGCAACTACATTTCAGGAGGCTATACATTCTGCATGGTGTAGGTTAATCAAACAGGGATCTAATCTCATTGTACCCTGTGATAGCAGTCTCTCTAAGTGACAGCTCAATAGAGGTCTAATCCTTTGTGTAGAAAACCTTAGAGAACTAGTACCTCCTGTGTTACATAACTTTATAAACTACAAGGTTTCTACTGATATCTGTGAACAGAGTACATGGTGTATATAGAAGGCTTCAGACAAACACTACCCTGTTTGCTAATACCTTCTACCAGAGGGGAGATGAGAGATAGTTAGGTTTGATTTAAAATGAGAGGTTTGTAATAGACTTGTATACAGTATGATTGGCTCACTTCTATCAGAGCATTCCTTCTCTTCCTAAAGGTATGTCAGAGGTTATAGGTAAGGTGTAAGAGGTTTTAGTGAGTAAGGAACTCCTTCACAAAGGCATCCCTTCTGGCAGAATATGGTAAATGAATGGGTTTACAGACAGCAAGATCTCTTCTGATACCTCTGAAGAGAGGCAAGGATTAGTGAAGAAAGGTTTAGAGAAAGACAGACCCTCTCATACCAGATTAAAAGAGGGTATAGTTTGGTGGTGGAACTGTTTCATGAAACAGTAACTTCTTGTTATACAAGCCCATACTGAGTGAATGGTTCACATCTATACCAGGACCTCATCTTTCCTGACAGGCCTTTACAGGTTGAACTGCGGACGGTGTGAAGGGTTTTACTAATGCAGATGTTTCCTGAGAGTTAAGAGGAATCTTAGTTCAGGTGAGAAACTGCTATCTGTCTACTGACACTTCTGGAGAGCATAAAGGATGTATGTAGAAGGATGTATGGAGACACTAGGCCTTCTATTATCAGGGCGCAAATCCTGTATGGTTTACTTTGTGGATTAGGGGCTCTCTTTCTTATAGATGTATACAGGCTAAATGCTTCCATGTTTTATAACAAGATATCCTCTCTGTTGTGACATCTATTTACAATGAAGGCTGGGTGTGAAAGGCTTTACTGAGAAAGTCATTCCTTTGTAAACATTTTTTGTCTGAGTGAATAAGCTGTTCAGTTCAGTACAGTAAACCCTCTGTAATAATTTCTGTGAGCACAATAGATAGCTTGTGTAGAAGCATTGAGAGAATAAGTAGGCCCTGTTCTACTATATTTCAGCATGCAATAGGGTTTGCATGATAGAGTTTGATCAAACAGTGATCTAATCTCATCGCATTGCCCTGTGATAGCAGTACTAAGTAGCAGCTCAAGAGAGAGCTAATCCTTTGTGTAGAGAACCTTAGAGAACTAGTACCTCCTGTGTTAGATAGCTTTATAAACAACAAGGTTTCTACTGATATCTGTGAACAGAGTACAGGGTGTATGTAGAAGGCCTCAGACAAACACTAGCCCCTCTGCTACTACATTTCATCACAGAGGAGATGGGGGATAGTAAAGTAAAGTTCAATTGCAAGCAATGTTAATTTACAGTTGGCATTTTAAACATTCAAATTATGAGAACTCTCATGATAAACAAACATATTGAAACTGGTTTCTAAATATATTATAGTATTTAAATATTTAGTAGCAGATTTTATACTTTAATGACTCTATATATGTAATTACCTACAAATAAAGCTGTATGTTGAAGGTAGCTGAATACACCAATCTTCTTTACTTAAAAATCAAATGACCTCCACTGAGCACAAGTCAAAGAGATTACACTTCCTTCACTAACAAATCACTAAGGGAAATCTCTTGGA
This sequence comes from Calotriton arnoldi, assembly GCA_963921515.1. NCBI lineage: Eukaryota > Metazoa > Chordata > Amphibia > Caudata > Salamandridae > Calotriton > Calotriton arnoldi. The sequence goes on from CAWUFW010007096.1 coordinate 554,849, forward strand.
TTGGCATAGAGGTATGAAGTGGCATCAGTTGTTACCAATGGTTGAGAAAATTTTGGATTGTGAGCACCCAGACTTGATGAAAGTGCACTGTGGTGAGAATGACCTAGGCACAATCACAGGGGTTGCGCTTGAAATCCAAATGAAGGAGAACTTTTCACAATTTAGGAAATTATACCTTTGTATATTCTAATATAGTAGTAGTAGTAAAATACTTTATTGTATTAATCATTTGATTACAATAAGAAATACAAACATTTAAAAGACGAATTGAATTCAATAATTAAAACTTACTATTAAAGGTCATACACACGTCATAATACAGTATTTACACAAGATCACATCATGGTTTCCGTTCATTGTCTCTCCGTCTACCACTGTATCACTGTATTCTTTAAATCAAGTTATTTCATTTGCCGAGTTAAAGTGCTAATGTGCTATTTGATAAAATGTATCCATCTGATTTGTCATAGGGGGCTCTATACATGCGTTTCCCTGATGTAAATACAATTTATAGTCCTTTCCCTACAAGAGTTACACATGCTATTTAGGCCATAAACATTTTCGACTCAACCTGTAGTTTCAACAAATACATAATTTCCTGTTATAAAAGCCGTCTAAGCAATTAATGCTTTATAGGCATGATCTAAAAACATTACCATCCATGTTATTGCACTGTCCTCTTTGAGCCTGAAACAGTATCGAACGGCCTCTGCCGTTGTTCTTATTTTAGCATTGTTAAACAAGGGGCGTAAATATGTCCTCTGTATGGGCAGCAGCTTAGAGCAGATACATATTAAATGTTCAAGTGTTTCTTCAAAAGTTCCACAAAGCCGACATGCTTGTATAACTTTAACTGCCTGGTTCCATTTCCCTTCAACCTCCCCAATCGGTATGTAAAATTGCCTAAATCTTAAAAATTTCCTTTTTATATAACTAGTTAGATTCCATCCTAAATATTCTTGACCCTGTACGGTATATGTGTCGATTACTAAATCCATATGTTTATGTTTTCCAGCTTGTGAAAGATCTAAATTAAACTGCTTTCTAGTTATTGTATTGCGTATTAGATTTTTCCGCACAGATCCGGTCATTCGCCCCATCTCCTATGTATCGGGCAGACCATAAGGTCCCAATTCCATCATTACACTATACAGTTCTAAATCTCTGACTTTGTCACTCCTTAGCTCTTCAAATATTGGATGTTTCAATGTGAATGAATCAGCCATGGCACAATCAATAATCTAGTACACACAACTTCTCTTATGCAGAAGTTCGAGCTATTTTAGACCAAATTCCAATCTTATGATGCAATGCGGGGTTGCCTGTTGTAGATGTAGTAAGGTGCGTACAGATTTCATAAAACATTTCTCAAATTCGAGAATGACTTTCTTACACATTACTGGAGATGCATATAATAAGTACGGAATTAATTTCATTTATAATGCTTTGGGTGATGGGTTAATTGCATTCCTTCCGAACATTTTCATGAATCTCGAGATTTCTCCAAGTATCCACTTTTTGGTTTTATAGACTGTCCAAACGTCACAATTTTCGTCTTGGACATATTGGCTATCAGTCCATTTGCTGTATTGTAGGCATGTAGTTGGTTCAGTTGGTACTGGAGTCCTTTCGAAGTTAGAGACAAGATTACTATGTCATCCGCATATGCTAGGTATGGTTTATTTCTACCTCCTAATTTTGGTGCCATACCCATATCAGAACTTAACGCCATATCTATGTCAGCAATATAGAGAAAATAACAATGGTGCGAGGATACAACCTTGCCTAAGACCATTTACGGTGTCAAATTTGGCGATAGCGTATTGTTGTGTGCCAATTTCACTTGTAGCCATGTTTCCGAGTGCAGGCCGATAATAAAATTCAGAAGATTCGGATCAATTTCCCATTTTGTTAGTTTGCTCCACAGCCTTTGTCGGTTTACCTTGTCAAACACTGTGGAATAATCCACAAAACAGGCGAAAATCGTTATTTTCCGCACGCTTGCTTTTTTTCCTAACAGAGCCAATGAAATGATGATCAACTGTCGAACACCCTGAGCGAAATCCGGGTTGTGACATTGGTATTAGAGACTTTTCCTCTATCCACGCCCTTAATTTGTTTTGAAGGTGTTTTGCAAACAGTTTCCCTTTGAAATCCAACAATGCTATTAATCTATAGCTAGATAGATCAGCTTTAGAGCCTTGTTTGTATATTGGATGGGCAGTCGCTCATTTCCAGGAAGATGGTACACTTTCATGCTTGATTACCTGCAAAAACAGCTGTTTTAGCAACATACTCCAAAGGTTATGTTTAACCTGATCAAGTCTATAGGGATACCATTTGGTCCTGCTGCCTTGGATGAGCGTGCACTCGTTATTAATTCTACTATTTCTTCTTCCGTTATATCTGCAAATGTTCCATCAACTTTTGGCAATGTACAATTGATTTATATAAAACTTTAATATGATTTTCCCACTTATTGCTCGGGATAAATAGATTGTCTGTCTGCATATATGAATTTGTACCATGTCCCACCAGGGACCAGTATTCTCGATCATTCCTGGTTAATATAGCATGATATAATTTTGCATTGGCATTGTTCACACTATCCCGCTTTATTTGTAAAGTTCTGTTCTTGAATTCTTTCTTTATGTCTTGTATTCTCAGATTACGCTCATTAGATATCGTAAGTTTTAAAATATGTTGCATCATCTTGCGATAGATTCTCTTAGATTCAATTAATTCTAAAGTCTGGTGTGCAATTATAATATTCAGTCGCGATTCTGGTAAGCTCACCACAAAGCTAGATAATATATTTTTAATATAACTTGCCAAGCTTCTAACCAGCCATCCCCAGCTTTTAGTAGTATAATATCTTTTTCGGTACTCAATGTCATGATTCCTTCTAATATATGTTAACGGCAAAAATGGCAATGGTCAAAAACCGCTGTTCTAAAATTGAGAAATCCAGAAGCATGTCAATAGAACAGTTTCTGTATTTCTTAATGACCGTAGCTTTGTTTTGATATGCCAAGAGTTTATAGGCAAGATGAAGTGCACTTCACCAGAAGAGAACAGGATCTTCCTTAATAACATCAAGAAATGCATCCAGTTCTATGTGTAACTGAACACTATAAACACAAAGGCTCTTCTTTTAATATAGCGTGAACTAGACCCGAGAGATCGGGTATCAGAGTGCTACATGATCACCAGTTTTGTTACATGAGGACATATTCATTTTTGTTAGGCACGGGGAGATTAAGTGATTTGCCCAGAATCACAGAATGTTGAGCGTCGCTGCCGAGACTCGAACCCGGTTCTCCAGCTTCGAGGTCGGCCCCTCTAGCCGTAAGGCTACATCCTCTCCCCTCTCCCCTCCTCTTGTCAGAACCACCCTCCTGCTACATTATGTGATTCTTTAATGATATAACTCGATTTTTTAAAAGATACTGTCACCCGTGAGACTCTCACAAGGGCATTTAAAACCTGCCTCCCCAGTACATTTCTCAAACTCTCGCAAGAGTCTCACAAGCTCAAGTACCTAGCATATATCTCATGGATAACTGTCCTCTGTTCTTGGCTGTGGGTAGTAGAGTATGCAAACACATTAGCCACGCTGCTGAGACCTTTCTCTTCAGACAGAATTTCTCTATCCCTCCCTATTTTCTTACGACCACGCGAGAGTCTAGCAAGATCATAAACTTTTTTGGGAATAGAATTTACACTCTCTTCAATTATAGTTCTTATACTTTACAGTTCTGACAACTAGAGTATGCAGAGAAAGTGGCCTGTCCACTCAGATAATTCTACATTATAACAGGAGAGTATAGTAGGGTGTAAGGAGATACTGGGCTCTTTACTGGCACCTCTCATCAGGGCAACAACTCTGTCAAGTAGGGTGTAAGGAGATATTGCCCTCTCCTGTCAGACCTCTCTCTCAGATGGTGGGTGTTATTAGTAGAGGGTGTGGATGGACTGGCCTCTCCTTTCACACCTCTTTTTAAGATGAAGGATGTGTGTAGTAGGATGTGAGGATGGTCTGGCCTTTGCTATTAGACCTCTCTCTCAGATGATAGGTATGCTTAGTAGTGTATGAGGATGGACTGGCCTCTCCTTTCAGACCTCTCTCTCAGATGACTTGTGTGGATATTAGGGTGTATGGAGAGTGCCAGACCTCTTCTGTCAGACTTTTTATTTTTATTTATATAGTTTTATATAGTGCAAACATGACTCTTGCGGGTATCAGAGCGATTTACAAATGTTCAGGAGACAGGCAGACTAAACAACATTATAATGGATGGTACAGGGTGTGTCAGCTTCGCCAGAGAGATCACCTCAGGGTCCAAAATGACAAAACCAAAAATAAGAAGAGAACATGCGGAAAGAAAAATGAGTGCAGAATGTGGGACATATTGGGTCCGGGAGTAGAGTTCATTAGTTCCAAAGCAGAAATTTGTTTGACAGTATCACTTTAACTTCTTTCTTGAATGAAGCAGTTGAGGGGTTCAGTCTGATATCAGGGGATAGGGAGTTGCAGATTCTCAGGGCAATATCTGAGAAGGCTTGGTTATATGTTTTCTTTTTATAGAATTTGGCAGTTTCAGAAGTAGGGTGCTAGTGCCTCTAGATTCCCTACAGCCACCCGATGGCTCCAGTTTTTGTGCAAGGTATCTTGGGGTGTTGAAGTGTAGGAGTCTATGATTCATGCAGGCTATTTTAAAATGAATCCTTGCCTCATTTTGAAACTAAATTTGATATTTCAGATCAGGAGTTATGTGATTGTTTCTTTTTGATCCCATAATGAGCAAAGCAGCACAGTTAAGAGAGGCCCTTAGCGGCACCAACTTAGATCTGGGTAGGCCGCAGAAGGCTGCACTTCCATTGTCCAACCTGGAAATCGCTAGGTACTTGAACAGCTGACTTTAAGTCATCAGGGGGTAGGAAGGGTCGTACTTTTCTCAAGATGTTCAAGTGGAAGTTCGCTGCTTTGGTGGCAGAGCTGGGGTGTTACTGCATGTTCAGGTTCTTGGCAAAAGTTATTTGCAGTGATTTTATTGAAACTTTATGTATGGTAAGCAATTTAGAGCTGCTAGTTTTTTTTATCTATTCTGCGATGCTCCATGAGTGTTTGGGTGGGGCGTTGAAGAGGAATTCCATTTTGACAGGATTTAGTTTGAGGTGGTTATGGGTCAGACAGTTTTTTTTTTGTAAGGCTGTATTGAGAGACCTAATATCTTCGGGGTGAGAGATTTTCATGTACAGTTGGGTGTCATCGACGAACATGTGATAGAGGATGTTAGATAAATTCAACAATTCTGTTAAAGGCTTCATGAACAGGTTAAAGAGAGCGGGTGAGAGTGTGGACCTCTATGGGACCCTGTGTGAGGTTAGATAGGGACATATTGACCCTGATTCTTTGAGTTCTATTGTGGAGAAATGAAGCAAACCAGTTAAGGATTAGGCCTGGGCAGAGTTTGCGGAGTTCTGCCATGTAAAACTCTGCGAAGTGACGAAAAAAACTCTGCGCGCTACTTGGAGTACCGCAAGCAGTGGAGTGCGTTATGTCGTGCCGACCGCGCTGATTTTTAGCACCGGGTGTTTGTCCCAAGCTGGAAAATCAACGCGAACAGCACCATGCGCAGCCCAAGATGGTGCTGCTTCTTTCTGCTGCTCGAATCGATTTTCTACTCGAACTGCAGCTTCCTCAATGCAAATGGTTTCTCAATGCGAGCAGTCGCAACTATCCTCAACTGCCCGCGTTGTGAAATCTCGCTAGGCTGTGGTCTAGCATTGGATTTTCCTCGGTTGCACTCACCAACTTACCCTCGGCAAGTGAGAGCGAGGAAAAAACTCCCTTTTTTTGCAACTCCGCAAACTCCCCGAACAGAGCGGAGATCGCCACCCACGCCTATTAAGGATGTACCCTAATACCCCATCCTACGTTCAAGTAGGTCTAGGAGGCTGTCATGTTTCAATGTTTTGAAGGCTGACAAGGAGTATAAGAAGGCAGGATTAGTTTTGATTCAGCATTTTTAGCACAGGGTCAACTATATGTGTGAGCGCCAAATCAGTGCTGCGGCTGGATTGGAATTGGTCTAAGAGACTGAATTGTTGTATGTGGTTGCATAGCTGTACAGGTCAGAATATTAGAGATTGGGCTGAAGTTTTTTAGGTCTGAGTGATCCACCAAGGGTTTTTTCAAAATAGGGATATCCTGCCCAGCTTTAAGACAGTCTGGGATCATTCCTTGAAGTAGTGAGGCATTCACTATCTTGGTCCAGAGTGGGAGTAAAGACATTTTTATCTCACGGAAGACATTCGCTGGCAGAGGGTTGCTAAAGTGGTTTGAGGGTTTTAGTGCTGTTAGAATTTTGAGAATGGTGCTTTCATCAAAGGTTTTGAATATGTTCCATGAAGTGTTGTTTTTGGGGGTGTGAGCTGAGAGACATGGTGGTTCAGCGACCAGAGAGGGAGGGTGCTAATACGTTATGCAAAAGGAAAGTTCCCCAAATCAGTTTTGATCTTTCTTGGAGGAGGAGGCATAATCAAAGGAGGCAAAATCCTTGAAGTTTGGCTGGGGATTAGACCCTGTAGGGAAGGTTTGGGTTGCCTATTGGATTGTAGCTGTACACGTTCGAGCTGTTTTTTTTTTAAAGATTTCTAGCTTTATCTAATTGGTTTCTAAAGAAATTCACTTTTGAGCTTTTGATGCATTTGTTATAAATTCTCCTCAGTGAACTCAGGGGACTAAGGAGTTCGAGGGATGGTGTGAGTCTCCATGATTATTCAGCTAATCGCAACTTACGTCTTTCTGCATTTAGGCTGCCATTGAATCATGGTTTGGAGTCTTTGGTGGACATTCTTTTTGGCTGTAAAGGTGCTTTGGAGTTTAAAATGTTCAGCATGGATTTGTTGTAGTGATCTGTGAGGTCATGGTCATCTGCCATGTCCAAGGGAGATTGCAAGATGTTATTGCTGTTATTACAGGTTTATACTTTGCATGCTCCTTTTCCAGTGATTAGGGTCCTTTAGTTGAGCCTTTTTTGTCTTCACAGATTCTGTGATGAGGAAAGGGATGCAGCGTGATCTGTCCAGTCGCAAGGAATGATATATTCCAGTTGGATGATATTACTCTAAGCATTGATAATGTCCAAGGTAGCACCCATGTTGGGGGTAGGACTGTCACAGAATTGGGTCAGGTTGCGGTCTATTAGCAAGTGCAGTGTTGTCCTGAGTTTGTTGAGATGGTTTCCATGATTTGTTCTATGAATGTAATGTTATCTCCTGGTGGATGGTAGATCATGTGCAGTTTGCACAGTGGACTGTTGTTACTCAAAATATAATTGCATAAGTATTCACTTGAGGATAGGGCAATGGTATGTGACGGTTTCACTGACAGATTGTTTCAGTGTATGCAAGCAATTCCCCTGGCTGTTGGGCTGGGTCAACCTAATCTTATGATGTTGTGGTTAGGTGGAACTTGTAAGTCAAGGGAAGGTGTAGAAGCGTCATTTAGCCATGTTTCGGTCAGAATTAGCAGGTACAGCTTGTGTGCAACTTTGAGGTCCGCGATGTCCGCCACTTGTCTCACTGTTGATTTGCAGTTGAGTAGCATGCATTTCAAGTGTGGTTTGGTGCCAGCAGAGGTAAACTGAGTGATGGGCTCTTGCTTAAGGTTAGACTTATTTACGGCTCTGTGGTTGGGCCATAGATATCTCTGTGAGTTTGTGAGAATTGTTTAGATTTGGTCCAAATCGACTGTTACTTGAGTATGTAGAATTGCATGAGAGGAGAAGGGAGTGAATGTCACTATCAGAATGAGGATCTTTCAGGCTGATGAGCCAAGTGTAGAAGTTGGGGTATGGTAACGTTCTCCATCTCAGATGGGGAGATGCCGAGATTATTGAGGTCACATTGGCAATGTGGTCTGACCTCTACTTTCAGACCTCTCTCTCAGATAACAAATGTGTGTGGTAGGATGTGGGGATTGACTGGCCTGTCCTTTCAGATTGCTCTTTCAGATGACAGGTGTGCATTGCAGGGTGTTTGGGGAACAGCAGACATCTGTCAAATCTCTCTCTTAGATGATGGGTGTGCATAGTAGAGTGTGTGTAGGAAGAGTCTTAACTCTACTCACAAGTCTTCCCAAAACAATGAGCGTAGCATTTCTGAAAAACAGCATCTCCAGTAAGATTCCTTCCTACAAAGTCTATTCAAAGATCACCTACTCCTACCTACTTTTTATGATCCTGTGAGAGTATCACGAGATCGCAACCTTTTGTCGATAAAAAAACCTTTTACTCTTCACAGTACTTATCCCTTACACACTTTCTCTCAAAAACAAGGACCACTATATGCATTCCTATGAGTAGAGTGTATTGAGAACTCATCTACTCATTTTTCCTATTCACTATCCCTCAAGATCATAAAAATTTGTCAAAAACAATATACATTTATTTTCTTCAATGTAGTTATCCTTTACACCCCGCCTCGCTAATGTTTTTCAATGCAAAGTTAGATATTCTTACCATATTTAACTAGAACTTCACTTAAATCTTTGTCTTTTTCTGTGAATTTCTAGTTCTTTTTCTAATTTGAAGTAACATTTTATTCCCATATGTAACACCAACCCAGAGCTGCACATGGCCATGGCCTTCTGCCAGGCCCTTCTCTCAAACACCCCGCAAGCGCCCATACCCTGCAGGTGTGCACGACTGACTATGTAATGTTACAATATAAAGGGTGTCATTTTAAGTAAGGTAGACCTACTAAATTTGTGAAAGGGTCAGAACAACAAAATTTAAAAAGCAGGGCTATTGGCTTTATGAAGGGGTCAGCATTTTAACATACGTAAAGCAACCCTATTATTACTGTCGAAAAGTCACCAGTAATTATAATTAAAAGTACATTATATAAATTCACACATTGCAATATTTAATATGTGTTTATCATATATTTCTTTTAAAGCCTAATAAAAATAAATCAACCTGTCTTTGAGTGTGTTTTTTTAACATTTTTCAGTCTACAAAGTGCAACTATAAAAACCAACCACATAAGGGCCTAGCACTCAAGCAGATGAGCATACAGCTCCAGTTTGGAGTACGGAAAAAATTATGGTAAGCTCTCCTGGGGTCATGGGATTAATAACCCAGGAGACTAACTCTGCTTTTTTAAATATTGCTTGGAGGCTGCTGCGTTCCCTGCAGTCTCCCATAACAGTTAAAAAAAAGCTTTGTGATGCCCCTGGCCCTTTCAGGAGCACCACTAAGCTCCAAACAAATATAATTAAAAAGCTCTTGCAGAGCATTGTGGGGCGCTCCATGCAAGCAGCAGTGAATAATAAGTGAGCAGCTTTGCCGCCCATTTGTTGTTCCTTTTATTTTTTTAAAGCATTTTAAAACTTGTATGGGTGCCCTGGTGCCCACCTCGGGCATCCATATTTTTCTTTAAAGTTGAGGGCTGTGGGAGCCCCAAGGCCTCCAAAGCATCTGCTGCTCTCCACTAGGACCATATCATTGAAAGCACACAATTTTGTTTTGTATGTGGGTGACCCGATGCTCACCTGGGGCACCCAAAATGCAGTCATTATTGGGGCCACGTGGGAAGCCCCAAGGCCCGAAGGCCCCAGCAAGCTCTCTGGCCAGCACCCATTGTGGTGCTGGCAGATCCAGGGACTATTCTCCTTTGCTCCCACATGGACAGGAGCAGCTGATTTCGATGCTCCTGCCCGGGTGGAATCAAATTTGTGTTTTTTGACCTGAAGAATCCAGGGAACAGTGTAGCCTGAACTGCATCAGGAGCTCGTACTTAACAAACTATGATTTTGCACTACAGATTGCCCAGGGTGAGCACTGTTTCTACTGGGTGTGGAAGATTCCACTGGGTAGTTATAGTTAGGTCAGCATTTTTTTGTGCTGCTAATAACTTTGACAATGTGTGCCAATCTCCATTAAATGTTCTAAAAAAGTGCTCTTTTTTGCGTATTTTGTGCATGGAAAGTTCCGGGGTGATCTGTCAAGCAAGGACCAAGAAGAAAGGTGGGTCCCACAATGCATAAGCATTTTCCATAGACTTCTTTAAGAAGAGCTACTGCAAAAAACTGCAGAACGAAATGACACCAAGTTTGGCCTACTTACCTTTAGGGTGTCTACACCCTCTAGTTATCACTTCCTTTGGGAAGGGGAATTACTCTAGCCCTGATAGGCTGTTTTTCAGCCATCCAAGATTGTGGAATTTCAGGAGAGGGATTCACATCGCTCTGCCCTATTCATGGTGTAGGCTAAGTGGGGACCCTCCTGCTAATCCAACTAATGTTCCAGCCTTTTCTTCCTCCAAAAGTGGAGCAGGAATGGGGCTTGGCTTCCTGGGTTGGATTTCAAAGAAGGCATCGCCTTGAAGCATCTGGCCCAAGAAGTCCATCCTGCCCTGGAGGAGGTGTGAAGCACTTCGGCCCAGAGCAGGTTTTGTCTCTGTCCTCTGAGTGTGCTGGTTCTTACCCCATGAGGTCAGAAAGATGTCTGGTGGTGGCAGACTGGTAAAAACAAGTCAGGGACCACACCAGTGGTTGATAGGTTTTCAGGAGACCATCTAAAGGGTCTCCTGTGTGAATGTATTTAAAAAATCCAGCACTGGCATCAGTGAAGATTGATTAAGACAAGATGTTTGGTATCAAACATCCTAGAAATCAGTAAGACAACATGGAGCTAGGAAACGTGTGTAGACAAGTTTCCAGCTCATGTACTCCTCATGCTTCCTTGTGCACTTACAACATCTCAGAATAGACTGGATATTGTAGGGGCATATCTGCTCATGCTGATATGCCCTCAAATAGGATATAGTGCACCCTGCCTTAGGGCTAAAGGCCTGCAGTAGGGGTGACTTACCTATACCTTATGCAGTGTTTGGGGTGCATGGCAATCAGGGCTGTGTGCCATGTCGACTCTTTGGATTTCTCTGCACCAAGACATGCAGCCTGCAATGGCAGAGTGCATAGTCTTGGTGAGGGGTCCCTGTGGGTGGCACAACCAGTGCTGCAGCCCCAGAGGACCCTCTTTAGTACCAATGCCCTAGGTACCAGGGGTACCATTTACTAGGGACCTACAGGAGTAGCTGATGTTGTGCCAACTGTGGTACAGTGTTTGGTAAAGAGCTCTGGCACCTGACTAGCAGGGACCAAATGCACTTACAGTTCGAAATCTCATCAGGCAAAAAGCGGGACTAACCATGTCAAAAGAGGCACTTTCCTACACTTGTTTTAAGAATAATTCCTGGTTGTAATTTGGGGCATAGATAGTCACTTTCATGAGCAGGTGCCTGCCAACCCTGAGCTGACCTCTAATCTCTGCCATTTTCGTCTTGTTCATCACAACGAAGGAGCTCAAGAACAGAATGGCCACCCTTTCCTTCTTGCTCAGGCCTGACAAAAAATATTGATAGGTAAAGCATTGTGTTCTCATCCTGTGCCAATCCTGTGCAACTAAATGGGTTTCCTGGATGGAACAGATCTCCCCTCTTACTTTTTCTAGCTTAGAGAGCCCTACCCTTCTCTTTGAAGTGTTGTTGAGGCTTCGTGCATTGAGGCTAATGAGTTTAAGGGTCCTGTGTGTGCATGAGGGTGTAGGACATGTGTGCCTGAAGCATTTCCCAAGGATGTGAGGGGGGCTCAGATTAGCTTGCTAAACTGGAGATGCCAATAGTCTAGCGAGAAAGTTGGTAGTGATGATCTAAGCAGGTGATTACTGGGTATGAGTGCAGTTCCTCCCCTCCCAATACAAACCATACAAACATGAAAACAATCAAGAAGTCTAATCATCATTTGAATATATTTGAAGTGTCAGAGAGATGAGCCTAGTGCTGAGGGTGAGACCATCTGCAGTCCACATCAGAGGTTTGTAGTCTCTCTACCACTCACCAATACCCCTGAGGATCCGGGGGACATAGAATGAAGACTTGAAGAGCACCGGCCTTGGTTTGGAAAGTTCAAAGTCATGATGTTTCCATGCGTTTCATGTCCCCTGTTTGTTTGGCTATCAATGGCAGCTTGGCTCTCTTAAGCTATGGTTGCGGGATCCGGGCGTCGACCCAGTTGGGCGCTCGCTACCCAGCGCCATCTGTATTCATGTTTGTTTGTTGCTCCTATGGACTTCTTGGGCAATTTGTTAGGATGTCATATGGAATATACAGGAGGCGGGATGCCTCCTCTATCGTTATGATCTGATAAAGCTTATCCTCTCAAAGATGATGCAAAATGGGTGGCCTCAGTTGTATGTTGCACTCTTGTTCCGGAGGCGCTCTGAAGTCTGGAGTGTCCAAGCCACGAGACCTTAGTAGAATGTCAATTTGTAACCTTGGAAGAGCACAGGGTGAGCGTCCCTTGCTGCGTGCATGCTATTCTCCTTGAGCTGGAAGTCATGGATGCAGGTTCGGATATCCGGAGGGGAAGTTCCCGCCATGCCCACCGTGTGTGAGCAGTGCAGGTATATTGTATTCTCCTTGCTGTTGCCAAGGGTGTGGCAAAAGACTTCCTGCACATATCTCGCTATGTCTAAGTCTTCCCCCTTGAAGGGTGCTCCCTTTATGCAAACTTTATTTCTGCTGGAGCGATTTTCCAGGTCTTCAGCGTGGCACTGTAGGGTGCTCTGTTGTTCCTGTTAGCGGATGACCTCCTGCTAAAGATGTGCCAGTTCCTCTCCCTGGGCTGTGGTGTTGCCCACAGCTTAAAGACCCTGTCCCCCATTGCCTCCATTTCTTGGTGCATGGGATATATTTTGTTTGAGAAGCTGTAGGCTATCGTGCAGAGTAGAGAAAAGCAATTCCATGAAGGAGCATGTGAGAGGCACATTGTCGTCAGTGTTGGGGGTAGTGAGGGCACTTCACAGGGTCTTCGTAGTGCGCAGTTGTGTTGCAGGCTAGTCTGTCTTTGAGATTCTGATCTTTCTTGTCCTGCCTCGTCGTCATGACCTAATCTCTTCTTGATGGCCGAGCTTCCAGATATCCCACTAGGCCTGGTGGAAGGGGTTGAAGCATCGCGTGGGAGCATTTTGGGGCTGTGGCCAATACCAGGGGGATGGGCCAGGGGTCAAGTCAACGGTGTGCCTCCAGACCAAGCCAGGATCTCTGCCAGCATAGCAACATGGCCCACAATTCAGGGCACTCTCAGGGGACAGAGACGATGCCTGCTCTGGGTGGAGGTGCTTCATGCCTCCTCCAGGACAGGATGGCCTTCCTGAGTTGGTAGCTTCAAAGGCAATGCAGCATTTGAAATCCAACAGAGGAACCTCCAGATAGTGGGTGAGGCCAGGCCCCCTTTCCTGCTCCTCTTTTGGCAGGAGGAAAGGTGAGAAAATTAGTTAGATTAGGAGGAGGTTCCCCACCGATGGGGATGTTTCCAATAAGCATTTATTGAACCAGCGTCATTCTAGTGTGAAATACGTGTGCTGTAACAACCATAAGACAGAAACAGATGTATACTGGTATAAGCACCAACAGAGTAAATAGATGGTAGAATTCTACCATAGTGCTAGAACAATGGATATATGCTCGCATATCAATACATGACAGCAATAATGCATACTCCTATGATGCTAACCCTAATTAGATGTACCTAAATGTACCTAGCATGTATGTAGGTGTGTTTGCCAAGAATCCCCTTAGAATAGAGCCAACCCCATTACCTGAGGTGGGAGAGCAAAGGACCCTGTCTTGGTCTCGAGATGGACACCCTGCAAGGGATGTCAGACCACTGCATGCTGTAGTGTCTGCATGCAGGTACCTCAGCGTCTCAACGCCAGTGTGTCAGCATGGAAGTCTTTCTCCTCTGCCTGCCTCAGCAAAGATATGGAGCTTATATACCCAAAAAGTACCCTCAGGAGGTCTACCTTACTGTGTCATGTCGACCGAGGATGATGATAGTGATGAACCTTATACACAGTTATTATGCAGAAGATGGTAATCCTGATGTGATTCTGAGACTACTCATGCATAATAAATGAGGCTAGTTTTAGGGGAAAACCACACAAGATTTATGTAGTACCTAACTAGGTAAAAGGTCAGCACCAAAAACCGTTATGTAGTGCAATGGCAGGGTAAATGTAGGTGAAAGGTTAGGAGACTACCCTTGCCTATATTGGGATACATTGCAAATCATAATAGGTTAACCCCTCTCCTGAAATTAAAACATCTTGGGTTGGTGAGAAAACTGCCTATCAGGGATAGGGTAGTGCCCCTTCCCACAGGAAGTTGTCACTAGAGGGTGTAGACACTCTAAAGGTAAGAAGCCCATCTACTACTACCTGTCTCCCCTTGTAACACAACTAAAGTCAATATTTAGGTGGCACCCCGAGACCTGAACATCAGATTCAATGGACAAGAGAAGACCAGGACCAAGAAGGCCGGCTGCTCGAGAACTGAAGCCCTGCTGCAGACGAAAAAGGTGCCGAACCCTGCCTGCTGCTCCCAGGACTTGACAATTGCTGCTGCTGTGTCATCCTGAAACCTGATAGGACTCTTAGACCCCTGGAGCAACTCCAGCCTTCAAGAAATTGCAGTGAAGCTCCCTTGGAGTGAAGGAATCACTCCCTTGCACACCGCGGGCACCGATCCTTTGAAGTCCACTTTGTTGACGTGCTGCTTCCCGACAACCTCAAGGCAGCACAAAAGTGGGAAAAGGTACAACAGCTCTTGAGGGTCAGGTCTGCCACCTCACCAAGTTTGGAGGAACCAGGACCCACTGGAGCTGTAATGTACCTATACCCGGGGTACCAGACCCCCAATGGCAAACACCAAGAAGAAGAGTCCACTCCGAACTCCCGAAGCACCAGAAGCAAACATCCTTTGAGGGACATCGAGACACCTGCGACTCACTTCCTGAGTATCCCAGTCATACCGAGATCACCTCTCCAAGTTGCCTGCTCCTAATCGCAAGGACCTCAAGACGCACAATGCCCAGCTGACCTGTTCGCTCTGCACCCGGCCCCACCATCCCCAGCACCGACCCACCAGCCCTGCTCCCATGGTCCCCAGGTCCTTGTGACCTCCTCCCTCTGAGGAAATCCATCGTACTTACGTGTAAGTCCCCCTGTGCAGTGCTTTTTCAAGTGGCCCTCTTCGTCTTGCACACCAGCTTCCAAGACCTCAGCACCTCTGCTCTTGGCCGATCCAGGATGCTCCTGAACTTCTGCTGCTGCTACTTTGGACCTGGTCCCGATATTTACCTAAAACAAGAAGGAGAACTTCGTGAAAGCATTGCCTGAATTTCCATGCAGTTTTCTGCTTTTTCCCCATTGTTCCCCTTTGTGCGTAATTGCTCATAGAAGTGATATATTTATTAAACTTTGCAAAACTGCATCTCCGACACTACTTACCTTAGAAATGTATTTATGGTCTTAAAAATTATATAAAAATTGACATTATTTTTACAAAGTGGTCTCAGATTTATTCTTGGGTGTGTGTCTCATTTATTGCCTCTGTGAGTACAACAAATCCTTAACACTACCCTCTGATAAGCCTAACTGCTCACCCACACTGCCACAAAAAGAAAGTTGGTATTATCTACTTTTACCTCTACCTGCCTTTTGGGGATTTCTCGCACTCTCTACATAGTGTACTTCTATTTAGTACACTGTAGATAGAGGCGGTTTCCTACAACAAGCGATCCTGGGCACATTGGAGACGCCTGATCAAGCACTCCTCATAGGAAGGGACCGCAAACTGGTAATGAATAATGACTTAGACAGATTTGGGCAATGCTGCAGCCAAGCTGGTGCTTTATCCAGGAAGGGTAAAGAATGACTTCAAGAGGTGGGGCTAGGTGACCTGCGGAGGTTGGCACACAAATTCTAGAGACTACACATAATGCTCCTCCACTCACAAAACCTATGCCTGCCATGATCATTTGCTGGGTTCAACGGCGATAAAATCCAGTGTCCAGGCAAGCTCCATAGAACCTCAGGTGCTATCCACTCACGTCCTGCTGGCCCTCACTCTCCATGTGGACATCTTAAAGCAGCTGGTGTGCCCTTGGAGACTTAGGGATTCTCTACTACACCAATCCAACAAAGTTAAAAAATAAATGCATACCTTGATGGACTTCCTGGCCACTAATGACAGTAGAGCCATGGCCATAGCTACCCTTCGGGAAATTTTGAAAGTAGTGATGAAGGGGAAGATCATTGTCATTTCCAGAGCTGACAATAAACTGCAAAAAAAAGGGCAGGACTAGAAGGCTGAGTCAGGGAATTAGAAACTATTCACAACCGCAGCAGAGCGCAAAGGATCTGGCAGCAGTTAGAGGCAGTAAGATCGCAACTGCAGCAACTGGACATGGATAGGGTGGAATATGCCATTCTCCATCTTCAGCACACATTCTACACCTGGGGGAGTAAATGTGGTAGACTGCTGACTCACAGACTGCGCACTAAGTGCCAGACCGAGAGGGTCACATTTCTCCATGATCCAGATCACTCCAATGCGACGGGCAAAGCTGACATTGCTGCCTCCTTTGGGGACTACTATCAGTCCATCTACAATGCGCAGGATCTTAGGGAGACAGATGGACTATATTACCTACAAGACGTGCACATTACACGTTTATCAACTAATAAGTTGAGGCATTAGATAAACCTGTCGGCATAGAAAAAGTTATATCTGCCATTGCTCGTCTGACGGCATTCAAATCTCGTCGTCCAGACTTCTTTACCTCCTTATTTTATAAGTCTTTCTGCTAAGATCTGGCACCAATACTTACTAGGCTGTTCAACTATATTGATGACACGGGGACCCTGCCATGATCCATGCTTCAGGCATCCATAACGTTCCTCCTGAAACCAGGGAAGGATAGACTACAATGCAGCTCATACCGACCCATCACGTTGATGTAAAACTTTTCACAGATATCCTAGCATCAAGCCTTAACCCCCTTATGCCATCCCTACTAGATTCAGACCAAGAGGGCTTTATTCCCCACAGGCAAAGTGGGGATAATACTAAGGGGCCGATTCCGATCTCGGTCGGAGGCGCACCCAATACCATTCGGTCGGGAAAAAAGCCATGCGAAAGCCTGTTTCCCGACCGATCCGTACAGCACACCGAACGAGCAAGTACGATGCGTACAACAGCAAAGAATCCGGCCGAGCCGTACTCACCCAAACCAGGTCCTGTTCTCCGACCGAGGCGAATCCGGAAACGCCGAATCGAGTCGCACGGAAGGAAAAATGCAGTCCCGTCCGGCCGGACAAGTACGATGCGCTTTCCGTACGCGCCGAACCCGTCGCTACGCACGGCACGTCAAAGCATCCGGGAGAGGCGCACATAAGCTCCGATTCGCGCCACAACACGATCCACGGCTCCGAGACGAACACGGCAGCGGCGAGGACGAGGCGAGCGGCGAGGACGAGGCGGAAGCGGCCGAGGACGACGCGAAGCAACGAGAAGGACGAACGACACGAACCAACCATGAATCCCTTCGTCCCGATCATACCAATATTCTACATTTACTACCGGAACAGGCACGGACGCGTACGGCGCAGAAGGTAAGCCAGACACCAACCACGAAACACATACAACACGTACACGACACATCACACACACACACAGGGATGCAGAATATACTTACACCAGCAACAGCAGCACCATAGGGGCGGGATGCCCATCACCAATGCCACATATGCACACAGGGGCCTGAATGCGCACCACCACCCCTACCCAGGGGTGGCATGATGCCTACCACTACTACCACCCTTACCCAGGGGGGGCAGGATGCCTACCACCACTACCACCCTTAGCCAGGGGGGCAGGATGCTTACCACCACTAACACCCTCACCCAGGGGGGGCAGGATGCCTACCACTACTACCACCCTTAGCCAGGGGGGGCAGGATGCCTACCACTACTACCACCCTCACCCAGGGGGGGCAGGATGCCTACCACTACTACCACCCTCACCCAGGGGGGGCAGGATGCCTACCACTACTACCACCCTTAGCCAGGGGGCAGGATGCTTACCACTACTACCACCCTCACCCAGGGGGGCAGGATGCCTACCACTACTACCACCCTTACCCAGGGGGCAGGATGCCTACCACTACTACCACCCTCACCCAGGGGGGCAGGATGCCTACCACTACTACCACCCTTAGCCAGGGGGGCAGGATGCCTACCACTACTACCACCCTTACCCAGGGGGCAGGATGCCTACCACTACTACCACCCTTACCCAGGGGGCAGGATGCCTACCACTACTACCACCCTTAGCCAGGGGGGCAGGATGCCTACCACTACTACCACCCTTAGCCAGGGGGCTGGATGCCTACCACTACTACCACCCTCACCCAGGGGGGCAGGATGCCTACCACTACTACCACCCTTAGCCAGGGGGGCAGGATGCCTACCACTACTACCACCCTCACCCAGGGGGGCAGGATGCCCACCACTACTACCACCCTCACCCAGGGGGGCAGGATGCCCACCACTACTACCACCCTCACCCAGGGGGGAAGGATGCCTACCACTACTACCACCCTCACCCAGGGGGAGCAGGATGCCTACCACTACTACCACCCTCACCCAGGGGGCAGGATGCCTACCACTACTACCACCCTCACCCAGGGGGAGCAGGATGCCTACCACTACTACCACCCTTAGCCAGGGGGCAGGATGCTTACCACTACTACCACCCTCACCCAGGGGGCAGGATGCCCACCACTACTACCACCCTCACCCAGGGGGCAGGATGCCCACCACTACTACCACCCTCACCCAGGGGGGCAGGATGCCTACCACTACTACCACCCCCACTCATAGGATGGACAATGCATGACACAACCAGCACACCACAACCTAGGGAATGCAAGAAGAAGACATCCCCCAACACCATGACAAGCGTGTGTAGACTGTGTCAAATGCCTACAACACCGAACATGACTTTGAACATACAATGTGACCCCCTAGCACATGTGCCACACATATATGTGTGTGGCACCCACAATGCAAGCAGGCCATGACCATTGTGGCAATGGGGTCCAAACCCCCATCATCACAGTGACCAAAATGTAAGTGTGGGGTCCATAGCTGCAGCACATTTCGAACATTGTGGCAATGGGGTCCAAACCCCCATCATCACAGTGACCAAAATGTAAGTGTGGGGTCCATAGCTGCAGCACATCTTGAACATTGTGGCAATGGGGTCCAAACCCCCATCATCACAGTGACCAAAAGGCAAGTGTTGACAAAGTAAGAGGTGCAACTGCCAAACTGCATGGATGATTCCTGGTCACAGAACAACAAACACATCAGTGGCAAAGTAGTGTATGTGTCCCATTGCAACATAAATTGGGGGAGCCAAATCCTGCAGTGCAAATAAGACATAACTTTGGCCATGTGCAGACAAACAACACCCATGGGGGCTGACACCGTCAACAATCATCAATGACACAATGACAGAAGTGACCATCCGAATGCAGACCCACATATTTGCACCAATGGGCACACACATGCAGATACCCTGTGGAGACTGCAGATGTGAGGCGAACAGATACCATACCATGGCAGCAATGGGACACACAATCAACAATTAGCAACAAATGAGGGCTCCCGTCCCATCAGCCTGGTCATGGAAGTGCCAACGGAATCATCAGCACAGATCCAACACACTTGTATAGCAATGTTGCACTGACAACACAGATGAGTCCTTCCCCATTGATGCCCAAACCTGCATGTTCACTGGAGATGGCCACACGGTCAGGGAAGTAGACGAATAGAACAATGGCAGGCACAACAGATGTGCAGGGGTGGAAGCCACAGATGTGAAGTTGCCAATCTAAGTAGGAAATCTCATTGCCAAATACTGAACACATGACACCCTCAGATGCTGCTATGGATGACATGGATACACCACAGGATAGGACACATAACCCCTGGACCACATGGGTTCCTGCACAGTAACACTTCATTATCATGAGACCAAATATCACCATCACTGCAGCAAGGGCATGGTTAGCATCATCAACATCATGTACATCAGAAGCAAAAGCACTAGAGAACAGAAAGTTGCTTTATTCAGCATATGTGGCATTAAAAGTAGAAGTCCGGTAGAACATAAACAAAGGCCAATGGCCAGTCCATCAACAAAGTCACAAGTGGGTGACAGTGGCAGATGCCACCCTACACATGCCTGCACAAAACCAGGGACAATCCACTAGGAGGGGCAACCGGGGGGTAGGCCAGGCACCGCAGGGACAGGATCAGGGCTCACCAGGAGGAAGCAGGGAAGGGGTGGTGGGTGCTGGAGAGCCACTGACAACTGCAGTGGAGGTGTCTGACATGGTGTGTGCCGGCACAACTGGGGGCATGGCTCAGATGTTGTGGGTGCCGGCACGACTGCAGTGGACCCTGCAGATGGAGTGGACAGGTCCGCCACTGCAGTGCCCAAGTCAGACAGGGTGGTAGTGGACTCCACTGCAGTGCCTACCACCAGGGGAGGAGAATGGGGAACAGGCAAGGTGGGCTGGACAGAGGGGCAGGACACCCTCACCACATCAGTGGCACAGACAAGCGCAGCGGGGGTGTGGTGCCGGGAGAGCAAGTGGCAGGGGGAGAAGGCCGGAGCCTCTTGGGGATGGTATATCTGTGGGTGGGGGAACCTGGGGCAGGGTGTGGCGGGGGCACCTGTGGAGTGGGGTCCTGAGGGATGGAGGAAGGTGACCTGGTGCTTGAGCTGCAGGGCGGCGGCGGGGTCTTGCTCTTACCACTCCGGGGGGACTTGCGGGTGGGGGCCTCAGTCTGTCTGCGCCTGGGGGAGGGTGTCCGGAGGCGAGGGGCACTCTGCTCCGTGTGGGGGGCTTCCTCTTCCCCCTGGATGCTGGGGCAGCTGGATCGGAGGGGAAGAGGCCGAGGTCACTGAGGAAGAGGCGCTGGGTCTTTGGGGTTGCAGGTGAGGCAAGGGAGGGTGCTTTGGAGGAGAGGCAACTGAGGACTGCGCAGTGCCCGTGGATGCGTGTGTGTGTACCAGGGCCCCATCCCCTGTGAGTCTGGTTTCAGTCCCCTGACTGTGCGTACGTGTGCGTTTAGTTTGTGGCGTGTGTGTCTGTGTGCTGGATGTGTGTGTGCTGGTGTGTGCCTGTGCCGGTGTGTGTGTGCTTGTGACGGGCAAGGTGCTGGGGAGTGTGGATGGAGCAGAGGCAGGAGGGGTGAGGGACTGTCTGAGGAGGGACACTGCTGCCGTCAGGGAGGAGTCCATGGACCTGTTGCCCCTCTGTAGGTCAGACATGCCCGATGAGATGCCCTCCATGAACGACACCAGCTGAGTCAACAGTGCGGT
The DNA here is from genome assembly GCA_963921515.1 of Calotriton arnoldi. Taxonomy (NCBI): domain Eukaryota; kingdom Metazoa; phylum Chordata; class Amphibia; order Caudata; family Salamandridae; genus Calotriton; species Calotriton arnoldi. Next base: position 576,161 of record CAWUFW010007096.1, read on the forward strand.
GTGCGCATGGAGGACACTCAGCATGGCTGTCTGCCCTACATGGAGCTGGCGAAGGAGGTACACAGACTCCTCACTCAGGGCAGCAGGGGACACAGGGGCAGGGGCGCGGTGCCTGGGCCAAAGGAGACACGCTCCCGAACATGGGAGCCTCCACGGACCTTGGGAATGGGAGCCGATGGGAGGGCGGTGGTGGTGCTGGTGGTGGCGGGGACAGCAACACTAGCTGGGGTGTGGTGGCTGCTGACACCCGCCTCCACAAGGGAGTCATCCTCCGAGTTGCTCTGGTCCTCAGCTGAGGTGGATGGTGCTGAGGATTCCTCGGTGTGGCTCCCTCGCCCTCCGTGCCACTGGGTCCCTCCGACCACTCCTCGGCTGCTGACCCAGTCTGGCTCTCTGGCTCCTCCTGGTCCGTGGAGCTGTCCCCTTCCGTGGCCGTGGATGTATCTGCAAACAATGGGGAAACAGACAGACATCAGTCACCTGCACAAAACGCACACACCACTGTGAGCACAGCACATCACAGAGCAAGCCCTGGCATCATTAGTTGTACATTGCTAAAAGTGCCCTAACTGAACAGGAGAAGCCAATTGTCAGTCTGATGCCAAGCATGGCACTCACATCCCACATGGCCTTGCACCCATCTGTCTGGTGTCTGTTGGATTGCAACACCCCAGTGTGGACACATGCACCAAGTACACAGTAGTTGGACAGTGCAGAGGACACGGTGTGGACACATCACAGCTCTTGCCACTGAGTGAGTACAGGTTTCCGGATGAAAGGGATGCCCAGAGTCAAATAGGAAATGCATGTGATGCATACCAGCGACAGACATCATGATGCACCCATGTCCTGATAGCCAGCGCCACTATGGTGTGCATGTAGCACATGTCACTCCCCTGCAGGACCACAAATAAGTTGACACATGCCATGGCAGAGGCATGACTGTTAAGTCATACATCACTGTCTCAGTGATGTATGACTTGGCAGCCAGACAACAACACTATGCACTGTGTCACAATAGTAGGTCATGGGGAATGCAAGTCCTGGAGCTGTACAAGTGCACATGTACATCCCCCACACAACACATCATCTCAACCCTCATCTGTCCAGGTCACACCTATTGGACATATGGGAGACCTGTGACACTACCCTCTGAACCTGAGCCCCTCACAATTTGCTGTGAATGGGGAACAGCTGCCTGAACATCACATTCGCATACCCCAGTCTGCACGGGCAGCTGATCAAACACCTATGTGACACACAAGTATCGTCTCCTATGGTCACATCTCCAGGGGCATGCTGAGCCCCTACCAAGAAACACCCCAGCAGTCCTGGCAACTAATCCACAGCACACTGACACAGAGGCAGACACCGGAGGGGTCAAATCACTGTGCACAATGTGTCAGCTGATACACGGGAGTGGGAGTACAGAGTGCATTGCATGGCCTGGAGTAGGCATGACTGTCCTGCTCCACATGAATGAGGGATGTGCCCTGGACAGTGGATAGCTGGCTATGTATGTGTGACACACGTAATCTGCACACTCCTGGGGCACAAACATTGTTCCCACCCGCTGCATGGGCGTGTGCCACATACCCCAGGCACATGTGGTGGCTCAGCTCAGCAAGTGGACCGCATATCAAAGCAACACGCAGATCACATGTCCAAACCCAGGCGTTGTGTCAACAATGGACCCACCCATGATGCCCACAACAGAGTTAGGGAAACAGATGCTGTCCCCCACCTTTAGTGAAGCAAACTGCAAGGACACAGTCCCAAGTGACACAATTCCCTGACTGTAAGGGCCACACCTGGGTATCAGATGAGCAGTGCACAGTGCACAATAGAGGGACATGGCTCCTGGACAACATGACTGCTGCACTGTGGCAGTTGAACCAGGCCAGAGGAGGGCACAAAGCATGTAATACAGAGTTCACAGTGCAGTCTTTGACTCACCCCCTCCTTGCTGCTGTCTGGCCTTCAGCTGCCCATCCAGGTCTGGAAAGACCACCGCCAGGATCTGGAGCATGTGGGGGTCAGGGTCCGTGTTCCGCCCCTCCTGCGAGGAGGCAACAGCTTCAGCTGGACCCGTGCAATCCTCCGGGTCCAGCCCCGAAGGTCCTGCCACCTCTTCTGGCAGTTGCGGATCCGGCGCTTGTAGACCCCCACGGACCGGACAGCCCGGACGATGTCCTTCCAGATTTCCTGCTTCCGATGGGCATTAACCTGTCAGGATGACAAAGTGAAAAGGCCATTACCACACATGCAACATATCCGTGCATGACACAGTTGTATATACATGTCTCAATCACAGGGGCACATGATGTACACAGGCAGTGCAACGCTGACCATGGACAGTTTGCCAAACGTCACTACATGGTATCATTGCATGGGAAGTAAAACCATGTTCAAATGCACTGTCACTGCACCATACCTGTCCAGTGCAAGTCACTACACACTATGGGGGGTGACAACTACTCAGTGAGCCTGCTAGCCAGTGGCGTGCAGACTCTCAGCCTTGCTAGTCAGACAAATGCACATTCAGAAAGGCAGTGCACAGAACACTCACCTGCTCCCCTGGTGTCCCATACAGCTTGCTGTACTGTGGAAGTAGGCTGTCCAGCAGGGCCTGGTTCTCTTCAAGGCTGAAGGCTGGGGCTCTCTCCACAGTACGTGCCATTGCAGGGTCCAGAGGGGCAGAGACAGCAGCAGTGCAGTGGCAGATGTCGTCTTGGAGCATGTAGTGCAGGCAAGTGGGCTCTCAGGGGAACAGCCAGCAATATATATGTGCTGGAGAGGCAGATACTGTCCCTTGTGTCCAAAGTGATAGGTCCAAGTCGTTTGCATCTTCTGAATCTGGCCAATCCATGGAATAGCAGCACCAAAACACGCCCACAGCATCCTTCAAATCTTCAACTTCATGACATACATGATTTTGCAACATTGTTGTGGGTGACCAACTGAATTTCCAGCAACCGACTCGTTCGAAATCCAAAACGCGTCCGTTGCCAGGCAAGCCCATTGTCAATGGGTGTGCACCGATCGGTCCATTGCGGTACAACGCGCACAGGGGTACAACGCGTACCCGCACACATTGAAAGCAATGGGCCGGCCGGAGGCACCGATCGGTCCATTGCTGTTCAACGCGCACAGGGGTACAACGCGTACCCGCACATTGAAAGCAATGGGCCGGCCGGAGGCACCGATCGGTCCATTGCTGTTCAACGCGCACAGGGGTACAACGCGTACCACACACATTGAAAACAATGGGCCGGCCGGAGGCACCGATCGGTCCATTGCTGTTCAACGCGCACAGGGGTACAACGCGTACCCGCACATTGAAAGCAATGGGCCGGCCGGAGGCACCGATCGGTCCATTGCAGTTCAACGCGCACAGGGGTACAACGCGTACCCGCACACATTGAAAGCAATGGGCCGGCCGGAGGCACCGATCGGTCCATTGCAGTTCAACGCGCACAGGGGTACAACGCGTACCCGCACACATTGAAAGCAATGGGCCGGCCGGAGGCACCGATCGGTCCATTGCAGTTCAACGCGCACAGGGGTACAACGCGTACCCGCACACATTGAAAGCAATGGGCCGGCCGGAGGCACCGATCGGTCCATTGCTGTTCAACGCATCACTGTACATGTGACTGGCATATGTCAGCATGCCTGTCTCAGATGGACATATGCCAGCCACAGATAGCTCCCAGGGAGTGAGGGGCACACCTACATCACGGCAGCCTGTCCAAACTTTATCATAAGGCATGTAAGGCTGCATTTCCTATTGTGTGTATGTTGGTGTACATGTTGTCCTGTGGGTGTCACCTGTGGGCAGCCACCCCCAGGCTGTGCACGTGTTCATGGGGACAGGATCCTGGGTGTTACGTGTACGTGACCACTGTGATGTGCAACTGTTCATATCTGTGCATGTGCCATGGTCACATTTCACAGTGGTGTATGTGTATGTCATGTCACATACCCCGTGAGTCCCATGTGGGATGGTATGTTTGAGCCAGGGTGTCCCAGTGGCACAATAGTGATGGTCCTCCACAGTCTTTGTGCATGTGGTGTTTACAATGTCTCTGATTTCATGTGCACAATGGGAGACAGTCTCCACATCCACGTTGTGTGTGCATGGACTCTGATGTTGTGCGTGTGTGTCACAGACGTCCATGTCTGTCCTGCCGTGGCAAGTGGGGCCACTACCTGTGGGGGTCATGGTTGTTTTGCTGTGGTGTATACATGATACTCCATGTAATGCCAGTGTCCATGTGGCATTACAGGGTCCCTGGGAATGTACCTGTCGTTGAGCTGTGGTGCCTGGGGCACATCTGTCCTCACATGTCCCTGTGGGGGTTATTGTGACATGGCAGCAGGAGATGGGAACTGTGACACGGCCTCATGATATCCAATGGGCCAACCTGGGACAAATTGATGCCACCTGTTGGACCGTGTTGACAGATGTTGGCCATGTATGTACCATACATGTCCTTCCGGTACTGCACACTTCATGTAGTTGTGCCTCATAATGATGTATGTTGGGATCTTGAGTGTGTTCAATGCCGCATATGTGGGGTGACTGACAATCTTGCTTACTTCTCCTCTGCACTGCAGGGCTCCTGCTGTCCATCGGCCATTCCCAAACCTGGCAACGATGGTGGAACGGGACAGCATCCGACGGTACCGCTTCACCAGGCAGCTGATTGAGGATTTGGCAGTGCAGTTGTCCCCACATTTGCAGCCTGGCCGGCCGTATCCTACAGCGCTGACCCCCAAGGTGAAGGTGATGGCAGCCCTACACTTCTTTGCCACTGGTACCTTCCAACATACTGTGGCGACTGCTGGTGGGATGTCACAGACCATGTTCAGCCGTGTGCTCCGCGATGTTTTGGCGGCAATGTTGCTCTTCCTGAACCGGTACATCTATTTCCCTAGACTGCGACGACTCACTGACGTGAAGAGTGACTTTTATGCCCTGGGGAGGATGCCGCGTGTAATTGGCTCCATTGATGGGACACATGTGGCTTTGGTACCACCACAGGCCCAGGAGCAGGCCTACAGGAACCGCAAGCACTACCACTCGGTCAATGCACTGGTGGTGTGTCTTGCAGACATGACCATCACACACGTGTGTGCCCGTTTCCCTGGTTCAGCACACGATGCCTTTGTGATGAGGAGTAGTCGCATCCCCAGGATGATGGCACAGATGCAGAACCAGCGTGCCTGGCTTGTCGGTGTGTACTGACTTTGTGCCATTGTGTGTGATCTGATCTGTAGTATTCTGCCCACTTTTCCAAGTCAGCTAATGTGCACTTGTCTGTCCGTAGGTGACTCGGGATACCCCAACATGCCGTGGTTGCTGACACCCCTCAGGAACCCTGTGACACCTGCCCAGATGCGCTACAATGAGGCACATGGTCGGACCAGGAGAGTGATTGAGCGGACCTTTGGTCTCCTGAAGAGCCGCTTCCGCTGCCTGGACAAGACCGGAGGGTCCCTCCCATATGCCCCTGCGAAAGTGTGCAAGATTATCATCGTCTGCTGCATGCTCCACAACCTGGCAGTGCGGAAGGAGTTGCCTCTCATCCAGGATGACAATGACCAACATCCGCCACCTGTGGAGGATCCTGGCCTGGACCACGATGCCAGTGACGATGATGATGATGATGGTGATGGTGATGTCCGCACACAGCTCATCACCAACTTCTTCAGCTGAATGTGAGTATCCTGAGGTGTCATGTCAATGATGTGAGTTGGCATGATGTGTGGGTGGTGCTCTGGTGCTGTGGGAGTGTGTCCATGGGCCACTTGACTGGATGTGTGTTGCGATGTGTGGTGACAGGTGGGCTGTACTCCCCAACAGTGTTGACATGCTAACTTGGTTCTGGGTGGGTATCTTGTAACATGTATTGTGCATGTGTTTTGCTGTTCTGTCCTGTACTCCATTGCTTTTGACTGTGTGTCATTTCTGTCCTTCACAGGGTACTTTCAGATTCGTTTGGTCAACTGTGTCCACCGACGACGTGATTGCACATCCAGGCTGGTAGCTGTTGTGTCCCTACAGGTGATGTGCGCCACACCCATGGACTTCCTTCCGTCTACAGTTGTTGACTGTGTGCCCGCTGCCAGGTGGGGTTACCTTGCATCTGTAGTGGTTACGGCATGTTGCAACTGTGTAATAAACCTGTGCTTCACTTTGTGATGTGCGTTGTCTGTGGTCACACATTTGACTGCCATTTGCTTACTGCACCTGTGGGCTACTTGACTACAACTGGGAATGGGTGTGGTGTCTGTGCATTGCACCGTCTTCCCTGGCAACATCAGTGTAGGCAATGAGTCAGATGGCCTAGGTGTGTATGTGTCGTGTAGCCCTGGTGGTGTGTCTCCCTCATGTGTGTCACGTTGCCTGTACTCACATGCCTGTGTTGTCCTTGCTGTTGCAGTTCGCATACACAGTGTAATTTTGCAGTTCATCATCCCCATAACAGCACCCACGTTGGAATCACGACAGAGGCAAGTATGGTGTATTGGTGTGTTTATTGTGATACATTTGTGTTAATAGTGCATAGGATGGGTTGTGCTGTACATGAATCTTGCAATCCCAAGTTCCTAGGTGAATTGAAAGTCCGGGTAGACAGGATCCCCAGTATCGGGCCACAGTTGTCTGACACATTGGTCCAACTTGTACTCCCCATGCAATGTGTGGGAGTAGTGTTGCCGTCAACAGGGTGAACAGTCTGTGCACAAAGGCGAACATCCAGAACAGGTTCAGGCTTCCTGGGAGTTGCGCTTGGCCATCGGCCTCTCACTTTTCCCTCCTCGGACGACCCCTCTTCTTGGGGGGCCCTCAAGTGCAGGCTGCTGCGGTGCAGGGGACTCTCCGCCAGAGTCCTCCTCCCTCCCTGTGGCAGTTGCAGTTTGTTCGGCACCAGATGTTGTTGGCACACAGGGAGGTGTGGACTGGTTGCTGTTCATCTGGCGGAGGCATTGTAAAATGTCCCTGTGCACCGCCGTCATCTCATGCAGTGCATCCCACTTGGACTCCACGCGGGACATGTGTGAGTCCACACGGGACATGTGTGACTCCACGTGGGACATGTGGGAGTCCAAGCGGGCATGATGGGCAGCCTGCTGCTGTTTAATGTCTCTGAGGAGCCCCACTACCTGGCTGAGCTCTCCGGTGCTGGACTGGTACGCATCAGCTATGCGTACCAGTTGTGGGTCATCATGCACACCAGCAACGTCTGCAAGCAGCGACCTCTGTCTCCCACCCTCCCACCACCCCTGCTGACATGTGCAGTGCGTGCAGTGGCACGCACAGTTGACCCTGGTCCACCTTGGGGTTGGTGGTGGTGGTGGTGTCCATGGCCCCAGGTTGGTCCAGGGTCACTGTGCTGGTGTTGCTCCTTATTCTGTCCATGTCGGCAGGGATGGTATTCGTGGTGACAATCGTTGGAGGGGTGGGTGCAGGGGATGCAGCTGGTGGTCCTGCTGGTGCTGCAGCTGGTGGTCCTGCTGGTGCTGCATGTTGACTTGCACCGGATGTGCCAGGTTGTTCTTCATCGTCCGAGGAGGACAGAGGCTGTACGACGCCAGTGAGCTCGGCATCCTCTTGAGCCTGGGACTGGGACTCCTCAGTGTCTGCTGCTGTGTCCCCATCATCACCTGTTTTTGGGAGACACAAACAATGTATGTCATGTTTCTGCAGGCATCAATGGTTGACACACATGACAGTTGTGACTGTGCCTCTGGGTGCGGGCCTGTACATTGCATTGTCCTGAGTCGTCACAGTCAGGGGTTGATATTGGTGTGGCACATTGTCCTGCATTATTTGGGCATTTCTATGTATTTTCTGGGGTGTGAACATGGTCTGCATTGGTTGTGTTTGGTTGGCAGCCGGACCTCCTTCCCACCCACCCAGCCAGTCAGTTATCCCACCATGGAACGTGCTTGCGTTGCAGGGAGTGTAAGTTGTCTCTCAGGATGTCAGTCAGTGGTGTCCTGCTGTTTGTTGGTGCACAGTTGCCAGCAGGGCCTTGTGCTCCCCACAGCAGTAGCCAGTGTCAGCCATCTTGTGAGTCCTTCTCCACTCCCTGTGATGTGAGCATGGTTCAGGGTGGTGTTGATGGGACAGTTGTGGGGGTGACCAATATCAGTGACTACGACTCCCATCATGCTATTGCCTCCACCCCCTTCCCAGCATGCCCATGCTTCCTTCCTTTTGACTCTGCTTCCCTGTGGGGTGGGCTGGCTGTGCTGACAGGATGGCTGGGAGTGTTGTCCTGGCAGTTGTTTGGCTAAAAGTCCCAAGAGTGTCCCTGTGCTTCACACAACATAACCCAGGGTGGTGGTTCTTTGTGGGATCTTGTGTTAGGATGGAGGGCATTGCATTCTATCAGGTGGGTACTGTGGAGTTTGTGTTGGGGGGGTGTGAGGGGAGGTGCTTGTGACTATAGTCAGTGCTGCAAGTCCCCCTTCCCACCCAGCCAGCCAGATATCCCACCATGGAACGTGCTTGCATTGCAGGGAGTGGAAGTTGTCTCTCAGGATGTCAGTCAGTGGTGTCCTGCTGTTTGTTGGTGCACAGTTGCCAGCAGGGCCTTGTGCTCCCCACAGCAGTTGCCAGTGTCAGCCATCTTGTGAGTCCTTCTCCACTCCCTGTGATGTGCGCAAGGTTCATGGTGGTGTTGATGGGACAGTTGTGGGGGGCAATATGTGTGACTGCGACTCCCATGATGCTATTGGCTACACTGACTTGGCCAGCATACACAGAATTCCTTCCTTTGAGTGTTCTTCACTGTGTGTTGGTGTTGTTGTGGTGGCTACATGTCTGGATGTGTTTGTTAGTTCTATTTGTGCCACTGCCTAGCTGTAGTTGTAGTTGTGTTTGTACATGTGTTGGCACAGTTGGATGTGACTTTTTTGATGGCATGTGTTGTGTTTATCTGACTGACATACACATTTTGGGATGATTCTGTTCTGGTTGCTGTGTAATTGCTATGAGTGCATGGTTTGACTCTCCCCTTGACAGTGATGTGTGTGTGTTTTGTGGCAGTATATTGTGTACATTTGTTGTGTACTCACCAGGCTCTGGGATGTCCTCTAGTCCATATACGCTCACTGGCGGAAGGATGGCCCGCACCTTCTCCTCCCAGGGCCTGAGGTATATTGGCTTGGCAGGAGGGCCACTGCCGGTGTGTTGGCTGTTGATGTAGTCTTGCTTCAGCATTTTCCGTACCCTCCTGCGCACGTCATATCACCTGTTCTGGATGTCGGTCTTTGTGCGCCGACATGGTGATTGGGCGTTCACCCTGTTGATGATCCTCTCCCACATCTTGGTTTTCTGCGACATGGGGGTCTGTTGGACCAGTGTGCCAAACAGCTGTGGCTCCACCCTGAGGATCTCGTCTACCATGACTTCCAATTCACTATCTAGGAACTTGGGATTCTTCTTGGGGGGCATGGTGATGGGTGGTGATGGTGGGTGATGTGTGTGTTGGTGTGCAGGTGAGGGTGTGTGAGTGTGTGTTTTGCTGGGTGTATGTGAGGTAGGTATTTGTTGGTGTGCTGATGGTGTGTGGCTTGTGTGAGGGATGAGCTGTGGGTGTGTGGTTGCTTTCTCTTGGGTGCTGGCAGTGGAATGGCATTTGCAAAGGCTCATGGTAGTGATTTGTGTCCTTTATATAGGTGGAGTTGTGGGTGTGTCTTTGTTCTCTGTCCCCACCCCCCAGTATTTATTGGCTTGGTAATTGCTTGTTTGGCCTTTTTTGGGTGATTTTTCCTTTGTGCTGTTTGTGTATGTTGGAAACGTTCTTGTGACCGAGTCGGACCCTGCATTGGTCTCGTACGGTGTTCTCCGTTTCGTTCACGCTGTGTTTGTGCAGTTTTCTATGCTGCGTACGCGTCGGTCGCGGTGTATTGTGTTGCTTCGGCTCGGTTTTGTATGCGTGTCGGTCGTACGGCTTGTCCTCCGTCCGACTCGCTCGTGGTTTTCGCGCCTTGCATCGTACTTTGCGGTTTGGAGTTCGCGTGTACGTTTCGGTCGGATTTGTTCCGGGTGCGTGTCGGTCGGTTGGATTCGCGTGTTTTTCCGGCCGGATTGCTGCTTTCCGTGCGGCTCGGTCGGTCGACTTTGTTTCGGTACGTGTCGGTCGGATTTTTCGCGCCTTGCATCGTACTTGGCGTGTCGTGCGCCACGGGTACGTGTCGGTCGGTATTTTTTCCGGATCCGAGTCGGTCGGTGCTTTTTCCGGCCCGAATCGGAATCGACCCCTAAGAGGGAACTTCACAACTTTGACAAAGTCAAATGCTACCGACCAGAGATAATGCTCTTGGCCATTGATGCAGAGAAAGCATTTGATCCGGTGCACTGGCCCTATCTCTTCGCTACCCTGCAAGATTTTGGTTTTGGGAACAGATTCTATAGCTGGATACAAAGAGGCTATAGTGCACTGCAGGTGACAGTGAGGGTTAACGGTATTGCATTGGACCCCTTCCCCATTCACAGTGGGAAATGACTGGGAATCTTTTGTCCCCACTATTGTTTCACTCTGCATGGAACCACTGGCACAGGGAGTCCGGGATGACCCGCAGATCAAGTGGGTCTGCTTCAGTGCTGACACACACTCTATCAGCCTGCACGCTGATGATATCTTGGTCACCCTGGATGATCCCACACACTCCCTGCAAGCTTTCCTGGAAGAACTGCCCTTTTTTGGGAGAGGGTTGGGCTTTAAAATGAATTTCCAGAAAACAGAGGCACTCAACCTCACTGTCCCACAAGCCCTCCAATCGCAATTGTCTACCTAATACCCACTGGCCTGGACCCTATCTTATATCTCTTACATAGGCATGCAGCTAGCTCCCTCAATTGCCGAGATGGTCACGTTTAATTACCACACATTATTCTGTCACGTTAAATCGGATCTATCCCAATTTATTCAATATCACCTCTCATGGCTATGCCACATCGCAGCCCTGAAATGACAGTGCTACCTAGGGCCCTATATCTGTTCCAAACATTTCCACTTATACCCCAACAGGACATACTCAAAACCATACAGTCGGAACTTCTGCCCTTTGTATGGAATGGCTGGCGCCCTCACAGGCACAGGTCCCTAGCTTACCATTCCACGGTGGAGGGCAAACTAAGTGCCCCTAACCTGATTATATGCTATCAGGCTGCTCAGCTTCACTTTCTCATTGAATGACACTGGAGTGAGAAGGAGAAACACTGGTGCTTCACGGACTGGGCGATAACTGGGATTCATGTGCTGAAGACTCCTTGGTTACCCCACAGGCTCAGGGCATGGGGACGCTACTATTCCCCAATCATGAAGGCAACGTTTGCAACGTGGATCTCCACAGCAAAATGGAGCAGACTGACTACATTCCCATCTCCTATGATCCCCATCCTGGGCAATACAGACGTCACCGCGGGCCTACCCCCCACTGCCTTCTCTGCCTGGCAGCAATCTGCATGAAAATCGATAGGACATCTCTACGACAAAAGCGGAATCATCCCATTTGATGGCCTCAAGGCAGCTTACGGTCTCCCAGAGTTTGAACCCCTTTGTTCTTTCCAGGTCAGACATTAGGTTATGCAGCCATCTGTGAGCAGTGGCGCGTACAGCCCGCTCACCGCTACCAAGACACGGCTTGGGGCTAAAGAGGGACAATAAAGGCCTGATAACAGAACTCTACAACCTCCCCATGGGTTCCCATATGACAGAAAAGGCCCCAGCTCAGCTGCACTTGGAACGTGAAATCAGACATCCCCTCACACACAAAAATGGGGAGAAATATAATACCAAGCGCAGCTCACAGCGCGCAACGATGCGAGTATCAAAGCAGCCACTAAGGTCGCCACAAAATGGCACCTCAATCCCACTAGACTTCACAAGGTGAACCCTACACATAGCAAAAGATGTTGGCTGCGCTTTGGTACATTGGGCGCACTACCACATCTTCTGTCATCTTGTCCTAAGCTAACATGGTATTGGAAAGATATGTTTGTGGACAAAGACACAGACATGGACACATATGTCCCCAATCCTCTGACAAGCCCGCTAAGATCCAGGGAGAGGCGCCAGATGGGGCTAGCACATATAGCAGCGCTGCAGGACATTTTCGCATACTGGGATGCCTCCATAGCCCCCAATCACACTGCATGGCTACATAGGCTGTGGTGAATGAACTTGAGGCATGGGTAAGCTCACCTTGGCCACGGGACACCACTCAGACTTATTTACAAGCCCCTTGCACCGCCGGTGCATCACTTTTAACATGTGAAAAAGTGGCGTACGGATGGCGCAAGGGGCATGTAAATAAGCCCCTAAATACCTGCTGGTCCTGCGCCTGATTTCAGAGCCCAGGCACGCGGTCTGGGACAAAGACCCTTGGAGATATGACGACTACAGGAGGGGAATACTACTGACAAAGTTAGCCTACCATTGCAGGGTCTAAAGTACACAGGGGCATATTTAAAAGCCCCTTGCACCGCCGGTGCGTTATGTTGCGTGACGCACCGGCGGCGCATTTGGCTGCCCTATACTTGCAAGGAAAGGCAAATCCACCCTGCCCAAACAGGACATGAGCGGCCTTTCATGCCTGTTTGGTGTTATCTTGAGAAATACAAACAATAAAACATACTTGAACCACAAAAGTTATTTAAGGATTCGGGCTCGGCAATATTTAGTCTGAGCCAGTAAGTAGTTCATTCTGAAAGTTAAACTCCAGTCAAAGTTGATGCTGAGTAGTTTGTATGGAAAGACAAAGCAATTTTCTGTGTAGGTTTCATTGTGCTAGATCAATCAATTGGCGAATTTTAGGAAAAAAGTTTCAGAGTCACCTGAAAGATCTGGTAGACATTTTGCTCTTATGACCTATATGCGAAGGTGTGATGATGGGCCAGACAGGTTTCTGGCTAATTTTTTAAAAAGCATACAACAAGAAGAGTCCATGGTTGGTAAATGTGCTTTTAAGGACCACTTGTTAGGTCGAGCCTGAGTCAGCATGCATGCGCTGCTCTGGCGATCTGCTGTAGTAGAGTATGGAAGAGAAGCCCCGCCCACTCTCCGCCCATATTTGTCATTGTCTTCTGTCTTTGTTGTTCGTGAATACACGCTTCTGATTCAGTAATCGGCTTGTAAGTCCCTCCTTGTCTTCGTTTGTAACCTCCCATGGCTACTGGCCCCTTTACTTTGGTTGTTATACGGTACTGTTATTTGGTCTTGTAAGCACTATTTTTGCTTTTCCCCTTTTCCAATTGCAGCTCCTCTAGGGGTGGCAGAATTCAGGTGGGAAAAAAACACTTTCAGATGAGCCGGATTCCAATTTAAAAACACCGATTAGAACATTAGAGAAATGTCCCCCAGCATATTATAACCTTTAGCGAGTGCCTGCACACATTGCATTCACACAGTCCCGACCTTACGAAACAGCCTAAAACTGGTTCAGAGCAGTGCAAGAGAAGTATTTCGCTGGAATTACAGATGTGTGCACCAGGGCTGTTAGACTGTGAAAACACAAATGTAATCGAAAGGAAAATATGAGGCTTTTCATTATGATGCTGTCATTGTGCCCAGCAGGAGTGATTTATAGTCCAAATTAATTAATCTTTATAATTTCTTCACGTGAACAATAAACAGTAAAAATATGCCCTCAGAAGTAAGACCTGATCTGCTTTTAGAAAGCAATTCATGCATTCTTGTGGCGTTTGTAAAGAAAAAAAAATCCCATTTCACATTTGCTCTTGACCTAGTGACAATTGGAACCGAGGTGAAAATGATTTTGGTGGGTCAAAGTAACATTTTCCTATTAGGCAAAGCCAGTGGAGCGTGTATAAACTCCATGACATCAACATCAGAATAATTTTTCAACATACAAAGATGGCTTCTACTTGAAAGCTAGTTCTGAAAACCAAACAATATTACGATCATTTGAAAATGCCCAATATATTCTTCCTTATAATTTTGATCTATGATGACATGCTTATCTTTTGTGGACCTGGAAAGGTTTAGCTTTCACACAAAAAATGTGCTGTTTGATTGAAACATTCATCTTGTATGAAATATGGGCTCGAAAATTCAGGATTTGAGGCCTATGGATTTTTAAAAAAAGCTTTCATGCATTAAGACTGCGTGGTGGGTAGTAAAATAAATACTGGACTATTCTGCTGAAATGTTTGCAGTGTCTCAAGGTAATACCCATCATGGCTCCCTTGATTCCATTTGTCAACAAATCAATGTGTCCCATTATTATCCTTGCTCAATGGTTGCCAACAGAGACAGCCCTGGAAATTCTATTTGCATATCTCTGGGGGCAAAGGTTAAAGGCACCCCCATCAAATCAAGTCTTTGTAGCAGCAGGCTGCTGTTCTAAACACGCTGCTACTCCAACTTCTTTCACGCTTTTCAGACTTGCTCTCAGGAGAATTCTATAAATGAAAACAAATTTATATTTTCGGTAATAATATTCATGAAGGGAGCCCTATTTATATTGGTATAATGTATTCAAGGCCTGTGCAGTTCATACTGGTGACATGGAAGCACCCGTAATGTAGAAGGATCAACACTTGTTCCAAATGGTACATTCAGCCTCTGATCTATTTATGGCTCTGGTCTTTATTAGCATAGCTCATTAACAAAGTCTGAGTCACACCATATGGGTGGACGTTTTTAGGTCGAGCCTGAGTCCCCGAGCATGCGCTGCTCTGGCGATCTGCTGTAGTAGAGTATGTAAGAGAAGCCCCGCCCACTCTCTGCCCATATTTGTCATTGGCTTCTGTCTTTGTCGTTCGTGAATACACGCTTCTGATTCAGTAATCGGCTTGTTAGTCCCTCCTTAGTACCGCCTTGTCTTCTTTTGTAACCTCCCATGGCTACTGGCCCCTTTACTTTGGTTGTTACACGGTACGTGTTATTTGGTCTTGTAATCACAATTTTTTGCTTTGCCCCTGCTTGTGTACCAGCACAGCGGCTGTTGTTCCGGGTTACGAGCGCTTCTGTTGAGCCGCTGTGGGCTGTTGCTTAGCTGGGTCGGCTGCTCTGCTCGCTTCCTCACAACCCCTTGCACCCAGCCTAGGCTTGGAGCAGCTTAGACCAGTCACACCGCCCCTCGGTGCTGGCCGCCTCCTGCCTCAGCACCCCGGTGAACCCGCACACCCAAGCCCGGGTCACCCTGTACGAGCGGCAGCAAGAGGAGGAGAGGTGGCGGCGGAGGGACAGAGGAGCAGCCCTGCACTGGGAGGAGGGCGACAGCAGCCCGGGACACCAAGGTACAGGGGGTTGGCGGACTCCACAATGTTTCTCAAGAACGCACGTCTTTGTTCAGAATTCCTGGGGGTCCCTCGGTCAGCGAATTACAGGCGCGCTCTGTGTACGTACAAAGTACTGCACGTACTGAGGTCCATTGAGATGCAGCGTGCAAGAGGGGGGCATCGTGCAACTATTATGCATCCACAGTGCTTTGCCAGCCATCCAACCACTGAAACAGAAAACCCAGCTGTACCAATTAGCTGACATGTACACCAGTCCCCACTGTAGCCGATATTCCCCCAGCTAAGCCATCCTCCTGGCTTCTGGGCCAATCACTCACTGCTCTGCTACTCACCTACGTACACTCGTCCACAGCTATACGAGTTTCCGGATTGCTGTGCCAGTCACACTATTGCTGTTCAGCTGCTCTTGTGCCAGTCACTTACCGCTGTGCTACACTTCCAGCATTAGTTCCTGACCAATCAACCTACCCCTCTTCTCCCATAGCTGTCACTGTCAACCAGGCTCGCCAGTCACCCTGCAACTGCTCCCTTCACCCACTGCTGTGCCAGCCAACCATCTCTTGGTCCGCCGGGTAGCAATTATTGTTTTCCTGTGCTCTCTCGCCACCATCACAAGAGTAAAGGAGCACAGGACAGCCCAGGGACATCTTAAGAATTTCGGAGGCCCTGGGCCAAATGAAATTTCGGGCCCCATGTTTGGAACAGCTTTGGATTTGTGATCTAGATTCATCTCTTTCATGCCCTCTTTGGCCAGGTCACTGAAAGTGCACAAGCACACTGGTCCATATTCTAAATGTGTTTACATTTATTATTTAAGAATAGTGATGTGTATTCAATTTTAGAATATACAGCAGCAGCTCACTAATATTATTGCAAATAGTCTTTGTAACCCCACCTATTTCTCATTTGTTACGTCCTGGTATTATCTAAAAGAAACATTTTATTTATGGATATTGCATAGTATAGAAAACCAAAAACATTTCTTTGCAAACTGTTTGTAATAGACTCCCTCATATCACTCACATTAAACTTAAATTAAAGGATAACTGTTTAAAATAATCATGCTTTAAAACAAGGGCCACTGGAATTATGCGGCAAGAGAGGGTCAAATTATGTGGCAGGGTTGAGTAAATTGTGCAGCAACAAAACTCAAATTGTGCGGAATTATGCGACACATTTTGTAATAGTTTTACTTCATTATTTTGTCATTTTTAGGGCCTTTATTTATTTATAAACTGTGCCGCTTTCAATTTAGATTCAAGAAACTGAGGTGAGCGCCGTGCTTCATTTTTGTTTCTGCACGGCGCTGGCCAGCGAGTGTGGATTTACTGTCCAGCCCCTCCCCCCTCCTCGCTCCCCAGGCAAGGAAAACTGTGCAACAAAAACAGAAAACAAGCATTTGCAAAGCAATAAGTCTCGCATTTACGTGAACATAAATAAAAGGCGTTGTCATTTACAATGCCAATAGCGCAAACTCGCGAAAATGAGAGACCTAGGTCATTGCAAATGCTTGTTTGAATGTAGAATCCTAAATATAGGTAGGAATGAACCTCTTCAAGTTTTTGTTTAATCTCACATTTTTTTTGTTTTCATGAGGTGAAATGCTATATTATCTTATTGTTGCTAACACCCAGTCTATTATCCGCGCAATAGATCTGTAGATGACTTAAGAAATATTGAAGGCCTGTCTGTTTTGGATCAAGAAGCACTATGTCACTGAGGTATTGCATGCCTTGGAGGGACATAATATTTAGCTTTGGTGGGCCTGAACTGGCTTTTCCCATATTAGCCAAATACAAGTTAAAGAATAATGGTGCCAGATCGCATATTTGTTTTACACCAGCATCTTGTTGGTAAGAGCTGATGTGCTGCCTGATTTTATTTTAATCCAATTATTTGTATACAATTATTGAATGGCCTTAAGTAAATGAGCTGATATACCCATGTGTTTAAGCATGGACCAGAACAAGGATCTTTCAGTGAAGTCAAAGGACTTTCTAAAGTTAATAAAAAAGGCATATAGGTTTCATTGGATTAGTGCTGATAATACAAAATTGTTATTTGTTGTTGAATTGCCTGGAGAGAAGCCTGTCTGAAACCATGGTATTTTTACCCAAGCTGACAATTCTTTAAGGAGTTTGGCTGTATACTATTTTCAAGGAACATCAAGAAGCGCAATTATCCTGAAGCTATCCGGATTCCTTTGTTTTCCTTTTTATAGATTGGTTATAAAATTGAGCCACTCCAGGATTTTGGAACAAGACCCTTCAGTGTAATAAATTACCTATTGCCTCAACCCAATAGGAGGTGTATAATCGAAAATTGCTCCCGGCAACTCATTTGAGTTGAGACAAAGTCATGTCTGCTTGACTTGATGATGTGACTTATTTCTTACTTTTCAGCGTATCTCCGGTCTCATTTACAGCAGGGATATTGTTTGAATAGTAGGGCTGATGCTGTGTTTATTGCAGGTGTTCCACTTACATTGTAGCTTGACTCCATATCTAAGGATCTTTTATATTGCATCCATGTTGATGAGTTCTTGTTATTACTTGCAGTTTAAGGGTGTAAATGCTTAAAAACATTAACAAGATTCCAGAATTTCTTTGATGTCCTAGATAGGGACGCCTCATGAAGGGTCTGCTAATGTGTTTCTCTGTGCACTTTTTGGCGCTCCGTAATGTTTTTTATATTTTTCTTAATTAATTTTATGTCCAAATGACAAAAACCACAAATCGTGGTATTTGGGTGTTCACCTCACTCCATGTTCTCTGAAGGCAGATTACATCAAATGTGAACATTGGATTGTTGAGAGGTGATTTGAAGACAATGGAGTATGGGCTTTTAATGGCTGGTAAAAACACGAAGCACCAACATTCCAATGTTCGCCTTCATGTTTCTCCCTTTTTATTTTAGAATATTCTACCCATAGTGGGTTGAACCACGGTTCACTGACAAAATATCGACCCTCAAAATATCTCCTTACAAAAATATCGTGACAAAAATATCGAAGTCAAAAATATCATCATCCTATATTTATAACTGTAAGTATCGGGAAAAAAAATATAGATGTCATTAATATAGTTGTAATAAATATCAATTTTTAAATATATATAAAGTAAAATAATAAATATTAAAAATACTAAATAGTAACATTATTTAAAAAAAAGTATTTTTAACAAATATGACATATAAACTTGGGGGCCCATCACGATACCCGGCGTAAAAAAATCCGCCAGGCATGGAAGCGGCAAAAATCCGCCCGCACACACCGTCTGAACACCGACCACGCCATTACGATTACACAAACCGAAAACCGCCATCGGCGGAAAATCACACAAAATACCGCCCGCCAACGTCCGAGTCGGAGTCAAACCGCCCGCCACGGACGGAAACACGCTACGACAACACAAAACCGCCCGCCCTCACGGCCGACACACCGCACGTGAAATTACGATCGCACCGCCATGAGCGCGGAAAAACCACAAATATACCGCCCGCTAGCGCAAACAACGCCGATGAGAATCGACACGGCAGAAGCCATGGCGCCCACGTACCTGCACAGAAACCATCCGCTCACAAAACCAATAGCACACAACATGGCCAACAAGTCCACACAGCAAGGCACGCACAAATACACAAGCACAGTACACATCCCGAAAACACCCCCGGACAAACAAAAAATACAAAGGCCAGAACCCCAGACACAACACACCTGAAAACAACAGACCATGAGGACACACCCACATAGGTGAGTACAAAAGCAGCACTCCCACAGACCACAACCCCTTGCTACATTGCAAACCAGAGAGGAAAAGGAGAGGACACAGTGACACAGCAAGGACAGCAGCACACCACAGAAACGCACACATCACAACCACCACCACCACCACCACCACCACCAAACACCTGCACCACAAACCCCCTGCACATTACACAACACACACCGCACCAGCACCACAAACACCATGGCACCACAAAGGATGCCCAAGTACACGCCCATTGAGCTGACGGTCATGGTCGACGAGATCATCAAGGTGTACCCACAAATCTATGGGAACATGGTCCAGCACACACCACTAGCCACCAGAAACAGAATGTGGAACCGGATCGTAGACCAGGTCAATGCAGTCGGGACCCTGCCCAGGAACAGAGGAGAAATTAACAAACGTTGGAATGACGTAAAGAGCCTGGTCAAGAAGAAGGAGGGAAAAAACAGAGAGCTGGCTGCCGTCACTGGTGGAGGGAATCCCGCGCTCTTCAAGACCTTCAAAGCGTGGGAGGAGAAGGTGCGAGTCATAATACATCCGGAGATCCTCACCGGATTAGCAGGGGAGTGGAGGCTGGTAAGTACAAACTAATGTATACCAGCACACCGCTATGTACTCACATGCACTACCACCATGCCACAGCTCCCAGGGACAAACACCCCCATGTCCAGCACACAATACACAACACATCACACACACATGCAACAGACACCACCACACACAGCCCAAACCGAACAACTGTAACATACGTGGGGACATGTGTACACTCAGCCAGCCACGTAACCACCAACAGGTCCCCAAATATGCCAGAAGCGCCACAACGAGCACCCACCACACCCATGTGTCCGCCACAGCTGCACTAACCGACAAGTAACAGGTAAGTGGCAGGAACACAAAGTGCAGTGGGTGGGACGGTGGACAGCCTAAGTACAACACACACCAGGCCCCTAGTCCCACAGCACAGCAAGGAGGAGCATCCCCCACACCCCACAGCCACGTGTCAGCCACCGCAGTGCACAACGACAGCCGAAAGGCAGACATCACGGTCCACAGCAATCGGTGTCAGTGGGTGTCCAGCCACCCCCACGACCCACAACACCCCCCCACCCCCACAGACCTGCAACATGGAGCACCCCCGCTTAGAGCCATGTGGCATCCAGTACAGTGCACGCACGAACAACTTGCAGGTGGGAAACTGGACAGGGCTGGATTACTGGAGGCATGAGGACCATAACACGACCAACACATGGGACATGTCACGTAGCAGACGAACACGCAGCACCGCCCACCGTCACGAACAAGTGAACAATGTGCACACGGACATGAACAACAGACTCACACCCCACATGACCCATCACAGACATAGCAACACCCAAGGAGCCACGTCTGCATGCACAAGCCACACTGAATATAGTACCACACGGCAGCCACTGTGCAACTCATCACACACAACCGAAACACCATTGAAGTCCTGTCCATGTAGCCCCTACTGCCTGTCAACCACACACCCCACGACTCACGCCTATGTAAGACAAACAACACTAGACGCAACAGAGCGGAACAACATAAATGCACACGAACACCACTGAACCCATCAAACACACAGACACACCATGCACATACAACATACCATCCATCCCATCCGTCAGCCCCAGTCTCATGAAAGGCATGTCATCCGCACAGCTGCCACACATACAGCAGTCACGCTAAGATACATGCCCATGACCAACCATGTGCCAGAAGTCAATGAAGCGCACGACACACTGTGAGCAACAACACACAACATGGGCCACACCCCCCGAGCACTGCAGTGATGCACATGGCACAGGGCAGCACGCACACCAAGGAGATGGGACAACTGCAATACGTTGGCTGGCACACAACCATCACTCACTCATAACGATGCGTCCAATGCCATGTCCAGTAATCACAACAGACAGCAAATATGCAGGCCATGTCAAGCATGCACACACCTCAAACCATGCACTGTCATGCTGCCACAACACATGTCACGTTCGGCACCCATGGCTCACAGCATGTACCCCAAAAGCATATCCCCTCCCAAATGCGAATCTGGGGCATGGCCCCCATGTTGCCATATGCGTTCCTAAGCGTTCCATTTGAACCCCAAAAGCATATTCCCTCCCAAATGCGAATCTGGGGCATGGCCCCCATGTTGCCATATGCGTTCCTAAGCGTTCCATTTGAACCCCAAAAGCATATTCCATCCCAAATGCGAATCTGGGGCATGGCCCCCATGTTGCCATATGCGTTCCTAAGCGTTCCATTTGAACCCCAAAAGCATATTCCATCCCAAATGCGAATCTGGGGCATGGCCCCCATGTTGCCATATGCGTTCCTAAGCGTTCCATTTGAACCCCAAAAGCATATCCCCTCCCAAATGCGAATCTGGGGCATGGCCCCCATGTTGCCATGCGTTCCTAAGCGTTCCATTTGAACCCCAAAAGCATATCCCCTCCCAAATGCGAATCTGGGGCATGGCCCCCATGTTGCCATATGCGTTCCTAAGCGTTCCATTTGAACCCCAAAAGCATATCCCCTCCCAAATGCGAATCTGGGGCATGGCCCCCATGTTGCCATATGCGTTCCTAAGCGTTCCATTTGAACCCCAAAAGCAAAGTACAAACCAGACCCAGGATGGGCCAGGAGCCCGCATACACCAGAGTCACAATAAGTAGGGGCACAGCAACACACCCATCGGCATGGCCAATCCGTCCCATGCCACATGTGCACAGCACACAGTCCCATTGCCAAGCACACACAACTACAGATGCTACAGCCACACACACGCCTCCGGGAAACCCATGTACGAGATTGCACGAACTGTTAATGTCAGACGACAAATACATACTTCGCCAGGTGCAACACAATAACAAATCTCATTCTCTCCACAGGTGACGAACTGCTGGATGCTGGGGATGGAGCCAGCAGCCAGCACAGCCAGCCTACAAGCCCCCAACGAGGACACACGGATCTGGAGGATCTGTCCTCCTCTTCGGACACGGACCACCAAGCAGGCCCATCTGGTGTGGCAGGGCCCAGCCGCTCCCCAGGACCCCTCCTACCCACCAACCCATCATCCAGGGTGTTGGACTTGGCCCTTTTGGCCGGTTCACCCCTAAACTTTTGGCCTTGTGTGTCAGTAGTTTTAAGTCTCTGGGCACTTTAGCACTGTGGGCCAGTGTAAAGTGCGTGTGCGCTGAGTGCGTGTGGTGAGATTGTCCTGCCCTCCCATAGGAATGCATGGGGGATATGTGTGTCCATGGTAATTCCTGGTGTGAGAGGAGTGCAGGGGCGAGTTTAGTATGTGCAAACTCGTGAGAATAAATGCTGCGCAATGGTGTGCGCAGATTTATTGTGACTGGTGTAGAAATGCCACTTTTAGAAGTTGGCATTTATGTGTGCTCTGTGTCTGCCTGCCTGATGTGAATTGCATGTCTGGCTTTGTGAGTGACAGGGGCTGGGAGGTATGTGTGGCTCCAGGAGGGGCAGGGTGAGTCAGCGCAGTGGTGAATAGAGAGATCTGCATCTAGATGGGAGGGAGGAGTTGCACCTGGGACCTGAATAGGGCTGTGCCTTCCCTCCACAATGCTGGCTCCACCCCCTGTGGTGCGTCTGATGTCCCCAGCCTGTCCTGTGAAAGGAGAGAGGAGCTGAGCAAAACAAAGTGCTCCAAAGCTCCCCCAAACCAGTTGCGTCTGGTTTTCCCCAGCCCTGCACCTTTACACAAAGGGAAAAGGGTGTATAAAAGAAGGGGCTGTGACCCCATGAAAATGTTCTTGTTCAGTGTTCCTGTTCTGTTCCTGCGGGCGTGCTGCTGCTGGGGCCCAGGGGGAACTGCCAGGAGGGCTTGCCTCCCTGGGCCCTGCATTGCCCCTTTATCCCTAAGGACCTACAGGACTTTGCCTGCTTCTAGCGCCTTGTGAGCGCTGTGCTCGAATTCTTTCATTGCCTCAAGCACGAGGAGAGCGTGGGCTTCGCAGCGCGGTGCTGCAGCCCTGGAGAGGGAATCCCGGCGAGAGGGATTCCCCCGTGTTGGGAAATGTTTGCGGGTGCCCACCCCGCTTTATACTTTTAATCGGCGAGCGGGTGCCCACCCCGCCTCGCCGCGAAGAAGAGAATCGCCGCCTGCCCGACCAGGAAGCCAGGCGGCCTTGCCTGACTCTGGGCGGGGCCACTTGAAGAGTTGGCCGGGGCTGCCAATCGCAGCGCGACGAGACCGGCAAAACCGGAAGTCCAGAGCCTCGCGGGTTTGCCAGGGAAGTCCCGGGTCCCAGGAGGGGCCCCGGGTGAACCGAAGAGGAGTGGGGAAGTGCCGCATTCCAAGACCCAGGCGGGAGCCCACCCCGCGCTGGGACGGGCACTGGAGACGGGAGGTGTCCTGAGCCTCACGGGCTCCCCAGAGAAGTCCCGGGTCCCAGGAGGGGGCCCGGGCGAAGTATAGTGTGGCGGCCGATCGGCGGGGGCTCCGTGAGAGGAGGGAAGCCCCGCGCCGCCAGAGAAAAGCAAGGCCACAAGTAAGGAGAGAGCCCCGAGCGGTGGGGGCTCTCCTGGTGCACGCCGCCGAGATCCCTGGGAGGAGAGGAGACCGGCGCAGAGAGAAGCGGGGCTCCCGTAAGCTGCTGGGAGCCCCGGCGCCAAAGTGGATGTCCCGATCCTGAGCCCCGGTGAGTAGGGGCTTGGCCTGAGTGTGGTGGTGCCTTTCGGGGCACATGGTCGGTGCTTTGGGTACTGAGCGGGCCCGACGTTGCGGGCCGCTCCAA